>CM070596.1:3821169-4563669 GCA_036346395.1 Hsuehochloa calcarea | reverse complement strand
CCTAGGACGAGAAATGCAAAGTTGAAGGACTTTTTTTTCCCAACAACACAAAAAGAAAATTTTCTTTGAATGTCCTTGTTATTTTGATGCTCAATTCGCTTGATTTCTCACCATCTTCCGTCTTTCGCGGGAGGTGCGCGACCGGCGAGGAGGTCTCGGAGTTCTCTGCGTGGGCTATGTCCCACATGGCGCGGCGTCGTCCTCTGTCTCCTTCGACCCGGTGCCCGCCCAGTGTGTACTCAGACCGAACGTGTACACTAAAGTCCAAGAGTACACGCCTCGGTAAGGGAGATCTATGGGAAGATTACAATGTGCGACCGAGCCCATTGATGCAGAGACGATCATGAGGCTCGGAGGAGGCAAGAAGCACGCGGTGTGGATTGCGACGGCGCCATCGACTCCACCACTGTTCCCTCCTTGGCGCTATCCGAGCACGAGCACGAGCTCCATCCACCCATACGCTTCCGGCCTTCTCCAAAGATCGCAGAGGTCCATGCACTCCATGTAATTCTGTTTTACTCGTCAGACGTTGATATTTACACACCTAAATTAGATTTGCATTCGATACATTGAGTGAAATATTGCAGCCGAGCTGCAAGAAACAAAAGGCAAAGTCAAGAGCGAACGCAGAATCGATCCGCAGCACAGTGCCCAGTCGTCGCGTTCGACGCCACAGAAGCGGAATAAGCGGAGATGATGGTGATCATGCAAAGTCTTGGGCAAGCATCGGGTGTACATGCGGTTTTCTACTCCACCTCCTACTCCTGCAGCTACTCCTGTAAGTATGAAAGTTCACTTTTCGCTTGTGCTTTGCATGTATGTCGGCCTTGTGTGTTGTGGATGTCGGCGTTAGTGCGTTGTGGATGTCGGCGTTAGTGCTGTTGTTTCTTGCAGTTTGGAAACCTCCCGTGCGGAGAAGTCTCTGCCAAATTTTCAATTGAGTCTAATCTTTTGTATTTCTATATTACTAGATGCAATCTCTAAGTTCCAAAACTGTTTTCCGGATTACTCACACATGCAATCTCGCTCCTTTGTGCGACCTCGTCATGGGTTCCAATCATCCGTGAGTGCGTCACGATATGGGTAAAATTAAAATGTATCATTTAGGTTTGATTAATTGTAACTTTGAGATCGACGAAATCATGTCCGCTGAAATCAATATGTATGTTATAAAATAAATGAACAAGCATATAAAAGAGCAATTCAACTTTTTTTAAAAAAATTCAACACTAATTAAGCCACTTTTCTCAAAGGAATCAATTCACACAGCAACTTACTCCATATACATGTGCGCAAGCGCACAAAAGAGGATAGGAAAATGGCACACTTTTGGCCTTCCTTCGCGTTGACTTTGCGATGCACAGTGGTAGGCATGCACGCAATGCATGGGTCAACACCACGCCTCCATTCTCCTCCGTTAAGGCGTGCGTGTCACGTGACCATGGATCAGCGATTCACAAACGTTACTAATTATTCCCTCCCTTCACTGTATTTGTTTATGGTCTCCGAAGTATTTGTTGAGAATTTAAAGTGTAGTTATTCGATTTTTTTCTCTCTTCTCTACCCCTATTTAAATGCTTTGAAAAAGGCTAAGTGATTGTGGTATGTAATTTAATAGGGGTATGTATAGTCATGTCTATTAAGTATTTTTAAAAAAATATTTAGTGCTTTCTTAGTATGTGCACATGATGAGTTGCAGATAAATATATCTAAATACTCGCCTTACGTGTAGAATTTAGAAGTCAGTTTACATCTTTGCTTTTGCATTAAATACTTCTCGGATTGAAACGAACACATGTTTTTTCGAGAGGGCAGGAGGCGGTAGGCTTATATAGTGGCTCACAACCCACAATTAAAGTGGAAAATTCACGTAAATAACCCACCCACTCAATTTGTGATTAGTAGGAATCAAACTCAGTCATTAGCTAGAGAGATCAATCGTATGTTTGAAATGCAGAGAGAAACAGAAAACTAATGCTAGTAGAATGACTGATTTTATGACAACACATGGTTACATGCATGCATGGCTTTACAATTATCATCCTCTTTTGCTGACATCCATTTGATTATTTCCACATAGGTCACTCTCTTTTCTTCTTCTTTTACCTTTTTTTGCCCTTATAACATACAACTTGAGAAAAGAAAAAGAAAAGGAAAGAAAAGAAAAGAAAAGACGATCCACCAAAGTCGCATGTAACTGCACCTAGCTACTCTTGTGAGGGATTTATGCGGCTTAGATTATGTAAAACCATTTGTAGGTGTAGAAAAACTATATATATTTCCTAAATGAAGGCGATAAATGAAAATTTTGCGCAAAGATTTGGCGCTCGAATAAGTGTATATAGGTTAAGCATATTAGCACCGATCAAACCGTCCACATCTGCACCTCATTGTTTAAATGTCACTTTTGTAATAAAAAAAACTTGCGCGACATTTTTAGGGAATATTAATTACAGTCGGCACTTTTTTTTAAAAAAAAATCTCTCTTTTGGAGACTGCAGATGCTTTTACATGATAGTGAATTATTGATGTAGACATTGTCGACAACATTTTTTATTGTTTTTTTTCAATCAACAAGCTGCAGCTATCTTGTCTTCCGTGTTAATTAATGTGAATATGCGACCACGCGAGTTCAGATCAGGGGAACAATCCTCTTGGCCTCTGTCCTCGAAATAAGTCTGAATGAAAAGCCACGACATTAAGAGCATATTTGGTTTATATACTAGAAGAAATATTCCATTGTAAATATTTTGGATCTCTGGTCTATCCTTACAAAGTGACATCTCTTTTATATACTACTACAAAGTCGAAATCTTACTCTTTTTATGCCATTGTTGACAAGTCAAGATGTGATTGAGCTGCGCAAAGACTATTTTGCCCCTTCCTTATCCTCTAATCTGCTAGACATGTGCCGCTAGTGGTGATCAGATGGGCGGCCTGACATGATACGATCCATTTAGGCCCGCGAAATAATCGGTCGTGCCGTGCCGGCCCATAGGTCGGGGAGCCAGCCCAGGCACAGCCCGTTGGCACTTCATATCGTGTCAGGCTGACTCGAGGATTGTTCGGTCCTACGGCCATTATCCTCGTAGCCACCCCACTCGCACACAGCACACGCACTCGCACACCGTGCTTGGCACCGCCGTTGGCGCCCGACCCGCGCCGCTGTCTCCCTTCTCCACGCCCGACGTCACTCTCGGCCTCCTCCTCCTCCTCCATCTTCGTGACTGGCTACCACCGCCACCTCCTCCTCCGTGCCCGGCGCTGCTCCTAGCCTCCTCATCCCCCTCCTTTGTTTCCGTGGCTTCGCGCCCGTCCGCCGCTCCACCTCATCTGTCACCGCGATAGACCGCTATCGCGCCACCTCCTCCTCCGCTGCCGCCCCTAGCCCGCCCTTGCCGGGATGTCATGCCGCGTCGAGCTTGTGCTATGCCTGGCACGGTCCGGTACTATTCATGTCGTGCTGGGCCGACCCATCGTGTCGGGGTGTGGACCTAGGCATGACCAGGGCATTCGTGTTGTTCCGTCCGCCTAGCTACAGTGTGGGATGACAATGATATTGTGCTTTGGGTCGACTCGACTGGTACGATCCATCTGGCCATCTCTATGTATCGCCGTCACCTCTTCTCTCCCAAGCCAGGCCAAACCTCGTCGGCAGCCACAACAACTTCTCTGCCATCTCGCCCTACTTGCTTCGCATCTCAACTCACCGCGCGGCAGACACCAACTTCGACAACCACTTCGCCGACGCCTATAGCGTGGGTAGGGACAACGCGTGCTCCACCTTGTTCGTCAACACATCGTTCAGCCCCGCCCGTGATGCGTCGTTCCTCACCGCCCCAGGCTGCTTCTTTAGCGCGACGGCGAGCCTCGTCATCAAAGAGGAGCTGGAGTTCAATTTCAACTTCTCCTCGCTCGCCGTCGTACCACTCGAGGCAGTGGTTGAAGTGGGCGCGCATGGTCGACGGTGAGCTTGGTGGCGAGAATGATGAGGTCGTGGAGGCTGTTGGCCTCCATGCTTCGGGGGTCGGCATCCATCAACCGCGTGCATGTGGTCGCAGGTGACGGCGTAGTGCATGTCCGACAAGGCACAATGCTTGTTTTTCAGCTTTGATCGTGAGAGAGGGCTAGAATTGCTAAAGCACACACGCCAACAATGCCAAACAGCCAAAAACTTCGTTTTTCATACACTGATGTCTTGATCTTCCATCTCAGGTGGTTGAAATGTTAACATTGAAGAAAATAATGTTTAGTTTCTACTGCCTGGTCACAAAATAGTGACTCTAAAGTCAACAAGTTAGTCCTTTAACTATGAAATTGTCTTGTCATATATTTGACAAAGTTATAAAAGTATAATATTACGTAAGTACTTTTTATAACAAATTCTCTTGTATCATGTTTATATATCTAAACCATATATTTTAAACAATATTTTTTAATCAAAGTTAATAGGATTACGCATACATCCCCATTGAGTTAAAACTTAACCGACACCGAACTTGCCTACAATCTAGGTTACTCTCAGTTTTGTTAACACACAAAAAACCAAGAGTCTGGTGATCACATAAAAAAGTTTTGTGTCACGCAATTCTGTCCAGAGATCTGTGAAAGTCGCCCTGGCTTGTGAGGGTGTTTCTGTAATTTTCCTAGTATATAAAGAGGAAAAATAAAGTAAAGCCTTGAAAAGGGCAGCAAGATGAGGAACTTTTTTATTAAAAAACTTAAAAATTTATTTTATAAGTTACTCTCACAAATTTTATTTTCAATTCTAACCTTTTTAATCATGCCTTCACCAGTGGTATGACAAAACAACATTATCACGTCATAGGATAAATCCGTTAAAATAACACTTTTTATCACGCCACTAGTGGTGACGGTGACTGATAAGAGTTTGTTCAGATACGGACTGACGTGACAGTGTTGTTTTTTTACGTTAGGAGTCAGAATTGAAAATAAAATTCGTAAAAATTAACTTTAAAATAAAATTAAAAAAATTAAAAAATTCCAAGACGAGAGGAGGAGAGAGCATCTAACTCTCTCCTCACTAGACTAGACTTTCACTTTCTCTCTTTTAACACACCAAACGAAATAAATAGGAAAAACGCCCACAAAAATTTTCATTTTTATTCGCTTTCCTCACGGAAGCAAAGGAAAGTTTTTTATACTTGCACTTGACTGGTGGTGGTGGTACGAGCCACTAAGGAGAGGCGGGCAGCGAAACGGAGGAGACGAGCACCCCATGATAGAGAGAGAGGAGAAAGCTAGAGAGAGATTGGGAGGGAGGCGACTGTAGGGTTCGTTTCCTCAGCCCTCTCTCCACCGCCACGGCGCCACCTACCCTCGAGGTCGCAGCTGCTGCAGAGGCGGTGCGTTTCTCTCGCCACCATCATCTCGTCCTCCTCTGATTATTTCTCCTGTTTCTTGGGTTATTTTGACGTTTTTGGGGTGGTTTGCGGTGACGGCTCTGCGGCTCCGAGCCGATCTGTGCGTTCTTTTGGGTGTTTGTTTATCTGTGATTTATGTATGATTATTTTTTCAGCAATTCTTCTTTGGTCCTGTGTAGCATCTGCTTGTTTGAGGGTTGTTTCTTTGTGTGTTTGTGTGTGTGTTGTTCGTTCGTCCAATTTAATTAATTTTTTTGAGGGGGTAAAGATGCGGCGCAAATTCTTTTGGGGTTTTGTATTCAAATTTGCCTTTTCTTCTTCTTTTGTGTGTGTTTTTATGTTGGATGGGTTTAATCGCTGGGTTTTGGTTAGTTTCCGCATCGATTTTAATTAATTTCGCGTGGCAAATTATTTCCAATTTTTTGTTTAGGATCTGTATTAATTTGCAACTGCACCTGATTTATCATGTCATGTGATGTTCCCTTGTTGTTTTTAGTACTGTGTGTTTTTGTGTTTACGGAATTTGATTAATTAATTGGTTAAAGCGGTAGGTTGTGATCAAACGGTTTGAATGTTTTGGGAATTGAGGCGGAGTGCTAATAGAAATTGAGAAACTTGGCAGTGCACGAGATGACTTGGTTTACCTTCTCCTTTGCATTTTGATATGAAATGTTATGAAACAAAGCAAAGTCATTACAATCCATAATTTATTTTTTTTCTTGACAAATGATGTGGTTGGCATCATTTGGTGCCTCGAACTAGACCGAGGCACTTGAAAACTTTAGCTTTTTCATTACTTGATCAAGTGAGATGGTAGATGTGTGGACAATCAATTGGAACCGTATCTAGTTAACTGAGCTGATCTGGAAAGGTGCTACTGTACTATGTTGTAGCCTCGTAGGCTTATGATGATAATTTTGTGTGATGATGGAAATGCAAAGTCTTGTTGCTTTATTGCGTACGAAAATCGATATGATGTGTTAAATTATGAGAGTGAGAGACTAAATGGACTTGCTGCTTGATGACATGCAGGCTGTCATGAAAAGATACACTTGGTAGCATTGGGCGTGCATTTAGGAAGCTCAGCATGGGTTCAGGAAATTTGGTGACGAAGAAGGTGGTGAAACCCAGCTCTTTCGATCTGGACATACAGCTTGATAGAAGTTGGATGGAGGATGTTACTTGCCCAATCTGCCTAGATTTCCCTCACAATGCAGTCTTACTGAGGTGCACCTCTTATGAGAAGGGTTGTAGGCCCTTCGTTTGTGACACCGACCAGTCTCGTTCAAACTGCCTTGAGCGGTTTAAAGGTGCTCATGGACTGCCAGCCAATGTGAAAGTCGCGTCTGTTAGTGTAGCTCCTCTTGATAGCATTCATATAATCTCATCTAATGCAAACAACCGCCCAGCTTGCCCGTTGTGTAGAGGCGATGTTATTGGTTGGATTGTGATTGACGAGGCCCGTATGCATCTTAACCAAAAGAAAAGATGCTGCGAAGAGAGTTGCTGTTCGTATGTTGGCAACTTCCATGAGCTTCAGAAACACACCCAACTAAAGCATCCAAATTCACGCCCTTCGGAAATTGATCCTGCTCAGCGAGTTGATTGGGAGAATTTCCAGCAATCTTCTGACATCATAGATGTCTTGAGCACAATACACGCACAGGTTCCTAATGGTATAGTTTTGGGAGATTATGTCATTGAGTATGGCGATGATGAAGCTGGAGATGAATATGAAGTTTTCCACAGGGTTAGGGGGAACTGGTGGACATCCTGTATTTTCTGTAAGGCATTCTGTAGATCTTCAAGAGGCCGAAGAAGAGCAAGAACAAGGGAAAGGGAAAGGATGGGTAGTGGAAGGAGCAGCAGCAACAGGTCTAGTCATGAAAGCTTTACTCTCGAGATTCCGACAAGATCTGTCGACATAAGAGAAATCAGATTTGATGAAATAGATGATGAATAATGGTTACCGGGGCAATGCCGAGTGTTGCTGCATCCAGGAGAATGACCCGTCATTACAGGTCTGTGTATATACTTTTCTTATCCACGCTTTCTGTTGTTGCTAAGAGATTATATTGTTGAATGGACATACAACATCTTAAGCTCTCAAAAGACACTGTAGTCATATACCAACTGATATGCAAACATGAATACACTAAAAATATAAAGATGGACATAGTTTTCTTCGATAATTCTCCTTGTTGCACAATCCTGTATAATACGATGTGCGAATTTTGGCTATTACATGGCTACATCCTTCTCTATATGCATGAAATTTCTGTCACATGGACTTGAAGAGGCTGTACAGCCTATATATCAGTTTACTTCCTGTGTACAGTTTACTGATTTCTGTGATCTTTGCATGTCAAGATTGAGACCAATTTGATTGAAACTTTGTGGCCCCTATTACACTTTTTTCCCTGCTGATCACATTATAAAGTGTGAACTGTGGGCATAGCACTTCTTTTCTGGATAGCTGATGAACTATACTTGTTCAGATAGGATAACAAACATGTCAATGAGCACTCCTGCACTGCAGTACTTGAAACCTGGGAAAATCAACAGCAAAACTTGGTTTTCAACTCTTGGGAAAAGTCTTGAGCACGTCCTTTCAAAGTCAGCACGACTAGCACAAATATGACTGTAAAAACAGTTTTTAATACTAGAATTATAGCAAATCCTGGCTGCTTTAATTTTTTTTTACTTTGACACTCTCTGATACACAATCTATTTTTGATCTATCCAGGGATCCCAGATATGGACGCCAACCTTGACACTCCTAGGATGAACCGGCCAGCTGATATACAATGCAGCGACAATCAGAATCGTTGTACCTCTGCCCATTTATTTATTTATTTTTTCTTTTCTCCAACCTCCTGAAAATGCTATCCCAGCCAAATTTCATGTCCATATAAGATAGCAGCAAACCTTTTCTTCATTATTCATTCACAGCAGGTTTCACCATTTTAGGTTCTCTGTGTAAATATTTTGCGCCTACCTTAGTACCTTATAGTAATGTTAGTACCTTATAGTAATGTTGATCAAGGTTTCTGTCCGGGAAACCCTTGTATCTCAAAATACTGCTCTGAAATACAGCAACCTTTACAGGAAATGGCCGCAACTTTTGCCCGTTGATTGACTTCCATGCTACCCTTATGCGATAATTATCAGAAAGTTTTGAAGCGCGACATCGCGCCAATGTTTTTCACATGGTAAAAATAGAGGTGTTGGATTGTGAGAAGCATACGGGAGGAGGAGAAGGCTGTACTTTGCTTCTGCTGCTGGACTTGTAGAACCTTCGTGTTGGAATCTGTTAAGGCTGCTATTGGCTACTGCTGTCTTGTTGCTGGTGCTGCTGGGCTCGTGAAGAGCATTCGTGTTGAATCGTCTATTTGTTGCGGCTCGTGACGAGCCTTTTTCGTGCAGAAGCAGAACTGCCATTGTTTGAACCCTGATTGCTTAAATCTTTCGCCCACCTGATCCCGGTTGACTTCCATTAAGGCTGCGTCAATGGCTTGAAGAGGATGCCTAGCTTTGTTTAAGACGCCTTCAAATCTTTGTTTAGTTCTATCCATCTTTGTCACGCCTAAGTGTCAGGGATTTTGTTTTCCCCTATGAAAATAAAGATGCAATGCGTGTACGACCGTCTTTGTTATGCTGAAAGTGCTTAGGTTGTGCCAGACTGCTCACCTCATGATTCTGATATCAAAGCCGACTGATAATATTTTGTTCTATGTATTATAGTACAAGAATTGTTTGCCGCAAATTAGCAGTCATAACAAGGTATTGTTTCATTAAAAAAAAACATGGTGATACCAGCATCTAACTGCAATCTGAGCTAACATTTCTTCCAAACATGCGCATGGTTGTTGAAGGCATTACAAGTTATCTGTACTAATCCAGAGGGCGAATCAGCAGGTACCAAAATTGATTCTGACGAGAAACCATAAACTGATTGAGAAATAGAAATTAACAATGAGACTAGACGGGGCCTGAAATTGGCACACCTTGTGCCACTTTTGCCAACGGAATGCGATCAGCGTGCACTGCCTCACCAGCTTAAACATGAGCATGGTTGAAGACCAACACCTAAAATCCTTCCTCACTTGATTGCTTGCCAAAACTAAATTGTTAATCGGCCATCAGCGGCCTTCTCGATATTCCTCTTCTATCACGTTTGGATTTTCTAGAGGATGGTGCACCAGATGCATGAGGCGACGATGGCGAAGAATGAGCGGACGACATCTTCACAAGAAATAGAACTTATGACACGTATGAACATATTATCGTAAGATTCTCTATGTGTATGGGTATACACACCAATTAATAAATAATTGAGATGTAATTGGGATATGTAGGGAAGAAATTAGGATATTTCTTATTAAGCATAAAGCTAATATGTAGCATTTTAATATTGCTCACATATGTATAGTTGCATAAGATTTAATATTGGCATTCTCGCTGCTTTAGTCTATACTCTTCATTAATTGAATTTGACAATATTAATTCAAACTTTGAGCTCTAAAATAGTGCTTTACTTATCTGTCGACATGATCTTTAAGTAAAAGATAACATATAATACTTTCGGCCAACAAGAGATCAAAGCAAAATGATCACCAAAACAACACTCCAATCAGCCAAACAAACTTGATCTACTGACAGTATAAAAGATCACAATTTAGCAAGTTCAGCAATAAGCCCAATTGACTGACAGAATAGCATGTATTATGAATTACTAAGGACCACGGACTTGGAAGTTGAACCAATTAACGAACTGAAAGTAACAGACTAAATGCTAAAGATCAATCAATAGTTGCAAGCATTCCAGTTAGAGCTCAAGTTCAAACCTGATTATCAAAACAATTTTAGTACAAGACTATTATCATCACAGAGCATTCATCTCAAGTCCACCATACCACATTGTAATATATTCCAGTAGCAGTATCAAATCCAATACAATATGAATCACTAACTAGAACATATCAAATGCAAATGGGTAATTAAATTGAAATGTTGTGATACTCACAAAACAGATGGTCAAAACAAATACAATTAACTTGATTTTTTTGTTAAGTTCTGGCCAAAATTCCTAAAACAAGTACAACACCATGACGACATGACGACATAACAGGTTATTGATAGCAAGAGTGAGGGGAAGAGGCGCGGGGTGGGCAACTCGGCATCGGTTACCTTTGGGCATCAAGGAGAAGGACGAGCAGGGAGCAGTACTGGAGCAGGAGGGTGGCGTCGAAGGGGAGGCACGCCGGGCTCGGGGGAGGAGGAGGTGACGCATGCTCGGGAGGGGAGGAGGCGGGGGCTCGGTGAGGAGACGCGCTGTGCTCAGGGGAGGAGGGGTGCCGGGTTCGGGGAGGGGGCGGCTTGTGCTCGGGGAGGAGGCGGCGGGCTCGGGGGAGGAGGCGGTGGGCTCTGGGAGGAGACGTGTTGTGCTCAGGGGAGGAGGGGCGCCGGGTTCGAGGAGACGGCAGCTTGTGCTCGAGGAGGAGGCTGCGGACTCGGGGGAGGAGGCGCGCAGGGTTTGAGGAGGAGACAGCAGGCTCAGGGGAGGAGGCGCGCCGGGCTTGGGGGAGGAGGCGGCATTGAGGACGGTAGCGACGGGCTCGAGGGAGGAGGCGGTGTCGAGGACGGCAACGACGGCCTCGAGGGAGGGGGGAGTTAGAGAAACTTAATCGTTTGAGTGGGGGACACGAGCAACCCTAGAGTCCGAATATAAATAGGGATGGATATCACAGACAGTTTTAAAGTAGAACCGTTTGTGATAAATACACATCACAGACGGTTCCAATAAATAACCGTCTGTGATAGCTTACATATCACACACGGTTTGCAAATAAAACCGACTGTGATAGCTTATGTATCACAGACGGTTTATACATGAAGCCGTCTGTGATACATCTTTTGTTTTGCTTAATTTATTTTTGTTTATATGCCCTCTGAAACAAGCAAAAACACAACAATTACATGTATACATCCAATTCACATTCATTTCAGAAACAGATCACATGCACAGCTTTAGGGGGACTTATAGGTGGGGAAATCGATCTTGGTAGGGTTGAGAACTCACTGGAGAAGAGTTGGCATCGATGGTGGTGGTGGTGACAGAGAGGTCCACGGTGACAGCTCGGCGTGGGCGACAATAGCTGAAATGGACCACACGAGTGGGCTCATTGAGGTGAGGCGATACTCAAACCGGGCATGGAGTGGCGAGGGACTCACCGGGCTTGAGATCTCCCGCGGCTACTGTAGCACCAGAGATGGAGAAGAAGACTCTGTTGAGGAGCTACACTACACCGGATACTGCACCAGATGGACAGAGAAGTCAGGAGTTGAGTAAGCGCGCGAGCAAAACGCATCACAGACGGTTCTAGCTCTTCACAGATGGTTTTTAGCACAGCCAGTAACACAGATGGTTTCTAAACCAAAACCGTCTGTGTTTGTATTTAATCTGACGGCCGTCTGTGATGAGGTGTCTAGTATTAACCTTTTGTAGTAATGATTACATCACGAAGAGAATGCAGGCTTTTCCAATAGCTTGAGCTGAAGCCTGATTCATGAGAAGGCCCGATAGATTCCTACAGACATCATCATGCGGGATATTCATCGGCCTTGACTCCACTGAAAATATGGTCTAAATTCAACGTGTATACTCCAGTTGACAAGAAATGAATCGGCCGATTAATTGGCAATAGTCAAGGCAAGAGCACTTCCCTTCTTTCATATAAACGATGAAGCCTACTACCATCTCTCACATTAGTCTCCCTCTCATGACAATCCCTACACCACCGAAGGTTCTTAACTACGCAGATCGGTCTGCCAGCTTCAATGGCTATGTATCTGCACAGAATCCTTGTGATCCATGTTGATCTCCTAGTGCCTCCATCAAGCTCCAGCAAGCTGATCACTTGCTGGTGGTACTTGCTAATAGACATCAATTTCCTGACTTTCTGGACTTGATCCCATTTCTTTGCTTCACATATATGCTTGAGAGGACATAGTGGGCATCATGACCTGGCTCCAATTCAATCAATTCAATGGCTTCTGGAACAAGACCGGGGCGCGACCCAGAAGATCAACCATGTCGGGCAGGGCACAACCCCTCGACCTCGAGGCCTCACTGACAAACAGATCAAAGAGCTCTACTGCATGGATCCTTCCTGCCCCCAAGCCGATAGAGGATGGCGTTCCATACTTCCATGCATGCAAACCCATGGATCACTTCAATTATTGAAACCCATGAGCTGTGCAGCCGCCGACAATGCAGCCCGTCACCATTGCAGCCTCGTTCGCCGGAACCCCCTGCTCCACCTTCCCCTTCACGTGCCCGCTAGCATTTCGTCAAACGATCCCCCCACCCCAACCATGCCCGCTCCCAGCAAGAACCGCATTCCACGTCCCTCACGGCCGGCAGCTCGTCAAACACCCTCCGCATCGCCCCGACGCCGCCGCAGACGCCGTACAAGTGGACCGGCGCGTTTCGCACGCGGACCTGCGCCGCCTCCTGATTCGTCCATCCGACATGCATCGGCCACTTCAGGAACGCGACCACCGCGCCACCAGGCCGCCAGCCGCCCTTTCGTGCCGCCGCCGCTGCCGTCGTAACTGACGAAGCAGAGGAGGGGCCCGCGAGGCGGTCGACGGGCCATCCTCTGCTTCCTCTTCTAGAGCGCCAGCGCCGCCCACTTCCCCGGCCTTGGCTTCTCCACCAGATGCAAGCTCACAGAACTCCCTCCCCTTTTTGCATCATTGATTCGATTGAGCATTTTGCTGTCTAGATGGCTTGGATTGAGAATTTGAGATGTATTCGATTTTCCAAATTTCCAAATTAACCAATCGATTTAATTAGGTTCGGTTTTGTATTTTATTTTGGTTAATTTGGTGACTGACTCTCAAAAGCCAAAATATTGTTTTACCAAATAAACGGAATGCCTACCCCTAGTTCCATTCTCCGTCGCCTTAATCTGGACCGCCCATACAGATCAAACGGTGAAAGAAGAAGAAAACTAGGGATGTAACCACCAGGAAAATTACCCGGGACGTGTGAGTAATATATGGTGTAAAAGTGTAATATAGAGGGTAATTTGAGGGTCCCTGAAAGAAATAAACAAGCTACCTGCGTTAATCTGAACCATGTGAGATCTGTCGAGCGGTGCTAGATCACCCATCTAGGACCGCGATCCTTCCACACGATGGTGTCGTAATAGGGTCTCACGTGCAAATTTACTTGTTTCCTTCTCCTCTGCCTTGATCCAGACCGCCCAAAAATAGATCAAATGGTAGAAGGAGAAGGAAACATTGGACGGCTCTCTTGCACACCTACATCTGCCCCCCACCACACCAAGCGCCGCTTGTTTACCGCCATCGCAGTGGCGACTTTGATGAACAAATTCCCGTGACCCGTCAACCCCGTCGTCGGCACCGGCGTCCTCTCCAAGTTTGGCAGGACACCGCCTTGCCTCGGTAATCTGTGCAAATCCGCCCTTGTCTCCATCGCAGTCTCGCCAGCGGAGTACACCTCCACCCCGTCTCAGCGTCAGCCTCGTCACCACCGCCAACAACCTGCCGCCACACCGTTTTCTCACTGAGCCGAGTGTGTCACAAAGTTCGTCTCACCACGCCATTGCTTTCCCCCTCCTTCTTCAGGCGCCTCTCTCGCCGTAGAGTGCCACCATTGTCCTCCTAGAAACCGTCAAGGTCACCACCGTCGGCAGCTTTCCTCATGATGCCCTAGACCAAGCTGCCACCTCCAAGAGCCTCCCTGCACCCGCGTCGTGCTCGTTGAAGAATCTAGACCCGTCATTATGACTTAATGGAGTATTTTGATGATTAATGATAAATCAATATGCGATACTAACACTTCTATTGATATACCTATTGTGTAGTCTTATTTGGATGACAATGTAAAAATTAAAGAGGTATGTATTTGACATCAAATTCTTATATCTTGTTGTATTCATCGAATCCAAAATATAGGTTGAAGTCCACCAAAATTCTAACTTGAATATGTGCATATTTTTTTTACACATTCGTATATGCACACATTTAGTAGGAGTTCACTCTATATTTTGTGGTTTCATACTATTGATCCATATTTCTTTATCCACATATACTTGAGATCTCTACTTTGAAACATACCCTTAAGTATATAAAACTTGTGTAGTTCATATATACTCATATATTCTTATATTCAACTATTTGTAATTGTGATGGTTGCCATCAATTACCAAAGAGGGAAAGATTAAAGTATCTTGACTCACCATTATGAGTTAATGGTATGTTATGGTAATTAATGACAATCATATTGTGGAACTAACAATTTCCATGAGTTTGTGAAATAGGTTGAGTTCTATGATGACGATGACTTATGATGACATCATGAGTTGATTGTCATCAAGTCAAGTGAAGGATGCATCATGTGTTGATGCATACCAAGGTCTTTTGTTCCTTGATTTTCGGGATTATCGCGGAAAGGGAAGAACACGTGGTTCGTTGACTCGGATGTTCACGCCACATGACCGGGAACTCAAAATGGTTCACCTCTTTCACGCGAGCAACGGTGATGACTTCATCACCTTTGGAGATGATACACAAGGGCGAATTGAAGGAGCAGGATCAATTAGGGTGAACAACAAATTCATTCTAAAGGATGTCGCTCTTGTGGACAAGCTTAGGTATAATCTCCTTCTCGCTTTCTCGACTTCTTGATGATGGCTATGAGACGGTTTTAAGAAAAATGCTTGTCGTGTACTTGATTCTCTTGGTGAGCTTGTGTTTGGAATCTCTAGAGTTGGTAGAATTTTTGGAGCCGATTTTGAGAATCTCTTCTTGGATCTCTTAAATGTTTGCTTACATCTTCTTCTCGATTTACGGCTTTGGCATCGACGTTTGGGGCACATTGGTTTTGATCATCGGCGTGAGTTAGCAACCTTGATCTTATGAGAGGTTTGCCCAAACTAAAAGTCATCAAGGATGTTGTATGTGCGCCTCTGTAGGCATGGCAAACAAAGTTGCCGCCTCACACCTTCTCGTGACTATGGTTATGGTACCGACGGACGGAGACGGTTGCTTCATATGGATCTTGTTGGTCCCGCTAGAGTCCGGCCGATCGGTGGAAAATGGTATATTCTTGTCATAGTCGATGATCTTTCTAGATATACTTGGGTGTTCTTTCTTACTTCAAAAGATGAAGCTTTTGGTTATTTTCATGACCTTGTTCTTCGTTTGGCTTCGAGCTTCTGGGTGCTTTGAGAGCGATTCGCATGATAATGGCACGGAGTTCAAAAATGCTTCTTTGCTTCTTTTTGTCTTGGCGTGGTATTGAGCATCGGTTCTCCTCTCCACACGTCCCTCAACAAAATGGCGTGGTGGAAAGGAAGAATAAGACCTTGGTCGAAATGGCTAGGACGATGCTAGATGAGTATAGCACAGAGGAGATTTTGGGTCGAAGCTATTGCTACTGCTTGCCATATTGCCAATCGTGTCTTTTTGAGACCTTCTTTAGGCAAGACTCCTTATGAGCTTCGTTTTGGTAGAAAACCCTCTGTTTCGCATTTTTGAGTTTTGGATCAAAATGTTTTATCCTTAAGACAGCAACTTAGATAAATTTGAATCAAGAACTTTTGATGGGGTATTTCAGGTTATCCTGCTCATTCGAGGGTTTTCGAGTTTTAATCTCGAGACTAACATTATTCGGAGACTTGTAATGTCAATTTTGATGAGACTAGCCCTGGAGCTAGATCAATTGCTACAGATGATTTACAGGTGTCAGAAAGCATTTTTGTGGAGGAAGATGAGGACGAAGCTAATGTCATTCCCTCATCTGCTGCTGCTGGCGCCCATATTGATACAAGAACACCTACGTCTACTTCACCTTGATTGAGGCTCCTGCTGCATCATCATCATCAGCAGTACCTACGGAGGTCGAAGAAACGACATCTCACCCGGCGCTCCACCGCATTCGAGACAAAGATCCTCCGATGCAGATAATAGGTAATCTACATGAGCGAGTCACTCGCTCGGGTATAATGATCCAAATCTCTACTCTCATTCGGCTTTTGTTGCTTCTTTTGAACCCCGCGATATATCACATGCTTTATCTGATTCTAGCTGGGTAAATGCCATGCATGAGGAGTTAGAGAATTTTGAAAGAAACAAAGTTTGGAACCTAGTAGAACCTCCTAGTGGTAATAATGTTATAGGAACCCGTTGGGTGTTTAAGAATAAACAAGGTGAAGATGGTTCTGTGGTTAGAAATAAAGCCAGATTGGTAGCTCAGGGTTTCAGCCAAGTTGAGGGGTTAGATTTTGATGAGACATTTGCTCCTGTTGCTAGACTAGAAGCCATTTGCATTCTGCTTGCATTTGCTGCATCAAAAGGTTTTAAATTATATCAGATGGATGTTAAAAGTGCCTTTTTAAATGGTTTCATAGATGAGGAAGTGTATGTTAAGCAACCCCCTGGCTTTGAGGATCCCAAATATTCAAATCGTGTTTTCAAGCTATCTAAAGCATTATATGGTCTTAAACAAGCCCCTAGAGCCTGGTATGATAGACTTAAGACCTTCTTGCTTAAAAATAATTTTGAGATGGGTAAAGTGGATAAAACTCTATTTATTCTTAGGCGTGACAATGACTTCCTGCTTGCTCAAATTTACGTGGATGATATTATTTTTGGTGGTTCCTCTAATGCTCTTGTTTCCAGCTTTTCTGACACTATGTCCAGAGAATTCGAGATGAGTATGATGGGAGAGCTTAATTACTTTTTGGGACTTCAAATCAAGCAATGCAAGGAAGGAACTTTCATCCATCAGACGAAGTACACTAAAGATCTACTCAAACGCTTCAACATGGGTGACTGCAAGCCAATTTCCACTCCCATGGCAACTTCATTGCTTTTGGATCCAGATGAGGAAGGAGAAGTCGTGGATCAACGCGAGTACCGCAACATGATCGGCTCCTTACAGATTTGACGACCTCGAGACCGGACATTCACTTCACGGTATGCCTTTGTGCAAGATTTCAGCGTCTCCGAGAACTTCCCATCGCCAAGCCGTTAGCGCATATTCGTGTATTTACACTCTACCCTCTTATATGGCATTTGGTATTCCCGCTCTTGACTTTGTCCATTAGAGGTTTTTCGATTCGATTTTGCGTCAGTCGGTTAGATAGGAAGAGTACCTCGAGCACTGTCACTTCCTAGGCACTTCTCTTGTATCTTGATCTTCTAGGAAGCGTCTTACATTGCACAATCCATCTTTGAGGCGGAGTATGTAGTCTAGCGCTAGTTCTTTGTAGCTGATTTTGTGGATGACGTCCACTTTGAAAGATTATGGGTTAAACTTTGCTAGTGTTCCTCTTTTCTGTGATAACACTTCTGCTATTAATATTGCTAAAAACCCAGTGCAACATTCTAGGACTAAGCACATAGACATTCGCTTTCACTTCCTTAAAGATCATGTTGAAAAAGGTGATATTGTGATGCACTTTGTAGAGTCCGAAGCTCAATTGGCAGATATTCTTACCAAGCCTTTAGATCAAACCAGGTGTTCCTCCTTAAGAAGCGAGTTAGGGGTAATTTATCCTTATGGGTTGGTTTGAGGGGGAGTTTGATTTTTTTTTTTCCTTATCTTTTCTTGTTCTTTTGATCTTTTATTGTTCTTTTTCTGAACTTAGTGATCTTTTCGAACCTTTTAGGTTTTTAGGCTTTTTAATTGCATCTCATTGTGTCATATTGCATTCATATGAAAACTTCAACAAGTGGTTACAACAAATGGTATGAAAAATCCAAAAAGATGCATTGTAATATAAGGTTTTCTGCTTATTTTAAAAAAAAAAATTTGATGAAGCTTTGCCTATTACCCTTTAGAGCTTTTGTATTTCAATTCTTGCTCAATGTCATGTCTAGTTCTTTGACTTGCTAGAATTATCATGCTTTTACATGTGTAGCTAAGTCTTTGCTAAATGAGCTAGAACCTTTTAAACAACTCAAACTAAGAAATTGCAATTTGTGGATGTTTTAGCGAGTTGCGCAATTAGTGCTCCTCTTGTGACATTGGCCCTGTCAGAATTGCTTTGTTAGCTCTTTGATCTAAAATTGACCATTACTTGAGCTTTTGTGTTCTTGAGATTCTAAAACTGCTCATGTGAAAAATGAAAATCAAGATTGTCTTATGCTTAAATTGTGCCAAACTATTCTTACGAGGCCGCTTGTCAAATGACATGAACTTGGAGATAGTTTGATGAACAGACGATCTCATGGGGACCGCTTGTCGAAATGACATGAACCTCAAGATTTGTCGCCCCGGTAGAAGCTTAGAAAGAGTTTGTGGATGGCTACCTAGTCCAGGATCTTCTTTACTAAGATATACCTTTAATCAACTTTTGGTCGAAGCTTAGGATGAGTTTGTGGATGGCTCCTAGTCCGGATCTTGTCACTAAGTTAGATCATTAGTCAACTTCAATATTCAATGCAAAGAGAAAATGTTGACAAATGGGCGTTTACAAAATATTGAGCAAAATGATTCAATACGGGACTTGATTGACTCTTAATGTGGTCTTTGTTAGATTTTTGATCTCACTTTGACATTTTGACATGGCCAATTTCACTTTAGGATCCCTGTTGATGAACTTGCTGAATTTGAAGCGTTGCTTAAATTGATCAAATATACTGCTTTACTTTTGAGCCTTTGTACTTAGCTGTGATATATATGTCTTACCATGATCTTGCTAGCGCTGTCAGGCTTGATATGATGTTTGTGCAATATTAGAGATACTAGCTTGTTCTTTTGGGTAATCTCCAAAGCTTCTTATAATCAAATTTTTTTTTAAAAAAATACAAAAATTGAAGCCACTCCATTGCACTTCATGCATATTCCTCTTTATGCTTCTATTGTTTCTGCTTCTTCCTTTATTCTATATTTATTATCTCTGGATGAGAGGAAGGTGTGATTCCTTGATGAATCCATTGTCAAAGGGGGAGAAGATGTGTTAAATAAGAAGAGAAGATGGTTAATGAGAATATATTTCTTTGCTGGGGGAGAAGTTGTTGGGGGAGAAGTTTGTACAAAGGGGAGAAACTGAAAATTTGAATTTTGAGGATCATAGTGAGGGGGAGTTATTGAGTTGCATTCTTATTGTTTTATTGAATATTCTGAACTTGAATTGCATTCTTTTATCCTCACAATGATCATAGGTCAATTGAACAATTGTTCTTTCATATGGACCTTATGTGAGATTTTTGACCCTTTTCTGGAAACCAAAGTTTTTATGCTTTCTTTTGCCTTGTCTCACATGCCTATACTATTCTGATGCCAGCTTGGTCATTTTCATTGCTTTTTCTTGCTTATGGACCAAGTTGTGCCTTTGTGCGAAAACTGCGAGTAAACTCGTTTTCAAACCTCTTACTTACATTTTCTGGATAATTGCCAATGTGTTCATCAAGGGGGAGATTGTGGATTTCATGGGGATATGCTCCAGATCTTAGGATGATGTGACAATTGGCAATGACGTTTACGGTTTGTCGTTTCACGCGTTTTCGACAAAGTGTCAGGCTTACTAGGCAGGGGCGGTCCGACCGGTCCTTACACGTCGGTCCGACCGGTCCCAAATCGGTCGGACCGGCCATGTGGGGCGGTCGGACCGGCAATGACCTAAAAAGTTCTCGAAATGGTGGGCCAAAAATAGGTGTTGTAGGCAAGTGAGGGGATCCCAATGCACTTGGTCTCATAATTTTTGGAGTCTCCAGTAAGAAGTTCTATTGGTTTAAAGTTTCCAGAAGGTTTCGAAATTTGGGAGTATGAAATTCGGCTAAGTCCCTGGTGGCGGTCCGATCGGCTCACAGGGAGCGGTCCGACCGGCCATGGGGCGGTCCGACCGGCTCACTGGAGCGGTCGACCGTTTCTACTGAACGTCGACCAACCGTGGCGATGTTGATTTGTTAGGTCAAAGTCATTGGTTTCATGGCATATGTTTTGCATGATGCATGTTTTGACTAACATGGGTCAAGTTGTGAAGAACTTGTTCCCGAATTCGTGTTTTCTTGTCGTGGTTGTGCAGTAGCTTGGTGGTCAACGACGGTCAACGGCGAGGAGAATCGGGACTAGACTTGAAGAGTTGAGGTCGAGCGATCGGCGATGCGGGTGAGGTAAACGACTCAAGCGTGACACAAGATGGACAAGGATGACCTATTGGCAAATCCATGACGCATGGTGAAGCGGTTTAGGTCAAAAGGTTAAAGACGGGCTTTGCGAGCGTCGTGTGTGACCCGTTTGTTAGTGGGCCTTAACGGGAGCCCAATTAAGTCAAACCCTAAGAGTTTTAGGCCTCCACTATAAATAGGAGGAGGTGGTGGCTGCACCCCTCTCTCTCTCTCGCTTTTTATGTTTCAAAACCCTAATTGTCTTTAGGGGAGTTGAGGTGGAGGCTAGGGCTTTTCATGGTTTGAGGAGAATTTCGTGATCTTTGATTGTCCACTGATCCATGATGGTGTGGATGTAATCCAGCATCAATCACGAAATCAATCTATGCAAGGTTTGCTTGAGATAAGTCTCTTTTCGTTCTTGCTTTCAATTTCGTGTTTTTAGGGCTTTCTTTGATCCATGAGTTTGTGATTGATTCTTTCACGTGAATTAGCTTGCTGTGATATGTGTGAATCTATCTAGCATCATCTTGATCATCAATCTCTCACGAACAAGCTTTAGGATCAAGTTTTCGTTCTTGCCCTGCTTTTAGACCTTCATTAATCAATTGGCAATTGCTCAAGATCGTTCCAAGAATTATCATAATATTCGATTGGAATAGGTCCTCAATAGCATATAGAAGGTGTGTGCAAAGTTTCATAAAGATTAGAGTTGAGAATCAAAAGTTTCACCTAATTGCAACCGTCATCGGTGATTTTATCATTGCGGATCGGTTCGAGTCGGCCGGTCGGACCGCATTCGTCATCACCGGTCCGACCGATTTTGGAGCGGTCCGACCGCCAGCACAACGCCGGTCAGACCGCCCGGCAATCGGTCCGACCGGTTGGCCGCCTGTCTTGTGAGTCTTTGCAATCTTAGTTGATTTTGTTATTTTGCTTAGGGGATTTAATTGGATTCAATACTAGTCTTCCGCTGTACTGGTATATTGATCTTCATAGCTTCATCATAGTTATTGGAGTGAAATTGTGTTGAATTCATTATTTGGGAAAAAGTGAGCGTGCTCCTATTCACCCCCCCCCCTCTAGTCGCCTTTTCGGTCCAACAAGTAGCTTGAGTCTCATCATGTGTTAATAACTTAATCTCGCTTGTTCTAGCTCACCATAGCATGATGCTAGTATTTGTGAATTTGTTTTGCAAATAGTCGAGGCTCATGCATTTAATCATTGTAGCATGTGACTATACTTTGTAAATATGTTTTGTAAATAGTTGAAATCCATGTACCTACTCCTTGTTGCATGATCTAATTTTACAAATGTGTTTTGTAAATTGTTAGCGTTCATGCATTGCTTTGATTTGAGCTTCTGGAAAACTGTTTTGAAAAACGGTATGACCGCTGTTGATAAGCGGTACTACCGTCAATATTTGTTTGGCGGTACGTATTTTCCAAAGAGCATGTTTTTTTGATGTTTTGAATCTCTTTGATAATCAGAACGACCGCATTTGAACTACGGTACTACCGCAGGTCGGTAGTACCAAAAATGTGGTAGTGGTACGTAAAATACAGATAGTGTATTTTCGAGTGGTTTGATACTCTCTGAAAATCGGAATGACCGCACATCAGTTGTTGTACTACCGCAAGTAGATACTACTGATATTTATGTGGCGGTTCGTATATTACAGAGAGCGTGTTTTTGAGAGTTTTGATCTCCCTTGAATCGGTATGACCGCATTCTCTTAAGCGGTACTACCGGAGTGCGGTAGTAATGATATTTACATGGTGGTAGGAGTTTTCCAGAAAAGGTATTTTTGAGAATTCCTAAGCTCTGAAAAACGGAAGCTCCGTTCTAGCCGAGCGGTATGACCGCGACGCAGTAGTACCGATTTCTAGTTAGCGGTAGTACCACAACTTTATATGTAATAGCTAGTTCAGAGCATTAAATGATATTGTTCTAACCGTTGAGCCGAAAATCGGTAGTACCGGGTTTCAACGGTAGTACTACCGCAAATCCTGATTTTTCCAGGAAAGTGGTCGTAACAGCTAGTTTCGGTGGTGGGGGCTATAAATACCCTCTTAGCCTGTTGTGAAATAAGCTTTGACACTTTATTTCACTCTATTGAGCTAGTGTGAGCTTCTCCTCACAATTGTGCATATGTTGCACCTTGTAAGGAGAGATATCTCTAGTTACATGTGTTGCATCTAGAGTTGGATTTCGTATCCACTTGAGCTTATGCATTCGTTGCACGTTGTGAGAGTCAAGCAAGGGGCTTGAATTATTACTCTTGGAGTTTGCCGACTCATAGACGGCGTTAGAGGTGTCATGTCCAGTGATCTCTTCAAAGAAGATTGTGAAGAGGTCCAGCGTGTTGTGAAGGTTGGAGTTCACCTACCCGGAGCGGAAAAGACCTACCACTAGTAGAATTGAGGTGTTTGGATTAATTCGTGGAGCCGGTCTAATTAGTTTGGGCTTACGTCAACGTGGATTAGGGGAGATCGGCAAGTCTCCGAACACCATGGTGAAAAGTCCTTGTGTCTTTGTGGTTTACTCTCTAGTGATTTACCTTGTGCAATTTACATTCCTGGAATTAAATTGCTTTCATGTCTTTGTATATTTGCTATCATTGACATAGTCTTATATTGTTGGTGCACTTAGTGCGACTAGTTGTTTTAGGCCTTAATTGTGCAAAACCAATTTGACTTACTCTTTCGCATTAGAAATCGGTTTTAGCCACAAAAAAACCCGCCTATTCACCCCCTCTAGTTGGCCTCCTCGATCCTACACTCGTGCACTCCCTAGCCTGTTGAGAGATTGTCGGATTTCACCATCGGCGAGTCCTCCTTTTCCGCAGCCACCGCTAGTTCTTCACCTCGTTTTAGCTACCATCGACATTCCTATTCACAAGCATTTCCAAAAATGTGTTCGCAGTCCTCCAAGGAAGGAGGGGAGAATGAGAGAAACAGATAGAGAAGGGAGAAAGAGAGAGAAGAGGCGGCGTTGTTGCGGCGGAGCAGCAACGACGGAGGGCGCCTGGCGTATTCCAGAGGTGGAGAAGGAAAGGGGCGGTATCGTGATGGTGAAGCCCGAGGTGTGTACATGCCCGTCGTGCGGTCATTGCATGTAGGGCTGGCTCGTCGTCATTAGCGACCATGAGCAGAGAGAGGAGGCGATGGACAGAAAGAGACTTAGAAAAGAAAGTCATTGCCCTGAGCCAAACAATGTGTAGGGTAATTTCATATTTTCGCCTCTTAAATAGACTTGAATTGAATGAATTTAGCTCAAAAATTCAAAAAGTGGCAAATAATTTTTGAGTCATTGTAAAACGTATCAAATAATATATATACAGTGTAAAATTGGAAAATTCTAGAGTGGTAATGAACGGCAAGACATATAACCCATTATCCCTTTTTGCGATGCCTTAAGCTGAAGCCTGAAGGTACCTCTTGCTTTATGAGAAAGCCCGAGAGATTATGAAAAGACATCACCACCACGTCGTGGGATATTCATCAGTAGCCTCGTGGGAAAACTAGTGAGTTTTTGGTGCATTTGGCACTATTGGTGCAAGAATTAACAAAAACAAATAGCCCCCTCTCCGAATCAATTGCAAAAATAGCACTACGGACAAACAGGGACACGACACATGGATTGTCCATGCCCTTGGGGGCCGGACTTGCCTCTACCGTGCCCCTAGGGGCTGGACATACCTCCAACATGCCCCTAGGGCAAAAAATGCCCTCGTTCGGCCCTTAGGGGCACGAACAAGCCCACGTCCGCACACCAGGTGCGTGAATTATCTCTCCTCCAAAAAAATTATTATTTGTAGGAATTTTTAAATATAGCAAATGAAGTTAAATAATAATAAATTTTTAGGCGTCTAACACAGTTTAATTTATTTTTTCATAATTTTATATGTTCTAAATTTTTCTCTCAAATTCATTTAACTATACTGTTTGTAGGAATTCCTAAATATACAAAATGGGCTCCAAAAATTATAAAATATTTTAAAGGCTCTTTATATAGTGTAATTGCTTGTGTAATTTTTTCAGAATTTTATATGTTATAAATTGTCTTGAAAGGTTTTAGGTCTAAAAAATCAGGGCTTTAGAGAAATTAAGGTTCCATGATTTCATGTGAACTGTTATAAGGTGTTTTAGGGTTTTGTGAATTAGGGTCCAAGAGCAACAAGGGCTACACGTTTGTCAAAATGATGACGATGACAGTATACCTAGCTACTTTGGACTTTGGAGCAGCTCAGGTACGCTTTGGAAATTGGACATCATCAAGTGATTAAAGAAAAAGAGTTGTAGCATGCATGCAGTACATTGACGATTACATTGCATATATATGACTGTGCATGCAGTACAATGACAATTGCATTGCATATATATGGTAATTTTTATCTTATTTATGGAGGTAAAAAAAAGAAGAAGTAAATATTATCACATGTATCAAAATTTTAATTCCACAAAAAAAAATTCACGTAGTCGGCCGTCTGGCCCGACCCTGTTGATCAGATCAAACTTTCGTTGCCGAGGGATGGGGTATTATCACATGTGATAAAATCATATCAAACAATATTTTTAAAATTTTATCAAGAATCGAGGGATGCCAAAAGCAAGATTTTAGTTTTTTTAAAAAAAAAATTAAGGGTGGGGACCTACCACACCCCTAGGGCCCTAAGGGTTAGGACGAGGCAAATTTGGCCCTTAGGGGTAAGAAATTTTTAAAAATTGTAAACATGGGATAATTATACTGAGAATAAATGTGAAAAATATTTGAACATGTTTTAAAATTTTCCTCAAATTGATTGTTTCATTTGCATACAAACACTATGCAAGATATAAACCCTAATTTCTGAAACCTAAAACCCTATTTTCATTTGAATAAATGTGGAAATAATGGAACCCTAATTTCCTAAACCTAAAACCCTAATTTTTTTAGACAATTTCAGAACATATTAAATTTGAAAATCATGAAACCCTAAAAGCTCACAAGCCCACATGTCAGCTACAGAGATAGAGTGACACAGCAAAGCTAGCCCACATGTCAGCTACAGAGACAGAGATCAACACAACAAAGCAAAAGGGCCTTTGGCTTTAGCACCAACCATCGACTCATTAAAATTGAAATTTGGTGTTCTCGTTTTTCTATTTTTTTAAATTTGCAAGAACATAAACAAACATAATAAACACAAGAAAATGTCAGTTGAAGTAAAATAAAAGGGGGCAATTCATACTTATTCCAATTTGAGGGTGTTTGTACTGTTGAAATCTCACACCAAAATAGTAGAAGACATAGCAAATCCTCTAAAAGCTCATGTATCCATCCAATTAGGCATGTTTTGGAACATAGAAAATGAAAAAATAAAAAACATAGGAATTGCATAGGAATGACAGTGCAATCCTATAGAAATGCAAAACAGATAAATTGGTTTCAAAATATCTTTGGATGCTCTACCTGAAATTTGCAGGAACTTAAAAGAGGTGGGGGCATGAAAGACAAGATTTGTTTTCAATATAACCTCATATTAAAAAAAATCCTCCAAAAATTCATGTTATTTATCAATTGAGTGATTCCATAAGAATCTCATATGAATATTGAAAGTTTATTCCTTTGTTCCTTTGGGCCATATAGGAAACTATCCTATAGGATTCTATTCCTCCAAAATTCCTCTAAAAATTCTACATTCGAAAAGACCCTTAAGGTCTAAAAGCTATGTGGAATCGAGCAGATCCTGCTCTTGCATTGCAAAAATCATAGAAGTCTGGAATGTGTACAATTATCTTCCAAGAACTTGATTATTTAGGTCCATAAATTCGGAATACGAGAAAATCTTCCATCTATAATTATTGCAAGACTCCTATCTATAAAATTATTGTAAGACTCTTGCGAACAACCCTACTTGCAAAACTCTTGTATTAGAAACCTTGTATAGGATGAAATTTCACAGGAGTTTAATTCTAGCATAGAATCTGGAAAAAAAATCTTTCACTAAAAACTACTACTTAGATATTCTTTTCAATCTGCAAGCATAATTCAGTGCTCTATTATGCTTAAAGAACAGCTGGTACTAAATAGGGCACAATCATTCTAAGGGAATCCCCAAATCTTGTACTAAAATACTAACCTGAGACTAATTAAGGACACAAAACCCAATGACTAGTATGTTTACGGATGAGAATCTGAATATGTTAATCCGGAAGTACAATACAATGTGACTCTATCATGTGGCAACTGTGAATAATGTGAATAAGTTAATGCAAATAATAATTAAAGTAAGCTTAATACCGAGTGGCACAACCGTAAGACAAAGTTTATCAGTAGCTTAAGTAGGCTTAATACCGTGCGACACAAAAAGTACAAGGCGAAGTTTATAACACGTACAAAGCATAACGAAGATTTAGACTAGATCACTCAACAACTCAGCTAACACAACCTTGTATATATTATACAACATAAAGGGTAAATCAAGCTTCAACGACGCGTGCTTGAACAAGGAAAACACACAAATGACCAGGAATCAAGCCAACCTAAATCTATCTCACATTCTATCCATCCATAGCAAAAATATATAAAAATGCAAGATAGATAGACATTTTGGCCAGTGTGTGACAACAAAAGTTTAATATAATCAGAAGGAGTCGGCTAGACAACCGACCATGTGCTCCTCCGTCTGCTGGATGCAACCTCGTGGCGGCTCAAAGTGCACCGGCAGGAACTCCTTGGTGTCACAGGGGGATCTCTGACCCAGAGAAGTATTGCATGAGGCGTCAAGCCCCTACGAATTCCAAGCAACGAATGCTAATTAAGAGATCTATGACCTCGGGCTGTGGGGGAGTTGCAAATATGGCGGCGGGATACGTACCCACATGCGCGCGTGCACAACATCGCACATCTTCCTGGATCCCGCAGCCTCCCAGCGGTGGCCCCGGAGGAAGACGTGGAGCCAACGCGCCGCCGCCGCCGTCGTCATGTTGACTAATATGTAGCCCTTGTTGCACTTGGACCTACTTGGACCCTAACTCACCAAACCCTAAAACACCTGATAACTGTTCACATAAAATCATGAAACCCTAATTTTCCTAAAGTCTTAATTTCTGATACCTAAAACCCTAATTTTCGAGATAATTTCAGAACATATGAAATTCTGGAAAAATTACACAAAAAATGCACTATATAAGGAGCCTTAAAAAATTATAATTTTTGGAGCTCATTTTCTATATTTAGGAATTTCTACAAATAGTATCCTGAAATGTATTTTTGAAACAAATGCAGAACATATAAAATTATGGAAAAATTACAGAAGCAATTACACTATATCCAGAGCCTCCATAGAACATTTAATAATTTTTGGAGCTCATTTGCTATTTTTTTTTACAAATAGTACTTTTCTAAAAAAGGGAGAATCCACACACCTTGTGTGCGGATGAGGGCTTGTTCGTGCCCCTGGGGGCTGAGCGAGGGTATTTTCGCGCCCCAGGGGCACATTGGAGGCATTTTCGGCCCCTAGGGGTACGGACAAGCCACATGTCGCGTTCTCGCTTGTCCGTGGTGCAATTTCTGCAATTGATTCAGAGGGATGGCTATTTTTGTTAATTCATGCATCAACAATGCCAAATGCGCCAAAAACTCGTCAAACTAGAAGCGGTGGAACAGGGAGAGCGAGTAGGAGGAAGCTGCAAGCGGTGGATTCGGATGCGGGTGTTACGTTCCTGATCTGATGGATACAAATATAGTAGAGTTTTGGGGTAAATTGGATCAAAATAGAGAATTTGGAGACCGGAACAGAGTAGAATCGATGAAGTAGAAAGAAGACTTGAAATAGAAAACAATGTTCATTTCCTTTGCCTTTCTCGCCTTGGTTGCTACTCCTTCCTTTTAACCTACCATCACATCGACTTGCATGGGCCACGACCAACCCACCGAGCCCATTTTCATTGCCGGAGCCAAGCTCAATGCCATTCCTAGTCAAGCCCATGACAACAGGGTTTGGTCCCCATGAGAAATAAACGATCCGTGCGACCCCGATCGAGGAGCAAATTAAAAAATCCGCGTAACACTAGGGTCTCACATGTGAATTTACCCGCTCCCTTCTGCTCCTCCGCCTTAATCTGGACCGCACATACAGATCAGACGGTAGAAGAAGAAGTAAACTCCGGACATAATCACCAGGAACGTCATCTTATGGGAGAAAAAAAAAAGTGACTACCTCGGTTCGCATTTTAGTTGTCACCGCTTACCTTGACTGATTGAGCTTTGACTAACGATAATTTTTAAAATGCCTAATTATGTAACATAAAAATTATATTGTTATATTTATAATCAAATGTAATTTACTAATATTCTACGTTTAGAAGTATTTGTTTTTGTGTTGCTTAAAAAGTAATGGTCAAAGTTCGACCACTAAAATTTAACCGTGACGATTAAACGTGAACCGAGGGAGTAATGGATTTGCCTCAACGTGCCTCTTACTGGTGGGCCCATCCCGAGCGGCGTCTGTGGCCATCTCATATCCAGCCGCTCAAGCTTGATCCAACGGTGGCCATCGAGTTGGCCCCTCCGGACGTGATCACTGGAGCGTCCGCCGCGGGCGCCGCCATGAGAGAGTTCACCGTGGCCAAGCTGAAGCAAAACGGTTGCTGTGGCGGCCATGACGACGGAGGAGAGTCCGGCCACGGCCGCCGGCCCTAAGCGAGCCACGTCCGGCAGCAACGCACGTGGGCGGCGGCACCTTGTCCGTCCGATATCTGATTCCCTGACTTACAGACCCTTCATCTTCAACTCCGACACTCTGCGATCGCGGTCTTGGTGTTTTTCTCCGACGTCCTAAAGGCGAATCGCGAGTGTAAGCATATGGTGTTCGACTCATCGCCAATCGATTCAGATGGTGGCAAATTATTCACTCTTGTTAACATAAGCAACTTAAAGCCTATTGTTTTTTTTTGGGTGAAGTTACTGTTAGAATGATCTCGGGGCATTTGGCCCAACGGCCAAATGCCCACCCCTCCGATCGCGCCCTGATCGGGGGTGCCCAGCCCAAGATGGCTGGTGGGCCCCTGTCGCCAGCGCTATAAAGAGAAGTGGGGGTCGGGGCGGCACGCATCACGAAATTGACCGCGCCGCCGCCACTAACCCTAGCCGATACAAACCCTAATCCGATCTAAGGAGGGTGCGCTCAAGCGACGGGAAGTACCACCAGGGATCTCGCCTCCGCTCGGGACACGCCACCGCCGTGGAGCCTCGGACCTCTCCACCGACCATCGCTCTCAAGGACGGTCCGCGATGGCCAACCCTACCTCATCTACGCACGACGGTAATCGCTCTCTCTCTCTGTCACTCTCGGACCCGATCCAAAACCAAGAACCCCAGATCCGGAGAGATCAAAAGACCAACAATGGTATCAGAGCCTCAACAGAAAAGATTCAAAAGAAAAGAACCGAAACCCTAGAACTCCAGATCTAAAACGCCGGGACGCTCTCTCGGGTATTACCTGGAGTAGAGGAGGGTTGGGCGAGCCGAGAGCTCGCCGGCGTGTGGGAAGACCGACCAGAGGTGCGCGCGTGCAGTCCGCTGGCGTCGGCGGAGGCCGAGCCGCCGACACGGAGCCGCTTCGGCGGCGCGCTCCTCTCGGGGAACGCGCGCGGCGTGAGGGCTGCAGCGGCGGCGACTCTCTTCGCGTCTTCTTCTTCTTGGGTTTTCTTCCGCCGCTCGGTGAGAAGAGAGGGAGAGAGAACGGAGCGAATGAAGTTAGGGTTTCGGGCGGCTGCGGCTCGCGGTTTTGTTCGGGCGAGATCTGCGCTCAGCCGTCAGATTTGAATCAACGGATAAGATGCGCTCAGGCGGAGCGAACGAGGCGCAGGTCGCGGCAGCGCAAAGAAATCAACCGTCGGATGGGCATCCGGCGGCTGAGATCGCGCAAGGCCACCACGCCTGCAAGCCAGCCACGGAAAACGCTGGAATCGGTAGTCGGATGTGAATCAAAGCGGTGAAATCGCCTCATGAAAACCCTAACGGCCGGCCGTGGGCGAGCCGCCTGATAATGGGCAAAAATGGAGTGGGCGAATGGCGGTTTGAACGATAAAATGACCGGTTTTAAACGATATTTTACTGGTTATGAACATTAAAATCCAAAAAAATTGAATTTAATTTATTTTCAGAAGTATTTTTTGAATGAATTTCAATAGAAAAATTGTATAAAATCTCTGTAAATTTTGCACCAACGTGTTATTTTTCAGAGATTAAATGTGTATAGTTATAATGCTTCTGAGAATGAATTATTGAATAATTTATTGTTTCATTGCAAAAGTTAATATAGATTAATTCTTTTTAATTAAATTCAAACCAACGGAGAATTTAATTTTTAAGAATTGTGAGTTATGATATTGTTATTTTACACTAAAGTTGATAATAACAATATTATAATTTTAAAATGATGTTTTTATGCATTGTTTCTATTTACTTTAGCGGTGATATAGTTTTAATGTATAGATATATTTGTTTTAATTGTATGTCGTATTTTTTACCAACGTTGGAAATAAGGCATATAATTTTCAAGTTTCGTTCTCACTTTATTTGAACTAAATTTTCAGGAGGATACAACTTGATGGGTTGTATCAGAGAGATCCCCACTCTCAAAGGAGATAATTATGGAGAGTGGAAGAAAAGATAGACTTAGCGTTTATCTTAGTGAGGTGGACTGGGTCCTCACTCTGGCCACGACCCATCGAGCCTATAGCACCAAAGTGAGGATCAAAATGAGGATGATCTTGCTTGGCGAGAAAAGACAGAGAGATCATGCTCCTTACGGATGTCTTATGACCTAGAGCATAAGAAATGGACCACGACCAACAAGAAATGTATGGTCGTGATAAAGAACTACGATTGAGTCTGCAATTGTGGGCTCAATCGCAGATCGTGACACCGCTCACGAATACCTTGATAAAATAAAGAGTCAGTTCTTGGCTCTTCAAAGACATATGCTACACAAATTAAGCGACTTGTGACGAAAGGTATTCGGTGGTGGCGGTGGAATAAGAGAACACATACTAAGGATGAGCAACTTGGCATCCAAGCTTAAACCAATGGATTTGGCACTCAAGGATGAGTTCCTTATTCACTTGATTTTGCTTCCTTGCGAAAAAGTTTGACACCTTTGTTGTCAATTACAACATGCACAGATAAATGGGACTTAGAAAAGTGCATAGCTATGTGTGTTCAAGAGGAGGAAAGAATTAAATCCTCACATGGTGGATCTATCAACTATGTGAAGGATAACAAGAAAAAGCACTTCAACAGTACCTCCTTCTCAAAGAACAAGGGAAAAGCCTCATCCATCACCTCAACAGAATAAATTTCTTTGTAGACAAAGATCGGTGTCTTCATCAGAAGAAGACCGGACACTACAAGAAGAACATCTGATTACTTAAAGATGATAATGGCAAAGAAAGGTGAGAACATTATTACCTTCATAAATGAATGCTTGTATGTGCAATATTCAAATCCACTTGGTGGATTGACTCAGAACAATGTTCATGTTGCTAATTCCTTCTGAGGATTCCGTTCGACGAGGACTACGCAAAGAAACGAAAGATGCATTAAAGTCGCAAATGGAGTCAAGCGAAGTTGAAGCCGTTGGCGATCTTTCATTAGAGTTAGCTAATGGCTCCAATCTTTTACTTAGAGATGTTCTTTTGTTCCTCTTTACTGAGGAATTTGATTAGTGTTTCCAATTTGGACAAAGATGGTTATGATTGTAATTTTAGAAATGGCAAGTGCGAAATAATATTTAATAAAGAATGTGTTGGTCTTACCATATTACAAAATGAGCTTTATTTGTTATCATTATGTGATGATGTGAATGTCGTATGCGATAATGGGAGCGTCGCGTGCGAAAGTGATTGAATCTCGTCTCACGAATGTAAGCGAAAAAGCGAAAGAGAACTCATAATGAATCGTCGAAATTATGGTACTTGTCGTTTAGGCCATATTTCGAGGGGAGAATAGAAAGACTAGTTAAGAATGAAATTCTTCCTCTATTAGAGTTCTCAGACTTAGAACAATGCAGAGAATGCATTAAAGGAAAATATGTAAAGAAAATTAAGAAAGGCGCAAAAAGAAGCACAGGAGTTCTACAAATTGTTCACACAGACATTTGTGGTCCTTTTCTGTGAAAAGTGTGGATGGTTATGACTCGTTCATAACATTCACGATGACTACTCCGTTATGGATATATTTATCCAATCAAAGAAAGAAATGAAGCCTTGGATAAATTCAAGATATTTAAAATGAAGTTGAAAACCAACACGATTTAAAGATTAAGATAGTTCGATCGATCGTGGGGAGTACTACGGTCGACATACCCCATATGGACAAGTTCCTGGACCTTTTGCGAGGTTCTTACAGGAAAATGGCATAGTAGCCCAGTATTCTACACCGGGCGAACCTCAGCAAAATGGAGTAGCTGAAAGACGCAACCGTACCCTGATGGATATGGTGCGAAGCATGATGAGCTACTCCACACTCCCATTGAGTTTATGGATGGAGGCGTTGAAAACCGTCATTCATATTCTCAATAGAGTGCCTAGTAAGTCGGTGCCCAAAACACCGTACGAGTTGTGGACGGAAGAGTTCCTCACTAAACCACTTACGTGTGTGGGGAGTCTGCTTGAGGCTAAAGTATTTAACCCAAATCTTGGGAAGCTAGATCCCAAAGCAGTAAGTTGCCATTTCATTGGCTACCCTGAAAAGTCAAAAGGTTTTCGTTTCTACTGTCCAGACAGATATACAAAGTTTGTAGAAACGAGACACGCTGTCTTCTTAGAGGATGAAATGATGAGGGGGAGCATGGTAGCTCGAGAGATTGATCTTGAAGAGAAGCGGGTATATGTGCCCACTCAGATGATTCAAGAGCCACTCTTCTCACTACTGCGCCATTTGCACCGATGGTACAAGATCTTGTGGTGCCAAAGACTGTTATTGTTCCTCCCGTAGCAACAATGAATGAGAATGAGGAACACTGTTCTTGAGGATCCTATAGAACCCATTGCCACAAATGAGGGGGCAACAAATGACCTCAAGCAGAAGATGTACCAAATATGGAGGCCCCGAGGAGGTCTCAAAGAGTAAGAAGATCGGCTATTTCGATGATTATCATTTATCATCTGAAAGAATTTCAAATGGAGGATGACCCCACCTCATTTGAAGAAGCCATGAAAGCGAAAATTCTTCAAAATGGCTTGAGGCCATGGAAGAGGAAATGAGGTCCATGAAGACTAATAAAGTGCAGGACTTGGAAATTATTCCTAAAGGAGCCAAAACAGTAGGCTGTAAATGGGTCTACAAAACAAAGCTCGACTCCCAAGGGAATGTAGAAAGATACAAAGCGCGACTTATGGCAAAAGGCTTTACGCAAAGAGAAGGGATTGATTACAATGAGATTTTTTTCTCCAGTCTCATGTAAAGATTCATTCAGAATCATAATGGCATTAGTAGCACATTATGATTTAGAGTTACATCAGATGGATGTAAAGACGGCATTTCTTAATGGGAATTTGGAGGAAAATGTTTACATGGCACAACCAAAAGGTTTTGTCATGGAAGAAAATGAAAGAATGGGATGCCGCCTAAAGAAATCGATTTATGGGTTAAAGCAAGCTTCAAGACAGTGGTACTTGAAGTTTGACAGTACAATAAGAAAATTTGGGTTTAAAGAGAATGTAGAGGACAAGCGTGTCTATACAAAGTTTAAAGATGGGAAGTTCATCTTCCTAATCACAGTATGTGGATGATATCCTCTTGGCTAGTAGTGATGTCGATCACTCTCGAGACAAAGAAGTTTTGTCCTCAAACTTTGATATGAAAGATCTTGGTGAAGCTTCGTTCGTTCTAGGGATCGAAATTCAGGGATAGAAACAAAGGGATATTGGGACTATCACAAAAGACATACATAGAAAAGTCTTAAAGAAATTTGGGATGCATAAATGTAGTCCTTCACCGCACCTATAGTCAAGGGCGGCGATATGGGGATCTTCAATGCCCGGAACCATGATGAGATCGATCAAATGAAAGCGGTTCCATATGCTTCAAATCGGAAGCTTACAAGTATGCTCAAGTGTGCACACGCATACGACTTAGCTTTTGTTACGGGTTACTTGGCGATTCGAGCAATCTCGGAATAGAACATTGAAATTGATAAAGAAAGTCTTGCGTTATTTGCAAGGAACAAAAGACCTCATGATGACATCTGAAGATCAGATTTACTCCATATAGTGGGGTATCTGATTCGATTTTGCGGAGATGATAGAAAGTTGACATCCGGATATGTGTTCACTCTCATTGGAGGAGCTATATCGTGGAAAAGCTCAAAGCAAACCGTCACTACATCGTCCACAATGTATGCCGAGTTTGTAGCATGTTATGAGGCTACGGGCGGTGAACGGCTTAAGAAGTTCATACCCGTTTAAAAGTGGTTGACGACATCAATAGACCACTTAAGTTGTATGCGATAATGAACCCGCATGATAATGTATGCCCACAACAATAAGTCAAGTGGTGCTGCCAAACACATTGACATAAAGTACTATGTTGTGAAAGATAAAGTTCGGGATCAAATTATAAGTCTTGAGCATATAAGTACCGCAAAGATGTTAGCGGATCCGCTTACTAAAGGCTTACCACCCAGCGTGTTCAGAGAACATATAGCGGCATGGGTTTAAGGAAAGCCTATGAATCTGGACTAAAAGATGGCCCAAAAGATTAAAGTAACTATTTCAGAACAATGAGGTGTATTGTAGCTGTTGAATCTATCGGCAATTGACCGTGACGATGAGACATGTTCTATGCACTAATCTGTGATGGAATGAGTAAAGTCAAAAGCAATTAAAGATAAAGTATAGAGCGAGATCAAGGGAGAATGTTAGAATGATCTCGGGCATTTGGCCCAACTACCAAATGCCCACCCTCCGATCAGCATACGATCGGGCGCCGACCAAGATGGTCAGTGGGCCCTCGCCGCCGCTATAAAGAGAGGTGGGGGCCGGGGCGGCACGCATCACGAAGTTGACCGCGCCGCCGCCACTAACCCTAGCCGATACAAACCCTAATCCGATCTAAGGAGGGTGCGCTCAAGCGACGGGAAGTACCACCAGGGATCTCGCCTCCGCTCGGGACACGCCACCGCCGTGGAGCCTCGGACCTCTCCACCGACCATCGCTCTCAAGGACGATCCGCGATGGCCAACCCTACCTCATCTACGCACGACGGTAATCCCTCTCTCTCTCGGTCACTCTCGGACCCGATCCAAAACCAAGAACCCCAGATCCAGAGAGATCAAAAGACCAACAGTTACTCCCCCGTTCGTAAAGATACATCATACATGCACACATATTTTATTTGGACCAACTACAGTCATCTGAAAAAAATTTAAACTCGGTCACTTTTTTCGATACATTGGATCAAAATCCAATAATTTCTATTTTTTATGTTGAAAAGATTAAAACTAGACAAAATTAAATCTAAATGAACTCTACGAATACACAAACAAATAGAACTAAAAGTTACAGTAGTACATATACAAAAACAAATAGAACTAAAAGTTACAATAATACTATACTAAAATTACATATCACTTAGTAATACAATTTTAGACTTAATACTTTGCAATTATAGATGAGTAGATTTTAAGAAAATTTTAGGCAACTAGGAGCTAGCAAAAGCGATTTTGTTTTGGATGAAGTTACTCCGTTTATAAAGATACACCATGCATGTTTCGGACATCAACTAAATTCTCCATAAATTGTTGGTACAAACTAGAAACCCTATTTTCGTATAACCAATCCAGAACTTTTAGCTTCAGTCAAGGTTACAAAAACACAACTGCAAGGTCTCTACAACATCCTTTTCATGACCAAGAGGTAGTGACAATTGTAAGATTAAATATCCAAACTGGAGTAATTCCTGCAAAGATACAATGGATCAAAAACTCGGAACAATTACACCATCATCACGGCGGTGTCACGGGCCTGCCATCGAAGCGCACCTCAGCCGTGTAACATGTTGCATCAGAGGTTCCAACTATACAATGCCAGTCCCTTTGGTATAGAGTGCAGGAAACATCTGACGAGAACAACAGATATTATTAGGTTATGGATGATAGTTATTTTTCTTGTAGTAGACCAAACAAACAGCAACAGCAGTGATAACATATTCCTACTTCATGACTACATCAGGCGACTCCCAAGACATTGTGAGAGTAACCAGGTTTGATCTACTTGGGACTAGTCGTCATCTCTTTCCAAGCAAACACAACTATCCTGCCGAGAGAGTAACTCGCTTTGCTTGCCCAACTAATGAGCTTGCAAGAGAAAGCTCATGTATTTCAGTTAGCATCCACTCTTCCCCAGTTTGTCCTCCAAGAACTATTGCCTTTGTTCCTCCCACAACACAGGTACTGTGGCCCCAGGCGAACCGCGGAGGGCGCCCTGGAGCATTCAGTATCCTCCAGGTAGGCTTCTCTTCAGCTGGATCCAGGAGGTAGAGCTGTGAAGCGGAGTGAAGACCTGCCACCGACCCACCAAATATCAAAACTCTCCCTCCAGGAATGCTCACAGCAACATGGTCAAGGCGAGGTGGTGGACCAACTCCAGCTGGATTACAAGCTCCTGGCATTCCACTACCAGTGATGCATCGCCAGCATGGCTCATCTTCACTTAAGTCCAACGTGAACACGTCACTAGACCTGAGTCGTAGAGGACCACTTTTAGCAAGACCACCAAACATCAGGATTTTTTTGCCATCATAGACAGACAGTGAGTGCCCCAATCTAGAAGGCGGAGTCCAGGATGCAGGTATCAACCTCCAAACAGGTTTTTCCATTGTTACATCTAGAAGATATGTATCGCTGAGAAGTACACCAGAATCAGCACAGCCACCAGACACCACCAGCATTGTTCCATCTAGTGTGCAGGAGCTATGCCATGACCGCGGAACTGGTGGTGCAAGGCCAGGAATCTCACGCCAAGTTGGATGTTGTGCATCCAAATCCAAAATGAATACATCATTGAGCAGGCCCTGCCCCCCACAGCCACCAAACAGAACCAACCGTGATCCATTTAGGCATGACAGGGTATGGCCCCAGCGACCGGGAGGAGCTGAGCTCACATTGATGTGCCTCCATTCTGGCTTGCCGGCATTCAAATCCAGAACAAATGTATCATTCATCGGCTGCATGTTAACACCTTCCCCACCAAAAAGGACAACACGGTTCCCTACAGCACAAGCGCTGAAGTTGCAGCGAGATGGCTCCACTGCACCCCCAACTGTCAATTTCCTCCAGGCAACAGATTCCAGGGTGGTCAACTCTCTTGCTAGTCGTCCCCATGCCAAACTTTTTGATCCAGCCACAGTCTCAAGACCTTGAGTGGCCTCACTGCCCCAAGCATTCTGACAAACCATTCTCCAAAGGTCTTCATTCTTTGTTAAGTGATACAGTCGTTTACATACAGAGGTTACAGATGCTATATCCCTCGGTGACAATCTTGACAGGATCATCTGGCACAGTACCTCATCACTCAGTAGGAAGAGACTAGAAAATTCCCGGCAGAAGTTACCCTTCCCCATTGAACTTGACCAGGGAGTGTTATCTGGTGCAATCCATGTAGATCTCACAACTTCCTTTGTCATAGAGCCAGGCAATGGCCCCAAATCAACATTATAATCGTTGAAGAGCTGGATGCCCATATAATGGGTTATTGTTTCATCATCTCCATATATGGGTGTTATTTGCAGCCTCGACATGAATGGAGAGCCATCTTTCCTAAAATTCAGCAGATCACCCTGGAACTCAGTCCCTTCCTCTAAGCATCTCCGAATCTCAGTAACTACTGCAGCATCAACAAGGGGGTGTCTCCTCCGAGCAAATGGTCCTCTACATTGCAAGAACCGGCTGGGAATAAACAAAAGGCATCACAAAAAATTGTAAATAAGACAAATAAGTTGAACAATGTATAAGTAAAATGGCTAGCATAGCATGTTAAACTAATTTGCATGGTAGCTCGCCTCAAAAGCAAAAGAAAATGGTTGAGAAACTGTATGAGGTGAATCACATTAGCAAAGATGTCTTTCTATCACTAGCAATGGATTTACAGTATGTCCACATGCTTTTTATTTGTGGGCATAATGATGAGATAGAGATAATATCAGCAAAGTAAGTTATGGCATTCAGGTGTTCCTAGCTGTGCGTTCAAAATTTAAGCCCCAACAGTACTAAAGACTTATCTTTTGTGTGCCTTCCCACTTTAGATCCCATAATATTGAAGGCCACTATTTAGTTCAGCCACTAGTAACACTAACTCCCAACTATGATTTTGCATATAACAACATACTAATGTCAGCAAAATCAGCATATGTGTCTCCAGACAACTTCTAAACATCTGTGTTACTAGAACAATTCATGTCATTAATTTTTAACCGAACTGATGCATATATTTTTTACAAAAAAATGCATCCAAGTGCTATTGCTCAGGCAAAAAATTACAATAATATCCTGAACAAAAAGTCCTAGTGGATTTAGTCATATCAAATGTTATAGTTAGAAAAAAAAAAAGGTCACTACCAAAATATGGAGCCTATTACCCGTTTGGTACAAATTTTAATTGGAAAATAAAATTTAAGAAAAAAAAACTTTTGTTTGTCAAACCAAACATGAAACACCATTGAAGAAACCTAAGCACATCTGTCAAGGTATAACTTGCCACATGCCAAACGTCCTCAAGGACATATTGATCCTTTTACTTATTCCATATCTGTGCTAATTAGAGCTGAGGCCAAATCAGTAATCCCCCTTACAACTTACCCAGATAGCAAAACCATTCGAACCTAAGACAGTAGAGTAAATTTTCATGTTCATCCTAACTTCTAGCAAACAACTTGATGCAATTGACATTTAAAAAAAGTGGTAAGTCATAAAGGTCATCTGGAAATGAGACGGATTCACCAACTAGAGAAGTGCAAATAACATAGAAGGTAGTGGTAAAAACCAACAAGTTAATTTGATAAGCAATAGCTTGCATGAAAGTGAAATAATACGATTATGCCCATCTTCCTGGGGTAGGCAGAAAGAAGATCTCTGATGAAATCAAGCCACCCACAGGTATATGGTTCAAAAGATAAGGCAGCAGGGATTCCATCATTTTTGAATGAATGTCTTGACAATAAACATCACATGCATTGTGATTATATCTCATTGTTTGAACTTTCAACTCAAAGAGGGTTGGCACCCTAACAAGAAACAAGCAAATGTTCCACCCAAAAAGTAATTTTTTAAGAAGTAATTAAAAAAACAGGGCCTCAAGATAAAAACCATAAGATAGTAGTATACTAGTATGATCATAAAGCAACTACCTCAATTTATTTTCGGTAGTTCTAAATGACAGATGAACATATTCTTCTCTAAGGAGAACTTAACAACAGCACCGCACACAAGAGACAAATACATGCTCACATAAGATCATAAACGAAGCGCCATTATCATTTTGGCTACTACTGCCCTTCATATCAAGAGGGCCCTTAATTGAACCAAAATACAGTGTAAATCTCCTAACTGTGATATGGTTTTTCCAAGAGGGGAGCTGGGGGTTTCGTTTCTTCTTCATCAAGATCAAATAAAAACACTGACAAAATATCAAATATGGAACCAAAGCTTATATACTTTCCCAATAAAGAAGTAACCTTTTTCAGTCCAAGCAACCAAATCAAACACCATGCACTAAAAAACTAAAGAAGTAAATTTTTTTCAGTTCGAGCAACCAAATCAAACACCATGTGCTACAAAAAAAAGGAACAAGGAAGTTTTTTTTCAGTTCAGGTAACTAAACCAAACACCATGTGCTAAAAAAACTAACCAATAATTATTTATTTTCACTCCAAGCAACCAGATCAAACACCAGGCGCTTAAAAACTAACATGATTAATGTGTGTGATGACAGAACATAAGTTTTGGCCGGAATAACTCTAACACAATGGACACAAAGAGTAGGAAGCAAATTTTCTGGGGGAGGGCCTCCGCACGGACGGTGATGAGGGAGGGGCCTCACGGGAGGCCCTCCCCCCACTGATTTTTTCCCAAAGAGTAACACTACACCCCTAGCGGGCTCGCATCCCCGATCAACACCATTTTCCAATTTAACTCATTTTACAATGCTAAAATCATCAGCAGAAAATACAATGAAACTATGTTAGCAACTTAGCACTGCAAGTCCAAACCAATTGAACTGGTTGCCGCCTTCATTCCAATTCCTAAGCAGACATTTCCAGTCTAAACAGTACTGCTCCTCAGATCACCGAGAAACGTAAAAAAAGTAATAACGCGTGATCACCTACTCTACGCACCTCCCCTAACAACACAACAACTCCCTACATCAGAACCGAACCAACAACAAGCAAGCAAGCTGGAAGGAGACACTAATCAGAGGAGGAGCTACGAACCAGTTCCTCCCGAGCACCTCCTCGGCGCCGTACCCGGTGGCGTCCTCGAAGCCGCGGTTGACGTAGATGATGGGGAAGTCGGGCTCGAGCGCGTCCGACACCACCAGCCCGCACGCGCCCAGGACCCCCTCGATCGCCAGCACGAAACCCCCACCCCCGCCAACTCCGCCCCCATCCCCACCTCCCACCTCAACCTCCTCCTCTCCGCTGTCGTCGGAGTCACTGTCCCACTCCATCGCCGAAACCCTAGCCCATGGCGGGCCGAGCGGCGGCCGGGTCTCGATGCTCGCTCGCTGCTCGCTAGGGCTAGCTCGCCGCGTGGAGTGGAATGGGGACGCTAAGCGCTCGGGCTGGATTTATACCGCCGCAACCGATTCGTTTGGGGATTCGATTTAAATATGTGGATCAAATCGCAAGGAGGAGGAGGAGGAAGACGAAGCAGCAAGCAACGAACGAGTGGACGAATGACGAGGCGAGAAGCGCGAGAGCTAGTGGAGGAGAGGACAGGAGGGGCCTCGCTCGGGTGATCCGGACCGTCACTCCCTAGCCTGGGACGTGGCCAAAGCCTTGCTCCACACCTGTGTACCCTCGCCAGAATCTTCCTACTTTTTTACCATGAAATTATTGTGCTCCACAGGGGAGATCACTAACATTTAAAAATACAATCATATGTACACATCGTTTCTCCAAGAAATGTTATGTATTTTAAGTACAGGGGTGTGTGCACACACATAATCTACTCCAATTCTACTCCACGATTATGGACAACATACAGTATGTCGTTTGACTTGCATTTCATTTCACCCCCTCTTCTATCCTCCATTTTTGGTTTCGGGACGGAACCCTTTGGAGAGGTGAGAAACCAGTTGTGTAGCAAGGAGCCAAGGACAGCCGATTGTTCCTCTACTCCATTTTCCCACTCGTAATGCTCTATCCATTCAAGCTCAGTCAATCAACACAAGGCATAAGTAACTAGGCCTTATTTATTTAGACTTTTTCTTTAGTTTAAAAGCAAAAAAAAAGGCAAAGTCTAAATTAGTAGACCTGTTCACGGGCTGCCGAGCCTGTCCCGAGCCCAAGGCAGTTTAGGTCGGGCTTAGGGCTAGCTCGAAAGCCCGAAGTCGTAGAAAATTCAATTAAAAATATTAAAAAAAACTATTTTTAAATTCTAGAAAGGAATTAAATATTATTTTTCATTCTAAAAAATGATTAAAATAATATTTTTAAATGGAAAACTCAACTTTCGGGCTGGGCTCGGGTTCGCCCGTTTCAAGCCCGGTCTGCCCGGCGTTTGAACAGGTCTAGTCCAGATAAAGGGGTGACTTTTCTACCGGGTTTTGGAAAAGCCTAAGCCATCTATATAACTACAAATCAGAAGGGGTGCTTTTTTACTTTTGTGGGATGGAATAACCTTTTATCATTGGATGTTAAAAAATTACCCACCAAATGTCATCGTATATAAAGTCACAACCCTTCATTCCTCGCTTCTTCCTCAAGACGACGCCAACCGCGACCTCCGCTGCTTTTGCAACCTTTGCCCCGCCGCCTCCTCCTCAGACGGCGCCAATGACCTTGTCTTGCAACCTGTCCCCACAACCCTTCATTCCTCCTCCCGTCGCCGCGACCTCCGCTCGCTCGTTTGCAACCTTTGCCCCGCGACCTCTCCGTCTCTGCCACCTTGTCTCGCCATCCTCGTCCCGATGATGTCAACCTCCTCTCTGTTCGTACCACCGTCGAGGGATCCCCACCATCGCTTACTCATTCCTCCGTCCGAATCCTGAACGCCACGGATCTCCACCAACGCTGCTCCTTCCTTAGTCCGTCCAGCAACCCGCTCCTTCCTCCGTTCATCCCTCAACGCCCTCGTTGTCTCCCTCCCCGTCGTCTCCCTCCCTATCTGGGTCTCTACCCCCCTCTCGCTCCCTTCATGTGTTTCTTTTCCTTTTTGTCTCTTTTCTGAACAATGGAAATTCAATAATTTTGCTGCAATAGTGGACTATGATACGTGAATTTGGTTGCAAGAATGTGTGACCACTTGTTAATCCTGTGATTGTTGTGTGTTTGAAATAGATAAAAACTCTTCTTAGTTCATTTGTAAAAGGGTACTTCAGTCATTCATCATTAAAGCCAATCTAAGAATAAAAGTAGACTGCTTAAAAGCTGCTTAAGCCAAAAAAAAATTAACTTTAAATTATAAACTAAAAGTATAAACCTAAACAAACATTGCATATGGTAAGATTAAAGCCTTGCTTGGAACCGGAGAACTTTTCTCGATTCCCGTGAAAATTGAAATGGTCCTTGTGAAATCCTACGAAATTACTATGAAAATCATGTTTTCCTAACGGGTCTCGAAACCTGACAAAAACATGGCATAAGCTGAGGTTTCCAACTAAGTGTGGTAGTTAGCTAGTGTAGTCACTCTAGGCAATATATATATATATATATATATATATATATATATATATATATAAAAAGAGAAACAGGGAGAAAGGGTGGTACTAGCTAGAACCTGCATCATCACGCAGAGAATAACTGTTCAAACAATGTTTTAAGTTTGTGAGAAAAGTACTTACCCTGCTCTGTATTCTTTGGCACTGTTGCAAATATTGTATCGATTTATTTATTCTTTTATACTGTCGTATTTAATTTAGATCTAGTTTTGAATCGAACAGTAGAGACAAGAGACTAATGTATGTCACTGCGTTCACCAGCTTCATAACAGCTAGCCTAGTGGTGGGCATTGGGTCGTGTCGTGTCGTGCAAGCTCGGCCCGGCCACCACGCCGTGCCGACCCACCTTGCCTCCGGCCAGGTCCAGGCATGGCCCAAGCCCAGCCCTAAGTACTTATAGACGCCTGAGAATACGACAGTCATCGCCGTCGTCCAGGAAAACAAAGACATCAGTGCATCATCTATGCCTGCTCCCCCTCGCCATAGCCTCCTCCTCTTGGATGCCAATGAAGAACTCCGCCCACCTCGGCCGCGCTGCGCGCTTGCAAAGGGGGTGAGAAGGACGGTGACGAGGAGGTGTCTGGAGGGAGGGGGTAGGGCGGCGTCGCGTGGGGAGGGAGAGGGAGGGCGGCAGCACGTGGGGAGGGAGAGGGCGGCGATCGGTGCGTGGGGAGGAAGGGCGGCGATCGGCGGCGCGTGGGGAGGAAGGCGGTTGGAGCTGGAGGGAGGAGAATCAGCGATTGGGAATTTGGGAGCCGCGGCTTGGGGGAAAGGGTTAGAGGAGGCTGAGAGGGATGTTGGGTCAGACAGAGTGGCAGAATGGGATGATTGGTTGGACCAGGCCGATGTGGGGGAGGGATTGGGGCAGGCCGAGTGAGGGATTAGGCTATAACGAGAAGATTGGGTCTATTTCATACCGTGTCGGCCCAAGCATTCTCAAGCCCAGTTCGGCCCACCGTTCGTGTCGTACCGTGTTTAGACCGTATCGTACCGATTGGGCTTCGAACCGACCCGAAAAAGTACAGCCCAAGTCCCAGCTCTAAACTAGCCTAGCTTAAGAGCTACCTTGATATAGCGTTTGCCAAAGGGTGAGGGGATCGGATGCCCTGTACTACAGGCACTCTCTTATTCACATCTTACTTTCTCTTGTTTAAGCATGGAGCATTTGGTTTGAGAAGAGGATTGATGGTGATCACTCAATTCTACTTCGAACACAATTAAGTTTTTGCCACAGCATGCATATCATCCCGATGTTCTAGACTTGATGCTGATATCCATCAATTTTATGAGTATATACACACATACGTGTTCAGTGAGAAAACGTCTGCTCGTGCTTAGCAGGGCCTTAGATGCATCTGATAAATTATAAGTGTGTGTACGGGATGCACATATGTGTGTGTGCGTGGTGTGGGTATGGTGTTTGTTGAAGAACTGTTTAAACGCTGGACTCAGGTTGGACTTGAAAAGGCCAGGTCTAAAAGAGTCGACTTGAGCCTCGTCCGGCCTGACATAGGCTTAGCCTGAAGCCAAGAAATGCCTGGAAAACCATATTTTTGTGAATAAAAACTAATTTTATATTTATTTTTATTTTGAAATAAAAAATATTGTTTAATTTATTATAGAATAAAATACGAATATTTTATTTTTATTAAAACTTTATGGCTTTTGGGGGCCTGCGAGCCGAAAATCGAGGCCCATGGCTGGGCTGCTATTTTTTTATTTAACCATTTTTTAAATGATATTGTAAAGATAACGCTCACTAATTTTATTTTTAACTCTGAATCTTTTGATCACGCCATAACGCACGACGCGCCAAACCATACTGTCACACCACTCTCCTAGACGTCGTCAAATTTGTTATGTAAGCCACCAGTCGCATGTTGTGCCAGCGTGACGGGCATACGTAGTCGTTGTCACACCATCACTCCTGACGTTACGAGCCTGGCTTGTCACGCCAACATGCATGGCATGACAGAGGTGACTTAGGTGATGATGCCCACCTAATTCTTCATTTTCCTCCGATCCCTCTCTCTTCCTCCCGCGCCTCTCTCCTCCCCGCCCCAACCTCTCCAAATCCATCGATTTGGAGCCGATTCGGAGTCTGTAAACCCGTGAAGATCACCCCAAGGTAATCTCACGCATTCCCTCCAATTTTTTGGATTAAATTGAGTAGACTTGTGAATTTAGAGTTTTGACCGAATTAGATGTTTGAGAGCAATTTATTTGTTGCGACTATATTGGTTCTATATTTCAGTGAAGTTAGGCATGTAAATGGATTTAATGGGCAACCTTTATAGGTGAATCACTTCAAATTTGTTTAGTTTCAATAAAACAGCAATGTGGCAGCATTGAGGAAAAAATTGCTAAAAATTGATCAAGTTTTAAATCTTTTGTCAATTACAAAGATATGTGACGGAATTCTCTGCGAACATACGAGCACAATACTTCCATTTAATCACTATCACTGAGCAAACAGAAGATGCCGTACTTAAGCTCAGTCGTTATTTCTTGTTTACAGAGCAGATGTAATCCTCCGGTACAAACGAAGGGAAAAAGGACGCGAGGGCAGAGGCGCCACGTCTTCCCGATTGTTCTTCCCCGTCCGATCCAGCGCTCCTTTCATTCGCAGCCGTCCGATTCCTTTTGTGTTTCGCTTAGCTGCGAGTCTTGTCCGCGTCGTCGCTTCCACGTCCGTTCGATGCTCTTTATCCTTCCTTTTCCGCCGTTCGCTCATCCGATCCTTCCTCGTCCTCATCCACTCTAGGTCTCCATCTAATCTCCTTCCATGCTTTCTCCGCCGTTTACAAATTAAGGGAAAAAAACATAGAGGATATAAAAGTTTGACCGTAAGAATACTCAGTGATGCACCATCATCCGTTTGTAGTACAACACTCTGATGTGAACAAGAGGTATACTGTGAGGTGCGAAAGGAGGTGCAGATGGAAGGTCTAGTGGCGGAAAACTAGGGACAAGCAATCGAAAATGATGAATGTGGAGCAGCCTCACTCTTATGGGACTGTACGAGTGTCTGGGGAGCACCTTCAGGCAACCGCTAATTTCATTGCAAGGCGTGTAACCGGGGTTGTGACTGTCGACCCTGATGTGACCGTTGCCACCCTTATTGAGGCTATATTTGGGCTCATTAAGTACAACGTGAAGTACGGGAAAGCATGCAGGGCAAAGCAGATAGTGATGTAGTTATTGTGGGGGCGATTGGAAGGAAGCTTACGGATTGCTTCCTCGAATCCTAACCGCTATGTAGGCCAAGAACCCGTTTGGCCTGTGTGCGGAGAGGCCGAGGGAGGGAGCCCGAGCTGGGAGGACAGGAGAGGGTGGGGTGGCGCCAGCGCTGAGGAAGAAGGAAGAGGGTCAGGCGGCGCAAACGAGGAAGAAGAAGGGACCGACGTGAGGAAGGAGGAGGCATGAGCCAGCACGGAGGAAGAAGGAAGAGGGAGGAGGCGGCGCGGCCGACGGCCGAAGCAGAGGGAGGCGGCGGCGGGGTGGCGGCCGACGCGGAGGGAGAAGACTAGAAGAGGGAGGAGGGGACGGGGCCGCAGCCAAAGCGGAGGGAGAAGAGGGAGGAGGCGGCGCGAGGCGGGCCGGCGCGGAGGGAGGAGGCCGAGAGGGGGTGGCGGCGTGGGGTGGGGTGGCGTGGAGGGGTGGCTCCTAATTGTGTCTTTCTTTCTCTCCCTCCTCTGTCATCTGGTGATTCATCCTTTTATAGCATGTTTGAAGTGGACGATAATTTCTTCAATCGATTATAAGGTGGTCGTAACTGACCTGGTCGTAGAAGGACTTACGACCATGAGGTGATCGTAGAAGAACTTACGATCATGTACTAGTTGTAGAAGAACTTACGACTATAGAGTGATCGTAGCTGACCTGGTCATAGAAAGACTTACAGCCATAAGGTGATCGTAGAAGAACTTACGATCATGAGGTAGTTGTAGAAGATCTTACGACTCCGACTTCTCCTTTATGAACATTAAGGGTTATACTCAAGAACCACATAATAACATCATTATCCATAATAAGGATTATGGATAAGTAATTAAATGAGGATTTCTAGATCCTCGTCACCAAGCAAGGATTGGTGATGAGATAGACGCAGCTGCAATACAACCCCAATGGTACGGTACGTAGCTGGGACTACGATCCTGAGGTAGCCCATCAATCTCTCTGTCGTTTAATTGCTTCCAAGGATTTACCGTTAGGCTTTGGAGAATCTAATGCTTTCTAAACTTACATTATAACTGCGCATAATCATATATTCTCTTTTGTTTCTAGACAAACAACAACTAGGAATCTAGTAAAATACTACAATAAACGTCGTGATAAATTAAAAGATAACTTTGCTACGTGCACATTTTCGGTGGCCCTAACCTCAGACATATGGAGTGGTCACGCAAGGAGGATTATCTTAGTGTAGTTACTCATTATATTAATGATGACTGGGTAATGGAGAAAAGAATTATAGGTTTCAAATTAATTAATGTAGCACACAGGGTTGATAATATTGCAGACCATATTATCAAAGTCGTGGAAGACTTTGGTCTTACAAACAAAATTTCGAAACAATGTCACTGCGAACTCTAAGGCTATGGATATTCTTACTCCAGTCTTCAGTACATACGTTGATTCCTTCTTGCTACATCAGCGATGCGCTTGTTATATTAATAACCATATAGTCAAATCTGGTTTGAAGAGGTTGGGTATATCTTAAATCTTTTCGCGATGCGACATCTTTCTTGAATAATTCTAACGTAAGAATAGCAGCATATAAGAACTTCTGTAGAATGGGTGTATGTTCAAAAAAGTTCAGTTTGGACATGCCGGTAAGATGGAACTCTACTTATCTAATGCTTAAAAGTCTTTTACCATATAAGAGCATATCTTTTGTTTTTATTCAAACACACTATCAGAGCACTGACGATAGTATACTATTGAGTGAGCAACATTGGTTCGTTGCTGAGAAGATACTACAATTTTCATAAAAAAATTATGAGGTCACTATTTCTTTGTCCGTTGTGTACTATCCACATCTCTTATTATTGTGCATAGTATTTCACATATTGCTACTCAATTAAAATATATGAAAATAACTTTGTTTTACGCGATGCTATTATTGCTATCAAAACTAAATACCTTAATAATTGGAGAGAAATCTCTTTTCTATATGCATTTGCATTTATTTTAGATCATATAGGTAAAATTGAAGTATTTGCTAATGTTCTTGATCTTCTTAGTGATGTTACATGGCTAGACTATACTAACTATTTTGCAGAAGCTCATTCTCGATTACACGAGGTTTACTAAATGTATGAAAATAAGTTCTAAGGAGTCCGCTTGCAACGACCTCCAGTAGCTCCCGCCTCAAGTAACAAGACAAATATGTTAGGCAAGATCTTCGGTGACTCTTCTTCCAGGTCCATATCTTTTTCTTCTACAGCGCCGCCTATTCAACCAATAACAACCCCAAGGAGTGGGGAACTATCCACCTATCAAGATAGTGATACGGTGGATTTCAACTCAAAAGGCTTCGAAATTTTACAATTGTGGTATGCCTATAAGTTAACATATCGCATGATATCCATACCTGCACTGATGTGTTAAATATTCCTATCTCGGCGGTTTCCTCCGAGTCTGTTTTCAGTCTTTTTGGAAGAATATTGGAGGCGAGAAGAACACGACTCACGAGTGAGATGGTGGAGATACTTCTAACCGTGAAAGACTGGGAACATGCTGATTCGCGAACACAATACTCTGTGGAAAATACAAAGTTGTCGGACGTGTTCAAAAATCTGTACCTCGACAATGACACTTAGAACAAAGATGCATGTTGAGCTATAAGTTGTACTCTTTTTCATTTGCTAAGGTTTTCTCATGTTAAGATTTTACTTGGCAAATATTTTAACGAGATACCTATTTCAATATTAATAAAACTCTTTATTATATTTTCAATATGTCAGTCTCATTTTTCACAACTTTTATATGTTTTTATGAGTTCTACGCATTTTTCTGTTTTTTCTTCAATTTTTCTTTTTTGAACATTTTTTTAATTTTTTATTTTTCAGGCTAAGTTGGTCGTAGACACCGACGGGCAAAACAGGCTCATGTAGGCCCGGTCGACACGACCACACTTCGGGGCATGCCTGGGCTACCACCCAGGGACATAAGCCGGTCCAGCACACCATGAAACTTTCACGGGCCAGAATAGGTCATATTTGTACCGTCCATTTGGCCACCTCTGCTGTGGACCATGGACTCAATCCAGGTTTTTTATAATCAGCGGGAAACCATTTTTACCTCCCTACATCCCCCCCCCCTGCGGGATTTGATATGATATTGTAAGCATATACGGGGTTACATACCCAGTTTCATATTACATCGATTGAATCAGAACAACTTAGAAGTGCATGCACTAACTATGGACTCTTTCCTTATACTACGTGTGATTTTAACGAGGTAAAACCATAAAAATAGTAGTTTAGACTTTGTAATCTTTAGAGTTACACTTTTCAGTGTACGGTCCTACTGTACGATACTAGGATATTAGATCTTAACACATACATAAAACTTTGATGCTATTGTTAATGTACAACAACCTGAAAATGCAAAAATTCAAGTTTCTGATGTTTATCTCGAAGACTTAACTAGCCAAAAGCTTGTGATGTAGGGTTGTCTAGCCCGCATATTGACTTCAGCAAATATTTTTGAGGGATGGGTTAGTAAACAAATCATGGCATATACTCCTTTAATTAATAAGTCATTTGTGGGAGGAAACGATCGCCGAATAGTTAGTTGTACTGTAAGAATCTAATGGACAATACAAGAGAAAAACCTTCGACTAGACTATAATTCTATAACTATACCTAATACTTATATTACTATTACACTTCTACCACATATTACACTACTACCTTTAACACATCTACTCAAACTCAATGTGTATACAATAACATTGAGTTTGAAAAGGACAACACTAGAGAAAAAAAAAAGATAAATCCGAAGTTCAGGCTTAAAGATGTCATCGAAGCATGTAACTTTTGAAACTAACAGGAATAGAGAGATACGTCAAATCAAACAGATGAAGAGAGAGATAGAGACGAATACGCGAACCAGATCCGCTAACCCAAGAAGTGAGGTGACGATATCGAATCTAGCACCCGACGAAGGCAACAACGACGGACCAGATCGCCACCCAAGAAGTGAGGTGAAGATGTCGAATCTGGTGTCTGACGAAAGCAAAGATAAAGAGACAGTTGTGATGACGACGATAAAAAATATCATTGGTCAAGAGTCGCAATGATGCAAAGATGTGTAGCAAGATGGCTACAAAAGAGGATCAAGAGAGCAAAGTCACATCAACAACGATGATGATGGAGTGACCACTCATCCAATAGACGGACCATGACAACCCGAAAAGGAAGAAGCAAACAGCTAATCGACAAAGGATTTGATGGACTGGCAATGCACTCAAAGAGAGATGCTGCAGCCTTGGATGGGATGGAAATCAAAGAAAAAAAGATGTAGGATACTAGCAGCAACAGCAACAGGCAAACCCTCGGCTAACAGAATCAATGACCAAGCCACCAGACCCAAATCACCAAACGCAGCAAACAATTCCACCAACGCCACCAAGCTCTTGCCCACCAACAACAGAAGCAGAGGTGGAGCAAAGGCAAAGAAGATGGCGCAGCGAGGACGAGGAGCATGGCGTTGGTGAAGGGCACAACGGTCGTCGCCGAAGCAGAGACGGCGGCGTGGCACCCTTCAAGAGGTGAGGCCGGCAACCTCGGGCTTTCTTTGTTCCGGATCCGGCCGGATCGGCCGGTCGCAGAGCAGATGGCGGAGGCAGCCCCCAAGGGTGATGGTGTAGGGACAAGCAGATCCAGCGACAGGAGCTCGGGATCGTCTTCCCCGGTGAAGAAGACGTTGGTGTTGACCAGATCCGGCAAGGATGAGGTCGAGCCAACAGTCGACAGCGACAACGAGGCCCTGATTTGACGGAATCCGAGGATGGCGGCGATGGGGATCGACGGACACGAGCTGATCCGACCGGGGGTGACCAAATCGAGTGTATCCGGACAGGATCTGGAGATGAAGGAGCTCTGGTCCCCCTCTTTTCTCCTGAGGAATAATAGAGTGGAGTGTGGAGTAGAGCCCTCCTCGGTTTCGTCGGATGAGGTCGCCTCGAGTTGAAGCAGTTGGTGCAGAGAGAGAGAGAGAGAGAGAGAGATGGGTTGGCTTCGATCAGAAGACTGCTCGCTGCTGCTTGAAGAAGATGAAGACCGAGACTACTAACTGCTTGCTACTATTGCTACTTGACATTAAGAAACTACTAATAAGATAAAGATAAAAATGAGATTAGATGCTGCCCCCGGGAGTGGAGATTGCTCCTCCCGGGGGCGGTTGCAGTGGAGGAAGATGGAATCTAGAGTTTGGATTTAGACTTTGATACCATGTTAGATTTGTGAGAGAAGAGATGAATGAGGGTTAAATAGTTAGTTGTGTTAGAGAAACTCTGTACTGGACTACAATTTCATAACTACACTTAACACTTACATAACTATTACACTTTTATCACGCATTACACTTCCACCGTTAACAGCATCCTTCTCTCTAGTTCAGGCATTTAGATTACATCAGAAGTATAAGTTTTTTTGGTCCCAAGAGTAGTGGAGCTATCAATCTCAATACTTCTTTAATATATTACGTGTTAGATCACATCAGATGTTGAAACTAATTGATGACAATAAGGTTATTAAATTGGGCGATCAATATTTAATAAGATATATGAAACCCATGAGACATAATCTTGTTTGGACAGGTATGTGAAGTGAACAGCTCCCCAAACCATGGAAGGTTTTAGGGGATACTATTGAAAAAAAAATGTTTCTTGTAAAAGAAATGCAGGCTTTTAGACATGAAAGGTAGTATATACTCATCAAAATTCAGAAGGCAGCAGAACTGAATTTATGAAGTCAATATATCAGTCTACAAACACATGCAGAATGTTGACTGTGTGCAAATTTGTGCTTCATCTCAGTTCATATGATTGCTAACATATGCCAACAGCAAATTCAATTCATGCTGCTGGGGAAAATAAGAATACTCAACGTGAAGAAAACAGAACATTCTCAAACAGAAGGAGAATCTGCGAGTAAATTGAATGTGCATGAAATTTAGAGAGTAGACTTACAGGAATATCCGTGATGTCACCAATTGCAAAAAAGGTTATTATAACCTTTTATTCATAGATCCTTTTCCACCATTAATCTTCCCTTGTTGTCCAAAGATTCCTTTAGGATGGTATCATGTATCCATGATGAACTCAGTGGCTTACCAATACATACAAAGTGGCAATCAGCTGTTACTGTTTCTCCACCTGATGTTCTGTACAACTTTTTCTGTGTTTGATAATGAATCTAAGCCAACAGATTGCTGCAAAAGCACATCTAAATCAAGGCACTTCTTTGAAGCCTTTTTTCCAATGAATTCAAGTAATCGTGATCCTCTATGGACAAGGGTCACCTTCTTCTCTGGGTACTGTACTGTGATCTCTCCAGCTAGTTCTACACCAGTTGGACCACCTCCAATTATCAACACAGATTCTGAAGATTCTATCTTCCCGTTATCTGTAAGAGGGTCACAGCATAATTAGGAAACATAAGGTCACAAAGCATAGTACATTTTCATTATGTGCTTTAACTCCAGTAACCTCTCTGAAATTGTTTTATCCTTTCAGTTCTGCTTCCAGGAGAAGTGAACGCATGGCCAGTCGCTATAACAAGATAATCATATGCAAGAGATTAACCATCAGCAGTCAGCACAGCATCTTCAGTGATATTGACTGCAGAAGATGTTACAGTAGTTGCATTGGTGAGGTAATCCCTGTGATAGATTAATGATCTCTCAGCAAAAGATGGTTTAACCATTGATCTCAATTCAGCCCAGGGGATCTCTAGGTACTCCTTCCTGCCATTAGAAGAATTATTTTTATGAAGGAACCTTTCAATTATAAACTAGGTGATAATAGCTAAGGGTGTGAAGCCAATATATCGTCAGTACAGAAGATATAATCATTATATTTTCAGCATAATTTGATTGGCATGATAAATGGTTCTCAGTTTATCACTGGGAAAAATTATAGAGAATAAAATTAATCAAACAGTGCTAGCCAAGTTGCTCTAATTTGAGAAACTATATCTTTTCATATAAAAGTACGCACCAACTTGGGTAAGCATAAAAAATTTCTCAATCAATGAAAGTTTGTGAAAAATCATTTTTATGCCATTCACTCGTTGGACTGAAGTGGATGACCATGTAATTAACAAAACAAGCAATGGATATACGACGTTTTTTTTTAAAAAAAAACTAATGTCTATATGTTGTTGTTGATTGGAAGTTAAGGGGAAACATTTCTGTGGAGTTCTCTGCTCAATTAGTATGAACAGGTCTGGTATCCCTTTTAGATTGTCATTAACACATTCTCCCCACATTTTCGAAACTTCGGTTGACAAAATCCACCTTGATCCTCTGTCGCCAGAAATATCCTCCGTTGAATAGTGGCAAGCAAATGGCAAGAAAATACCGAAACATGTTATCCTAACTTGGCTGTACCTTTTCTCACACCTAAAATCAAAGCAGAAAGATGCACACTTCTGAACCAAGTATCCAAGAACATCCCTACCCCCACCCCAGCGTAGCAGCGCATCAAACTAAGGACGAGATAGATCTCCACAGTAACTAGGAATCACTAGAAGCAGGCTAGTAAACTAAGTCACCAAATCTCACCCCCGATCCACGAATCACCCGTGGAAGCACAACATGTGTGTGCCCACAATGAGTCATCGCCAGCAGCCGGCCACCCCGTGGAACACACGATACATTCAGAGAAGTCCAAGAGAGAAGGCAGGCTCCTCTCCACCTGCATCGATCGGAGCTCCAGAAGGCCTTGGCATTTCCACAAACACAGGGCGAGCTTGACGGGAACGGGCGATGCTTACGGGTCGAGGAGGACAACGTCGGCGTGGGGCTCCACGGTCTTGGCGAGGAGGGAGCCGGAGATGCCGCCGCCGACCACCACCACCACCACCCTCGGCTTGCCCGCCTCCGTCGCCACCGTCGCGATCATACCACCACTCGCCGCTGCTGCGCTGTCTCGCTCGCCACCAACTCCAACTTGCAGCTCCCCCACTCCACCGCTCACATCTCTTTAATTCCGTTTTAAGCGGAGAGATTTGGGCCTTTGGAAGAATCGGACAGGATGCCCGTTCTTCGGCGTGGCTTTCCGTTATCGTATCCAGCCGTCCGTTGGCGTTTCAACGGCTGTGATGAGGTGGACCGCCGTGACGGTATGGGACTCGTCGCCTCGGCTTTGGAGGGCAGGCAGGTTGACAGGTTCCACCTCCACGAAGAAAGGAACTGCGCATGCTACCTAACAAATCCACGTCATGCAATTCATTTTTTGGTTCTGGGCATATTTGAAGATTACGATTTTCATTTTTTAAAATAAAGAATATAGTATAAATCCTTCCTAGTTACTGCAGCATGACTACTGCGTTCCAAACACGTCCTTATTTTACTATACATAACCGTTGATAGATTGAGCTGTGGCCGGTCAAAAAATAGCCAAAGATTGAAACCTTCGGAGCTGCCAAATTTACTCCTGGCCGTACGTAGAATTATTGGCTTGAGCACTCGTAGCCATGTGGGACTGACTCTCCTCTGCTTCCCCGGTTCTCTCTCCACCTATAGGCTATAGATCGTAAACCGTTTTATGCTCGCCTCTGGCCTCCCCCTCTATTATCCTCTCCCCCAACTCATCACCGTGCAATTTTAGGCCATTTGGGGGGCTTCAAATGGCACACTGCCTCGTTCCTTCCTCCTAGTGTTGTGCCATGCTTGCAAATCCATCATCACACCTTCATCTCTACTACGAAATGAAGGTGAATCGGCTCGAGGTATGTAATTAAATTTGTTTACACGCTGTTTTATAAAATCCTACGTGAATTAGACCTCTCTCCTGCTAAACTCTCTGGAAATTCCCATGTTCCAAACGTGATATCTTTGAGACCGTAGGTAGGTAGATCATGCATGTGTTTGTGCTGAAAATGTAAAGATGTTTATGCGTCCGTAAAAGATACGATGCTGCATGGAGTAATCTGGATTAATTGTTCCTTCGTCTCACCGAGTCGAGCACTCCTGATCATGTTTTATGTATGCTTCCTGTTATAACTCTGAATTACATAGGATATAAATAATATATAGCTTTCTTCGTAGGTTTATTGTGTCTTGGTTTGCCCTAACACCATCATAAATGCCTCACAATTGTTTGTCCATGCCGAAGCAGCCCATGGCCTCGCCGGCGCGGTCGCGAGACGACGGCGGCACGCTCCCGCGGAGCACGAGCGGCAAGGCGCCCCCCTCGCCACCGTTCAGCTCCAACACCTCGCACCAGCAGGCGCGCGCATCATCTATCTCCGCGCCCACCACGCCCTCGTCGCACCACAAGCCGCCGGCCATCAACACCGACGCGCAGCCGGCCACCCCGACGGAAAAGGGCAAGTCGTCGTCGCACTACTCGTCGTTGTGGTCGCCGAGGAAGCTCATGCAGCGGGCCTCCCGCGCCTTCCGCGGCGGTAAGTCCCGGCGCAAGAAGAATAAGGACGGCGACAGCCCGACCTCGGTCACCAGCAAGGGCTCCGACGCGGCCAGCGTCCTGTCATTGGACGAGCTCACCGACGACGTGCACGGCGGCTCTAAGCAAGAGCAGAACCACCTCGAGATTGTCCCGGAGAAGATCATACACGAGGCGAACCCGTCGGTGGTGGTGAACCATCAGCCGGCCGTGGCCGTGGAGGAGCACACGAAGGCGTCGGAGAAGGAGACCGCCGCCTCCGTGGAGGAGGAGCCCATGAAGGGAGCGGCTCCGGCTCTGGCCGTCGCGGACGCCATCACCGACAAGTTCATGGTGATGAAGGAGGCGGTGCGGAGGTTCGAGGGGAGCCGGGTGAAGACGGCGATGGAGAAGCGGTCGGAGGAGGAGCAGCCGCGGCGGCGGGAGGTGGCGCGGAGCAACGACGTGATCGAGGAGGCGCGGAGCAAGCTGCTGGAGAGGCGGCAGTGCAGCAGGGTGAAGGCGCTCGTCGGCGCCTTCGAGACCGTCATGGACACCAACCACGCTGCCGCCGGCAAGCCGCAGCTCCACCTCCGCAAGGAGGCCTAACCAAGGCACGGTGCCTGCGTGCTCTTTGCTCTTCGCCTTAATTTTCCCGGCCGCGCGCGTGGCGCTAATCTTTATCAACTACGTGCTCCAATATCTCTACTACGGAGTCAACTTATCGTGCATGTAATCAAGGAGGAAAGATGCGGCGTATATATTTTGCTCTAATTAAATTCTCTACCGAAAACTGCATGCTTGTGTCCCAACTCTCGAGCGACGACAAGAAACACACGGAGGTTGAGTGGTCACGCGACAGAATAAGGAGAGACAGAGACGAATGTACCAACGTGTGCTTGCATGCATCATCTCGTGATTTGCCATCGCAAGGCTTGTACGGTTGTACTCGGAAATAAATTCTATGGTGGGAGTGAGGCCCTTCTAAAGAGCGCACGCACGTGTCAGGCAGGCACGCACGCACGTGTCAAAGAGCGCCATTGGTGCATGCAGCCCGCGACGCGTTGGGTGAGTTGATCATTTGTGTGAGCTTTCCCCACGATCGAGCCAAGTCGGCTTCGCCAGAGGCGATTGATGGAGCAGAGGCCGCACGAATCACGTAGTATGTCCGGAAGTTAGAAATTCGACTTATTTCCACAAAATTTAGAGTATGTATGTGCAAGATTCGATTATTTTTTTCAACCAAGAATAGTTAAATTTAAGTTTATTTATAACTTCATTATACATAAATTACAGTAAAATATTTATATAATTTTTATTTTTTATCACTGTAATTATTATCGAAAGTCTTAATAACTTATATTTCCATTACATAATTCAAAATCTAACATATACTCGAGAGATTGAGCAAAAAGAAAGACAAAGACCAAAAAAAAAATCGTAATAAATTTGGACCTAATTTATCAGATAAGAAGAAGTGCAAATCTCAAAGCATACCAGACGGATGAAAATTTGACTATTTTGACAAAAGCAAACGACCGAATGTTGTTTAGCAAAACCCCAAAATTTAGTAGACCAAAAACAAACTTGTCTCCCTAAAGATAAGTGTCTGTCTAGCTATCATTCGCACATTTTATGGGGAAAATTAGTAGAATTTCCTAACATCATGTCAAAATCCAGCCATCAGATCTAGATCCAACCCTTCTCTTTACCCCCAAACCCTCACGGACCATGCACATAGCCTCTCGATTTGTCCTCTCCCTCTAAGGCTCCCATCCACCACCATCCATGCCCCCCGCCCCTCCACCAATGCTACCGCCTCTCCTCGCGCCTGCAACTGCCACCCCACCCCTTCCCCCTCCGCCTCTCACCGTCCTCCCCGTCTTCGGCGGCCTCTTCCACACCTCCTCCTCTTCCTTGATGTCGCTTTTCGGTGCATCTCCTTAATATAAGAAAAGGAAAGGGGTATTCGACGAAGCGTGTGTTCGTCGAAGGGGCATGCGGCGAAGAGTGTTCGGCGGCGGCGAACCTGCTTCGCTGGAGGTGGTGCTCGTCGGTGATGAGGAAGACGCGGCTCCAGAACATGAATCTTCAAGCTGGTCGAAGGGTCAAAATTTTGACTAATTTGGTGAAATGTTTCATTCGACTGATGTTTAGCAGCTTCCAAAAAAATGGGCTAATCACAAAGCTAGACAACCCTACCTTTTAAGGCATCACCAATAGTGGTCACCTCAGTCATCTCTTACATGCCATGTCACTCAAAATCCTAATTGGAGGAGAGAGAATGTGTCATATCTTAGGGCATCCCCAATAGTAGCAACCAATTCTAGTTAGAGGAGAGAGGATACAAAGAGAGAGAATGTGTCATCTCTTATATAAAAGGTAAGCTGACACGCAAACCATTGTAAATAGTGAGTGAGTAAGAAGAGAAGTTATGTTAAAAATGAATAATTTTATAGATGAATGATTAGATGTGTTATCTTTAAAGTTGTCTATAATATACTCTAAAGCGGAAGCCCAAGTCCTAGGCCCAACCCTGTGGATTTAGTTCGAGTTAGGCCGCTTCTGGGCCGGCCTTTATTTCTCGCAGGCCAACCGCCGTCTCAGTTCCACGTCGGTAACACTTCCCAAACTCATCAACACCCGATCAGATCCGAGTCAAAAAAAAAAAAACACACCCGATATCAGATCTAATCGATTCCTCTCTCTCCCTCCCGTCCCCCACGAATAACCAACCAGTCTCCATTCGAACCCTAACCCCGGTCATGGCCGCCACCGCCGCCTCCCCGGCGGCGGCCGCCCGCCGCGGCCAAATCTGACAACGACGACAACTACGAGGAGTACATCCCCGTCGCCAAGCGCCGGGCCATGGAGGCCGAGCGCCTCCGACAGCTCCGCCTCTCCAAGCCTGCCCCCTCCTCACTCCCGCCGCCTCCGCCTCCGCCTCTGCCCCCGCCGCCCAACCAGCCCGCCACTGCCTCCTCCGATGCCGCCGCCAAGCCCAGCCTCCTCGTCAAGGCCACGCAGCTCAAGCGCACGGCCCCGGAGGTCACCCCCACCGAGCAGCTGATCCAGCAGGAGAAGGAGATGATCGAGCACCTCTCCGACCGCAAGACCCTCATGTCCGTGCGCGAGCTCGCCAAGGGCATCACCTACTCCGACCCGCTACGGACCGGCTGGAAGCCGCCCCTCCGCCTCCGCCGTATGCCGCGCGAAAAGGCCGACGAGCTCCGCCGCAAGTGGCACATCCTCGTGGACGGCGACGACGTCCCGCCGCCCTCCCGGGACTTCCGCGACCTCCGCCTGCCCGAGCCCATCCTCCGCAATCTCCGCGAGAAGGGCATCGTGCAGCCCACGCCCATCCAGGTGCAGGGGCTGCCCGTGGTGCTCTCCGGGCGTGACATGATTGGCATCGCGTTCACCGGGTCCGGGAAGACGCTGGTGTTCGTGCTGCCGCTCATCATGGTGGCGCTGCAGGAGGAAATGATGATGCCAATTGTGCCTGGGGAGGGGCCATTTGGGATGATCGTATGTCCGTCACGGGAGCTGGCCAAGCAGACCTATGATGTGATTGAGCAGTTCCTCGCTCCGCTCAAGGAGGCTGGGTACCCTGAGATACGGCCGTTGCTTTGCATTGGGGGTGTGGACATGAGGACACAGCTGGATGTGGTGAAGAAGGGCGTACATATTGTGGTGGCCACACCTGGCCGACTCAAGGATTTACTCGCTAAGAAGAAGATGAACCTTGACAATTGCAGGTGTGTATTGATTTTTTGTGATTAATTTGGTGTTTTTATACCTGACATAGTATAAGTGTTGTGTGTCTGTCATAGTTTCATATTTTCATCTTAGCATGTAGAGGAAGTAAAACGTTTGAACTAAAATTATGCTACAGCTAATACGGTAGGTGCAATAGGATATGATTTTCAAAACGTTTTCTTTCCTCTGATAGGCTCAACATAATACATGTATTACATTGGGTGTATAGAGGGACTCGTGAGCCTGTTTCTGACGGATATATTAATCTTAGAGCTGACAATTTGACTGCGGCCGTGCTTATTATTCTGTCAAAGAATATGTGCCATTCATGTTGTATATAATCACCCCATAATAGCAAATATATGCTAGCTATTATCTGGAAATAGTATAATATGCCTTCTTCCTCTTAGATTAGCACCTTCAAGCAGAAATTGTGGTCTTGCTTTACAAAGAATGAAGGTGAATATATGACTTTTGATTAAAAATGATACATTGAATAGGAGTATGTGTTTGATGTATTTCTGTTTCTGTTGGTTCACGACTTCTTTAATGCAGTGATATGTCTAGTTGTATCAATTCATTCAATGAAGTGGTGTGAGAATTTACAAGTAATCATCTTTAATTTCATGGCTCAACCCTCGCTGATGACAACTGCAATTTGCACATTTTTAAGTTCTACACTTAAAGAAGAGAGTCCAACTCCAATGAAGATAAAGAATGAGTGGACATAAATTGTTTCGCTAGTGCTGTTGAATTTATCATTTTCTGTAGCCATTAGTTTGTTATTGCAATTCGCGGCAAGAATGTTATTTTCTTTGGGTTTTGCACAGAATGCTTGACTGCTTGTGTAAGTTGCTACATAGATACCTGTTGCTTTTAAGTTTGAACGTTCCTTGTTCCTTAAGTTCCTCATAGAAATTCCCAGGAAAATATAACTGTTTCTTATCCTTCCTATCTGTGGATTGTGGATGTACATCAGATTTTAGCTTTATTGGTTATTTTATCTAATTCTATAGTTGTATTTAACAAATGTTCAAAGTTCAATAAGTCTGAACTAAATGTAGGGTCATAGGGCTGTCAATCCCACATGGTACATTTGTGAGTTTTTTATTCTATAGTTCCGCTACCCAAAGGGCAGAAAAGATGTTCCCACTCATGAAAATTGAGAACCCTTTTATCCAGCAAACCATGTACTTCCTGAGTTAATATTTTCCCAGTGCTGGACATTACCACTTCAGAAACTGTTTGGTTCGACCTAGGAGATAATCATTTGCTTTTGAAAATATTGGACTGTACGAACTAATCAAACCTCTCTGAATGTCTTTCAAAAGTAGCTACAGGCAGTTTTCAGGTTTCTTAATAGTGCTTTCATGATTTGGACAGGTATTTAACCTTAGATGAAGCTGATAGGCTTGTTGATCTGGGATTTGAGGATGACATTCGTGAGGTTTTTGACCATTTCAAGGCACAAAGGCAAACCCTTCTTTTTTCTGCCACTATGCCCAAGAAGATTCAGATCTTTGCTAAGAGTGCGCTGGTCAAACCAGTTATCGTCAATGTAGGAAGAGCTGGAGCGGCAAATCTTGACGTCATCCAAGAAGTTGAGTATGTCAAGGAGGATGCCAGAATTATATATCTCCTTGAATGCCTTCAAAAGACTCCACCTCCTGTTCTTATCTTTTGTGAAAACAAAGTCGATGTTGACTACATTCATGAGTACCTTCTTCTGAAGGGAGTGGAAGCTGTTGCGGTCCATGGAGGAAAAGATCAAGAGGAAAGACAGAATGCAATCGAGTTCTTCAAGAATGGAAAGAAGGATGTTTTGGTGGCTACTGATGTTGCCTCAAAGGGTCTTGATTTCCCTGATATCCAGCATGTGATTAACTATGATATGCCTGCCGAGATCGAGAACTATGTCCACCGGATTGGTCGAACAGGTCGATGTGGGAAAACTGGCATAGCAACAACCTTTATCAACAAGAACCAAACAGAAACTACACTTCTTGACCTTAAGCACTTGCTTAAGGAAGCAAAGCAAAGAATACCACCAGTGTTGGCTGAGCTCAGTGACCCATTGGAGGATGATGAAACTATCGCCCAGGGGAGTGGTGTTAAGGGATGTGCGTATTGTGGTGGCCTTGGTCATCGTGTTACAGACTGTCCGAAGCTGGAGCACCAGAAGTCCATGGCGATCGCAGGTTCCAGAAGAGATTACTACGGTGGTGGAGGCTACCGAGGAGAAATATGATTGCTCTAGATTTCTCAGTATGCTGTTATCAGGATCTTCAGTTCATTCAGGATATAGCATCCAAGCTGCAGCTTCAGTTCGTCACATTGTCTTCATTCAGGATATAGCATCCAAGCTGGAGCTTCAGTTCATCCCATGTCATCGTTCTTCTCGTCCGTAGGAAGAAGTGTGGGCAATCTTCTGATGCTAGCTCGTCACTTTGTTTTTAAGTGCTGATGGCTTGTACTATATTTCTATTGATAGCATTAACCTGCTCATTACACAGCGAAGTGTCTGACATCTCTCGAGCAGATTATTATATTATCCTGTCCTGTTGTAAAATGTAACCGGAAGACAATATTAAGTAGCAGATTTTTGTTGAGAGGGAATATCCTAAGCAGTTGCACCATCTCCTTTTTCATGTGCTATTCATCAGGCTTTGTTCAGAACCGTCAGACATGGACGACATTTCTGAATATCACCTGTATGATGGGGTCTATCTGCCAGCCAATACTAGGAAACTAGGGATTTGCATCCTCTGCCGGAATGGGACGGCGACATTCGATGAACAGTTATGCTACAGCCATGAACAGTGCAAATGCTATAGTGTTTTGCTACCCTCCCAGAACTCGATCTCAGCTGTTTGTTTTTTTTCGCTGCTACGTAATACTATAGTACTGTAACACTATAACATTACAATATCAGGGGATTTGCGTCCAGAAAACTAGTGTGTACTAACAGGAATAGAGATTATGAATGTGGGCTCAGGTGAACCCTCTATCTGAGCCGTTGGTTTATGTACCGAGATGTGTGTCATAAATTTCTTTCTGTATTTTCGTAATTAGCTTGATGTCAATTATAGCACACGTGGGACCTGCCTCTCTCTCCCGTCTCTCTCCGATCTGGCCGGTGGAGCTGGTGGCCCCGGCCGCGGCGGCCAAGGGATGAGGATGTAACGCAGAGCTCACGATCACGAACCAAGAAAAATATCTGATGCGGCACACCTAGCATTTTTTTTCTTTTCACGATTACAACTCATGTGTGCTTTATAAAGGCTGATTACACGACTAGTAATAGACTCAACGTTCAACTCCGTTTCTACTCTATGCAACAAGATTACTCCTAGCACTCACTCCTTTGTTGTTTGTTCTTTTTTTCACGTAATCTGATCTTGCATCTCAAAAACATACAGATATGTACTTGTACTAGGAACATAACTGGCAGTTGACTTATTAAGGTAGTTGATCTCAACTACAATTTGTTCAATTCGTACTCGACTTAGGACAACAAACATATCTCATCACATCCCGAACTAAACTCGGAACGACGAAATTATCGGGACAATCTGTTACACAGCGTGTGCGCCTGGCAATGCAGGCCCAACTGCACTTTTGTGTAGATGAAGTCACGAAGCAATTACTCCACGCATGCTCCTCGGAATTTGATGTTGCAGACAGCTTTAATCGGCAAACGTCGAATTCCTCGAGTGTTGGCTTCGGACGATCACACGGAGCGGAAGTAAGATGATACCTGCCAGGAGATGTTTTTCCTCACGAACTCGGCCGATGCCGCACAGGTGTCTCGCCGTTGGATGCCGCACAGGTGCCGTCCCACCGGCGCAGCAGCTACAGTTGAGTCTGAAACTCTGATACTAATGGTTAGCTTTTAACGTAATCGAACTAATAATTAAAAAAACTCACGAACACATGCAAAGAAGAATTTTCGATTTTTCACCACTAGCACCTTTTTATCTTCTCACGTTTTTCTCGCAATTACGAGACTCATCTGGACCTTATAGGTGTTCTGCTTGTACGAATCAATAAATGTAGAAAATAAGCTTAAAAATTATGAATTTTATTTTCAATGCTCGTCACGCAGCGGACTTAATTGTGTAATGCTTTGGCAATTTTATATGTGTTCTGATATTGTCTAGAAAATTTAGGATTTAAGTCACAAAATTTTGATTTTAGGTTTCATGATTTCATGTGATTTGAAATGTATAAAAAGGTTGCATTGCAACTCCATTAGAGATGTCGATATACAATATGACGCTGGAGTACACACGTAACAATTAAAATACGCATCAAATATAGTCAAACAAAATCGCATTACACGCGATACTATATGGCTCACTCGTCTGAGCCACTACTATCGTCTGTCGCGGATGTGTCCCCATGCGCGGACTTGTTTTGCGCCAAGCATGACCCGTGGAATACATCCATCGGTCCGGAGAACGTGTGTCGATTCAGAGGGGGTACGGAGACCGTTGAGGCGGAGGTGGACCAGTAGGCTGGCTCTCGAGCAGAGTCTGGTAGGCATACATGTCGTCGTGATGAGCCATGTCGACCTGGGGGACACCTCCAAAGAATTCCTCCACAGGCGGAGGATAGAAAACCACTCCGAGGGTACGATGCCTGCAACTCCGGTTGCGCGGATGAGCTCTGGTCTTGGATGTACGTGGTCCCCAAGTCCCTAGAGGAGCTCTGCCCTTGAACGTACGGTGGGGTAGCGAACCCGGAGGAGCTCTACCTTGTGTACACTAGAAACCCTGGCTGCCATTGTCCGTACTCTGACGCCATGAACTGCTCCATGGTAGGAGCCAGGAAGCCCGTATCATCGGCATCAGTCGACGTGAAATGTATGTTTGTACATAGCGACTTACCTCCGCACCGACCTGGCCCGCGGATGACCGACGGGGAACGCTACGACGCATGCTGGACTCGCTAGGTCGTGGTGACTTAGCGGGTGAGCACACCCCCCCCACTTCGTGCCCGATGCGTAGAACATCGACCATCGAACGACCACAACTCAAGTTTTTTTTATTATCTTCTTCATCTCCACCGATATGTGCTTCAAAACTTTTTTATATCCTGCTGGGGTTCTATCTGGGCTGCGGAGGGTGTCCTCCAATGCGCTCTGGACGCGCTGCGCCCCGCTCTAACTGTAGTGACATACGTATCAGGTTCATTAACAAAAAGTACGAATGTTGTCAATGAAACAACCAGAGGTTGTAAGTGTTGTACGGTGTTGTCACGTCGCGAAGCGCTGTGATGATCGTACGTGCGGCGGAGGCTCTCATGGTGCGTCTACGATGTCACCCAGTCGGGGCGCTCTGGTGGAGGAATGGTGAGTCTTGCGCACGTCCATGGCACGTATCACTCCAAGTACGCACCGTACTTCTCTTGGTCGCACGAACAAGGCTCATTCCAGACATCCATGTGCGTCATGTCCGTCCATGTCGTAGTCCACTCCAGCTGGACCAGGCGCCAGTGCTGAGTATGCCCACTCGCCCTCGATTGCCTGCATTTCCAAAAGGATTGATGTTAGAAAAGAAGACTTAAGGACTGTAAACATTACTCGGATGAAGTTTGACTCACAGGTGTACGGCTCACTGCAGGAGCCTATCGTCCGGGGGGGGCACGACCTTGTACTTACCAAACTGTTGCATTATGCACCGCGGTCCGTAAGGCTCTACCATATGTGCGAACACTAGATGGCAGGTCGTCGTCTACAGTCCTCTGTTCTAAATGCATTACACGACTGCCCGTGCAGCGCTACCGCGCATAGAAAATAGGATGATGTGGACACCAGATGATGTCGCTCTCGTGCAACAACTTGAACCCGTTGTGGTATAACGAGTAGCACCTCACTAGTCTTCAGCTGGTCCAGCGCAGACGGCCAGCAGTCCATCGTAAGCCCATGGTGGGCCCGTCTATCTGGTCATGTGGAACAGGGTACGGGTGCACAACTATCTCAATGGTCGGCCGCCCAACAGGGAAGTTCTCCCAACTCCACAGCTGCAGGAGCACGTAATAGACGACCAGGTTGGTACCAGCGTGCCACGTTGCGAAGCGTCACACAACCCCCGGTATGTGGTGCAAAGGACGGCTGATCCCCAGTTGTACTGAGGCATCGGCCCAGCACCCGCGCCAACCAAATACTCGGCGACGCGGATGAGGTTGGGGTTCAAAAAATCACCCTTTGTGGTTGGAAACATGACCCAAGCAAAGAGCTGGAGAAGGTAAATAACGAGGTGTGTCCTAACGACCTCGTGAGGTGCACCCTGTGGGCATTCGCTGAACTGCCTCAGCCAAGCCCCGGGGGCACCACGCGCACCCTCCGCAAGAGGTTGGTCGAACCGCTGCTTCGACCTGGCCTTCCAGTCCGCACTGGAGGGCCCGGAATAAGCGGCTCGCCCCGGATCGGGAGCCCGGTCAAGAACGAGACATCCTGCAGGGTGACCGTCATCTCACCCCACCTAAAGTGGAAGGTGTGCGTATTGGACCTTCACCTGTCGACAAGTGCCGACAACAGGCTGGCGCCTAGGGTGAACTGGCATCCGACGGAGACCATCCTCGCAAGGGGCAACAAGCCCGTGTCCCGAGGATCGGAACGTAGTGATCGTCCAGCGCCCAACAATCCCTCCCCACCCGAAGTGCCAAGGGCGAAGGGCCATCCGCATCAGCAGTGAGCCACAACTTGCACTAGTGGTCCTCATCGTAGAAGTGTTCCAGAAGCGCTAGTAGAGACATGGCTTGCAACACATGGAATAGAGGGAACATTAGTGAGAAGGTGGCTAATGAATATAAAAGATTGTAAAATAATAAATTAATTGCAGAGTAGTTTTACTGGGGTGATAAGCTACATGATAAGCTAGCTTAATTAGATTATGCTCATATGTTCTTTGGTGAATGCATTTCTTATTATTTGATTTCGCTTTACGAACAAACTAACACTACAAATTAATGTATACTACTTAATTAATTACTACTAACTATTTTCTAACTAATAAACACTGTAAATTAAAAATTACGACCAAACTATATGCGAACGACAACGGTTAATAACGCTGAAATATCAACAAAAATATAATCGACGGAGCAAGAGAGCGAGTGATTGCGAAATGAAATGAACGAGCGGAAGAGCGAGCGGCGACTGCGAAATGAAATTGTGCTCACTTCCTCAAATTTATAGCCACGGCTCGAAGGGAATCCTTATCCCGCGCGCGCTAATTAAGCCATGCATTTTGGAGGATAATGATTTGATGGATGAGACAAGGAGGTGACGAGTGACGAGTGATGAAAAGTAAGGCAAATGGAGGGAGGGCCTCATTCATATGTTTAGGCAATCAACAGATGGAACGATTTGCTATTGATTTGTACAAACATAACACTTATACGAAATAGCGATAAAAATTCAGAACGAATAAATTTTTTGAAAAATTTACACAAGCAAGTACACGCTGTCACGAGGCTTCATAAATTTTTAAATAATTTTTTGAACTCATTTTCTATATTTTAAAAATCTTCCAAATTTTAGTATACACTAAACCTAACCCTAACTAACCTAACTACTAATTGGTTGGCGCATGGTGGCCATGCACCAACGGCTAGCGCATGGCCACCATGCGCCAACGACGTGATGTGGCGGCGAGGCGGGCCGGCGCGAGACACGCGGCTATGAGGGTGGTGTGGGCGCACGACGAGCGTGCGTCGACACTAGGTGGCGCCTCTCTCGTTGGCGCATGGCCACCGTGCGCCAACGTTGCCAGTTTTGCTAACACGGTTTGAGCGTGGTTATATCTACAAATACGATATGACAACGCGCTAGATTATCCATTTCCTCCCCGGGCTCGCCGCCAATTCATTCTCGTATACAACTCTCACACGGACTGGTAATAGGTGAACTCATCTAATAAGATTACTCCTAACAGTGGCGGTGTGGTGGCCAGCGAGACGCTACGGCACAGCTCTTGCGGTGCACCTCTAGATCTGGCCTTGACATGGAGGTGTATCGCACGTAATACGGTCGTTCCCCTCAGCTTCGGGGAGCCCCCGCGCCACCTTCACCCGCTCCGTGCGTGCACCGGGCAGACCTGGGTGTGGCGGTGATGTACCTCCAATCATTGTCTTCCTCGTCGGTACACCATCGGCCGCTGTCATGAATCTTCTTCCTTGTAGGTGCATCGTTCCCATCTTCTTTGCGACTGGTGCACCTCCTCCACTCCGGCGTGCATCGGCCAGATCCGGTGAGGCGGCAACGCAATGGCAGACGTGCACCGAGGCGGAGGAACGGCGGCCAGCGGCGCCACATTTCTCTCCGCCTCTCATTGTACATGCGGTGTACAATATTACATTGAGAGATGTACTGATACATGTATTATATGATGATGGATACATGTACGGTATTCTAGGTCCTATTTGGCATGACTACAACTCACAACTTCATGGTCGGAGTAGGTGGAGTAATGTCAAACGGTACAACTTCAGCAAAAAATCAAATCTAGAGTTTGAGAATCTCGAGTAGGCCGTAGTGCATTTTCTCAGAGCTACGATGAGGTTGCTCCCGCATGGAGCAGCAATCGTATTTACCTAATTGCCCACGGAGTTCATTGGGAATTACTCTCAATTGCCATCGACCAAAAACCCATCCCCATCCCTAGCCCGAGCGTCTATTTGATTCCCCTCCCATCCCGTTTCGCCACAGCCACAGAACCCTAGAGGCAGGTGGCGACCAGGGCGGCGGAGACTACTAGGGTGGCCGCGGCGGCTTCCATCCCCATCCTCGTCCTCTCCCCGGCATCTTCCTCTGTAAGATCGAGGTGGCCGACTAGAGGGGGGGTGAATAGGCGGTTTTAAAAATCTTTCACTCTAAAACCAATATATAATACGGAAGCTAATAACAAATTAGTTTTGCACAATTAAAACCTAAATCAACTAGGCTTCCCTAAGTGCACCAACAATATGAATACAATACAAGAGAGCAATCATACAATGATATATAAGCAATTAAAGCATATAATATAAATTGCTCAAAGTAAAGCACAAGATAAAACAAGATGGACACAATGATGTTTTACCGTGGTGTTCGGAGACTTCCCGGTCTCCCCAATCCACGTTGAGGTAAGCCGAAACGAATTGGACCGGCTCCACAAATTAAGCCAACACCTCTGAGGTAAGTCCAACCACTTGGACCGGTTCCAACACGAACTAACACATTACTCCACTAGAATTGCTCTTCCTCTACTCCGGAGATGGCGAGCACCAAACAACTCACAACCACGCTGGGCCTTCTCACAAGCTTCTTGAGAAGATCACCGCGCACGACGCCTCCACGCTGTCTAGGTGTCGGCAAACACCAAGAGAAATAAATCGCAACCTTCACTTGAACTAATCAAGTGTGAACGCTCAAGTGGATACACAATCCACTACCTAAGACAACACATGCACATAAGAGGATGAGAGGCTTGCTCTTAGCTCAAGGAATGAGTATAGCACTCACAATAACACCAGCAACCATTCCTAACCGGCCAATGTGGCTATTTACAACCCACACACAAAAACTAGCCGTTGGGGGAGAATCTGCTGAAAAATCAGCAAATGCGGAACTTCCGCCGTTCTACGGCCGGAACTACCGCACCTCAGCGACAAGCACAATAACAGCTATTTTAGACTAGAAACTAGCCGTTGGAAAAATCAGCGCGGAACTACCGCCAACTAAATTGTGGTATTTCTGATTATCGGAAGTTCCGCTTCTGATGGGCGGTACTTCCGCTTCCACTCAGGTCCATCACATGGCACCCTCTGGAAAAAACGTACCGCGCCAAAATCGGAGCTTCCGTGGTGCGGTAGTTCCGCTCCCAACATGACGGTACTACCGCGCTTCAGAAAATCGGCTAAGTCCCAAAAAGGGTGCTTCTCTGGAAAAAAAAAATGTTCCGCGAACGCACCGGAACTTCCGCACTCCGGTAGTTCCGTTTATCAACGATGGAACTAACGCTCAGAGAATCAACTCAAAGGAAATCGGTCTGACCGCCCAACACATGGCGGTTCGACCGTTGTGGCACCAGTCAGACCGGTGACCCCTGGCGGTCAGACCGCCGGACTCCAGAGGCCAAACACATTGGCTCCGCTCAAATGGCAAAACACATTCGTCCATTTGAGTGCAACTTCAACAAGGTTTCAAGATGATATTCTCAAAGGTTGCAAAACACATTTGCCAACCTTTAGAATACTCATCACAAGGTATAAGGTACATGGACTTACACTATTTGTAAAACACATTTGCAAACTTAAGTCACATGTTACAAGAAATCAAACATGAGCTTCAACTATTTGCAAAACACATTCGCAAATAACAGCATCATGCCACAAGACTAAGGTGCATGGACTTCAACCATTTGCAAAACACATTCGCAAACTATAGTCCCATGCTACAAGGATTAAATGCATGAGCATCATTCATTTGCAAAACACATTCGCAAAATACTAGCACCATGCATAGATGAGCTAGAGCAAACACAATGAGCTATCAACACATGACTAACTCATGCTACTAGTTAAGACCCCTCTTAATAGTACAGTAATCCTATATTAGCAATCCGGTCTACTAACCAAACACCAAGACCGGTAAAAGACTAGGAACACATCCTTAGACCTAGCTAGTCATACCTTTGCCTTGCATCTTCTTGAAGCTTGATGACGCATATCAACACTTCAAATCCGGGTCCTTGACTTTAACAATCATCGGCACATGATGATCTATTTTTCTTCACTTCGGGATCTTGTCTTGAACATCATCAACACATGATGATTTCTTTATCCCGAGTCTTAACATGCATCAACACATGATGCATTCTTCACTTCACTTGATCTCCATCAACACATGATTAGTCTTCTATTGACTTGATGTGCATCAACACATGATGCATCCTTCTCTTGAATCTTGACTTGATGATCAACTCATGATCATCCCAAGTCTTCATCACCCTGGAACATAACCTATAAATCCAACTCATGAAAAATGTTAGTTCCACAATATGATTAGCATTAATTATCACATCATACCATTAACACATAATGGTGGGACAAGATACTTCAATCTTTTCCTCTTTGGTAATTGATGATAACCATTTCAAATCACACATAAAATAAATGTAGATAAACGGTAACATGATATGAGTATATATAAACTACACAAGTCATATATGTACTCACACCATTAGTATACGAGAACTACACAAGTTCTACATGCTCAAAACATGAATATACAAAACTACACAAGTTTTATATATTCGAAACATAAGTATACAAGAACTACACAAGTTCTATATACTCAAAACATAAGTATACAAAAACTACACAAGTTTTGTATACTCAAACGGATATGTTTCAAAGTAAAGATCCTAAATATATGTGGAACATGAAATATGGATCAATACAAATGAAACCACAAAATATAGAATGAGCTCCCCCTAAATGTGTGCATACACATATGTGTAAAGAAAATATATGCACATATTCAATATATACTTATGGTGGAGTTCAACCTATATGTTGGATCCGAGGAATGCAACATTTTATAAGAGCACAAGTTGAATGCATACCTCATTGAATTTCACCCTTATATCCAAATAAGATTACACATTAGATATAGCAATAGAAATGGTAGTCTCACAATTAGATTTGTCATTAATCACCAAAACACTCCATTAGGGCGGGTCTAGATTCTTCATCCTCCCCGGCGTATTCCTCCCCGGAAGCAATATCGAGCAGGCAGTGCCCCCCACCTCGCGTCTCCACGACCAGTGAGCCTCCCCGCCTACCGGAGTGACCCCTCGCGAGATCCAGCTCCGTTCCCGACGCAAGGTGACGTCCTACACCTGCCTCTCGCCCTCTTATCCGCTCCTCTCTTCTCTCTCCTCGATTTTCCCCGACCAGTAGGCTTTCTTTGCACAAACCGATCTAGATCCCGTTTCTTGAAGTTTATAAGGCTTGCCTTTGATGCTTTGGTCTGTGATATATGCGAGACTTCGATGTATAGATGATCTATTGGGTTGAGTGGGTTGGGGATCCTAGCTGTCCAGCCCTTGAATCGTTCCTTCGTTGTTTAATTACAAATTCCCTAATTAGACAGTAAGCTAGATGTGGTATAGTGGTTTACTATCTAATATGCAAATAATCGATTTTGGTCACTTCACCGACGTCGAGATGCTTTGCCCATAAGGAGTCCTGTATCATAGATGTCTGGCCCTGGTGGAAGACGTACTATATGTTTCAGTATATCTTATAGGATGATGGAGCAAAAGATGACACTACAGGGCATAATATGGCAATTATATTTATTTATATATATATATATATATATATATATATATATATATATAAAAGCACAGTATATCAGAAATCAAATTATTAAACTGTTATAAACTAAGCAATAAAAAAGTTACAAGTCACAAAACTAGTGCAATTCTTTTACAATTGTCTTTCTCATGTTTGAAGTTGAAGCTAATTTTTTTAATCAAACACCAACTCCGACTATTTCAACTTTTTACATAAGTGATTCCAAACGTAAAATTGAAGTTAAAACTACAAAATTTTAAAACAGAGTCGTACCAAACAGTCCCCTATTATGGTATCGTGTGGTATGTATATGTTTCAAAATTCAAATCGCGGTTGCATGCAGACGGAGGGAATGAGGTGAGAGAGAGAGAGACGGTGGGTCCCGCATGTGCTTTGTTGCCTTGTAGTCGGTGCATTATATCCCCCACTCTAATTCCTAGATTCATCTAAAGCCCAGAAAATCAAAATCCTTGCACGAATCTTGATGCGCACTGTGCGGATGCGATAGTGGGTGCACGTGAAGGTGGTGGGTTCAGATGTGCACTTCCGGTACCGACAGACATTGGTATGTACCCATAGCAATTATCTAGTCCAAAGAATACGGTATGGTAGGCACCGCACATGCAGGAAGAGGCTAGCGCCGGCATAGCGGTGAGCTGGTGTCACCGCATATCAACTATCAGGTCCACTGTGCTGCTGGCGAAGCACGTCATCGAATGGGTCCCACTGCGTCAGCAGCTAATGGGACCGAGTCAACATGCCCCATCTACAGTAACATAATGCTTTGAGCGCCCCGCCCTCGCTCGAGATATTATTCGCAGGATGACCCTCTGCAGCGGTACCACGTAGGATAGGATCTGCTCACGCAGTCATGCTGCTGATGCTGCTCCTAGTATAATACTACTCACGTACTGCAGGGACATGCTACCTGTTCCTGGCTACAGGGTTCATTTATGTAACTCCTCCAGTGTTACAGGGAATGAATACCCAATGCCAATGCCAATGCCAATGCCAATGCATATTTGAGACTGGCCAACTTTGTCCTGCTGAGCTGATTGCTGTATTGTTTTCCTTCTTTCCATGATTATTATGCAGCTATGGTGCTTCTCTCAGTGCAGTTCAGTTCTTGAAGGAGGCCATCGTGCTTGTACACATGTGTAGAAAGGAAACCACAGAGATTCTAAAATTGGATACAGTAAGTACTCCAGGTGTTAATCCACACCAAGTGCTTTTGCAGGTTTGCATGGAGGATCATGCAAAGCCTTCGGTGACTTCAGTCAAAAAAACGTCAAGATAGCAGGAGTAACTTGTAATTACATGACACATCTCTCTCTCTCTCTCTTCCCCCAAAAAGAAGCAGGGGCTACCACTACGACTTGGAGACAATTTTCCCAGGCTTTGCGTCTCCGGCACAGTAACATTGATCCGTCAGCCTCTATGTTAATCGCAACGGGACAAAGGCTATGCAACGAACCAACTCTAGGAACAGAAGCTGATGAAGCAGAAATTCAGAACGGCAGGATGATGCTTGTCAAGGGGCCAGTGTTCAGTAACCACCAATTACCATCAACTCCCTTCCCTTCTATTGGATCCACCAATCCGCCACAAATTCCCAGCCGTTAATAAGCATGTCATCAACTGCCAAAACCATGGTTTGCTCTCAAGGTAATACCATGTCCCAACGACTTTACTTAACCTGTAGTGTTAGAGGGGGACTTTGATCAATGCAGTGTGATTTGAGCTTTTAGCGAACAGTTCAGACTGGTGTCGCTGGTCGACCGAAGAAGACTGGTTTTTTTTTCTCGCCAACCGGTCGCCGCGCCGCCGCCGCGGGCTCTTTTATCCGGCTTCCTTTGTATCGGGCCGCCTGGCTCCATCGCCGCCGCCGTTGACCCTTCCTCTCGGGCCACCCGTCCGGGCCTCCGCCGATGTTGTCTTCGCCCGTGCGGCCGTCGACACGGCCTCGATCAGCCACCGCCTCCTTTGCTTGTCACTCGGCCGTCGTCGTCACTTCGGGCCGCACCTCCTCGTCGCTCATCGCCTGTCGCCGATCTGCGCTGGTCGTCGTCGCTCCAGCGCATCGCCTCCTTCGCTCTCTCCGCTATCGCCATTGCTCCAGTCGCCGCTATCGCTCAACTTCCGCTTGGGAAACCGCCGAGACTGAGTTGTAGCCGCCACTCACGTCGTCGCCAAAGGGGAACCCTAGGTTCCCCTGTGCGTGATTTGGCTCACGAGACGTTTGGCTCCCGGGCCGAGCGAGCGTTTTGAATGAGCCGGCCCGAAAACAAAAGAAAGAAAGAAAACAGTACGTCGTTCTAACCGTCACACCGTCTAGCGCCGCCTATTAGATTTCGTTGTCTTGGTTGTCGTGCCGTCCAGCGTCACCTACCAATGAGCACTGTTTTTGTTCCTCGCTGTCCGATGATCTTCACTGGTCTCAATTATCGAGACTGGTTTCAGCACACACGTCTCTATATGCGTGGTCAGTGTTTTGGGATTTTCTAACCGTCAAGTTGCCTTGTCCACCTCGCCTTGTTCCACCTGTTGAAGCCGTGCTCCCGAAGGATACTTTTGAAGACACTCGTAAAGGGATATATGATGCTTTTGAGGATGTTATGTAGATTTTTCAGACTCAGTATGCTGCTTACAAGACATGGATTGATGAGGATGCCCGTGCCTTTGTTATTCTAGTTGCTAGCATGGAAGTGCATCTCACTAGGGATATGGTTGGCTTGGTCTCAGCACAGTTGATGTGAGAGCATCTGCGCAACCGCTACGAGCCGTCTGGCGATTACTTGTATCTTTTTGTTGTGCGTCAGGAGCAGTCGCCGTAGTAGGAAAATGCCACTATGGACTAGTTCTATGCCCAGTTGTCTACGGTATGACGTCAGATTGACTCTTTGGGACCGGATTTTTGCCACACTTGTCAGTGCTGTCAGCGTCAACAGTCTCACCTGGAGTTTCGTCGCATCTACGACTTCTTCATACGTCTTCGGGCTGAGTATGAGCAGACTCATGCTCAGTTGCTAGCACGCCACCCTTGTATGACTTTGTTGGAGGTCCTTGCAGCTGTTCGTGCTGAGGAGATTCACCTTCGTGTTGCGGTTTCTTATTCTTAGCCGTCCCGATTGTTTCCTTCGGTTCTGGCACATTCTTCTCCACCTTCTACTCCTTCCTCGGGTATACCTTCTCGGTGCTTCCTTTCATGTGACATTTGACACCTACTACACTATTGGACAACAGATAGTACTATTCTATCATCCGTTATGTCTTCACGGTGGCTCACGACATCTTTGGGAGCTTGTGGTTTATTATTGGTTGGGGACTCCACTGCACCTATTGCAATAAGCATGGACATATGGAGCAATTCTGCTACAAGAAGAAAAAGGGATTTACGTCGTAGTGGCCATCCTCCGAAGTTGGGGAATACTTGCCGAATCGACTTCTTATTGATCTTATTTGTTCATCGGGAGTGACAACATCATGGTTGTCGTGTTATTCTTGCCTTTGATTCTTATTTTGCACTAGTCCACATCCATACAAGCGAATATAAAAATAAGCGAGTACTTTAAATAACAAATATACATTTGGGACCTTATGGTCGAGTGTTACATTTATTAAGCCATGGTATGGTCCATCTCTTAGCTTAATGTCAAGAATGACTTTCCCAATGATGGGCTGCATGAGGAGGTTTATATGCAACCACCATCGGGGTATTATGTTCCTGAGGGTATGGTTTGTCGCCTTCAAGAAATCTCTTTACTGGTTATTTTGCGAAATGCAACATTTGCAATTGAATACAAATAATAGATTGAAAGCATAATTCAAAACAAATAGACTAGTGTGAAATTCTGTATTCGGGTATGAAACCAACCGGATCGAGTTGATCACAACAAAACCTTTCCATCTCTCTAGCTTAATGTCAAGAATGACTTTCCTCAATGATGGGTTGTCAATGCATCCATAACTTACTAGTCGAGGCATTTATATGCAAAAGTTAAGTCCACTAAGACATTCGATTTTTCCCAAATCACAAAGTTTATATCACACATCCACCATTCACACAGAATCCACCACTTGCCTAAATCTTTTCCCACCCATATGTTCAACACATGATTCATCACACGGTATGGTTTGTCTCACATGAAATGATGACTCGTGGCATGGCTAAGGCCTAATCATATCTAACCAACCCACGTTGGTGCTACAATAATACCAACTAAATAATTAATCAACCTAGGGTGACAAAATCTCTGCATACAATAGCCTCAAGCAAGCTCCTCGTACTTGATTTGATCGTTTCTCTTTTGTTGTCACTGCAACCCATTTGGTTTCTCTGCCTCGGTGCTCATGATCCTTTTATAAAATATATCGCTAAATCTTTTATTCACACTTCGTCTCGTGGTCGGACGCTTCTCCTTTTATATATTGATGATATGATCATTACTGAAGATGATTCTCATTACATCACTTTTGTCAAGGTGCATCTTAATGAGCAGCTTCTCATGTCTGATCTGTATCCTCTTCGCTACTTTCTTGGGATTGAGGTTATTTCTACACCTGAACGCTTTATCTGTCCTAAGAAAAGTATATTTAGGATCTTCTTGATCGTGTTTCTCTTACAGATCAGCACACTGCTGAGACTCCCATAGAGTTTAATGTTCATCTTCGGCCCACTAATGGAGAGCCTCTTACTGATCCTACTCGTTATTGTCACTTTGTTGGAAGTCTTGTTTATCTGGGTGTCACCCATCCTGATGTTTCGTATCTTGTGCATATCTTGAGTCAATTTGTTTCTGCTCCTACTCAGCTCCAATATAGTCATCTTCTTCTTGTTCTACGATATCTTCGTGGAACCATTATTCGTTGTCTGTTTTTCCCTCATTCTAGCTCTAAGCATATTCTGATGCCACCTGGGCTAGTGACCACTTTGATTGTCGGTCTCTTTCTGCCTGTTGTATTTTTCTTTGGTGGTTCTCTCATTGCTTGGAAGACTAAGAAGCACACAACAGTTTCTCGTTCGAGTGATGAGGTTGAGTTGCGAGCTATGACTTTGTTGACTGCGGAGGTTACTTGGGTACGGTGGTTACTTGATGATTTTGGTGTTTCTGTTTCAGCACTTATTCCTTTTTTTTGTCTGACAGTACAGAGGCTATTAGCATTGCTGCAAATCCGGTGAAGTACGAGCTTACAAAGTATATTTGTGTTGATGCTTCCTACATGCGGACACAGGTGCATGATCAGATTATTGCTCTTCAGTACGTGTCTTCAGAACTTCAGTTGACAGACTTCTTCATAAAGACGCAGACCAGAGCTCAGCACAGTTTCTATTTTTTCAAACTTAATGTTATTGATTCACTATAAATTTAAAAGGAGTGTTAAATATATATTATTATTTGTGTATTTCTCCTCTACGTTGCTGCCTGCCTGAAGGGTCGTGTGCGGCCGGGCATGTACAAAGTACAGGCTAAGCTTTGTATTGAATGAAGCATAACTCAGCATGGACCAGCTGATGGCATCAACAGTGAGATCAATGTGACAGATCCGAGCCTTAACTGTGCAGGGCATTTTTGGAGGAGAACATCATTTAATTCCCTTCTCGTTAGAAGGGGGACATGTGTAAGGTATTGGCAAGAAAATTGTTGTACTCCACAGCATTGGTCTGGTCCTTTTTTTAGGATGATGAACATGACAAACCATGGAGTGGACTTCCCATATCTCTTTCCTTGTTTTTGTTAGCCCTTGAGCTTTGTGGAGATCTGGACTTTCTGTTGGATATACTAGCAAAAGGAATTCTGAATGCATTTTCCAAGTTCATCAAACTCTAGCAACCTACATATTTCATTTGAAAATTTAGCATCCTATTATATGTAATGTGAGGTTTTGTGGTATATCGCAGCTTTAGAACCTTCTTGCATTTTAGTTTGAGGCAACGCGTCAAGCATATGACTTTTTGCGTAATTTTTTTTATGGCTACATGTCGCTTACATTTACTACAGAATTCCGGTGTTCCGAACATGACCTTAGCGTCCAAGAACTACTCGTGTAATCAGTAGAACGTGGAAAGTACACGTAGAGGCCCCAAAGAGAGGCATTTAGAGCATGTACAATGGCGTACAAATTAGTTTTAGTACTATTTATAAATAATATAAAAATACTATAGATAACAGTTATATGTACAAATGTATGTAACCCACGGAATTGGAATGGAGTGAAGGGGCAGATAGGAACATCTGTGATGGTTATCAGTTATCACTGATGAGCCAAGGCAAAGCAGTGAACCGCAACGCTCTTTCCATTTCTCTGCAATAGGGGATTGAAGGCTCATCAATGTGGTTTGGTGGCTGTGCTGCATCAAAGTGATGATTGATGGGGCTGGACTGCAGCCTTTTCGACTGTAAATCCTGTTTTAGAGGTACCGGCTGTAAATCCTAATAGACCTAAGGGCCTGTTTGGTTTATCATATCGTTAGTTTGATCAAAATTTTGGCAACGTTAAGAAAAATAATGTTTGGATTGTAGCCGTATCATTTCGTGAGGAATGTTAAAATTAGGGTATAGATTGATGTATTTGGATTGTAATTATGTCAAAATAATGAGTTTAACTGATACGGGGGATGCCCGATCTTCTCAGTGAGGAACCGTGAATAAATGATGTGACGTAGACAGTGTCGCTAGCTGAACACTCGCGCCAATGCACGAACCCTCAACTCTTTGGAATACGCCCAAAACACACCGGATAGTTGATCGTCGTGAGATCACAAACGACGATCGCCAAGTCCCCAATTCCCAATGGAACGACGACTTGACCTTGAATTGCAGAACGAATCAATGGATTGCCTAGTCCCCTCTCAAAGTCCTCGCATGAACTCTGGTTTCGAAAAAACAAGCAATAGCTATGTTTCCAATCTTATGCATAAACTGGTCTGAGGTTACAATGGGGTCTAACCCTTAATATATAGTGTCCTTCTCCTCCTCATGGCTGGCCAAGAGGCCCTACTCCTACTCTAATTCGAAATTAGAACTCCTACTCCAATTCCGACTCAATCTAAAACCAAAAGGAAACTCTAATTTTACAACGGTCATATTATTTCAGTCATATCTTTTGACGCAGGAGGAATTTTACAGTGAGGGAGAATCCATTAGATCATTCTTGAAGTTATCTTTCCAACAAACCCAAGAACACCAAAATCGAACACCGTTTGTGAAAGTTATGCTCGTTTTACTCCGGACTGTCCTGCTGATTCTGAATCCGAATTTGATGCTGATTCCAAATCCAAATTTGATGCTGATTCCGAATCCGAATTTGATTCTGAGTTGATTCCGAATTTGATTTCGGTTGGGGTTGTGGGAGATCTGAATTGGGTTTGAAAATCTTATCCAAAACTTGAGCTTTAAGTTCTTGGACTTCTTCCCCGTTTGCTCTCCCATCACACGGGGTTCTTTCCTCCTTGATCAGCCGCATGGGCTGCTTGACTTTCTCCTTCCCAACCGCTTTGACCTTCTTGTTCTTCATCACTAGGCAACAAATATGGTTACCTTCCTCCTTGTGCTCCTCTATTGCTTTGGTTCCGGCCTCCCTCTCGGTTCCAAATACTTTAAGCTTGTCGAACCTGATAATGCACAAAGTTTTGTTTTTACGTAGTGTCCAATTCTCACAGAAAACACAAAGAAACTTGTTAAGAAACAATTGCACCTGTTGTTTGAGAAATGTAGCTCTTACTTCATAAACAGCCTCATAAGTAGTCGGGATATCCTCATCATCCTCCCTTTCTTCAAAAAAAGCCGTCATCGGCTTTTGATAGCCTGAAAATGTGCTACACAAAGAAAACAACGTATATGCATGATATATGTATTTATCATCCAAACAACTTCAGTGTAGCGCATGATGATTTGCTGAACATGTACTAAACATAGAGAACAACGTATATACGTGATATATGTATGAATCAATTGTTGTGTCATTCGCGTTGTTTTGAACAAAAAAAGTAACACAACTGCAACCGTAGGATTTATTTGATATATACATTGCGGTACCTTCATTCACATCATTCTCCCTCCCATGAGAAAAAGTCATACTCGACTTTTCTAAGCACGTGGACAAAATTTAAAAGGGACGAGCTAGATCAAGTGGTTCAAATTTGGGGGAGAAAAATTCTTAGTGCCTTCCATACTTCAACTACACTACTCTGTTTACTGGTACAGGATAAACAAGTAGGCATCATGTTGCGTTCTAAACAATAGACACTTGTATTCAAATCCATCTCAAAGTTACCATGATATTGCTCAATAGATGGTTTGCGCAAGACATGCAATTTAAAATTATCAAAATTATCACAAGCAATGCATATTCGATAAACATAGAACTTGTCATCTACACCATAATCTCCAATAAAATTGAACGTATATGTGTAGGCAGAAGGACTAACTAGTGATTTTAAACATGAAACGTCAACAAGGTTTTCAATCACACTAGATAGCTCTCTAGTATCATCGAACATGATATAGCCTAAAGAATCATTAAGAGATATTCTAGTAGGAACATCCTTATGAGTAATCAATTGCACATTATGTAAATTAAGCAAAGAAATTTTAGAACATAGAATATTCAAGGGAACACTAGAGTTCTCACTCTTACGTACCTCGGCGTGATGAATATTCAATTCAACACCATTATTGTTACCTTTAACGTCCTCCTCTGTTATTGCAGGTGTTGTAGGTATCAAATTGTCATCGTGAAACCACGGCGCAGCAAGCACTCCATCCACAACCGTGGTTATCTCCACGTCTTTTACTTCTAACGGTGCTGGTTGTTGAACAGTCAACTCATCTTCTTTAATATCAACCCGCACAATGTGAGAAACAACACTAGAAGTAGCGAGTAAATCGTTTATTTCAGCAGTAACCTCACTTTGGCTATCATCTACTGTCATCTTTTCTGTTGGTGTATCTCTTTCACACTCAATGGAGATGCTCCCAACCTCACATATGGTGGAATCACACAGCTCACTCTCTTTATCATTCTTACTCAATTTGGCTTTGGCTATGTGGCTCTCATTCTTACATGGGTTTAGATACATCACATCCACCAAAGATTGTGGGTCAGCAACAGAGCAATCACGAGTAACCACAATCTCGTCATGAAGCAATGGAGCAATACTACATGAAGCCAGGACCGAAGGGAAAATTCCATGCCCGGTCTCCTTCTCTTGTGTCACACAAGTGGACGTCAAACCTTGTCGCAACCCTGTCAACTTTTCTACTAGGGAACGCTTGTAGTGGTAAGGTACAAAACGTGCACGCAAATGTTGTTTCATCTGCTCCCAGGTGATAATCGGCAATTCATTGCGCTCCATACGCTTATGAACAAATCGCTCCCACCAATGTGTGGCATAATCAACCAAACCATTGGACGCAAGTAAGAGCTTCCTCTCATTGGAATAGCTGTGCATCCGAAATAGCGTATCAATTTCTAGCTCCCAATTAAGGTATTCTTCTACATCTCCACTACCTGAAAATATAAGGATAGGAAATTTGGGCTTAGTGACAAAATCCTTACGATGCACGTTGGGGTGGTTGAACATGGCGCGCAGCTCCAAGAAATTGTTGTTGATGTCCGTACGTAGCTGCGTAACCTCCTCCCCGAGGTTGTTCAATTTATATCGAACGACCCCAAGCTCATCGCGTACACCATTGTCACGATCAAGAAGTTGCTTTTGTAGCATCCTGCGCAAGCGAGTGTACTCCATCCATGTAACCGATAGATACTCTTGATGACCTGACATGGCAACAACTCACAAAAAACAAACGCGATTATATCCAGGTTAGTAAAACGAAACAACTCTCTCTCTCTCTACGCTCAAAACTCACTGTCCTGAAAACAAGACAAGCTTACAGTTCCAAAGTGAATCAAGGACTGCAAAACGACACTTGTGATAGCAAACGACCACAACTCGGTATTGTATGAGCGTAACCAAGAGCAAAGGCAGTACACGAACAGGTGTAGTTGGAGTTTGGTAAGGTATGCGTATAACCTATGCAAACTGATATTCAAGTTGTTGTAAAGCTAAGTAATGATCCAAGCTAGATTCTTTTGGCTATGTGCTGATCCAATGGGTTTAAGTGAAAAGGATGAATGCACACGCAAAGACAAATGTGACTCAATGCAAATAAATGAATGAGCTAGCGAGAAGGGATTTGAAAATGAGATCAAGCAAGCTCGTTTTGCACCAAGTACTAAAAGAGACGCTAGCCAATTGCAATTGAAAAATAGTAGGGCACAAGATTGCTAAAAAAACTGACTACACAATCTGAAATAATGATGGGCTAGTACTCTAGTAAACAATAAAATGCATGATACTGTAGCAATCGGCAAAAGAAATGTTTTTTCTTTTTTTCCTTTTTCTTTCTAAAAAATTATGTTTTTTTAGTTTTTTTTGTACTCTTTTTTTTTCAATGTCGTGGCTTTTGCTATTGTGCAGCTGCCTTTTTTTTCTTCTTTTCACAATGGCCGAAAGTGTTGTGCTACTGTTGGACCGAAAAGGCGACTAGAGGGGGGGGTGAATAGGAGCACGCTCACTTTTTCAACCTCGATTAGATTCAACACAAATTTCACTCCAATAGCTATAGAAGCTATGAAGATCGATATACCAGTACAGCGGAAGACTAGGATTGAATCCAATCAAAACCCCGAAGCAAAACAACCAAAAACAACCGAAACTGAATTTTCTAAGTGTGGGGCGGTCTGACCTCTATTCAAGGGCGGTCCGACCGGTCCTATGGGCGGTCCGACCTCTGATGAGGGGTCCGACCTCCAAATTGATGAACAGTGAAATCGGCCAAAAACGAAGTTGCAAATAGATGTAACTTTTGATCTACAACTCCAAACTTGATGAAACTTGGTACACACCTTCTCTAGGATGTCAGGAACCTATTCCAATCGAAGATCGTGAAGATCTTTGGAAAATTTCAGACCTTTTTCAGTTTGAGAGGTGGAAGGTTTGAAACCGAGTCAAAACGAAAACTATATCGAAAAACTTGCTCGTGGGTGATTGATGATCAAGATGATCTTAGATGTGTTCCCACATGTCACAGCAAGCTAGATCATGCAAAGAAATCAATCAAAAACATGCGAATCAAAGAAAGACTCAAAATCACCAAATAGAGAGAAGAAGGGCAAATGAACTCATCTTGAAGAGAACTCTTCTTTGGATTGATTTGATAATGTATCGATTACAGCCACTCATACGGATACGCATGGACACAAGATCAAAACATCTCTCTCTCTAGAACCCTAATCTCCACTAAACCTTCCCTAAGCACTTAAGCCAAAACTAGGGTTTCAAGCATGAAAGGGTTGAAGGGTGCACCACCTCCTCCTCTATTTATAGTGGAGACTTAAACCTTCTAGAAAAGTAACCCTAATGGGCTCCCGTTAAGGCCCAAAACAAACGGGTCACATACGCACGCATCTTGAAGCGCCGTCTTCATCTCCTCTTGACCTACTCCGCTTCTCCACGCCATCTTGCGCCGCGAGTCGTCAAAAGTCACCAAGGCGGTATTTGGTATAATTACCAAAATACCCCTTCTCGATCTTTTTGCAAAGACCGAGTCCCATCTTTGTGAAGCACCTCCCATGCTTCACCACGTGTAGGTTGATCAACGGCTCTCAACATGTCGGCAAGTCTCTCCCATCCGGCTCCCACCAGAACCACCATGGCACTTGCACCGACCCCCGCACCGCTTGATCCAACCAGTCGCACCGAACTGCCCGTTCGGTCATCCTTGTCTATTCTGCACCACACTTGAGTTCATTGACCTCACCCGGCATCGTCGATCGTTCTGGACCTCAGCTCTCCAAGCCTAGTCCCGATCATCCTCGCCGTTGACCGTCGTTGACCACCAAGCAACCTGCACAACAATAAACAAGCAAATCGAATCCGGGAACAAGTTCTTCACAACTTGACCCACGTTAGTCAAAACATGCATCATGCAACACATATGCATCAAACCCATGACTTTGACCTAAGAAAACATCATTGCCACGAAGTTGGCCGATGAACAAGACGAACCGGTCGACCGCCCCTCGGGGCGGTCGGCCGTAACCGACCGGCCGGACCGCCACCACAAGGCGGTCGGACCGCCAGGAGACTTAGCCAATTTTCAACCCCGAAAATCCAAACCTCTGGAAACTTTAAACCAATAGAACTTTTGCTTGGAACTCCAAAATTATGAGACCAAGTGTATTAGGATCCCTCACTTGTCTACAACACCTATTTTTGGCCCACCCATTCGACCATTTGGTCACGGTACGGTCCGATCACGCACATGGCCGCTCCGATCGATTTGGGACCGTCGGACCGCCATGCTATGGCGGTCGGACCGCCCACATCCCGAATGCTGAACAGGCGAGACTTTGTCGAAAACCCGTGAAACGACAAACCGTTAACGCCATTGCCAATTGTCACATCATCCTAAGATCGGAGCATATCCCCATGATATCCACAATCTCCCCTTGATGAACACATTGGCAATAATCGTAAAATGTAATTTGAAGGTTTGAAAAGTAAAATACTTTCGTTTTTCGCACAAAGGCACAACTTGGTCCATAAGCAAGAAAAAGCAATGGAAATGACCAAGTGGCATCGAATAGCATAGACAAGTGAGATAAGGCAAAAGAAAGCATAAAACTTTGATTTCGAAAAAGTCAAAAATCTCACTTAAGGTCCATATGAAAGAACAATTGTTCAATTGACCTTTGATCATTGTGAGGTGTAATAAATGCAATTCAAGTTCGTAAGAGTCAATAAGGCAATAAGAATGCAATTCAAAACTCCCCTCACTATGATCCTCGGATTTCAGAAAATTTCAAATTCTCCAACTTTCTCCCCTTTGTATAAACTTCCCAACATTGAAAATATCTTCTCCCCCTTTGACAATGGAGTCATCAAGGAATCACGCCTTCCTCTCATCCAGAGATAACAATTTGCAGAATGAAGAAAGAAGCAAAAAGAAGAAGTATGCATGAAATGCAATGGAGTGGTTTCATTTTTGTATTTTTCAATTTTTGATTACAAGAAGCTTTGAAGATTACCCAAAAGAGCAAGTCAGCATTTCTAATATTGCACAAACAACATATCAAGCCTGATAGTGCTAGCAAGATCATGGTAAGACATATATAACAAAGCTAAGCATAAAGGCTCAAAAGTAAAGCAATGGATTTGATCAATTTGAGCAAAGCTTCAAATTCAGCAAGTTCATCAACAGGGATCCTAAAATGAAATTGGCCATGTCAAAATGTCAAAGTAAGATCAAAAATCTAACAAAGACCACATTAAGAGTCAATCAGGTCCTGTATTGAATTATTTTTCTCAGTATTTCTTAAAAGCCCATTTGTCAACAGTTTTCACATATGCATTGAATATTTGAAGTTGACTAATGATCTAACTTAGTGACAAGATCCTGGACTAGGAGCCATCCACAAACTCATCCTAAGCTTCGACCAGAAGTTGATTAAAGGTATATCTTAGTAAAGAAGATCCTGGACTAGGAGCCATCCACAAACTCTTTCTAAGCTTCTACCGGGGCGACAAATCTTGAGGTTCATGTCATTTCTGACAAGCAATCCCCATGAGATCGTCTGGATCATCAAACTATCTCCAAGTTTATGTCATTTGACAAGCAGTCTCGTAAGAATAGTTTGGCACATTTTAAGCATAAGACAATCTTGATTTTTCATTTTTCACAAGAGCAGTTTTAGAATCTCAAGAACACAAAAGCTCAAGTAATGGTCAATTTTAGATCAAAGAGCTCACAAAGCAATTCTGACAGGGCCAATGTCACAAAAGGAGCACTAATTGCGCAACTCGCTAAAACATCCACAAATTGCAATTTCTTTAGTTCGAGTTGTTTTAAAGTTCTAGCTCATATAGCAAAGACTTAACTACACATGTAAAAGCATGATAATTCTAGCAAGTCAAAGAACTAGACATGGCATTGAGCAAGAATTGAAATACTAAAACTCCAAAGGGTAATAGGCAAAGCTTCATCAATTTTAAAAGATAAGCAGAAGATCTTATATTACAATGCATCTTTTTGGATTTTTCATACCACTTGATGTATTTTTCATATGAATGCAATATGATACAATGAGATGCAATAAAAAGCCTAAAAACATAAAAAGTTCAAAAAGATCAATGAGTTCAGAAAAAGAACAATAAAAGATCAAAAGAACAAGGTAAGATCAGAAAAGATCGAACTCCCCCTCAAACCAACCCATAGGGATAAATTACCCCTAACTCACTTCTCAAGGTGGCAAACCTAGTTGGGTCTAAAGGTTTGGTGAGGATATCGACCAATTGACCCTCGGACTCCACAAAATGCAAAGACAATATCACCCTTCTCGACATGGTCTCTAAGGAAGTGATAGCGAATGTCTATGTGCTTGGTCCTAGAGTGTTGCAGGGGTTCTTAGCAATGTTAATAGCGTAGTGTTATCACGAAAAGAGGAACACTAGCAAAATTTAACCCAAAGTCCTTAGAGTGGACACCATCCACAAAATCGACTCTGACTAGCTAGCAAATACATATTCACCAAGATGGATTGTGCAATGTAAGACCGCTTCCTAGAAGACCAAGAGACAAGAGACGTGCCTAAGAAATTACATGTACGTAAGTGCTCTTCCTATCTAGCCTCTGACCCGCAAAATCGAATCGAAAACCCCGAATGGACGAAGAAGAGCAAGAATACCAAATGCCATCTTGGAGAGTAGAATGTAAATACCAAGATGCGCTTAACGGCTTGGCGATGTGAAGTCCTCGGTGGCGCTGAAACCTCGCGCAGAGGCGGCATCAGCGAAGTGGATGTCGGTCTTGAGGCCGTCAGTGCGAGGAGGGAGCCGATCATCTTTGCGGTACTCGCGTTGATCCACGGCTTCCCCTTCCTCATCTGGATCCAAAGCGATCGAAATCGCCATGGGAGTGGCGATCGCCTTGCGATCACCCATATCAAAACGCTTGAGAAGATCCTTGGTGTACCGTTTGATGGATGAAGATCCTTCCTTGCATTGCTTGATTTGCGGCCCAAAGTAGTTGAGCTCGCCCATCATACTCATCTCAAATTCCTGGACATGGTCTCGGAAAAGCTGGAAACAAGAGCATGAGAGGAACCACCAAAGATAATATCATCAACGTAAATCTGAACAAGCGGAAGTCATTGCCATGCCTAAGAATGAATAGAGTCTTATCAACTTTTCCCATTTTAAAATCATTCTTAAGCGTAAAGGTCTTAAGTCTATCATACCGTGCTCTAGGGGCTTGCTTAAGACCATACAAGGCTTTGGATAGCTTAAAGACACGATCGAGGTGCTTGGGATCCTCAAAGCCGAGGGTTGCCTAACATACACTTCCTCTTCTATAAAACCATTGAAAAGCACTCTTAACATCCATTTGATGCAACCTAAAACCTTTAGATGCAAATGAATGCAAGCATGATGCGAATGGCTTCTAATCTAGCAACAGGCGAAGGTCTCATCAAAATCTAACCCCTCAACTTTGGCTAAAACCCCGAGCTACCAACCTAGCCTTGTTTCTAACCACGAACCATCCTCATTTTGTTTATTTTAAACACCCAACGGTACCAATTACATTATGACCACTAGGAGGTTCTACAAGGTTCCAGACTTTATTTCTTTCAAAATTTTCTAACTCCTCATGCATGGCATTGACCCAACTAGCATCGGATAAAACATGTGATATATCTTTGGGTTCAAAAGACGCTACAAATGCAGAGTGAGAGAAAAGACTCGGATCATGATACAGGAGCGAGTGACTCGCTCATGGAGACTACCAATCATCGATCCAAGGGTGCTTTATCGGATGTGCAAAGGAGCGCTGGGGAGATAGTATCTCCTCAACCTCCGCAGTCTCGCTGATGAAGAAGATGCAGCAGAGCCTCAATTGGAGGTGAAGCGATCGTGGTGGTCCGAGCTGGAATCGAGCATTAGCGACAAGTGGAGGAGCATCATCAATTTCATCCTCATCTTCCTCAACAAATATGCTCTCACACTGTAAGTCACGAAACATCGGATCTAGGCTGCAGGCTAGTCTCATCAAAAGTGACATTGCATGTCTCTGGACAATGTTAGTTTCAACATTAAAACCCGAAAACCCTCGAATGAGCGGGATAACCTAGAAATAAACCATCACAAGTTCTTGATTCAAATTTATCTAGGTTCCTGTCTTGAGAATAAAACACTTCGATCCAAAGACTCGAAAGTGCGAAACCGAGGGTTTTACGCCAAAACGAAGCTCATAAGAAGTCTTGCCCAAAGACGGTCTCGAAAAGACACGATTTGAAATATGGCAAGTCAGTAGCAATAGCTTCGCCCAAAACCTCCTCGGTGTGCTATACTCATCTAGCATCGTCCTAGCCATCGAGACTAAGGTCTGTTCTTCCTTTCCACAACGCCATTTTGTTGAGGGCGTGTGGAGAAGAGAACGATGCTCAATACTGCGCTTCGGCACAAAAGAGGCAACGAGGCATTCTTGAACTCCGTGCCATTGTCACTGCGGATTGCTCTCAAGGCACCGGAAGTTCGAAGCCAAGCGAAGAACAAGATCATGATAATGATCAAAGACCTCATCCTTGAAGCAAGAAAGAACACCCAAGAATATCTCGAAAAATCATCGACTATGACAAGAATGTACCAATTGCCACCGATCGATCGAACCCTAGCGGGACCAACGGTATCCATATGAAGCAAGCTGTCGGTCCGTCGGTCATGACCATAGTCAATGAAGGGTGTGAGGCGGCAACTTGCTTGCCATGCCTACGAGGAGCACATCTGACATCTTTGATGCTTTGAGTTTAGGCAAGCCTCTCATGAGATCAAGGCCGCTAACTCGTGTCGGATGATCAAAACCAATGTGCCCCAGCGTCGGTGCCAAAGCCGGATATCGAAGAAGATGCAACTAAACATTTGAGAGATCCGGCAAGAGATTCGAAAAATCGGCTCCAAATATTCTACCAACTCTAGAAATTCCAAAATGAGCTCACCAAAAGAATCAAGCACCGACAAGCGTTCTTCTTAAATCTAGTCTCATAGCCATCATCGAGAAGTCGTGAGACGAAAAGGAGATTGTACCTTAGCTTGGACACAAGAGCGACATCCTTGAGAATGAACACGCTGTTCACCCCGATCGATCCAGTTCCTTCGATCCGCCCTTGTGAATCATCTCCAAGGTGATGAAGTCATCACCGTCGCCGCGTGAAGGAAGTGAACCATCTAGAGTCTCCGGTCATGTGGCGTGAATAGCCTGAGTCGACGAGCCACGTGTTCTTCCTCCTTCCGCGATGATCCCGAAAATCAAGGCACAAAAGATCGATGTGTCTCAATCTCAAGGTTAGTTAAAATAGACTTGGGAACCCAAAGATCTTGAGACACATGTCTGCGAGTAGTATGCAAAGCGTAATGAGTGTCCTTGATCCTAGTTGAAGTCCTATCATGAGCAATGGTTACAAACACATGAGATGCATTCTGCTAGGAACATGATGATGATAAGCATGTGTAGTATATCCTAGACTGGTTTCTTCTTCTTTTCATGACCATGTTTCACACAAGCTCTAGGTTGATGAAATAAAGTTCTAGCATGATTAGCATTTTTCAACCTCGCCAAGTGAGAACTCAACTAAATGTCCACTCTTCTCGCAATAGGTGCAATGATATTTTGTACCCTTTGGGAGAAGCACCTTTTGACTCAAAAGAAGGTTGGACGAGAACTCTGCAGTTTGAAAGCAATTTTCGCGAGTTGGGTTTTGAATTCAACTAAGCCATTTTCCAAGACCTGAATGACCTTAGTCTTGGATTTGTTCTGGAGCAGAGTTGTATCCTAAGCCTTGCTTCTTAGAAGGAGTTCTAGACTTGTCAAGAATCATGTTTAATTGTTTTTCTCCACTAGAGAATTTTTGCAGCGTGTTCTCTAGATAAACATTATCTTTCCTAAGATCAACACATGATTGACAAATTTTAGGTTTATTAACCTTTGCAAGCCTCTCCTTATAATTAGCAATTTCAAGCTTAAGAGCAGGACATAAAGTACAATTAATAGAATTAATAATGTCCTTAAGCTTGGCATATTTCTCTCTAGCTGCTTTTAAAATGTCTTTAATTTCACGTTCATGTTCTAAGCAACGAGAGCAAGAGCGAGACTCTACTGGTTCAGAACCATCCAACTTGCTAGACTCTAAGCATTTAAGACATGGAGCAGATTTGACCTCAACTAGCTCAGTTCTAGCATTTTCAAGTTGATGCAAAGCGATATTAAGAGCAGATTGCGCTTTAGGCAGATTCGAGTGCAAAGCATGGCAAGATGAACATTCATCAACGTCTAGACTCTTAGCATTCACAAGTTCCAATGTCAAATTTTCAACTTGTGACTCTAGATCCTTGTTCTTAACCATGATGAACTTTAAAGCCTTATCCTGACTAAGCAATTGCTCATACATGTTCTCGCATCTAGCGAAAAGGACATCATAAGATAGGGATACCTCATCATCATCATCGGCGTCGACGAGTCGACCATGAAGCACATGCCTGAAGTCCTTGGCCTTCCCTTTCTTGTCTTGAGGTGGCTCCTCCTCCTCCTTGTCCTCCTCGCTCCCGAGTCCACATCGCTCAAGGATTGATCTCCAAAGCGGCAAGGACCGGTGGCGACCTTCATCGACTTGGCGACATCAAACCTTGATTTGTTCCTTGAGGCTTCTTCCAAGTGGCTTTCCTCCTTATGGTTACCCTTACCCTTGACTTAGGGCGCTTAGCCCAATATGGTAAAGCTCACCACACTCGTAGCAAGTCACGGGGCCACCTCTCTTTTGTTTCTCACATTGTTGTAAGCCCGTGTGACTTTCTTGACTATGAGGGCTAGCTCGGGCTCAGAAGACTCTCAAAATCCTCTTCACGAATTGTGGATAAGCAGGCAAGAGAAAAACCCAAGAGGACTCGGAAAAACCATCGAAGCTCTTGAAAGAGGATCACTACCAAAGCCATCTTTGTCCTTCTTAGGAAGACTACCTCTCTTGATCTCATGAGTCTTGAGCTTACTATAAAGCAGCTCCAAGGTGAGAGTAGAGATCGGCGTTCTCCTCTATGGCGGTAGCCTTCATCTCCCACTCCTTGGTGTTGATTGCGGCCAAGAGGTGAGTGGCATTCTCAGTTGAGAGTACTCAATGTCAACGACTTTCATCGATTGACAACCTTGTTGAAGCGAGTAAAACGTCATCGATGCTCTCGCCAGGCGCATCTCGAATTTGTTGTACTCTCGCTATAGACCGTCTGGCGCACTTGTTTAATCTGGGACGATCCTCATGGTAAGTTTCGAGGTGTGCCAAATTTCATGTCTTGTCGTAAGATTGCAAATCTGTCATACTCTTGTCTACCAAGCCCGGCATATAGGAGATTCTTTGCCTTGTTGTTGTTAGCCAAAAGTATTGCCAAGCTTGCGTGGCAATCTCGAGTAAACGCAGCGGAGCTCGAACAACCTCCCATATAGCTTGTCCTTCGCTCTCAAGGAAGACTCGCATGCGATTCTTCCAATAGGCATAGTCGAGCCCATTGAAGACATGCGGCTTTGTCGAGTACTTATCCATCGCCAAGTTCGGTGACCTGTTAAGATCAAGATTGAACTAACAGGCTCGATACCACTGTTGGACCGAAAAGGCGACTAGAGGGGGTGAATAGGAGCACGCTCACTTTTCAACCTCGATTAGATTCAACACAAATTTCACTCCAATAGCTATAGAATCTATGAAGATCGATATACCAAGATCTGTGGAAGACTAGGATTGAATCCAATCAAAACCCGAAGCAAAACAACCAAAACAACCAAACTGAATTTTCTAAGTGTGGGCGGTCGACCTCTATTCAAGGGCGGTCCGACCGGTCCTATGGGCGGTCCGACCTCGATGAGGGGCGGTCAGACCTCCAAATAAATGAACAGTGAAATCGGCCGAAAAGCGGTTGCAAATAGATGTAACTTTTGATCTACAACTCCAAACTTGATGAAACTTGGTACACACCTTCTCTAGGATGTCAGGAACCTATTCCAATCGAAGATCGTGAAGATCTTTGGAAAATTTCAGACCTTTTTCAGTTTGAGAGGTGGAAGGTTTGAAACCAGAGTCAAAGCGAAAACTATATCGAAAAACTTGCTCGTGGGTGATTGATGATCAAGATGATCTTAGATGTGTTCCCACATGTCACAGCAAGCTAGATCATGCAAAGAAATCAATCAAAAACATGCGAATCAAAGAAAGACTCAAAATCACCAAATAGAGAGAAGAAGGGCAAATGAACTCATCTTGAAGAGAACTCTTCTTTGGATTGATTTGATAATGTATCGATTCTGACCACTCATACGGATACGCATGGACACAAGATCAAAACATCTCTCTCTCTAGAACCCTAATCTCCACTAAACCTTCCCTAAGCACTTAAGCCAAAACTAGGGTTTCAAGCATGAAAGGGTTGAAGGGTGCACCACCTCCTCCTCTATTTATAGTGGAGACTTAAACCTTCTAGAAAAGTAACCCTAATGGGCTCCCGTTAAGGCCCAAAACAAACGGGTCACATACGCACGCATCTTGAAGCGCCGTCTTCATCTCCTCTTGACCTACTCCGCTTCTCCACGCCATCTTGCGCGCGAGTCGTCAAAGTCACCAAGGCGGTATTTGGTATAATTACCAAAATACCCCTTCTCGATCTTTTTGCAAAGACCGAGTCCCATCTTTGTGAAGCACCTCCCATGCTTCGCCACGTGTAGGTTGATCAACGGCTCTCAACATGTCGGCAAGTCTCTCCCATCCGGCTCCCACCAGAACCACCATGGCACTTGCACCGACCCCCGCACCGCTTGATCCAACCAGTCGCACCGAACTGCCCGTTCGGTCATCCTTGTCTATTCTGCACCACACTTGAGTTCATTGACCTCACCCGGCATCGTCGATCGTTCTGGACCTCAGCTCTCCAAGCCTAGTCCTGATCATCCTCGCCGTTGACCGTCGTTGACCACCAAGCAACCTGCACAACAATAAACAAGCAAATCGAATCAGGAACAAGTTCTTCACAACTTGACCCACGTTAGTCAAAACATGCATCATGCAACACATATGCATGAAACCCATGACTTTGACCTAACAAAACATCATTGCCACGAAGTTGGCCGATGAACAAGACAGAACCGGTCGAGACCCTCGCCCCTCGGGCGGTCGATCATTAACCGACGGTCGGCCGATCCACCACAAGGTCGGACCGCGTCAGGGACTTAGCCAATTTTCAACCCCGAAAATCCAAACCTCTCTGGAAACTTTAAACCAATAGAACTTTTGCTTGGGAACTCCAAAATTATGAGACCAAGTGTATTAGGATCCCCTCACTTGTCTACAACACCTATTTTTGGCCCACCCATTCGACCATTTTGGTCACGGTACGGTCCGACCGCGCACATGGCGGCCCGACCGATTTGGGACCGGTCGGACCGCCATGCTATGGCGGTCGGACCGCCTCGTCCCGTAATGCCCGAACAGCAGGCGAGACTTTGTCGAAAACCCGTGAAACGACAAACCGTTAACGCCATTGCCAATTGTCACATCATCCTAAGATCTGGAGCATATCCCCATGATATCCACAGCTACCATCGTCAGTGCATAAGCCTAACAATTCAGCAATGTGTAAATAATGTTCAATGAGCAGCCCTAATACAATATCAAAAGCTAGTCTCACACGATGAAAGGATATAAGTGAAGCTTCTCAATAATTGTAATACTTAAGAAACTTGTAGGCTCGAACACACATAGAAGACTGCCAAATTTGGATTTGACCAAAATAGTAAAGTTTGAGATCCCGTTGTAAACTTTCCAACGAATCAAATAGCACTTCAATTGGAGTTCGGACGCAAAAGTTACGACCAATTTACAAAATAGTGTACCAATTGAACTCGGATTTAACGAAAATTGAGTCAGGGACCGAATTTGAATTTTGGATTTGTTTTTTTTTTTTTGGTTTTAGGAAAGAAACAAGGAACAAGGTACGCAAAGAAAACACTTAGATCAACACTAAACAAAAAATTCTAATGGACTAAAACCTAACAAAACTCATAAGAAATAACAGATTGAAACTAGGGTTTGGAATTTTTGTGTTGTAATTTTTGGTTTAATGGACTATAGGACAGAAAAATGAATCTAAACTAAGGGTAAATAGCTCTCACCAAACAAACCTAGAATCTGATACCATATGATACGGAGGATGCCCGATCTTCTCGGTGAGGAACCGTGGATAAATGATGTGACGTAGACGATGTCGCTAGCTGAACACTCGCACCAATGCATTAACCCTCAACTCTTTAGAATACGCCCAAAACACACCGGATAGTTGATCGTCGCGAGACCACGAACGACGATCGCCAAGTCCTCAATTCCCAATGGAACGACGGCTTGGCCTTCAATTTCAGAACGAATCAATGGATCGCCTAGTCCTCTCTCAAAGTCCTCGCATGAACTCTGGTTTCGAAAGAACAAGCAATAGCTATGTTTATATTCTTATGCATAAACTGGTCTGAGGTTACAATGGGGGTCTAACCCTTAATATATAGTGTCCTTCTCCTCCTCATGGCTGGCCAAGAGGCCCTACTCCTACTCTAATTCGGAATTAGAACTCCTACTTCAATTCCGACTCAATCTAAAACAAAAAGGAAACTCTAATTTTACAACCGTCATATTATTTCGGTCATATCTTTTGACGCAGGAGGAATTTTTCTATGAGGGAGAATCCATTGGATTGTTCTTGAAGTTATCTTTCCAACAAGCCCAAGAACACCCAAATCGGACTCTGTTTGTGAAAGTTATGACCGTTTTACTCTGGACTATCCCGATGATTCCAAATCAGAATTTGATGCTGATTCCGAATCCGAATTTGATTATGAGTTGATTCCGAATTTGATTTCGGTTGGGGTTGTGGGAGATCTGAATTGAGCTTGAAAATATTATCCAAAACTTGAGCTTTAAGTTCTTGGGCTTCTTCCCCTTTTGCTCTCCCATCACACTGGGTTCTTTCCTCCTTGATCAGCCGCATGGGCTGCTTGAGTTTCTCCTTCCCAACCGCTTCAACCTTCTTGTTCTTCATCACTAGGCAACAAATATGGTTACCCTCCTCCTTGTGCTCCTCTATTGCTTTGGCTCCGGTCCCCCTCTCGGTTCCAAAGACTTTAAGCTTGTCGAGCCTGAGAATGCACAAAATATTATTTTTACGTAGTGTCCAATTCTCACAAAAAGCACAAAGAAACTTGTTAAGAAACAATTGCACATGTTGTTTGAGAAATGTAGCTCTTGCTTCATAAACAACCTCATAAGTAGTCGGGATATCCTCATTAATAACACATAACCCTTACATGATATCTATTTTTAACACGAAAATTTAAATAATATGTATCTTATTTTGTTGATTAAATCAGAAAGAATGCAGCAATTCAAACGAATCGTAAATCAATGCATTATTACTGTAGCAACCTACATGGCAGGGCTGCAGCTTAATTATCAAACAAATGTTGTATTCAATACAATCAATCACTTTTCGCCATCATCACAAAAGGAGGGGCAGCAGTCCTGCCAAAATTTCGGTAACTAAAATACTGAAACCAATAGTAAAGTTTGGTAACAGTCCAAACCACTCCCAAAATGGCAAAATGGCACGGTAATACCAGATTTTGGTATGGCTGGTGAGGGCTTTAATCCAAACAACCCCTTATCGTCGAAAACGGATCTTCTGCGGTTGTGCATAAAATTCACACCGCTGCACCTACAGTACTATACATTAGCCGTCCGACCATTAGATCAAGAATCAAATGCCACAGATGCATTGGTCAAGTAGACATGTCCCTAATCTCTCTGCATTTTAGCCTTCAAGTACCCGGTTTCCCTTATTGCCCTCTTCGACCTCACCATGCTTAGTAGAAAAATGAGTAACATATTTTCAATATTGTATGAAAATTCTGTGCACCATAAGGAAATTTCGCTTTATCTTGACCTCGATCATTTGATTCCTACTAGTCCAATGCCCTTGCTTTGCTACAAATTGAAAAAAATCATATCTCGTCAACCGTCGTCGTGCTCAGCCTAAAATGCAATTGATCCGCTGGCAACCCGTTCTTAGAAAGACCGATAGAATCATTGGGCTTCTTGCGCACTAACTTGAGCAGTTGGGGTGTGGGAGGAGTGGAGAGGAGGTTATGGGTGGCCAACCTTACGCACGGGAGGAATCGAGAAAAAACGAGATCCAACAACTTACATCTTACGAAGAAAAATATATTTAATATCTCACATCCCATGAGAAAAGACGGACCACAACTAATACCTTTTTTAAGCCGTAGAGATATTGTGATGGTCGCCTCACTCAATAGCGGTTCTCAAACCGATACAGAGAAGTGTATCGTCCCAGAGCTCTCCCTCTTATCATCAGAAACTTCTCCCTCTGCCCTACTTAGCAGCAGACACTAGCATTTGGCAGCAGCTCCTACTAGGTCTAGGCCACTGTAGTGTTCCAACACTGCACTCTCCTCTCGCACACTGCTGCATCCCCTCTCCTCGCACCTAGCTACGCTGCCACTCGCCTACGCGCGACGTGCCTGCCATGAGGAGGCGGCGTTGGGTGCCCCTCGCCGCCGCCGCCGCCGCGTGCCTCGCGCTCGTCGTGCTCACCATGGCCGCACACTGCGCGGGCGCCGGCGTGTCGTCGTCCGTGGTGGCGCGTGCGCGCCACGCGGCCGCGGCCAACGGTGGAGGCCGCCGAGCCGTCGCCACGGCCGCCTTCAACGTTGCTGGCGCCGCCCGGTGCAAGAAGCAGAGGAAGGAAGCCGGTGGCGCCGCCGCGTCCTGTGGGATGCTGGCAGGCGTCGGCGGCGACGACGACGACAAGAGGGTCGTGCCCACCGGCGCGAACCCCTTGCACAACAGATGAGACAGCCATGTTGTACAGCTAGCTAGCTTAATGGGATCAAAGCTCCCATGCCATGGTGGCCCAAGAAGACAAGGAACCAAGGAAGGAGAAGAAGTCAGGAGATGAACACGATCGTGACTATTTTGGTGCCTAGTGATTGCATTAGTGTAGCATTATCGATCGAGCTAGTAATAGTTAATACAGCAGCAAATGCTCCTGACTTCTTGGTCCTCTTCTCTTGTGTTCATCACGGACTTGTACTTTGTACTTGATTAAGTCAAGCTATGTGCATATAGCTGGTAAAAAGATTTGTTTTCTTTTTATCTCCTCTGAATCTTGCATGATCAGTTGTGTATATTCTATCTGTGTAGCTTGGTGCCTTCCTTTTGTTTCTCTCCCAGTAACAATAACTGTCTGCCTCAAATCAGATTCTTTCTCATCTTTTCTCGGCTAGGTGTTTGTTCTGACTACACAAGAGGAAGATTCTTCATCAGTTGGTAGCAAGGAAGAAAAAAAAAAAGCAATGCTTGTTTCATCTTTCTAGCTAAAAGGTTCAGAAGCTTTGATTTTGTGTACAGAACAAGACATGTATGTTAGGAGCACTGTTGTATCTTTCACACAGCAAAGTATTTTGTTCAGAATGACACACATGGGGAACAGGGGGAAGGATGTGATGTGATGTGATTCATGGAGGCTTTTCGGATGATTTGCCTTTTGCTCGTCCATAATGATTTTGTGCAAAGGGCCAATCTGGTGTTGTTTGGCCCAAAGATATATTGTCCCAGAAATGGCCTATTCAGTCAAGCCCAAACATAATAGGGGAATAATAGTCAGTAGATAAATAACATTCAAATCGATGTCAACAGCGAAATGATACTGCGAACAACTGAAATTTTTGAAAATAACACTGTTGTTGTATTTTTGGCCCGTTTTTAACAGCAAGGGATATATGACGTGAGAGAATACAACTTTAATATTATGTTTTACCCCTCTTATCTCGTGCATTCATGGGGGTAACAAGAGGTGGCAGGGGCCTCAGGCGACCTCGGCGCCGGTCATGGAGATGAAGGTGGCAGCTGTGGGTGGAAAAAATGGAACACGGGGGCCAAGGAGAATTCGCGGGTGGTGGCAGCGCATCTCAAGGAGTTTGGTGGCATGCGGGCGACGGCGCATGACGGCCAGGGTGGGGGAAGAAAATGGCGACGACGTTGGGAGGCAGGTAAGGGAAGAAAAGCGGGCGCATTAGCATGGGATGAGTGAGAGGAGTTCATCGGTGCAGGCAGTGGTGACAGAGACAGGCCGAGGCGGGTTGACGATGAGAGCCGAGGGCGGCAACCCGGGGGAAGACGGTTTGAATTAGTGGTGGGGGAACATTAAGGGAGGTAATGGGATGCTTCGAGTGAGAGGAATCGAGTCGGGACGCACCGTGTGAAGAATGACGGTGGTGGTGGTGGTTTTCGCCGTACACGGGGAAGACGAAGCCGTCGGCATGCTGTAGTCGAGGAAACCCAAAATTAGTTGGGGGAAAACATAGAGAGTCCTCGAGAACACATTTTGACGCGAGAGGATGGGGAAAGAGATCATCGGAGAGACGGTCGCGAATAGGCGGAGCTTGCGGTCGCGCAGCGGCGGTTTTCAGAGTTCGGGAGGAGGAAGATGGAGTGGGGGGTGACGAGAGAAGCAAGAGGAAGGAGAGGAAGCGAGGCGTGCAACGCACATATGTACTCGGAGGCCAAGGTCGCGGCTTCTACTTCTTCACCGGCGGTGGCGTCGAAGGTTGATACATGTTGACGACCGGCTGAATCAAAGGAAAAAGAAATAAAAAGGAAATTGAATGAAGGCAAATGAGTCTTTTCACCCACTAACGACTATCAGAGTGACAGTGTCATTTTCAAGAATTTTGGTTGTTCGTTGTGTCATTTCACAGTCGATCTCAATTTGAATGTTATTTCTCTAAATACCGACGATTACAATGCTACTGAGCTAATTTACCCAACATAATATTGTCCCAGAAATGGCCTCCCAACGCCCACCTTGCAGTTTTATCTACACGTGTCCACAAGATGGCCCATGAACTAACATCTCCATTTTAGCATTAACATATATATGCTATACTAGTAGCTAATTAAACTAGTAGCGTTATATTTTTGTCAGGGATGTATTTACTGCTCCTTGATTACTAGTGTTTGTTAAAGAGAATATGCAGTACTCCCCACTGTAGCACATAACATGTTTCATTACTGGTGTTTGTTACAAGAATATGTAGTACTCCTCACCGTAGTACCCCACACTCAGCTGCCGCCGCCCCAACTCCCTCCCCGCGCACCACCTTGCCGGCAATCACCTCCCACCACGGCTGCTAGCGCCGCCTACCTCCTCCTCCGCCACCTCCCCAACGCCCCCCATCTCCGGCAGCTCACTGTTGCCGGATCTACCGCCCCCATCGTCTCCCTCTTTTGGCCCATCGACCACGTTGAGGAACTACCCACCACCGCTCAACGAGCGTCCCTCTAAAGCCAGGCTCCGGTGAACCTAAACTCTAACTTGTGTGCATCCAGTGAAGACGACGTTGCCACCGCCGGCCGGTGAACAAGGCGACAACCCCTCAAGCACCAATCTCTGCGCACGATTCAAAGGTGAGAAAATCGATAGCAATTTCAAAAAAAAAACCCCGGCGACCGTGTCAGTCAAGCCCAAACATAAATATTGTCCCAGAAATGGCCTCCCAACGTCCCCCTTGCAGTTTTATCTACATGAGTCCACAGATGGCCCATGAACTAGCTTCTCCATTTTAGCAGTAACATACACGCACACACACACACGTTACATACTATAGCAGCTAATTAAACTAGTACCATTATATTTTGCCATGGATGTTTTACTGGTTCTTGATGACCAGTGTTTGTTAGAGAGAATATGTAGTACTCCCCACTGTAGCACATGACATGCTGCATTAAATTAATGAAGGGGCCATCAACGTAAAATAGAGTATCGTTAAGAAGGAAAAACTTAGCAGGTATTGGAAGCTAGAAATTGAGGAGAAGCCAAAGCATTAAAAAGGTACATGCGAGCCTTCATCTGCATGCATGCATGCATTGCCTCTTGACTCCTAATTCCTGAATATATGCAAAGCATTGCAATCCAAACCAAACCAAAGAAAGCTCATCTTTATATCGATCCAGAGATGAAAACAGACACACGATGCTCATATATGATACGCTGTTTTGTTAATTCTCAGAGAGAGAGAGAGAGAGAGAGAGAGAGCACAACACCCCGGTGCCTGAAAAATAATATTAATCGTATCATGATGTGTACATGTACGTATAATGTATTTGTCAGTTAAATCCTCTCCTAAGAGTATATGAACTTGTACTTTTAACGAATTAAGCCCGTGGTAGCAATATATGTAATTAAACAGAATAAATCTACCATCGCCATCCCATTTTAATTACTATCTTGTACTATCTACAAAACCACACTGGCTAGCTTCCATGGCATGCAGTGTAATGGTAATTGTATATATAGCGCTTGAATAAATTCTCGATCGATCGAGCCCATCTCGATCTCGGTTAGGCCGGCATGCCGCCGCCTGCGGCGAGGGCGAGCTTGTCGCAGGACGGGCAGAGCACCACGGCGAGCTCGTGCCGGAGCCGCGCGTTCTCGTCGCTGAGCCGCTCGCACCACCGCCGCAGCAGCTCGCAGTCCACCTCCGTCTGCTTCAGCTTCGTCCTGGCCCTCCTGTTCTGGAACCACACCTCCACCTGCCTCGGGCTCAGGCTCAGCTGCCGCGCCAGATCATGCTTCTGAGCCTGTATGTACAAATTAAACACATATATGTTAGGAAATTACTATCGATCAGATGCATCCGACTAAAAAGGAGAGTTTATTTCCATGCAAATTACTAATAAGTTTACACATGAATTGAACATAAATCAAATTAATTAACGCATGCGTGCTTCCTTCAGATCAATTAATATAAGGATTAGCTAGCAGACATGGACGTACATGGGACAGGATGTTGTGGGCGCGGAAGCTGTCCTCGAGCAGCGCCGCCTGCTCCATGGTGAGCCGCAGCTTCTTCCTCGCGCCGCCGGCGCCCCCTCCGTCGCTCGGGCTCCGGCGGTCTCTGCCGTTGTCGCCGCCGTGCATCGTCCTGGACTTCTTGTTATACCCTGTACTAGCTGTACCCCTCTCTGATCCCTTCTTCTTCTTCATACTCGGCGCTTGATCCCGGTGTAGTAGTGCCTGCGGTGGCGGGAACAGCTCGTCGAACTGCACCAGCGGCCCGCCGCCACCGCCAATCCCTAGGGAGAGCCGTGTGTCGAACTCCTCCATGCTGCGAGTGGTCGTAAGGCTAGACATGGCGCGCGCAAAAGTTTGCGACGGCGTCGAGAAGGTGGTGGTGGTGGTATAGCTGGTAACGAGCAACACGTCGGGGGTGCGTGCGTGAAGGCTTTATAGCTAGCTAGTGGTCGCGCTTGCGGTTTCGTGTGCGAATTAAAGAAAGAAAATTATGTATACGTTACGTTACGTTACTATTTATTATTCGGTATTGCTATATTTGACTGTTTTTTAAAAAAATAGACGAATTTTTATTCATCCGACGTGTTTTGAGATTGACTCATTTCATAAATTGGGTTTAAATTTATTTTTTCTTCGGAACATAACGAGTTGACTATGTTACCGTATTTTTGTGGTATAGAATTTCATTTTTTTAATCTTTGATTTTGTCAATGTTTTTGCTCAACATCTCGAAGTATATGTTAGATTTTTAATTATGTTATGAAAATATGAGTTATTGAGACTTTCAAGAATAATTACAATGACCTTGAACAAAAAAATATATAAATAATTTACTGTAATTTATGTATAATGAAGTTGTAAATAAACTAAAATTTAATTGTTTTGGGTTGAGAAAACAGTTGAATCTTATATAGACAAATCCTTTATTATTTTATATGTTCAGAAATATACGACAAAGTTTTAGGAAAGGTACTATCAAACTTCTCTAACTTTAACTAATAATATATAAAAATTATTTAGATTGTTTAAGAGGGAATAATATCATTATATTTGTCATGATAAATATTTTATAATATAATAATTTTATATTTTTTACTAACATAATAATCAAAGTTGAATATTAGAGTCCAAAACGCCGTTCATTCTTCAACAACAGAGAGGTTAGGAGTGTAATACTTGGTTCGTTAATGTTTGTTTGGTTGGACCGAGGGAAGCTAATTAAGACCAGAAAATTAGCAACTTTAACAGCAGCTACTAATTAGTACAAGTCAGTTTCTTTTCTTTTTCTTTTCTTAAAAACCAGTACAAGTCAGCCTCCTGGTCGTGATCAAATGCTACAAGTAATTAACTAGCTTGTGGACTAATTAATCAAAGGGACCCATAATACAGCCAATTACTGTTGCCCCCTGTGTGGTTTTGGTCACGGCAAATTAACGTGATCAAGAAGAAAAGGACAGTCAAACCGAAGGCGCACGTGTGGCGGCATTAGGTGGGAAGAATTAATAATCAGCGAGATCTGGCTCGTTGAAACTGAAACGATATACTGTACTGATCTCTACTGCGCTGACCGATTGACTTGGCCAAGTAGTGTACGGCAGAGCAGCGCTCGATCGAACGCCGTACTGGCTAGGTCATCGTTGTTACGCGTGTCTGAAGCAGTCAAGGCGTAGCATATGACACGTACGTGCCATCATGCATAATTAGCACAGTGTGAACCCACACGTGCGAAAACTATCGAGCCAAGCTTATAATAAGCTTCGATAAGCTGTCTCTGGCCATTCGCCTCTAACATTCATATCAAGTTTATAATATTCTCACTCCTCTCCCTCTCTCTCACATGCACTTATTACTTTGTCTTGATTCTGTGTAGAGATGGTTGTTTGAGGAAGAGACACCATCCCTCCTCTTTCATGCTTCTCTAGAAAGGCTAACCGACGGTTGACATGACACTATTGTAGATGCTCTTACCGTAGGTACGATCATAGTCATCAATTTCATTTCGATCGAGCTACTTCTTGGTACGTAATACTCGGTACCGGTCCATTCTACCATTCTGGATTTTAATAAAATAATATATATTTATTCATAAATATACATGTAATTATATCCACACTTAATATCATTTGGAATCTCACTTCAAATACGTACCATATATATAATAAAAATGACACATGATTCAATGACTTCATAAATACAAAGGTCTCATGTAGTTAAATAATACAACACGAGTTCATAACTTCATACATTTTCATTTACCGATAAAGTAGTATTAGAATGGGTCTTTCGAGCTAATTCAAATGAGTAATCACGTTAATTATGTCAAATACCGAAATGACTGGTATTGAGAGCGATACGTGATTGAGACTACTATGTACCGCTTTGGGTGCCGATATGATTTGTTCTGGCTATTCCGACAAGTACTGGAATAAAATTGGTAAGCCTAGGTACGACTACTCATACATGAGTTTTGGAATGTATAATACATATGTGCTTTATATATGCAAAGGAAATCGCCGGTGTATGGACAGAGAAGATAACAAAAACAGAAAGAAAAAAAAAACTACTCTAGAGCCTAAAAAAAACACGTCTTGATCTTGTTATTACCGGTCGACTACCTACAAATTTTTTTTGGTTAGATATGTTATGATACAGACACAACTGCAAACGTGACTTATACGAGGAGAAACAAAAAAGACAGAATTCATTTAATAATGCCTTTTTATCTTTACCTTTCCTCTTCCTTTTTTATAATGCCTTTTTATCTTTACCTTTCCTCTTCCTTTTTTTCTCTCCCTGATTTCCTTTTCAGCACAATTTGTTTTTTTCCCCCCTCAACATCTAGATCAAATTTACATCTTGAATTTTACGGTATGATAGGTTGCTTTTGTGCCAATGCCATCGATTTTTCCGGAATGTTTTGAAACTATACGCATCGTGTTTTGAAGAGGAGAAGTAGGGGAGTACCCGAACCATGGGAATTACCCACATACGATACTCCCACGGTCCCACCATTGCATCTGCATGTTGAATATGATCTTGGGATGTTATCGCTAGGCCACCGGCTTCCTTGGGGAGGTTCAGTCGGTGACAACATGACAACATCACTAAATCGGACCAACAATGATCCTTCCATGTTGCTTCGAATTTTTTTTCCAAATCTGGTCGCAATAATGGACGTCTTGGCGACCACGCAGCAGAGATTGTTGAAAATTATATATACACACATATAAACCCGTACGTACACGCACACGCACGCACGGACTGAAAAGTCTATATACACACGGTAGCATTCTGCGAGTGGGCCGTAGGCCACGCTGGTCCCACGCACCCACTCGAGATCGGCAGTAAAAACACTTTCACGTGCGTCAAAACAGCAGCAAAACCCTTATGTGCACCAACACCCGCTCGAGTTCGGCACCAAAACCCTCTCGCTCAAGAAAACCATCCCGCGCACATTAAAACGGCAGTAAAACCCTCACGTGTGCCAACACCCGCTCGAGTTCGGCAGTAAAACGTGCGGGCTCACGTCAAATAATAGCCGTAAAAAGTTGCTCGGTGTTGTTCTAAATTGATGGTAAGAGCCTACCAACACGTAAAGTGGCGGTGACCATTTGTCAGTACTATGATTGCGCATCACCCCCATGTAGTTATAAAAAAAAGGTTTTACTGTCGTTTACGTGAGGAAGATGGGACCATGATATTCGGGGTGTTAGGTTTTACTGTGGAAAATGACATCATGTTGTTGATGCGGTAAATGTATTATTACTTGGAAATACATGTCATGTTAATGCTACAAAATCGCTCGCGCTTTGTGTTTTTTTGGTAGTTACTATGAGTTTGATAACATTTTATATTGTTTGAGAACGATATTACTGGTATACCCCCATTTGAAACATTGAAGAATCTAGACCTACCATTATGAGTTAATGAAGTATTTTAGTGATTAATGATAAATCTATATGTGAGACTAACACTTATATTGATATACCCATCGTGTAGTCTTATTTGGATGAAAATGTAAAAATCAAAGAGATATTCATTTGACATCAAATTCTTATATCTTGTTGCATTTCTCGGATTCAAAATATAGGTTGAACTTCATCAAAAGTCTAAATTGCATATGTGCATATGTTCTTTTTACACATTCATGTATGCACACATTTAAGGGGAATTCACTATATATTTTATGATTTCATTAGTATTGATCCATATTTCTTTATCCACATATACTTGAGATCTCTACTTTGAAACATACCCTTGAGTATATAAAAATGGTGTAGTTCATATATTCAATTATTTATAATTGTGATGGTTGTCATCAATTACCAAGGAGGGAAAGATTGAAGTATCTTGACCCACCATTACGGGTTAATGCTATGTTGTGGTAATTAATGATAATTACATTGTGGAACTAACATTTTTCATAAGTTGATGAAATAGGTTGAGTTCCATGATGACAATGACTTGGGATGCCATCATAAGTTGATTGTCATCAAGTTAAGTGAATGATGCATCATGTGTTGATGCATATCAAGATCTCGAAGAGAAGATGATTATGAGTTGATCATCAAGTCAAGGGAAGACCTATCATGTGTCAAGAGACCAAGTATAAACCCTTGAATCAAGGAAGCACCAAATTCATTCAAATGAATGGGACCCACACACAAATAACTCTTGAAGCAATCGCACTTCACCGTGTAGGTTGATCGGCGGTTCTCATCGCGTCGCCAAGCCTCTCTTGTCCGAATCCCATCGAACCTCCCGAGACTTCGCCCGATATCTGCACCGCTGATCCAACCAACATGTCGAACCACCGTTCGATCCGTCTTGCCCATTCAAGCACTGCTTGAGTCACACGACCTCACCGGTATCCATGATCGTTACGGACCTCGGCTCTCCAGCGTAGTCGATCCACTCACCGTTGGCGTCGTTGACTCGCAAGCCACCGCGACAATAGACAAACAAACCGTTTAGGAACAAGTTCTTCACAACTTGACCCACGTCGATTCCGTAATGCAATATACAACAATAAAGCATTGAAGTTCATATAATAACACAATCAAAACCAACTCAATGCAACACTTGGCTAACCTTCAAGCCATTGCTTGGTCGACCACCCGGGGGCGGTCAGGCCGATTTCATGCCGGTCGGACCGCTCCCTGGCAATGGTCGGACGGTCCAAAGGACTTAGCCAAATTTTCAACTCAAAATTCGAAACCTTACGGAATTTTCAAGCGAATAGATCTTTTACTTGGAGCTCCAAAATGATGGGACCACATCCGGAGACTCCCTCACTTGCCTACACAACCTATTTTTGGATTAGCCCCAAAATCCAACTTTAGGTCGGCCGGTCCGACAAGCCACCATCTGCCGATCCGGCCAGTCACAGGCGATCGGCCGCCCATAGCGCCGGTCGGACCGCTGTGGTGCGACGACGTAAGCAAACCCGCGTGAGATTTTGCAAACCAACAACGCCATTGCCAATTGACTCATCATCACGAGATCGTGCACATATCCTCACGATATCCACAATCTCCCCTTGATGAACACATTGGCAATTTTCAAAAAATGTGGTTTTGAAATGAAAAGTAAAAATCGCCGTTTTAGCATAAAGGCACAACTTAGTCTATAAGCGAGAAAAAACTTAGGAATGATGCATTATGTGTTGATGCATATCAAGATCTCAAAGAGAAGAGGATTATGAGTTGATCATTAAGTCAATGGAAGACCCATCATGTGTTGATAGAGGGAACGTGAAGAAGATCATCATGTGTTGATGATGTTAAAGTCAAGATTCGGGATGAAGGATGTCATCATGTGTTGATAGCATCAAGATAAGATCCCGAAGTGAAGAGAATTATCATGCGTTGGTGATATTCAAGTCAAAAACCCAAACTTGAAGTGAAGATATGTGTCATCAAGCTTCAAGAAGATGTGCAAGGCAAAGGTATGATTACCTAGGGCTAAGGATGCGTTCCTAATCTTTTACCGGTCTCGGTGTTTGATTGGTAGACCGGATTGCTAGTATTTGTTATCATACTATTAAAAAGGGTCTTGCCTAGTAGCTCGAGTCTCATCATGTGTTGATAGCTCAATCTCGCTTGCTCTAACTCACCATGGCATGATGCTAGTATTTGCGAATGTGTTTTGCAAATAGTCGAGGCTCATGCATTTAATCCCTGTAGCATGTGACTATACTTTGCAAATATGTTTTAAAAATGGTTGAAGTCCATGTACCTACTCATTGTTGCATGATCTAAGTTTACAAATGTGTTTTGTAAATTGTCAGGGTTCATGCATTGCTTTGATTTGAGCTTCAGGAAAACTGTTTGGAAAAATGGTATGACCGCTGTTGATAAGCGGTACTACTGTCAATATTTGTTTGGCGGTACGTATTTTCCAGAGAATGTGTTTTTCGGATGTTTTGAATCTCTCTTATAATTGGAACGACCGCATTTGAACTATGGTACTACCGCGGGTCGGTAGTACCGAAAAATATATGGTTGTACGTAAAATACAGAGAGTGTGTTTTCGAGTGGTTTGATACGCTCTGAAAATCAGAACGACCGCACTTTAGCTACGGTACTACTGCAAGTATGTAGTACTGATACTTATGTAGCGATACGTATATTACAGAGAGCGTGTTTTTGGGAGTTTTGATCTCCCTTGAATCGGCTTGACCGTATTTTCTTGAGCGGTACTACCACTTATGTGGCGATACATATATTACAGAGAGCGCATTTTTGGGAGTTTTGATTTCCCTTTTATCGGTATGACCGTATTTTCTTGGTGTACTACCGGAGAGCGGTAGTACTGATATTTATATGGCGATACGAATTTTCCAGAGAAGGTGTTTTTGAGAATTCTTGAGCTCTGAAAAACAGAAGCTCCGTTCTAGCCGAGCGGTACGACCGCGATGCGGTAGTACCGATTTCTAGTTAGCAGTAGTACCATAACTTTATGTGTAATGGCTAGTTTAGAGCATTAAATGATATTGTTCCGACAGTTGAGCCAAAAATCGGTAGTACTGGGTTTCAACGGCGGTACTACCGCAATCCTGATTTTTTCCAAGAAAGTGGTCGTAACGGCTAGTTTCGGTGGTGGGGGATATAAATACCCCCTTGACCTGTTGTGAAATAACCTTTGACACTTCATTTCATTCTATTGAGCTAGTGTGAGTTTCTCCTCTCAATTGTACATATGTTGCACCTTGTGAGCAAGGAGAGAGGTCTCTAGTTGCATGTGTTGCATCTAGAGTTGGATTTCGTATCCACTTGAGCTTGTGCATATGTTGCACGTGGTGAGAGTCAAGCAAGGGGCTTGACTTATTACTCTTGGAGTTTGCCGACTCTTAGACGGTGTTGGAGGAGTCGTGTCCGGTGATCTCCTCAAAGAAGATTGTGAAAAGGATTAGCATGTTGTGAAGGTTGGTGCTCACCTACCCGGAGCGGGAAAGAGCTACCACTAGTGGAATTGAGGTGTTTCGCTTAATTCGTGGACCCGATCCAATTAGTTTGTGCTTACCGCAACGTGGAGTAGGGGAGACCGGCAAGTCTCCGAACACCACGGTAAAAAGTAGTTGTGTATTTGTGGTTTTCTCTCTAGTGATTTACCTTGTGAAATTTACATTCCTGGAATTAAATTACTTTCATATCTTTGTATTTTTGCTATCATTGACATAGTATTATATTGTTGGTGCACTTAGTGAGACTAGTTGTTTTTTACCTTAATTGTGCCAAACCTATTTGACTTACTCTTCCGCATTAGAAATCGATTTTAGCCAAAAGATTTTTAAAATCGCCTATTCACCTCCATCTAGTCGGCCTCCTCGATCTTACAAAAATGTATTTACTGAATGTTACGCAAATTTTTCGGTAATCATACGTTTTACTATATAAAAAATGTAACACATATTACTGTCATTTACAAAAAATAATTACTTGATATTATACGCAAAATAAAAAAAACTACTTTGGTTTGCTGAGCAGCCTATACTTCTCCAATGCTTCATGGAGGGACTTGACACTGTTGACCTTATTGAACAACAAATATAACATCATCTGGGCATTGTACTAGTTCCCCTTCTCCTGCATACACATGATAAAAAAGCAGCATGTCACATGCTATACAACAGTAAAAAAATGTTGCATGCTGCGAGTGGTGGGGAATTCTTACTTGCTCTATCAATATTGCCAATTTTGAGCTTTCACCATCCCAGAACTATAAGTACTTCAGTATGAAGAAAGGGTGGTCATTCGCTAGGACCTGCTTCGGCGTCCCCATGTTGTACACCCTCCCGTTCATGACAAACAGAATTTCCCACTAGTCACGGCCTGCAGGGTTGCACACAGACGGGAGATGATACTTTTACTCACTGGATGGTGGTGGTCCATTACTTTTGTGACCTTCTGCGTGTAGTCATTGGAGTTCAGCACTTCCATACGCGTGCTTCTGTGTTATGTTGAAGCAGAAAATGGACAAGTGCTGATTGTGTAAAACTGGGAGGAAGAGCTACAAAGGGGATCAGAAACAATTTTTACTGTAATGAAAATAAGTATTTTACTGGATTATGAACGATATTTACTAGAAGCGCATTGGATAGGTGAATATTGCTTGCCATCTTTACGTGCGTGATGTCTACTACAGCCATGTGCTCTTGCAACATGCTCACGGCCTGTTCGCCGCTATACTACTCATTTTTAACACGCTCCTCTACGTATAGCAGTTTCCATCGACGGACAAAACACAATATTTTAAAACTTAACGATTGAGACGATAAGATTTACTGCTACACGAGTAATCTTTTATTGTGCAAATAAATGGCGTTGCGCAAACAAAAACAACTTACCGATATTTCAATGGAGAGGAACGACCTGTACCCATTGCTTCGAGGCCCCACGTCGGCGTCGTCTTGGCGCAAACACTCGATCAACTGAGAGATGAACATGTCTTGAGTCATTTGTCCATCCTTGAACGACTTCACCGTGTCTTTTCCTATGGCTGCTATGAATCCATCACTGTATTTAGGGATGGAAAAAACTCAGGGCTCGCGAGCCGGCTCGGCTTGAGCTCGCAAAATTTCATGTCGAGCCGAGCCCCATGTTCTGCTCGGGAAAAAATCAAGCTCGACTCAAGCTGCTCACAAGCCCGCTCGCAAGCCAATTTGGCTTGTGACTGTTGATTGCGTTGTGGCCTCTTCCCTATCCATCCTCCCAAATTCCCCACCTCCTATCCTACTCCCAATCCCCTTCCCCTCCACCGCCTCCCACCTGGCCACCTCCTCCCACCACCATCGGGATGCCCTCGCAGTCGCCGCCTCCTCCTCCTCCCCTTTCGATCGCCCCACCTCCCCTTCTTCCAGCAGCGGCCTCACCTCCTGCCCTTCGACCCCGCCGCCCCATGGAGCTACCCCGATGCCGACCCCTCTCGCCTCTCAAGATCGATTGGGCGGACGGCGGGGTCGCTGCTGGGCGCAATGCTGATGGTCCTGTTCGGCGTGATCTCCGCCGATGAGGCGTACGAGGCGGTGGACATCCCCATCCTGGGCCTGCTGTTCGCCACGATGGTGGTGAGCGTCTACCTGGAGCGTGCTGACATGTTCAAGCACTTGGGCCGGCTGCTGTCGTGGCGAAGACAGGGCGGCAAGGACCTGCTCGTCCGCACCTGCGCTATTTCTGCGCTCACCTCGGCGTTCTTCACCAACGACACCTGTTGTGTCGTGCTCACCGAGTTCATCCTCAAGATCGCGCGCCAGAACAACCTATCGCTCAATCCCTCCCTTGACGATGTTGTGCAGTGCTGCTATAGTTTTCCCCCCAATACATTTGCATTTTTGTTTTATGAATATTTTCCTTGAACATGGTAAGCCTAATCTTTTCATCATCTCTTTGCAAACAAATTTTAGTTCCAAACTTCCAAGTAGGTAGTAGTATTAGCCTCACAAGGCTTGATTTGCCGAAGAGTACTCTTTGGTAAATGCTATCCAAGTCAAACTACCGAGTTTCTGGGCTGGGTGGTTCCTGGTTCGAACGAGCTCACGAGCAAGCACGAGCTCCATTTAGAGCCGAGCCGAGCTGGCTTTCCAGCTCGTTTTTAAAATGAGCCGAGTCAAGCCGCAGTACTGAACGAGCTTGGCTCGAGCCGGCTCGGCTTGTTTCTAGCCCTAACTCTATTATAGCAAAGAAAATGCTACACTAGTAAAAGGTCATTTGTTATAGCAGTAAAACATAAGTGTATTCTCGGCAAAAAAAAAACAAATGGGCACAATAAATAAATGTCTTTCGATCCAGTAAACTCTCTATTGATAGAGCAGTAAAAAACATTCACACACCGGTAAAAGCATGACAATATTATCCTACCTTTTAGGCTATCATCGTTGCATATCAGCTCCCTCACCTCCATGGTCGTGGCCACGGGCACTTCTGACCACCTTTTGTACGATTTGAATGGCCACACCAGCTTGCTGGGAGCTTTTGTCAGCCTCTTCCCAAATGCACCAGTGTCACTCGTGTCCCTCTGAGCTGAGGAGGGAATTGTCTTCCCTACAGTTGTCTTTTCCGCAGGCGCCCCCTTCTTGGTCGCCACTGTGCTTGTCGTCTTTGCCGGCCTAGTATCGGTGAGTTTTATTTTGAGCTTTGGCTTGGCGGCGGCTGCCTGCGGATAAAGGACTCGTGTCTCTTAGTTTACTGCCATGTTGTACTTGTCTTTGCTGAAAAAATCATGGCAAATTACTGCAATCAACCCTGCACCTTTGCCACGCTGGGTCTACCCAGTGGGTCTTTGTGTGCATCGGTAGGCACCTTCACTGCCGCCTTTGCTGTGAGAGGCCCCTCGGGGGTGTCCGTTGCGGCCTCTATTATTGGTCCTGCGGTGGGACGAACAATGTTTTACTATCATCTGTCCACCAAATTACTATATATGGCCTCGCATAATACTGCCAGTGGCCCCAGTATGTACCTTTGGCGCGTTGACGCAAGCCACTTGCGCCTCCTTGACTTTGCTCGCGGTGGTAGGGCCCTCCTTTCCTTCCTTTACCGTCAGGGCGGTTTCGGTCTCCTTTACCAGCACTTTAATTTTTTTAAAAAAAAATGGATAGCGTTACTGTCAAAAGTAAGTAAAATTAGTTCTCCCCTCTCATGTTTTACTGTTCTTACCTCCGTGCGCTCCTTTACTATCGGGGGCTCTAACGAAACATCGATGGATCCCTTATTTACTATCTCCTACGATAAAAAAGAATCTAATATAAATTACTGTAAGAACGACCAACCTTACTTGACCATACATACACGTTTTAATGCATTCAGTACCTCAGTTTGTTCTGGGATGGTGGGCAGTAACTCGTGGGCCGCCGCAACCACCGGGTCGATTGGTGCCTGTGTAGTGTATGCGGCGGGGTGCAACCCCGGGATCACGTCGGCTTCGATCGAGTCTATTATGTTGTCGATGCTTGACTCGATGTCGCCGCCTCTCACCTTGCCTGCACGAGAACATACACACTTAATCAGTAAATTGTTGTGTGTTGCTTTAATGATTATTGTGTTATGAAAACACAATTACTTCATGCGCCCTGCTTTTACTATTGTGTTCGTTTTGTTAGTTTACTGTGCATACTATTGTTTTCTTTGTATAATGTATCTATTTACTGCTCATGTTACAATGAGGTGTGTACCTCGAGGTTCGTCGCCCTCCCCCTCTTCTTGAGTCGGATGGAACAACAACGACGTTGGGACGTAGACGAAACCTTCTGGATGCACGATTTGCTGTAGTGCGGGGAAACACCCAGGACGATGCGGCCCCCATTCACGTAATATACTCGACTTCCTCGCTTGTTGCAAAAAGGGAAAAAAACCTAAGCGGTTATGCGCAGTAAAACATGAGTACCAATTAGTGCATCTTATGTTAAATATTACTCCATATAACTTTTACTACAATGGCTGAATGCGTTTACTATAGGGTGCTAATAACTTTGCTATTACCAATCTGGTTTCTTAATTACTATATGTCCGACTAGGTTTACCATATTGTGAGTACGTTTTTCTTGGAAAAATTACGTGTGAGCGGAGGTTCAATTAAGCGTCGCCCAAACGATGACTTAAGCGCATCAATACCGCTTCGGCTCCCCGATGCAACTCTTCGTCTGACGCGCTGACATTACTCCTTGTTTTATAAAAATGACCATTCACCACCGGAAGATGGATTTATCACATCGCTCTGCTCTCATCGCGCACTACATCAAAAACAAATACAATTAATAAAAATGGCCCCCAACTCTTCTCCCCTGACGCCGACGTTGATGGCCTACCTTGCCATTTTGAACGAGCACCTCTCGGGGCGTACTCTAGCGGATGCTGCTGAAGGATATTGTGTTAACATTGTTCTCCCTACTCCGTCAAAGGTTGTGCTGGGGCACGTGTCGGCGACGTTCCATCGTCTGGACGTGCTCCTCCGTCGCGTCTTCCGGTTGGTCTCTAGCTTCTAGAGAGGTAACCTCGCCATCGACATAGTCCTTTAGAATAACGTTGCGCATCTCCTGGAGGATTATTGCCGCTTCGACTGCTACATCAATGCGGCCGAGACCCCTCGAGCAAGAGAAGAGAGCCTATAGACGCAATTCGACTTGATTATTCAGTTGGAGCGTATTTGGGCAGCTCTGGAACGAGCACATCAATGGGTGGATGAGTTTTGCGCTTCATACGCTGATCTCGAACCCTCCGGTGTCGATGACGTCGCCTACAAAGTTTTGAAGACGGAGATAGCAGGCTTCCTCTGCCACTAGAAAACTTTGTTTAGTTAGGTTTCTACTTTAAAAAAAACTTTGTAAGAAGCAACTGGTCACACTGGTTGGCCATATATCAATACAAAATAGAAAATCCGACTTGAATTTGTATTTACTATCTATGTTGAAACCGTTTACTGAATAACAAGTTTTATATTACTGCATTCACGAATTAATGATATGCAAAACGTCTGTTTACTCCGTTGGACCTACTGAGTAACCTACACACATACTTTACATATAGCTATGGTTTACTATCATAACACAAACTTTTTTAATGTAAAAAAGAGATTGCAATAAAAAAATATGGTAAAAACGGGAAGCCGATTACTGTGTACGCCGTTATGTTTGACTAACTGACAAAGGAGTTCGGAATATCACATTCCTCGAAACATACAGTAAAAGGGATACACAACAAAAGAAGGCAGTAAAACACATAATAGCTTTACTATCTTACTGTTATGTTTACTATCAAACATACGAGCTTGAAAAAAAATCGCATGCCGCAAAAAAGGCAGTGAAATGATTCACGAATTACTGTCACGCACTACCAGAAACCGCTTAGTTCCTGAGTGCCTATAAGTTTACCGAGTGTCTGGACGGAAACACTCGGGCAGGTCCTGAGTGTTTCATAGGACTCTCGGGACGGGAAGTCAGCACTCGGTAGAAATAACTTTTTCGTGTGTTTCCCATAACACTCGGGAGATCAAGGCGGAGGCAGTAGTTGTACACATAAAAATGGGATCTTAGCACGGTCTGGACGGGGTGAAATATAATCCCGAGTGCCTAAAAACAAAAACACTCGGGAAAGAAAGGGCAGTCGACTGCGCCTTTTTCGCTAGTAACCCTACATCTCCAATCCCCTCAGTTGCCTCCCCGTCCTCCTCCTCCTTCTCCCTCCTGCTCCCCCCTGCGCCTGACACCTTGCCTCGTTCTTCCGCGCTCATGCTTGTGCCGCCCTCCACCTTCTCCTCCTCGGCGCGTCCGGTTCCTTCCTCCTCCGATGCTGAGGCGCCTCCTCCCCCGACTCCCTCCTCCCGAGCGCCACCCGCCTACTCCCTCGGACGTGGCCAAATCTGGATCTTGCGACTCCCTTCTTCAGTTCCCGCGCCCTCCTCCTCTCGCCCCGGCACCCCACCTCCTTCCCTGGATCTGGCGCCTCCACCCGCACACTGGAGACTCCAGGCTTCCTGGTTCCCTTTCTTTGCTTCTTCTTCCTTTTATTTCTTCTACTTGCTTCCTCATTCCTCCCTTCATTTCCCATGGCGCCTCTTCCCCAGCTCTCTCGGCCGACCCCCTGGTGGCCCGGCTCGGCCCTCCATGGTGCCGCCCCTGGCCGCCCAGTCCCCTCTGCGCCTCCCTGTTGGAAATATGCCCTAGAGGCAATCATAGAGATGATGATATTTTATTATGTTTATGATTTTGATAATATGTTATCATGTTCCTTGAATGAATCATTTGTTATAGATCAATGAGTATGTGACTTGTTGGTGGAACTCTTTAACTTATATAATATCATTCTAAATGTATCCCTGGTCAGAGGTCACTGGTTGGAACACCAGTGACTCTAGAACTAGCACATATATTAATTGATGACACTGTTTCACCAGACATGGATATAGGGATATCGAATCAATAATGTGAGCTCATGTTAGAGAACATAGGGCTGGATAGACCCATCATTGAGACACTATTGAGATTGTTATGAATATTTGTGTCATTAGTTGGTCTCAAGTAATGATGATGTATAATCCTTAGATCTAAGATCAACATGGTTCTCTACATGTGTAATAGCACTCTTAGGGTTGCCAAACGCTACTCGTTACTGAGTAGTTAGAAAGGTAGCTTTCGGGTATGCTACGAAACATGCGGAGGGATATGACTGGTCAAGATGAGATTTTCCCTCCTATCATAACAGGAGAGATGTCTCTGGGCCCCTCATGGTGAACGGATAAAGAAAGTGTATGGCCCCGCCACTAGTGGTCGAAGTGTCGACCACATGAAGTTATCCGACACTCGATCGAGAAAATTTTGAACAGTCCATGGATGACACATCATCTCACCTAGAGTTCAACCAGACATCATGAGGCAAAGGGATAATGCATGAGTAGGTCGCTTAGTTTGATCAGTTACGGACTAGTCATATGGAGATACATGCTGGTCGTAGACTGGTCGAACGTTATCACAGAATGGTAAGGACCTGGTCGTAACGAGTTACGAACTGGTCGGGACCAAATACGATCTGGTCGTATGGAGATACGAACTGATGGTAAGTGATGAGGACCTGGTCAAAGATCATATTACATCAAGGTTCGTCTGATATTTTCTATGTGCATTTGGGAACCGTTATGTGATGCTAGGTACCGCTAACGACTGGTGGTCGAAAAAGAGTTTTTTGAGTCATAACCAATTACACATGAACCTGTAGGGTCGCACACTTAAAGGGTAGGATCTGTTTTGGATGGTGATCCAAATTCGTATAGGCCACGAGTTCCTAATGGGCCTCAAGGTCGAGACCCATCATGGATGCCTATATAAGAAGGGGCGGTGGCATGGGGTGAGGGTGTGGATGATCTTTGGAAGAACTCCTGAAACCGTAATAGTCACGCCTTCTTAACCACGCTGCCGGTGCTAGCACTCCAGCGCGTGTTGATCCTGCCCCGTACGTGTGGATACCTCGGAGGTGTTGTTGCGAAGCATCAACACTAGGACGATCAGCGACTTGTGTCGATCACCAGAGTCGGAGGAGAAGTCGTGTGGTGAGTACGACTACTCGAAGGAGCAGACGCGCGGCAAGTACGACCACTTGAAGGAGGAGACGCGTCGTGAGTACAACTACGACTGCATTAACTCGCTACAACGACTCTACTTCCGCTACGAGTCGGCTCGTCTAGCGGTAATCTAGTGATCTATTTCTAGCGGTGGTTCCTTTGTTGCACGGTAAAATTTTGTTTGTGCTATCGTAGCCTTGCCCGTAACCCAACACTCCCTGCGCCGCCCCTAGCCGGCTCGGCCTCCGGCCAGCTCAACCTTGTTCTTGAAATCACTCCTGATTTGTTTTCCCCTATTTTTTGTTATTCTGGTTTTTATGTTTTGCTTGACTCATGCTCTGATGCTTGTTGTTTATGGTTCATGCATGAAAATGGTGGAGGTGGGTTGTGGTTCCGGGGCTTTGGCTTGGGGTGATGTTTGGTGCAGTGCTGGGCACTGAGCTATACTCCCCTCTTCCTGTCTATCATATTCCCTCCCCTTGCTATGTGATGAATGTTTGGATGATGATATGGTTGTGGGTGGATGTTAGTTGTGCAGTGGGTAGTTCATATTAGATGGTTTGGTTATGGCAAAAATAATAGTGGGAGGGGAAAGGTGGGCTACTAAATGGGTTCTCCAGTAGAGGGGGAAGAACCAGAAAGGGAACATTGAGCATTTGCCGTAGGAAGTAATTGTTAGAGATGTCTAAGTTTGTTCAAAGGTAGAAATTCTCGACATTTTGTGATAAACTTATGTTATACATTGGGTTTGTTGGCATACAATGCAAATATAATCCAGGAAGCCGTAAAAGATGTTTGATTTGAATTACGATGTACATTCTTTTTTTCCTATGGGGGCACATATGATAAAATTGGAAAATGTACCCCATATTTATTTTCAGTATTTTGGATTGTATACATTACTAGCATTACTTGGTACTTACTGGTACTAGTATGCTACTTATTATCATTAGATTAGAGCTTTTCATAAACTCCATACTAATCATGGAAAAAGTGTTGAAATTTTCAGCATTAGCGGTGGGAATGCTTTACTAGGGACCATTTATTTTCATAAGAAGACATCTTATAACTTGAGCCCACTTTAAGGTCAGCCAAGGGTATGACAACTAGGGAGGGAGTAGGGAGGAAATGGCCAAGTCAAACTTTAGAGGCCACATAAAAATCAATTAATCAAAGCTATGGTTCAACCCTCTCAATGTTAATTGTAATACATCAGTCCAACTCTGCAATACAAGATCAAGTTTCATGTTGGTTGGTCCAATTGAACTAGCATTTCACTTTAGACAATACATTCCTTTACAGGATTGCTAGTATAGATTGTTGGTTCCTGTGTAGTTTGCAGGACGACTTTTGTTATCTCAATTGAACCCTGCTAGTGCACTTTTTTGTGGGAAACCTTGCTAAGGCACTTGTTCTCATTTAGTGATTCAGAAACATAGTATAACTCATTTAGATTTGTCATTGGTAGTCAAACTCTGGCATTCAACCATACAAATGATGTGCCACATAGACTACTTGGACTAGCCTACAATTGGCAAAAAGGTTCATGTTTGTAGCATTCTTCTTTGAACTAGTGACTCAAGGATCTCTTGCATCTTTGTATCAGAAGTACTGCCTGCAAGATACTCATGTTTCAGTGTACACTTCAAAATGTCATCTTGCGGAGGTATCAAATGTGCCAATATACTGGTGCATGCCAATGGATCTATGAAACTTGCAGACTTTGGACTCGCTAAGGAGGTTTGATTGCTGCCTTGCAAAATCTGGATAATTTTGTGTTTGATCTTTGAATACTTTTGTTATTCCATACAGCACCTTTGTGATGTAATAATGTTTTATTAATCTGGATAAGTTACTTTGGATACAATCTCAAATGACTATGAACCATATGGGTAGAACCATCGTGCTCTATGAGTATATAACATAATGATGCAATCATGTAAAACAATCTAATGCATAATACATTGCAGTAGAGTCAATGGTATGATATAGAGTAATGATTTCACTCCGTAGAGTCAATAACTGATCCATGGTCATCATCTTTGCAGTTGAGCATTTGGAGCTACAAGTTGAAGGTTAACTCATGCACCTCGACAATTGGTGTACCATGCATTCACTCCGTGAACTACTTGGAACTGTTATATGTATCATGCCTTATGCCTAGCTTTTCGAATTTGAACTTGAATATGTTGTGGATATCCGATCTATATATATGAATGTTGTATTGTGAACTCGAACATGTTGTGGACGTCCGATCTATATATGTGAATGTTGTATTGTGAACTCGAACATTATGTTAATGCTGTCGAATCTATATATGTAATGATTTGTGGCTAATTGGTGATATTTTTCTTGCTGTGGAATGTATGGTCTATTTGATTGCTGAGTTTCCTATCAGCTTGAGTCTGGTTTAAAATGAAATGCATTGTACGTATAAAATTGGTGCAAATGCTGTTCGGGTAATTCCCGAGTGTCCTTAGTTGACATACACTCGAGAAAATTACGAATCTGCACGTGTGTTGGATCGCCACATGGCTAGATTTCCCGAGTGTAGTTGACATACACTCCGGACCATTTCCCTGCTTTCCCCGAGTGTCAACACTCAGTAAAAGTATTTCATTACGGTGGCTAAACCCGTTGTAGCACCTATTCTCTCGAGTGTTAGGTGTTTCCCAAGTGTACTCGAACACACGACGAATTTGTGTCTCCCGAGTGTAACACTCGAGAAACCATTTTTTACCTGATGAAACTATCCCGAGTGAGTTTTCCTGACGGCTGACCTTCGGGAATTAGCTTCCTGAGTGTTTTGTGGCCCTTTCCCGAGTGTTTCGGGCACTCGAGAAGTTAAGGGATTTTGGTAGTGATGTCTTGTATTATTTACTGTCGAAATCGAGTGCCACGTGGGTGCAGGCGTTTCGCCCGCCGACTGTAGTTGGTGAGTTGGTCCTGCCCGCGCATCACACCTGACCTGGGTCTCGTGCGATGGGCTGGCTAGAGGCTATACAGGATAATGTGTGTATATATACACACACGTGAGTATATATGAACAATTAATAATGCGAATTGAAAAAAAAACTTCTAGTGTGCACGTGTGCCATCGTCAATATTGTCGGAGCTCACAAGCAGCCCCCGCCTAATACCTCCAAGTGTAGGATTAGTGAATCATCAGATGCGGTAGGTCGCAATGGCAACCTCAGGACAGCAGAGATGGTTGAGAGAAAAATATTTCCTCAGTTTCGCTGTACTTGTCCAGTCCACCATGGTTATAGACCACGAAAATATTAATTCTAAAAAAATAGTTAATAAAAATTAATCATACATACCCTGTTAACTGATATACCACAACCACCTAATTTCTTCCAAAACATTTAAATTAGGATAAAATAGAAAAAAATACAATAACCACACTCTAGATTTTTTCAGAGAATAAATATATTAAAACGAGTACTCTCGATGCTATGGATAAATATAACGAAACAGAGGAGTAATAACAACAAATTAATAGTCTCGTAGCAATAACTCGCGCGGGGACAACTCGACTGTGGTCAAACCTCTCTCCCTTTGTCATTTTCATGGTTTACTCACGGGTTCAGTGAAGAAGACAGCATCTCATGACTAGTACTAGTTCCAGTGTGGATGAAACCGTTCGAGTGCATGCCGGCTGTTCCGGGCAGCCGAAAATATGCAAGGATATTGTTTGCCGAAACTGGCCGAGATCTCTTGATCTTGACACCGTGTGGATTCGTCGATGATCTTCACGAATATTATGATTGAGATTTTGACACCAGTGTGATGGCGGGGATCCTTGTATATCATGCGCCGTAGTTGCTGAAAATTGTGGGTCCATGCTTCCACTCGATCACCAGTTAGCTAGCGGGAGATTCAATTATTTGCCACATTACAAGATATGCAATTCATGATTTGCCACTCGTGTGTCTATGATATGTGGCTTTGGGACTCACACGTCAATGATATATGCAGTGATAAATCGTGAATATCGCATCTTTTATAGTGGCAAATCATTAATTATTCGAGGCACCGGTTGCTACAAGACACTTTACTCCAACTGATTCAGCCAAAAGCTCTTGGACAGGTGAGCTTAAAGATTTCCCCCTTTTGACTCGTGCGCACCTGTCATGCTTTCGAATTCGCAAAGCAAGAGAGGAAAAAAGCTGTTATACATGATGGAATTTGTCCTTTAGAAGCTAAGAGAACAAAATAAAAGACGAGCAATCTTGATCTTCGAAGACCAAAATATTGCGTGGGCAAAAGGGAACTAAAGCGAGACAGAGATAAAGGCGACAAGTACATTTAGAGCATTTTCCCCCTCCGGATGCGACATTTCTTGGCACATAATTTTCTTGTAAATGCTATTACGATGCTGTCACATTCGTGCGATCTGACAATATCTTTTGTCAAGCTAGCTGCTTCGATTGTCAAAACCCAAATGAGCCGACGACGACGAGGAGAGAGAAACGCAAGAATGAAGCTAGCGCGAACAACAAAGCCAAGTCCACTTTGCCCAGGATACTTAGTACATGACGGAAAGGATCATCTTCATTTTAATATTCAATGTAGATGATTTACAGTGACAGTGTGAAGTAATATTTATCGTTCGATAAAAATCGAAGATCGATATCAAAAACTACGGTAGTTTTATATGTTATCGTATTTCGTGTGTTCCCACTGTAGAGTCTTATTTATACGCTCATACAAATATTGTTGGCACGGTAAACCTTTATGGTAAATACAGAGGATCTAAGTCCGTACGACTGCCTAGTCATTTGACGCTGGCTTTTGACAGACGCCCTGCGTTGCCACGAGAGTATACAGAGAACCCCGCGCGCGCACGTGAGTACGTGACAGTGCAGAGACCGACGTCGTTTTCCAACTACCACCGGGGAAAAAACATTAGCTAGGCAGCGCAGCAATTACAAGGAAAAATAATCGTGGGAAACTTGCACACTAAGTGAGAATAGACATTGGCGATGCCAGACTGTTGGGATAGATCTGTTTGGTATTCTTCTCTTTCTAACTTTTCGCAGTTTTAACTCTTACTTAGCTCTTGAACCACTCCTACAAGAAGTTAAAACAGTACAAGAATACATTTGGTTAGAAAGTTAATTAGCTTTGGCTCCAGAAATAAGAATGATATTTGTAAAAAGACTATACTACTATCGTTTTGTAACTTGTAATCTTCTTATTTTCGTATTGCATAACTTATATATAACAGTTTAATAAGTTGATTTCAGTCATCGTTTTGTAACTTGTAATATTTGCTTACTGTGTGAGCTAGCCATTGATAATGAGATTAGTTCAATAATACACAAGGGATTTGGGAGTGTTAATCTCAAGCCCCTACATCTACCTTCAATTGTAGTGGTAGGATTCTGGGGACACTCGAAGCTCATTAACGCCTAAAATGCTTGAAGCTTTGGTTTGTGAAAAGATTGGCTAACCAAAGTTCCAATTAGCGAAGGTAAAATTGTTATTTTTCTATAGATGTTCTATGTATCACAAATTTCTATGAACTAACTTGTATTTTCTTATGCAGGTGATAATGGAGCGCAATCACAAGGTGTAGAGATTGTACAAGGAACCCTTTGACACCATCGATATGCTGCAAAGGCACTACCTTTAGGTGAGTTGTAACTCATTGAGCTCTTTGAATGATTCTTGCAGTTGGATACTCAGCTTAGTTTTTTTTTTGTTATGTTTTATTCATGTTTTATGTTTGCTAATTAACTACATATAAAGAAAGATGAAAATAATGGATGATATTTGATCTGTAATGATCGAGTTGATTTGATCCATCTGCAAAGAATCGTCATACCTTCTATTAACTATTTAATCTTGAAGTTATTGCTTTACAAAACATGTTATGATTAGTTTTTTACTAAGAAGGAAGACACTTCAGCGAGCTAACTCCATGACTTGGCTTTGATTCAGTTGATGAACTCATAGTATACTGCTATGTTACTTGAGGTTAGAGATGTCCAAAATTCCCATGGGGGCAGGCGTCTGCATGGATTTTCCCCATGGGGGTTGGGAATCTTGGGATGTGAGGAAGAGTGTCCCTGTTAGGGTTTATGGGGGTGGGGATAGAGGAGAAATTTTTTTATCTTGTAATCTTTTTTAAAAATATATATTTTAAAGATAGTTTCTTTCTAACTTTATTTTCAATTCTGATTTTTTTGGTCACGCTATGACCCGTGGTGTGATCAAACTGTGCTGTCACGCTACCGACCGTGGTGTGACTAAACTGTATTGTCACGCCACCGACCCCCTTGGACGCGTTTGTTTTTTGATTAAGTCATGTCACGTCACTCATTTTGTCGTAACAGAACAGTTTGATCACACCACAGGTTATAGCGTGACCAAAAGAGTCAAAATTAAAAATAAAATTAGGAAGAAACTATCTTTAGAATAATTTTTTTAAAAAAAGAATTGAATAACAAAAGAGATCCGATAGAGGATAGCCCCTCGCACCCCCCTCCCCCAACCCCTCCTGTGAATATTCCTTCCAAGTTTGCTGATTTGTTGAGCTCGTCTTTGTAATTTAGTCCTTTTACGTGCATGTTTTCTTTTATCTTCCGCAGTTCGCCCTTTCTGCTACTTTCTTAACATTCTTTTGGACTTAATCATCTCACAGATTTCAATGGAGTAGTCCTGGTGCAGAATTATTTGGAAAGGACTGGACCTGGAGTATGGGCAAAACAGGTGTTTTTATATTGAAAAGTAGTATAGTTATAGTTGGTAGTTGCTGTGCGTTTTTATATATAGTATTATTGCTCTTCAGCTAGTACAGTGGAGCAATTGCTAATTTATCTGCTTTATTTGTTTAAATTCTAGGTAATTGTATTACTATATGGCTAGTATAGTCAGATGGTAGCTTAATTGGCAGCTGCCAGTCAGTTATTGATTTTTGGTTGCTTATTCAATACGATGATATTATTCTGGCACTAACCATTACACAACCAGGTTGAGAGACATCCAAGCAACCAATCAGACCCTTAGCTTCTTGGTGTGTTGCGATATATGTTGATCTCCCAAGCACGATTTTCCATCCGATTAAAGATACTCTCTCAGTTTAAAATTGTGAAGCTATCAAAATCGATGTTTTAGAAAACATACCGGTTTTGCCCAGAACTTTGAGCACTGGTATATATTAAAAAAATTGTATTGGTCATGTATGATATCATTAGATTAGTCAAAAAATATATTTTCATAATATAATAATTTTACATTATTTTATAACATATTCATATAAAAATTAATGGTCAAAGTTGCATGTCAGAGAAGTCCAAAATATAGTATATTCTTAAACAAATGCAGTTGCAAACTACTTAAGGGGGACAAAACAGAAGGTAAGAGAGAATATACTCATTCTTCGGTTATATGGTTTGACTCCAAAGTTCATAATTCATAGGGATCCATGAGTTGTGTTCAAGTGTAGAACTGGTAAAATATGACCGATTTTATATCTCAATGTAATTCTAAACCCGGGAAGGGTTCCAAATGTAGATATTGTGACATTCTGAAAACGTGTGGTTTTGACTTTGATTTATTTACAAAAATGCTCATGATCGATAGACCAATCTGAACTCTCAAGTATGACATGAGGAACACACGCAGAGAGAGGGAGATTGTTGCATACTGCAGTGTACAACTTTGTTCAAACCGTTCAAACAGTAGTATCACATGCATTTACTGCTAAAAATCTCTAGCATGAAACACCAGCACATATGCTACATCACAAAGTTAAGGGGGAAAAAGAGTTCACCTTGGATCATACTGTAACAAACACTAGCCCCATCATCACTCTGCTCCCACATTACCATCTAGGTCAGCCAGGAGCATGAAACGAGGATGAAATCAGGCCAAGTCAGTTTTGGCAGCATCGTGACTGCTGCCTCGGTACATCTACTTCGAGCATCAGGTACAACAGCCTGAAGAACGAGCGCATGCTTCTACCGAGAGCAGCTACGAGTTTTGGTCATCGGCGACCTCCTTACTCGGTCCATCTCCGGTCATTGTTCCATCCAAAAAACGGACAATGATGACAGTGATGTTATCAGAACTCCCCCTTTGATAAGCTTCTTGTAGTAGTCTCTTTGCTGCTTGCTCAGGGTCCTGAATAGGCTTGACCATGGCAACAGATTCCTGGAAACAGAATTCAAGATTTACTCATAGAGGCCAATAGCCACATACACGAAAGAGATTCTTCAGTAATGTCTGTAGTTACCTCGTTAGTTACAACATCCCACAGTCCATCACTAGCGAGGATGAGGAATTCAAGGGAGCTGTCGACTACCTCCTCCTGTAAATAACAGTAAAGCACATTTGTTTTACCACTTGGAAAGGAAACTAATAAGGATGGTGATGAAGCAGGTTTATTTGATAGAAGCACCCAAATGATCTGAGGTGTCAAAGAAAAGTAGGTTTAGAACCAAAAGGTTGGATCATCAAGTGTAATAGGCTAATAGCCTTTATCTTCCTCAGGAAGAATGGGTGCCATTATTTCTTAGTTCTTACACGAAAGCAATGAATAGTAACTTCAACAAAAAGCTAGAGTTCATTGGTCTCTCTTTACATGCCTACCGTAGAGTTACAAGTATGGTAATTATGATGATAGATACTTTTCTTTTAGGCACATTATTCATGATTTTTTTGGACATCAACCATATAATATTTTCTCCACATACTAGTAATGATTGCCCATAATATTTAACCTAAAATCCACAACGCAAATATCGTTCTGCAGATAACTAGGTGCTAGTTTAAAACTAAGCAAACAAAACTAAGTCAAACCTTGATCTCTGGATCAGCGACAACATACTGCTTCAAGAATTTATCACCAAATGCCCGAGAAACAGCAAGAACACCACCAACGCGCCATGTCCCTGCAAAAAATGAGTAGTTAAAAAGAATCCGTAATAAGTAAATATTAATATAGAGAGTTTCAGAGGTATCATGAAAGTACCAGCCCACATCACAAAGCCTCCAGCGTTCTCAATCCTCTGTCTCTCATCTGACTGGTCAGGTTTGTGATCCCTCGAAACCGCAATTGCTGCAAGGGTGGTGTGAGGAAAACATCATGATCGGCTAATACAAGTGAAATAAGACTAACGTGAAATCCTGTTATGCAGTTAATTTCAACTGCCATGTACCCATGAGGAGATGCACCGACTAGGAAGAAGAGACGCATCATACAACAATTTGAGCCTTCTTCTGATGAAATCGAGAGTACAGGAACGCAGGACATTGAAGTATGTTACAGACATTGGACTTACCATCCCCTCCTCTACAAACAACAGCTCTAGAATCTCCAACATTTGCAACCAGCAAGCGATGACCTACAAGAATAGCTGTTGAGGCAGTTGAGCCAGCATCTCTGGTGTGACTACTGTCCGATTTCAGAAACTCTGAATCCGTATGATTGTAAGTTTCAGCTGCAGAAAACGAACAAAAGGAAATCACGATCACCCTCTAGCTGGGTAGAAATATTTTAGTCCACAATAGTTGATGCATGAATGGCATACCAATAGCAGACTTCGTATCACTGATGAACTTTGGATGCTTGATTAAATTGCTGAAAAGGTGCTGCTTGACATATTCAGCTGCTCGAACTCCACCATGACCTACAGGAAAAGCCAGCTATACTAACGTGCTTCACTACTAAAAAAAGAATTTGATCAAGGAGCGGCTGACATATGGATTAACAAGTAATAATATTTCTCCTGCCACTAGGCAACTCATACCATCAAATACGCCAAACAATCCGACAGTCTCTCCATCAACACCATCGATTCTTGTCTCGTAGAAATCCTCCATTGATGCCCTTTTCCCTGGAGAACTTGCATACCCATAACTGAAACTGCCATTTTCACTGTGATGGCAAAGGGAAACATATTATCAATTAAAAGAAAGTTGCATTTCCTGTGAAATTAAATGCATTGCCTTTTTGAACAACTCATATATGAAAGTATCTTAAATATAAATGAACGTGGACCTGCCATGAATTCTCTTTTGCTCACATGATTATTTGATGAATGTCCTAGTATATTGATCAGTGTTGTGCTTTTGCGTTTATTAAAAAACCGTGTATATGAAGGTGGTGAATTGACTGGAGAAACACGGCTACACTGGCAATACACCAGCCGAAACAGATCTTTTTTTTTGCAGATCCTTACGGCAGGGCATCAAAATTTCCAAGTTTTTCCATCTTTAATTTGACTTATACTCAACACATCCTTCCTAAAAAAACAGATACACACTCTAAGCAATAAAAGGGTGAGCCGTGAGCCTCCAATAATCTACCTTGCCCTTAATAAGTACAAGTCCGCGAAAAAATAGAGAAAGAAAATAAATTCTTGCATGCCACAGGATATTTTTTTATCCCCAAAACACAAACCTGTCATAATCACACCAAGTACCAAAATTACCACTATAAATTGGGCAGATCCAATTGAAAGGCTGCCACTCCTGGCTCATCTCCAAGCCTAATTTGCCTATACTTGATGGCTATACTACCAGGCCACAGGCCCCTGCAGCAATATGCGAACAACCATGGATCTTCCCTCCCAAACAACCGACTTTACACACAAAAAAAAATCGAACAGTTTTGGCACCGGGATGAATCAGCCCAGCAGCGAGCTTCCATTTAAAGCAATAGAACAACACCAAAGGAGAGATAAGCACGCAAGATGAAGAAACGGCACCTGATCCCGCCTCCGCTGACCGGCGAGCCGTCCCCGGCGATCCCCATGAAGGCGCCCTCCTCGTTCTCCCGACACCGACAAGACGACCGCCTCGCGAGCAAGAAGAGGAACAAGAAGGAGGAGAAGCGCGCAGCAGCAGCTAGCGGCCTCGACGACCTCTCATGCATGTCAAGGAGAGAGAGTCAAGGGGAGAGGAAACGGATGGACGGCTTGCAATAGCAGGTACTAGGAGTATATGCAAATGGTAGAGAGAGAGAGAGAGAGAGAGAGAGTTGTGGAAGGGAAGGGGAGTGGATGAGAATGTTCGGCGGGTGGCTGACGTGGCGGGTACCGGGGGTGGAGACACGGTCAACTTCCCCTCCTAATTCGGCCCATTTTACTAATTTCTCAGATCGGGCCTAAGAAAGGGAAAAAACAATGTGGCCATAGTGGGCCTAGGGCCCGCACGCATGCTCAAAAGTTTCAACGCATGCGGGCCCACTGAGTCAAATTGCTGCTATCCGATCCGACGGCCGAAGATTTGCTCCTCATGCTACGCCAGAGTGGACCTGAGCAAGCACGACACGGCCACACCAACCAAGCACCTATGAATTCATCACGTTTAGAACACATGATTCTTTGTAGGAATCTCGTGGAAAACTTTATATCAGGTAAAATTAAGAGCCAGTTTTCGGCATACTTATGTTTTAAAATTTCTTTCCTAAAAAGAATGTATTCTTTGGTCACCATGCAAAAAAAACATACTGCCATTTGAAAACGCCGGAAAAGCTGTGATATTAGCTGACAAACCGTGGTTTGATTTGGTTGGTTTCTTGAACCAATGGATTCACCATAGTCAGTGCTTCGGGCCCACCCACCGGTTAGACTCAACATACAACAATGCTGGTGGCGCTAGCGGGAGGACGTCCGTTCAGAGTGCAGACGGTGAGGACCACCGCCACTTGTCCACGCTGGCGGACGTCCGCTCTCTAGAGAGGAAAAAAAAACGCAATACAACACTAGCAAGAAACAAGTCCACAGCAACATTGCGAATCGTAAGGCAATGCAAAGTTGTACTTGTACTGGTACTGGTACTAGTACTACTGCTTTACGGTTGCTTGAGAGAGAGAGAGTGGAATATTTAAGATGATTATACGCATGGTATGTATTGATAGGTTAAAGGTTATATATATAGACCAAAGATTATAGTGTGGATAAGGAATCAAAGAGTTTAACACTAAGTGTTGACGAAGAACCGAAGAGTCAAAAATCAAAGAGTCGACTGGCTGGAGTGGCGCAACACTTGGGGGAAGCTGCGAGAGAACGACCCCGCTAGGAGTTGGCAGGTCAACTGGTAGACCGACAGGAGTACCGTGTGCTTCGACTGCCACAGGAGGAGCCACGGCTGGAGCACGGGGGGCTACCACAGCCGCGGGGCCAGGAGGAACGCAGCCGGCCGGCGTTACGTGTCTTGGCCGGGAATCTGTAGCGACATTGGGTCTTTGCATGCGCCGGGAGGTACATGCTGGCAAACACAGAGAGGTAGCACCGTCGGGTGCCACGGCCGATAGGAGCACTAGCGGGCGCGCCACACTAGGAGGGGCACCAGGACCTGCAAGCTACTGGGGCCCAATGGGCATCGGCGTGTGATCAAGCTCCAACAAAAAATCGAGGTCAGTGGGAGAGGGCAGAGTGGCGAGCTCGACAAAGGGAAAGGAGGACTCGTCAAACGTAACGATGATGACCCGATTTGACGAGAGATCAAGGCATCGGTATCCCTTATGTTCGAACGGGAAGCCAAGAAACACACACATGGTGGAGCGGGGAGAAAACTTGTAAGGAGCGATGGCATAAAGGTTCGGGTAACACTTGCAGCCAAAAACGCGAAGGTGAGAGTATGAGGGGGAAACACCAAAGAGCGCAAAAAAGGTGTGGAAAAATTGAGAGTTTTAGTGGGTTGGCGATTGAGAAGGTAGTTAGCGGCGTGAAGAGCCTGGCCTAAAATATAAGAGACCAAACAATGTTATTAGTGGAATGAACAATACGTTCGGCATTGCCATTCTGCTGAGAGGTGTATAGACATGACATGCGGAGTGTAACGTCATGGGTAAGGAAAAAAGTATGAGCGGTGGAGTTGTCAAACTCACGACCATTATCGCACTGAATACTCTTGATCTTAGCGTTGAACTGAGTAGCAACGTAAGAAAAAAAAAGTGAGAGATAGTGGCAAAAGTATCAGATTTCAGCCGCAAAGGAAACGTCCAAAGATAATACGAGCAATCATCAAGAATAACCAAGTAGTATTTGTAACCAGACACACTGACGACAGGCGAGATCCAAAGATCACAATGAACTAAATCAAAATTCTTAAGAGTACGAGACTGTGAAGTAGCAAAAGGTAAACGCACATGGCGACCAAGTTGACACGCATGACAGATAGTGTCGGCGGGTCCATTATCACAAGCAATAGTGGACACACTAGTAAGGCGAGACAGGGACTCAAGGCCAAGGTGCCCGAGACGACGATACGAAAGGGAGGCGGGGGCGCCGGCAACGAGTGCACACGAAGGGGAGGCAGACACCAGCAGACATAAGGGGTAGAGAGGTCCAGAGCTATTGCACCTGGTTATCACGTTCTTGGAACAAAGATCCTTGACAGAAAAACCAACAGGATCAAACTCAACGTAACAGTTGTTGTCAATAGTGAATGGACGAACAGAAACAAGATTCTTGATGAGGTGCGGAGTAACAAGAATATTAGTAAGATGAAGAGAGCCAAGACTAGTGGAACCAGTAGAGGTGACGGGTAGGAGTGACCCGTCACCGACAACGATGATGGAAGGTGATGCGGACATCCCTACTACCATATCTACAAGTGTTCATGAAGCACCACAAACGGGTCCCATGGCTAGAGCACGAGCCAAGTTTTTAAATAAACATGTGAATTTGTTTCTTAATATATTGTCTTCTTTTAATGAGAACATTAAACTACCTTATGCCAGTTTCATTAAACTACCTTATGCCAGTTTCTTGTGCATACTTAGGTATGAGGAGGAAACCGAGGCCAAACCACCGGAAGAGCATAAGGATACAATCTAAGAAGGAGACATTATCTTTGGCTGCAAATGCAATTGCATCTTTCAAGTGCTATTATTTTTAAAAGTGGTAGTTTCTTTTGATCATCTTGATCTAGGCATAAGTTTTATCTTTTCTAGAGATATCATCTGATTTGTTAAAATGGTATCCACTATTCTTACATGCCGATCAAAATCCTCTCTTATCTAAACGCTCAAATATACTTTGTATATGAGTGGATTTTCTCTTCCTCTCTTCTCTTTGGATGCTTTCATTGAAGATCTTTGTAAGAGAAGTTCGAGCACCTTGCAAGCATTAGTTATGCTTTCAAGTGGTACCAAGTATTTACAATTGGAATCAACTATTCTTGGTATCAAATATTTTTCTCATAAGTAGTATCATGTTTCTACAAATGGAATTCATTATGCTTGATATCATTTACTATTGCAAGGTGTATCAAATGTCATCATAAGTATTGGATGGATCTATTTTAAGGAGATGACAAGATGGAATATGAACCTTTGTGTGTCAAAGGAGAAAGAAGATTGTGAAATAGGAACCTTTGTGTAAGGGTGAGTTTTTCTTTGTGAAAAACCTATTAATATTTTTGGGTCTTATTGAAAAAAATGGGTAAAGTATTAATATTGGGAAAACTATTTTACCTATTTGCCCAAAATGGTTTATGGATCTTGTGAATGAATGTGTTTTATTCTATTTGATTCATTGGATATTCTTGAAGTGGTTTTTATCAATCTTATGCAAGATTATCCATTTGAACAAGTTTTTCTTTGTGAAAAAGCAAAAATTTACAAGTGGGTTTGTTGGTTTTACAAGTGGTATTCTTTTAAACAAAGCCCTCTAGTTTAAAGGATTTTACAAGTATTATCTTGTTTTAAAGACTAGAGTCTTTGTGAAAAAATTGAATGTTTGTTTTTACAAGTGGTATGATTCAATGTTTATTTGTGAAAGTTTTTACAAGTGGTATCTTGTTTTAAAGGTTAAAATGTTTATAAAAAATCAAAAGTTTTTAGTGGTTTTTCAATTGTTTTCAAATGCTTTTGATTATATTTTTAAAACAAATATCATATTGGCCTTATTCAAAGTTGCTTTACTCTTCTCGGCCATATAAAAGGAGTTTTGGAGACATCTTAGATTGGAGAGTATTTGAATTTGTTTCAAATATGGTTTCAGGTGGTTCTCAATCAAATTGATTAAAAAAAATGAGAATGTGCTATGTTCAATAGGTTTGTGACCTATTTTGTTTCTCCTTGCATATATTGAGAACAATATCTCCATTGGTCATAAATATCTATTTCATATTCTTTGTGACCAAGCTCCTCAAATTGAAAAGATATCTCTTTTAACCTTACCTTATTTTTGTCAATCTTTAAAGTGGTATCTTATTTTTACAAGTGGTGTCAAAAGAGGAGAATATTTCAAGTGGTGTCAAAAGAAAAAAAATAATTTCAATTGCCAAGTTCTTTGCTTTGCAAAACTTATGTCTTGGCTTTAAATTTGTTTTGGTCTTTTTGGTATTTAATGCCAAAAGGGGGAGAATTTTAGTGTTATCAATGTATGTCCCCACATTTGGATTCTTACTTTATGCCAAAAAGGGGAAGAATATCTATGCTATTAATATCCCCTATTGGATGATTAATACATTCTCCTTATTTGGATGATTTATATATTCTCCTTTGTTATTTGATTTATACCATAAAGGGGGAGAATTCTTTTATGGGAGAATGCATTGTTTTACAAGCATATTTTTCTTATATGCATATTGTTAATGCTTTAAATTTCACCATATGACATACATAGACATAGTTCAATAACCTAAATTCATATGTTATGTCTATTTATATCCAAATTTTATTATTGATAAAGGATTTGTCATCAATCACCAAAAAGAAAGAGATTAAAAGATCTAGACCCGCCATTATGAGTTAATGGAGTGTTTTGGTGATTAATGACAAATCTAATTGTGAGGCTAACAATTCTATTGCTATATCTAGTGTGTAGTCTCAATTGGATATAAAGGTAAAATTCAACGAGGTATGCATTCGACTTATACTCTTACATAATGTTGCATTTCTTGGATCCAAAATATAGGTTGAACTCCACCATAAGTATAACTTGAATATGTGCATATGTTTTCTTTACTCATATGTGTATGCACACATTTAGGGGAAACTTATTATATATTTTGTGGTTTCATTTGTATTGATCCATATTTCGTGTTCCACATATATTTGGGATCTTTACTTTGAAACATATCCGTATGAGTATACAAAACTTGTGTAGTCCTTGTATACTTATGTTTTGAAGTATACAGAACTTGTGTAGTTTGTGTATACTCATGTTTCGAATATATAAAACTTGTGTAGTTTTGTAGTTTTGTATATTCATGATTTGAGTATAAAGAACTTATGTAGTTCTCGTATACTCAAGTTTTGAGTATGTAGAACTTGTGTAGTTCTCGCATACTCATGTTGTGAGTATATATATGACTTGTGTAGTTTATATATATACTCAAACATGTTACTTTTATCTAAATCAAATTTGAGTGTTTGAAATGATTATCATCAATTACCAAAGAGGGAAAGATAGAGAATTCTTGTCCCACCATTATGTGTTAATGGTATGAAGTGGTAATTAATGATAGTCATATTGTGGAACTAACATTTTTCATGAGTTGGATATATAGGTTATGTTCCAGATAATGAAGACTTGGGATGATCATGAGTTGATCATCAAGTCAAGAGCTTGGTGTAAAGAATGCATCATGTGTTGATGCATAAGAGGACTTGGAGTAAAAGGTTGCATCATGTGTTGATGCACATCAAGTCAAGAGAAGACCCATCATGTGTTGATGGAGGTCAAGTGAAGAATGCATATGCATGTCAAAACTCGGGATGAAGAAATCATTATGTGGTGATGATGTTCAAGACAAGATCCCGAAGTGAAGAAATCATCATGTGTTGATGATTGTCAAAGTCAAGGACCCGGAGTTGAAGCGTTGATCTGCGTCATCAAGCTTCAAGAAGATGCAAGGCAAAGGTATGACTAGCTAGGGCTAAGGATGTGTTCCTAGTCTTTTACCGATCTTGGTGTTTGGTTGAAAGACCGGATTGCTAGTATAGGATTGTCGTACTATTAAGAGAGGTCTTGACTAGTAGCATGAGTTAGTCATGTGTTGATAGCTTATTGTGTTTGCTCTAGCTCATCTATGCATGGAGCTATTATTTACAAATGTGTTTTGCAAATGAATGATGCTCATGCATTTAATCTTTGTGGTATGGGACTATAATTTGTGAATGTGTTTTGCAAATGGTTGAAGTCCATGCACCTTAGTCTTGTGGCATGATGTTGTTATTTGCGAATGTGTTTTGCAAATAGTTGAAGCTCATGTTGGATTTCTTGTAGCATGTGACTTAAGTTTGCAAATGTGTTTGGCAAATGGTGTAAGTCCATGTATCTTATTCCTTGTTGTCATGGCTTATCAATTGGCAAATGTGTTTTGCAATTGGAGTTGTTGAAAAAGCCATTTGCTGCTTTGTTAGGATAATCGGAAGTTCTGGAGTTTTAACTGCGGAACTACCGCATGTCGGAAGCTCCGAAATCCGGCAGAATATTTTTTCGAGAGAAGTACCCGTTTTGGGATTTAGCCGATTTTCGGAAACGCGGAAGTACCGCCATGCTGGGAGCGGAACTACCGCACAGCTGAAGTTCCGATTTGGCGCGGTACGTTTTTTCCAGAAGGTGCCATGTGTTGGACCTGAGTGGAAGCGGAAGTACCGCCCATCAGAATCGAAACGTCCGATAATTGGAAGTACCACGTGTTAAACGATGGAAGTTTCGGATTTCATTTCCAACGGCTAGTTTCTCGTCTGATATAGCCGTTACTGTGCTTGTCGCTGAGGTGCGGAAGTTCCGGACTTTGTACGGCAGAAGTTCCGCATTTGCTGATTTTTCAGCAAATTCTCTCCCAACGGCTAATTTTTGTGTGTGGGCTATATATAACCACCTTGGCGGTTGGGAATGGTTGCCGGTGTTCTTGTGAGTGTTATACTCAATCCTTTGAGTCTCTTGAGCTAAGAGCAAGCCTCTCATTTTTTTTGTGCATATGTTGCACTTAGTGAGATTTGAGAGCAAACCCTAAGTGCATGTGTTGCCTTAGGTAGTGGATTGTGTATCCACTTGAGCGTTGACACTTGATTAGTTCAAGTGAAAGTTGAGATTTATTTTTCTTGGTGTTTGCCGACACCTAGACGGCGTGGATGTGTCGTGCCCGGTGATCTTCTCAAGAAGCTTGTGAGAAGGCTCGGCTTTTTTGAGTGGTTTGGTGCTCGCCATCTCCGGAGTGGAGGAAGAGCAACCCTAGTGGAGCGGGTGTTGGTTTGGAACCGGTCCAAGTGGTTGGACTTACCTCGGAGGTGTTGGCTTAATTAGTAGAGCCGGTCCAACGTGGTTGGGCTTACCTCAACGTGGATTATGGGAGACCGGCAAGTCTCCGAACACCACGGTAAAACATCATTGTGTCATCTTACTTTATATTATGCTTTACTTTGAGCAATTTACATTACATGCTTTAATTGTTTACATATCTTTGTATGATTGCTCTCTTGTATTGCTGGTGCACTTAGTTGAGCCTAGTTGATTTAGGTTTTAATTGTGCAAAACCAATTTGTTATTAGCTTCCGCATTGTATATTGGTTTTAGAGCCGAAAGTTTTTAAAACCGCCTATTCACCCCCCTCTAGTCGGCCACCTCGATCTTACACCGTCCAACTCTAGGCTAGCTACACGCTACCCTCGTACTGTCGCTGTGGCCTCCTCGGGTTGATCTAGGTCTTGCGTCTCCCGGTCTTAGTCCATGGGATCAGCAGTCATTGGCAAACTCTTTTAATGGGCGTTATTTTAGCACCATTAAATGAATTAACAAAAAAGGGCGTTATTTTTTAATGGGGAGCATAACAGGATAAAGCCTTTGCTGAACTAAAGAAGTGTTTGACTGAAGCACCATTGCTTGTTTTATCTGCTTGCAATTTAGTGTCAACGCTCAAGTGGATACACAATCCACTACCTAAGGCAACACATACATTTAGGGTTTACTCTCCAAGCTCACCAAGTGCAACACATGCACATAAGAAATGAGAGGCTTGCTCTTAGCTCCAGAGGCTCAAAGGATAGAGTATAACACTCACAAGAACACCAGCAACCATTCCCAACCGGTCAATGTGGCTATATATAGCCCACACACAAAACTAGCCGTTGGGAGAGAATCTGCTGAAAAATCAGCAAATACAGAACTTCCGCCGTACAAAGTTTGGAACTTCCGCACCTCAGCGACAAACACAGTAACGGCTATATCAGACGAGAAACTAGCCGTTGGAAATAAAATCCAGAACTTCCGCCGTTCAATACGCGGTACTTCCGATTATCAGAAGTTCCTCTTCTAAGGGCGGTACTTTCGCTTCCACTCAGGTCCAACACATGGCACCCTCTGAACTTCCGCGGTGCGGTAGTTCTGCTCCTAACATGGCGGTACTTCCGCGCTTCCGAAAATCGGCTAAGTCCCCAAAAGGGTGCTTCTTTGGAAAAAAAACGTTCTGTCGAATTTCGGACCTTCCGGCCTGCGGTAGTTCCGCAGTTATAACTCCGGAACTTTCGATTATCCTGACAAAGCAGCAATGGCTTTCAAAACAACTTCAATTTGCAAAACACATTTGCCAATTGATGAACCATGCCTAACAAGGATCAAAGGCAAGATTCCTAACAAGTTGCAAAATACATTTGCCAACTTTTAAAATCATACCACAAGTAATAAGGTACATAGACTTACACTATTTGCAAAACACATTTGCAAACTTAAGTCACATGCTACAAGAAATCAAACATGAGCATCAACTATTTGCAAAACACATTCGCGAATAACAGCATCATGCCACAAGGCTAAGGTGCATGGATTTCAACAGTTTGCAAAACACATTTGCAAACTATAGTCCCATACTACAAAGATTAAATGCCTGAGCATCATTCATTTGCAAAACATTCGCAAATAATAGTTCCATGCATAGATGAGCTAGAGCAAACACAATGAGCTATCAACACATGACTAACTCATGCTACTAGTCAAGACCCCTCTTAATAGTACGACAATCCTATACTAGCAATCCGGTCTTCCAACCAAACACCAAGACCCGTAAAAGGCTAGGAACACGTCTTTAGCCCTAGCTAGTCATACATTTGCCTTACATCCTCTTGAAGTTTGATAACACACATCAACACTTCAAGTTCGGGTCCTTGACTTTGACAATCATCAACACATGATGATCTCTTCACTTCGGGATCTTATCTTGAACATCATCAACATATAATGAGTTCTTCATCCTGAGTCTTGACATGCATCAACACATGATGCATTCTTTCACTTGACTTTCATCAACACATGATGTGTCTTCTCTTGACTTGATGTGCATCAACACATGATGCATCCTTTTCTTCAAGTCTTGATATGCATCAACTCATGATGCATCCTTCACTTGAATCTTGACTTGATGATCAACTCATGATCATCCCAAGTCTTCATCATCCTGGAACATAACCTATAAATCCAACTTATGAAAAATATTATTTCCATAATATGATTATCATTAATTACCACACCATACCATTAACTCATAATGGTGGGACAAGATACCTCTATCTTTCCCTCTTTGGTAATTGATGATAACCATTTCAATCACACATAAAAATGATTTGATGAAAGTAACACGTCATGAGTATATATAAACTACACAAGTTATATATATACTCACAACATGAGTATGCGAAAACTACACAAGTTCTACATACTCAAAACTTGAGTACACGAGAACTACATAAGTTCTATATACTCAAATCATGAATATACAAAACTACACAAGTTTTATATATTCGAAACAAGAGTATACAAGAACTACACAAATTCTATATACTCAAAACGTAAGTATACAAAGACTACACAAGTTTTGTATACTCATACAAATATCTTTCAAAGTAAAGATCCCAAGTATATGTGAAAACGAAAAATAGATCAATACTAGTGAAACCACAAAATATAGAATGAGCTCCCCCTAAATGTGTGCATACACACATGTGTAAATAGAAACATATGCACATATTCAAGATAAACTATGGTGGAGTTCAACCTATATTTTGGATCCGAGGAATGCAACATTATATAAGAGTACAAGTTGAATGCATACCTCATTGAATTTCACCTTTATATCCAAATGAGACTACACATGATAATATTAAACAAGAGAGTTAGTCTCACAATTAGATTTATCATTAATCATCAAAATAATCCATTAACTCGTAATGGCGGGTCTAGATCTTTCAGCCGGCCGCAAGCACGTGCGGCAGGGGTGCACCACCGGGGTGCAGCTGGGTGGGCGAGCTAGGGGCGCACGGACCGAGGAGGCTGAGGGCATGGCGTGGATGGAGTTGCCCGGGCCACACCTGGATGGTGACGGTCTAGGGGTTGTAGAAGGAGGACGGTCAACCAAAGGTGCCGCTTTTGGAGTGACCACCCGCACCTCTGCCACCGGTCTTGTGGTTGCTGTCGCCGTTTCCGCCGCGACGACGGCGATTGGAGCTGCCCCCTGCCACTGCCGGTGCCACCGGAGGGAGCGTCCTAGGGTGCGCCAGTGAAGCGACTGCCGGACGCGCCGCCATCGCCCCCGGAGACACCGTCGTCGAGACCCCATTGGCGGTAGGGGTCATGGCGATGAGGACTGTGGAGGGTGCGGAGGGGCACGACAACATCGTGATTTCTTCGAGCAACAGATCGGATCGGGCCTTGATGAACGAGGGGAACGACTTTTACCGCTTCAGCAGGGCCGTCATGTGTGCGAACTTTGTGTTTAGGCCGCGCAGAAGAGACAGCACAAGGGTGCGTTCGTGCATTGGTTCGCCCAAGTCGTCGAGGGCGTCGGCCATGCTCTTCAGCTTGCGGCATTAGGCGGAGATGGAGAGGTCGCCCTGGACGAAGTTGCGAAACTCCGCATCCAGGTACAGGGCACGCGTCTCCTAGTTGCTGATGAACTGTTGTTCGAGACCCACCCATACGAGCCGCACAGTGGAGGTAGGAGTCATTACGATCTCGAGAAGTTCGACGGAGATGGTGTCGTAGAGCCACGAGATAACGATATAATCCATCCAGACCCAGTCCGCGACGTCGGGGTGGGCGTCGTCGGAGAGCACGTGATCGGAGAGGGCGTACTTGCCGAGGGTGACGAGGAAGAGGCCGCGTCATTTGTTGTAACTCGGAGAGGCGAGGTCGATGACGACAAGGATGATGGCTTGATGTTGAGGACGTCGTATGCCTGAGCATGAAAGGAAGCAATGGCGGCGGCCTCGGAGAGAGCCAGTGCCTGCACGGCCTCCTGCTCGTGGCGCGCGACGGCGGCGGCCTGTTGCTCGCGGCGTGCGGCGGCAACGGTGTTATCTTCGCCGGTCATGGCGGCGGGATTAGCAGAAGAGTGCAGTCGTAGGTGCGATCCGCTCTGATACCATGAGAGAGTTGAATATTTGGGGTAATTACATACACTGTATGTATTGATAAGCTAAAGGTTATATATATAGATCAAATATTATAGTGTAGATTAGGAATAAAAGAGTATAACACTAAGTGTGAATAAAAAATTAAAAAAATCAGAAACTAAAGAGTCTAATAGGAACTGTTGAGTCTAATCCATTGTGAACTGAAAAACCGAAGCATTCTCCCCTACGCTCAGTGCTCACACCTTCCTTCACTGCTTCGCTAGCTAATCCGTTCCACCCACAACCCAACAAGAAACAAACAGACAAGCAAGCAAGCAAACGCATCCTTCCGCCCGGAAACAAATCAATCTTCTCTTCCCCCCTTCCTTTCTCCAGAGTCCAGACTCTTCTTCCCAACCTAAAACCCCTCAGCCTCGAACCTCTCTCCTCTCTCCTCTCTCCTCTCCTCTTCTCTTCCCACCAAGAAGAAGAAGCCACTTCCAAGTTCCAAGAAGAGGAGGGGGAGAGAGAGACACGGCTCCAATATCCTACCTGCATTGTGCTCTCGATCCGAGCGGCAGGTTCTCTCCCTCTCCCCCCGCGATGAATCAGGACGACAGCGACCGCGCGGTGTCGAGTCTCGCGGCGGCGCAGCGCTCGCTTCGGGCGGGCGTGGAGAAGTCGCGGGCGCTGGGCCGCGCGCTGGCGCGCGCGGGGCCCCGCCTCGAGGAGATCCAGGTGGCGCTGCCGGCGCTCGAGGCCGCCGTCCGCCCGATCCGCGCGCCGCAGGCCGAGCTCGCCGCCGCGGGCCCGCACATCGACCGCGCCGTCGGGCCCGCCGCGGCCGTCCTCAAGGTGTTCGACGCCGTGCACGGCCTCGAGCCGCCGCTCCTCGCCGGCGGAGCTGCGGCCGGGGATCTCCCCGGCTACCTTGCCGTGCTCGGGCGGCTCGAGGAGGCTCTGCGGTTTCTATCGGATAACTGCGGCCTCGCCGCCCAGTGGCTCGCGGACATCGTCGAGTACCTCGGCGACCGCGGCCTCGCCGACCCGCGCTTCCTCGCCGACCTCGGCGTCACCCTTGAAGAGTTCAAGAACCCCTCTGGTGACCTCGACGGTGGCCTCCTGGCCGCCGCCCTCGACATGCTCGAGGCCGAGTACGGCCGCATCCTCGCCGACCACTCCTCCATTGCGCCGTCTCCCATCCCCCTCGCCGCTGTCCACAATCTCAGCCTGATTCTCGACCGCCTCGTGGCCAATGGTCGGCAAGACCGCTGCGTGTCCGTGTACGCTGATGCAAGGGGAGGCGTGGTGAGTGCCAGCCTTCGCGCCCTTGGTCTCGACTACTTGTGCAACCCGGCTGATGACGCGCAGGCATTGGGACCTGGCGTTGAGTTGTGGGGGCCCCATTTGGAGTTTGTTGTGCGCAGTCTTCTCGAGTCTGAGCGGCAGCTCTGCACCAAGGTGTTTGGGCAGCACAAAGATGGTGCATCAGCGTGCTTCGCCGAGGTGGTAGCGCACGCCAGTGTTCTTGATTTCTTGAGGTTTGGACGTGCAGCTGCTGATGCCAAGAAGGACCCCATCAAGCTCCTGCGATTGTTGGAGGTTTTTGATTCTTTGAATAAGCTCAGGTTGGACTTCAACCGGTTGTTCGGCGGAAAGGCGTGTGCAGAGATTCAGAACCAGACAAGGGACCTTGTGAAGTTGGTGGTGGATGGCGCCGTTGAGATCTTTGAGGAGTTGCTTGTGCAGGTAGAGCTGCAGCGGCACCTGTCTCCCCCAGCTGACGGGGGTGTGCCACGCCTAGTTAGCTTTGTGGTTGAGTACTGCAACCGGCTCCTCGATGAGAAATACAGGCCTGTGCTTGCACAGGTGCTCACCATCCATCGCAGCTGGCGCAAGGAGGTGTTCAATGACAAGATGCTTGCTGACACGGTGCTTAGCATTGTCAAGGCCCTTGAATCCAACTTTGATGTTTGGTCGAAGGCGTACGAGAATGTGACACTATCGTATCTCTTCATGATGAACACACATTGGCATTTCTTTAAGCACTTGAAGGCTACTAAGCTAGGCGAGCTCTTGGGTCATATGTGGCTCCGGGAGCATGAACAGTATAAGGACTACTATTTGACAGTGTTTATGAGGGATAGCTGGGGGGCACTTTCGCCGTTGCTCAACAGGGAGGGACTAATCTTGTTCTCCAAGGGCCGGGCCACAGCGAGGGACCTGGTGAAGCAGCGCCTCAAAACATTCAATGCGAGCTTTGATGAGATGTTTCGCAAACAATCGGCATGGGTTATACCAGACAAGGACTTGAGGGAGAGGACATGTGACCTTGTGGTGCAGGCAATAGTTCCTGCTTACCGGAGCTACATGCAGAACTATGGGCCACTCGTGGAGCAGGATGTAAGTGCTAGCAAGTATGTAAAGTACACCGTCGATGGTTTGGACAAGATGCTCAGTGCACTCTTCATTCCCCGTCCCAGGAGGGCTGGGAGCTTCCAAATCAGGCACTCGGATGGCAAAATTACTAGTGCGATGACAGGGTTGTATCGGAGTGTGTCCACAGTGAAATAACTCCAGTTGAAGAACCGATAGATTGGTTCTAATATCTATGAAGTAACTGGTTAAGTGAGAATGATTCATTTTTCACCAGTCGGCAAAGAGCTCCGCACTGGATGTGAGCTGTAATAATGGATCTATGATGAGAGCAGTGGTGGCATATGAACAGAAGCCCTTCTTGAGTTGCATGGTGAACAGAAGATGGTGGGAGCATTTCTTCAGTGCGCATTTGAGATGTTATCCTCTCCTTGGCTGTCTTCTTCCCTTCTCTGTTGTTCTGTTAATGTCCCTAGCACCATAGTCATTCATTTAGAAACTTCTGTGGGGACTGGTTGATATTTAATCAGCTGTGTAGTGTATGTAAAATTGGTTGTATTTTAGGTGGACTGTTGACATTTATCTGTTCCATGTGCTACAAATTGAGATCCAGTATGCAATGTATTATATGGAAAACTGGAAGTTTGAAGAACTGTTGGGAGCCAACTGGTTATTATCAGTCCCTGTATTTCTTAGTGAAGAAGCTCTGCGATTCGGTAAACTGGTGTAATATATACCCCCAATATATAGGCGAGTTACATAATAATCCAGACCACCACAGTGAATCCTTCCATAATTTATTTTTCATGACATTATTGTAAAAGCATTCAATAGTGAGAACTTATTGTCTATTTTTCATGACATTACTGTTTTAGCCAAGTCAGAATTTGGGGGTTAGGTTGAAACCAGCCATAACCGGCGCTGACATCCGTTGAGGACTGTGATCTAGAATGTTTGTTAACAGAGTGGTTGTGTCTCATTCAGTTCATGTAGTGCGTCTAGTTACTACTTCATCAGCATACTGTGGTACTCCTTTCGTATATTTCGACGAGTTACTAATGTGTATGTAGCGTGTGTATTGATGCAGGATGAAATCAGCAAACTTGGAATCATGGAGCTCGCACCTTACGCATGCCAGGAGTAAAAAAATTGTTTGGGCCATTTTGTTTATTTCCCCTGCAGTTTGTGTTTCCAGCTAACGATCGTACTGTTTTGTTGAATGAGCCAGAGGCCCAGAGTGATCACAAGTACACGAGGGAAACCTGACCACTACATCCTATGTAAGGCCGACTGCTTATATTGAGCTATTTTTACTCTCTCCAGTATTTTCCATTCTGCAAGATTCTACATGATATATCAAAGCATTCATGTCACCATTTCACCATGATCTTTTCATCCTTTTTAGCACCAGTGCAATGCTCCAGAGAAGTCTCTTCTTGGTACAGATGGTTTCGACGCATCCGTAGCTTTCGCGGTAGCAAACGGCGGGGTATCCAAAGGATGTAGTTCTTCCTAACGTCTGCAAAAGATGAGATCAGTTGTGTGCAGATTAAAATCAGTTTCTGTCACGAGCTTGATCTCGAGACCGTAAGTTGTAGCGGTGCGAGGCTGGAGGTCACCCAGAACGATCGGTTAATCAAGCCGGTGATCTGTCGTGAAGTCTGATAGAAGAGATGTGGAAGAAGAATTGCAGAAGCAGAAGTCGAGACAACGGAATTGGGTTTTGTAGAGATAAATTCTTGTATATAGTAGTGCTTGCTGGCCTATCTCTGGAAACAAAAAGGAAATAAGGAAACGGATACATCCCCAATTACAATTGTAAATGTAACAAACTTGTTTACAAGTCCTATTCAGATACGCCTACGAACTCAGTTGTCGTATTGTTGTATGAAGCCGATACTAACCCCTGTTCTGCCAAATCAACCGAATCGCACGCTAAGCCCGTTGCGCCATCCACACCAGTTGCACCAGCCCGCAATCTGTGACGTCTTCGTACATAAGTATGCCCCGACATGACAGTTTCACTCCATCCATTGATGGTTTGGCAACGGAATATATATACGATTTCTTTTCTTGATGCCTGCTTTGTGCTCTTCATTAATCCCCACTTTGGCTAAGTTGCAAACACCAGGCTCTGGCTTCCAATCAAATAAGTTTGTGCGATTGGAGTAATGTTTCGCTTTCAGAAAGTTCAGGAATGCCATTTAGATCCATGCTGGAAGTTAATTTCAGAAACAACTTGTATTTCACTATTTTGACAATAATCTAGAGCTAATTTTAGAGATGGTAAAGTCAATTCTTTACTACTTCTTGACATGAGGAAGTTTCACTAAAATTTTCGGCGATACGTTCATCTCAATTCTTTACTACATAAATAGTGGCTCACTGATTCTCACTCCCTAGCTGACTGACACTGAAACCCAATCTTGGAAATCTGAAACTGAAAATTTTATGTTGATCTGATGTATATGTTTATTTGTGATTGCTAATGCTAATAGCCTAATGTACAGTTTACTACCGTTGGAAGGTACTGGTCTGAAACTTTCACAGGCTGAATAGCTTAATGTGGTAAATTTTTGAAGTAAATTTCATCACAGGTCCCTTTTATTTACTCAGAAAACTTGGAAGTGTGATCACCTTGTTGATAAACTAATTAAAATTGAGTAAGGAATGGTGATCTGTGGTGAGATTTACTGAAACTGAAAATTACTCTATGTTTACTGTATTCTGAAAATCTGAAACTGAAACTGAAAATTTTGAAATCTGAAAACTGAAACCCGACATCTGAGATCTGAGACTGAAACTGAAACAATTTTTTTTGGAAATCTGAAACCGAAAATGAAACCTGAAAATCTGAAATCTTAAATCTGAAACTTGAAACCTGAAAATCTTAAATCTTAAATCTGAAACTGAAACCCACTCTTAAATCTTAATTCTATTGCAGGATGATGCAACACCCGCAGTACGCGTTGCTCCTATCGGAGTACGATAATGACCACCACGCACACCTTATAGCGGACAAGGGTGTGGTGAGATTTCTACCTTTTTTTACCATGTTATGAATTTTTCTGTGTCTGATCATTCTCTCAATTTTTTGACCTTGTCTATGCATATTTCTATGGCAGATGCTCCCGCCACTTCGCCTTCAGACCCACACCCCTCTAGATTGGGATGAACGGTACGTGCTATACGTCCGTGAGGCTGGTTTCCTTACTTTGGCGCGGATTGTCACCAATGGGCTACCCCGCATGGATGGTGATGCACTAACGGCACTGGTGGACCGATAGCGCCCAGAGACCCACACTGCAAGATGTAGCTATGATTCTAGGCCTTCCCACAGACGAGCTTCCCGTGACTGGAGATATCAACAACGCGGGTTGGAGAGACCGGGTTGGTGAGTGGCTAGGTGTGCGACCGGACTACCCGGCTCAAGACACAAGGGACAATCGACCGTCCATCGTGCTTACGTCGTGGCTGCGTGCAAACTTCAACATGTGCCCGCAGGACACAGATGAGGTTACAGTGCAGCGCTTCGCATTGGCATGGGTGTGGCATCCACTCGGGTCCTTCCTATTCCCCGACAGTACCGGCAATGCTGTCTCCTGGATACACCTGCATATGTTTGCTGATTTCGGAGCGGCAGGGACATACATTTGGTGTTCTGCTGCACTAGCCTGTCTGTACTGCCACTTGTGCGATGTATGCCGCTCACGGAGTGCTGAGGACAACTTAGGTGGCTGCGCAAACCTTGTGCAAGTGTGGATGTGAGAGCGTTTACCCATGGGTAGGTCTACTCGTGCTACCTTGCCGGTTGGACATATTTTGTTTTTTATATTCTTTACCATTTAATAAAAAAGCGACTCAAATTCATCTCCCTGCAGGCATGGCGCCTTGACGACCCTTCGTCGCTTCCGACGGTAGCCTACCTACTGGGCCTCAAGACTATTCAGTGGGCCCTGTTCGTATCCGCGGGCCCATGTAAAGGCCCATTGTGTTCACTTGTGCGGTGTATCTCGTCCATGTCCACTGAGGTCAACTATGTAAGACATTAATTTTGCACCTGCCTGTTGTGCCACTGAGGTCAACTATGTAAGACATTAATTTTGCACCCGCCTGTTGTGCGTTGCAATAGAACTTAAAAAAAGAGTTATACATAGCAACAGACGAGGTCTTAAACCACATAATAAATATTAATTTTATTTCACACACATACAAACAAAAATATTAATTCCATCTATTACATCACTTGCTACTACTACTACCCAGAAATTAAAATTTTGAACTCATAGTTGTTTACATTTGGAAGTTGGAGTCGATGCGACTTCCCTCTCCGACGCACTGCCCATTACCGGTCGGCAAGAAAGAGGGTTACACGTCGACGACCACTTTCTTCGACACTGAACCCAAACCGCAACTTAGTTCTTACGGCCATTGATCTCAGTAGCCCTCGTTCTTATGGCCATTGATCTCAGTAGCCCTCGCCAAACTTAAGATCTCAGTAGCCCTCGTTCTTACGGCCATTGATCTCAGTAGCCCTCGCTAAACACATCACGATGAGATGGGAGGCTAGGGGAAGAGGTGGAATGATTTCTAGCCCAGCAGGGTAAACCCCCAACTTTATTAGTAGTGATTAGCTGGTGCGTTCCTCGCATACGCATAGGCATGTGCTTGTTCACGATACTTCCAGCTCTACAAGATAGAAAGCAGTAATGGGAAGCAGGCCAGTAACAAATCCTGGAGAAATGGCTCGAGATGTACACTCGCAATAAATGCAACGAGTAAACAAGCAACCAATGCAAATCTGCTCAAAGTTCATACTCCAGGATAATCCCCATTAAGGATAATAATGCAAATAGCCGTTACGCATTACAACATAGCAGAAAACCGTAATACCATATACGACCTGATACAAACGGATAACGCAATGGTCTAAACACCAAACGGAGACACTTGAAATACTCAGAAGACACTTAAACAGGTAGCAGATAGAAATGAAGCATGGCCTCCTCACTCTTCCTCGGATTCAGAATCGGCGCTCTGAAGCCACTCCACGAATGGTTTCTTCCTCGAGGACATCTCCATCATAGAGGGCTTTCAGGACAACCGGGACCTCCTTCAGGGCTTCGGCGCTGCACTTGCCGCCAAATGCCTCGATGGCCTTGACCAGGAGTACCTGGGCACCTTCGTCGAGCACAGCAGCAGCTAGGTATTTCTTGTCCTTCGATACCTCCTTTGCGAACACCATCGAAGAGAGCCTCTAAGAGAGCATTCATCGCGTCCTGGGGAGGCAGGGGTTGAGGAGGACAGCACACCCTTGAGCTGAGCTGTTGTGGCAGCCTTGCCCAAGTTAGCCTTGATCTCTTCAACTGGTTCATCATAAGGGGTGGTTTTAGCCCCAGCCTGGTTGCCATTGGAATCATCTTGAGCCTTTGCTGTTCCATTAGCAGTACTCTCTTTCTGTGGCATCTGTTTCTTCTCCTGTCTCATCAGTGGAAGGCATAACCATTTCGGCAGTTGCTGCACTCAGCTGCTCCTGCATGCGTTGTTTGATGGCCTCCAGTGAGGTGTCCGTCTGCCACTGTAGATCATCGTCGTCGTCATCTTCTGCAGCAGCAGCATTGTCACCATCTTGACTGCGAGTTGGTGAAGTTGAATGATCCTCATCAGAGCCACCACTAGCAGTCTTTTTCTCTGTAGCAGCACCTTTTGCAGTAGTTTCCTTGGAAGAAGACGTACCTTTCTTCTTTGCATCCTTCTTTAATTTTTTCTGCTCCTCATCAGCAGCCTCACCATCCTTCAGGCATTCCTTCTCAGCTCTTCGCATAGCCTTCTTGTCTGTTAGAAGTGGATCTCGGGCCGGCATGCCCACACTTTGGACCCTTACCCAGGAACACAACAGATTTGGCGAAGACTATAACTGTACACATTGTAAGTGAACTCAAATATGAAATAACTAAAACGTGCAAATCTCTATTCTGTTTTGGAGAAGACTTACATTGTTCAAACAAAACAAACCAACTTCAGAAAATACCTTCTTGTCTCAAAAAGTCACAAGTTATCATAATTGAATATTGAGAAAACATAGTTCTCAGTATTGCAGCTTCAGAAATTACCTTACTGTCTGCATTCTGTAGTAGTAAAAGTTACCCCATTGATGGGATGCCCACTGTTGGTGCTTCGAAGCATACTGTTGATGAGCCCATTCCTGAAAGAGGTTTAAGTCACTATTTCCATCGACGAAATTAGCCAAAAAACCTGAAGAGAAGAAAAACCATGGCAGAAGATAATCATATGCAAATAGTTTCTAGTTTCTACTTCAGTCTTTCCTTTCAGATTTTGCTGGTCAAGTTAGTAACATCGTATAAATGGCGTTACTTACAATTTAACTCCAACACCCAGGCACAACTAACCCACAAATTCATGTTCAGGTACCTTTTTTTCTTGAAATTGCTTGTGAAATAGTTCCAGGCAGTACATGGCAGCTAGGATAGATAGCAGAACAAGATGAACATGTAAAGGGCTAGTGGTCCAGCACTCCAGCTCATCTGTTGGAACTTGCCTGGCTAGGTGTTTCCAGAATAGCAAGGTTTGGTTAGAACGGCAGCTATTGACTGGCACATACCAAAATAGAAAACAAAGTAGGACTAAATGCTCTAGTTTTTTTGCCCAGCACCAGCAAAACTGAATGCCCCAGACGTTACCAATGGGACCAGAACAGAATTGATAAATATGACTTCAACCTTAACTTCTAGGCTTATAGGCTGATGCCAGGGCCAAACAGGTAGCTTACTTTTGAGCTTCCGTAATGGGTTAAAGCCTCCTTCCATATGTAAGACTCGTGTAAGCCAAAGTCAGTAGCTATCTTTTGGTGTTTATAAGCTGGAAGTACAGTCCACATATAATATAAGCCGATCAGTCAGGCGAAATAGACCCAAGGTAAAGTGAAACAACGGCGTATTTCTCCAGAAATACCTTCATTGGTTAAAAAGATTAAACACTAAATTTACCTAATAGAACGACTAGCCTAACAATTAGGGGTCAACAATGGTATCATGGACATCATACGACATTATAATGAGTGGCCAGCAGTTTCAGTACAAACCTGTTGTTCAACAGGGCAAGTGATCAATGTAGGACATGGACTCAACACGCAAATCCACTAAACATGTGAAGTGAGACATGCAGAATGTTTTGACCGTATGTAAAATAACAACAATTATACGTACACGTAGTCTACTTTTAACATGTGTAGTCATCTAAAAAATCTTGCCCAATTAATTATATTCCATCTGGACTTCAAATCCCTCCCAAATGTTCAAACACTATTCACTCATTTTCACCTCACTACCTAAATCAGCTGCCTTGGTCTGCTGCATAACTGATTCATCAGTATTCTCCGCCTCTTCAATCCTGGAGGAAAGCAGTGGTTCAAACTGGACAAAATGTTGTTCCATGCCTAACAACAGAAGAAACTCGTTCTCACACAAAATGTTTGAGGTTTTGGACTTCTCCATCAGAAGAATGCCCTCAGCTAGCTTTTCATTGACATTGACTTCTGACAGATGGTTACCACAAATCAGGTTCGACTTTTGCAGATTGTCTTTGGTTTGCGCAGTGGTACAGCTAGTAATGAACTTCTCTGTGGCATTTATTTTCAGATTCTGTGTTGTCGGGATGGAGACAGTTTCGTTGTTAGCTGGGTAAAAGCATGGTATATTCAATTCAGATTCAATTCTCTCCTTCAAGAAAGCCATCTGAGGCTTTTCACCATGAACAAGAATTACATGGTTGGGTGAAAGAAATTCTGTAAGATCCATGATCCCTTTGGAGTCTGTGTGAGGACTGAATGACAGCTGATGGATCTGGTCCACAAAAAGAAAAGGACTTGGTATGAGATGAAAACATAAGAACTAGGGATTGCAAAGGTTAACTATCTAAATTCCAATAAAAATAGAAAGTATAAAATGAAGTGAAGAGCAACCTGACATCTGACATCAATATGGGTGTCCTTGTCTAAATCAATCCTTGTACGTTTTCCAGACATCAACTTATGGCCGATGGTTCCAGCAACACAATATCTGAATGACAAAAACAAAGTTGATATCACAATTAAAAAAAATAGCTCAAATATTTTAAACAAGCAGGGTATTTTTTCCCTGCTTGACTTCTTTGAGTACAAGATTTGAAAAAATAGAATTTAGAATTTGATCAAAACTGAAGCAAAAATAATGTATCTCTACAAACTACGAAACGAAATTCAACTGCAAGCAGAAAGACATTTATTTTTTTACAGAAGAAGTAAGAAATTTTTAGAGTTAAAAGGAATACCCTGGAAGTGTAACCAGATTTTTTTCTGATGGAGCCCATTTCTTAAACACCTCAAGAGAAAATCCACCGCTAATCATACCAGGTGTTGCAAAAAGTACACAGGGGCCAGGATCATTAATGAATGAACGCTCAAAGTGGCAAACTGTAATGTGAAAAAACCTTCAATGTTGTTATGATATAAGATAATTACAAATGAAGCACAGAATATCTCTTATTTCCGTTGGAGAGTACCACATACAAGGTAGGTATCAAAAAAATATCTTCAACATTAGGTTTAACTACCTTCATTTGTAAAACACCATAATAAATAAACGAACATAACATCCGGTTTCTATATAAATGCAAAAATCGAACTACAGGCATTTTTTAACGGCAGAACTGAACATTTAGAATTTGCCCTCAGTCAGATGTGCTTTATCTTTGTTCTGCATATGATTTAACTAAGGTGCTTTTTCAATAACGTACCATGCTTGAAGTCAAATGGGTTATGAACTGTGTAGCTGTCCTTGATCTTTTGGCTAGTCCATCCAATAAGCATCTTGTAGTACATGTTAGCTTGAATAGTTAAACCTATAGAACAAATACAACCTCAAATAAAGTAGACAAATATAGAAGCAAGCTAACGTTTGATGAAAACAGACGTACCAGCTGAGAAGTAAATAGGAATCTTCAGGTTCATCCTTTCCCAATAGTCATCCAGTAATATGCATAGCTCCTGAAACACATAAGAAAACAGTGTCACTTCTAAATGGATATTCCACGCAAAGAAGTTTTTAACAGTGTGCTTCAAGGGACTTGTTTGTTCAAAGGGAATTTTATCATTTAAGTTAGATGGTGACAATAGTTCATCGTAAATTTGCATGTCTCCTCAGATATATTTAAGATAGGAAGCAGGGATACCTGAGCTCTTCCCAAAGCAAACGTCGGAATGAGAACTTTACCTCCTCCAGAAACACATTTATGGACCTACAGAAATAGAAGCTCACTGAAGTGATGAAAGTACAGTAACATAGAAAAACTTACATGCACGTACAGTTCATAGAAATTTGACTTTTCAGTAGAATCAAGATTATTATTTTTGGACTGAGGTATCATAATTCCAACAGTAGATTCAATCCAGAACAAATACTAGTCACACTTAATATTCAGTGATTGGAATATCAACTTCCTGGATGGTACAGTGCTATGAAAGTAGTAAAGTATGTAAAAGCAAATCCATCAGCAGTGATGATTATACTAAATATTTTAGTTGATCATGAGCGTAGCATAGGTGTCACACATGCAACCAACATCTACAGAACTAAATACACTTTCAGTGTGCAGGTTCAAGTTTTCATACCGCTTTTAAAAACTCTCTCTCTCGAGCATGCTTTGAGTCACGTACAGTTTTAGCATATGTGGACCTTCAAAAAGAAACTTTTAGTTAGTGCTTAACATTACACACAGAAAGCAAAATATTCACACAAACGAACGGTGTTTTCGGAGTCCCATCAATAATGGTAAAGCATTAAGAAATCACAAATTATAACCTAAAACAAATGCAGACTTATTATTTTATATTGTGTCACTGACATGTGGCCCAAGACCCCACATGTCATCCCCACACTAGATGGTATTTTCCAATTTATACCTCTTTGTGGTGGTACCGACCAAATTTTCTCTATTATATTAAATCAGCAGTAACGAAATTCAGCAACGTGATGACTAACAATCACAGGTGATTGCTGGCTGCCCAAGTTCCCAACCCAAAACACAGACACAACAAATTGTAACAAAACACGGCTATCAATAAGATAACAAGCACCTACTTCCCCTGTGGTTCTAAAAAATAACGAATAATCTATGCCTCTAATGGGCATAATTAACTATAACACCAGGTTGACAATCAAAGGAAATTCAAACACCAAATAGAAAAGCATGCCAATAAGTGGAGGTTGGACCATACTCGGTTATCAAAAGATCCAACTTCAGGCGATCAATTTGTGCTGCTCCAAGATGTCTATCCGGTGTCATATTGTAATCTCCGGTGTAGACCATAGCAGCATCCCCAACTTTTGCATAAATCATCGCAGCTCCTAGGACCTCAAGTAGTGACAACAACATTAGAAAGAAGATAACTAAATCAGTACTTCCATTTCAAAGAACTTAAAGAACAGTATAACACTGCACTATATATGGGCCAAAATCATATAAAGACATACATGTCCAGCATAATAAGCACGGATCACAAGATCTTTATCTACTTGAACAGTCTGCTTCAGGTCTAATGGTATGACTGGAAGATTAAGCAAACAAAAGCCATCATTTATGCATACTTGTGTTCAAGCATAAATTTCTAAGTAGACCAGTAAAAGAAATGGCACACCTAACATTACCTTTCTTCATGCACATAGAATATCTTCGTAGCTATATTGCTCCTCCTCTCCTCTCTGATCTACCATTACTTTCCGATAATCTTCCAGCATCAGTGGAGCTAAAGCCTTTGTCGGGTACTGTTTGAGGTACCATGATATGAGATGAATATCACTTGGCAAGACATGCTAAAGCTTCACATAAGAATAGGAGAGAACAAAAAAGACCAAGTACTTAGAGCTTATCAGCTACCAATGCATTATCCTTTACTTGGATGATTTCGAATCATGACTTTCTTGGTGAAATTTGGCAAAGTCATCAAATTTACTGAACTCTAATTGATACAGCTGGAGAACATTGCTCTGCAACTCTTCAGACCATAAGCTACCAAAACAATTTAAACAAGGACTTGACTAGCATGTACTAAACCATAGTACATTGACTTTTGCAAGCTAACAAGGTACTAGTTGCTAGCTCAGATGTGCCAAAATCCAAAATTTTAACAACCCAATCCAACCCCAATATGCCTGAAGCAAACCAAGTATACAAAACAATTGGCACAAACTCAATAAACACAAGTTGATTAGATCGTACTGTCATGTAGATTGGGCCGTGATACCCGCAGACCTCGGTGAAGTACGGGAGCGCCCCGATATGATCCAAATGGCTGCAGTAGGTAAATTTCAGAATACAATTAGTTGCTCAAACAATTGAAGAAATTGCCACAAAATAAAGATTTTTTTTTGGTTTTTTTGCCTACATACAAGTGTGTGATGACGACACAGGAGATAGCAGAGGTGTAGTTGGGGGTAGCACAGGCGGAAAGGATACGCGTGAAGTCGGGGTAGTGGCGGCGGTCGTGGTATCCCATGTGCATCCCGCAGTCAAACATGACGTGCTTGCCGCAGATAGTCGCCACAACGCAGCTCTTCCCCACCTCCTGCCCTGCTCCTGCCCCACTCGTAGACAGACGCACAGCCTTAGGTGTGATTTTTAATCAGGTCGTGCGGGAGGAGGGTGCTATTGGTGCCGGTCGCTTACCTAGCACGAGGCACTCGATGGCCATGGCCGGTCGCTGCGGTGCCACTAGCTAAGGCTGAGATTCAATCTGAAATTTTCTCGCGAAGGATGAAACTGTAATTATTCAGTAAGCAAATAGATAGCAGTAAGAATTGGCATGTTTTGCTTACAAAACTACATCGGTAGGGCAGTTGCTTTTAAAGTCAAATGCAGCAGCACACCCAAAATAGAATAAAAACAATTTAAGATACAATGTTTTAGATTGACGCACAGTACCCTTTCCTCATTAGAAAAGAATCTAACATATCATTTTTTTCTTTCTATGGAAATGCCATCCTTTTGTATGATTAAACCTTTAGTGCTTGAAGGAATAGATTAGATTAACATTGGGGTTAAAAAGTACAGTGCTTGACTGTTGCTGAAAAAGAGTAGAAGGTAACATATGATACACTAACATAAAACATCAAAATACTTGACGTGTGACTGTTGTTACAATTTGTTGTGTGTGTGTTTTTGGGCTGGGAACCTGGGATATAGCCAGCAATCACCTGTGATTGTTAGTAATCATGTTGCTAAATTTCGCTACTGCTGATTAAATATAATAAAGAAAATTAGGTCGGTACCATCACAAAGAGGTATAACTGGAACTTGTGATTAAATGCCCAAATAACTAATCAACAAACTCAAATAGCGAAATTGATAAAGTGCGAACTACTTTCAAATATACATACGAAGCCTGTAAACACTCCATCCTTCAGTAAATAGCAATACCCAGTCACAAACATCCCCCATCATTGCCCTCAATTTACCATGCAGATAGCAAAGCGCAGGCTGGGAAAACATTTACCTTGAGCAGACAAACCAAGCAAACACTACCTACTCATATAACCTCGGCGCCGGGGAGCAGCAGCAGCAGGGCGGCGTCGGCGACTCGGCGTTGGGGAGCAGCAGCAAGAAGCCAGGCGCCGTCGGGGTCAGCGAGCAGCAGCAACAGGGCGGCGTCGGCGACTCAGTGTCGGGGAGCAGCAGCAGGGAGCCAGGCGGCGTCGTGGTCGGCAAGCAGCAGCAGGCGGCGGGCGGCGTCGAGGAGGCAGCGAGGAGGCAGCGAGGGAGGAGGCGGTGAGGGAGGAAGAGGCGGCGGCGGCGGCGAGCTGGAGGCGAGGGGAGGGAGGAGGCGGCGCGAGGAGGAAGGGGGGGGAGGCGGGAGGGAAGGGAGGCGGCGGCGAGGAGGAGGGGGCGGCGGCTGGGAGGAGGAAGGCGGCGGCGGCGAGGGAGGGGAAGGGCCCTTCGGCGGCGGGCGAGGGAAGGCCCTTCCAGGGGGAGGCGGCGGGATTGGGGAAAGGAAGAGGAGGCGAGGCGACTGAGAAAGTGAGGAGTGAGGGTTAGGGTTGGGAGGCCGGAGGCGTAGTCGGCTAGTCGCGTTCGCGTAGTTCGGGACTCGGGACGGGAGTCGGGAGCGGGTACCGGTTTTGGATATTTATTAGGATATATCCAAATTAATTCGAATTTACCGAATATCTGATTACTGAATCTATATCCGTATCCGCTAGAAAAAAACCGAATTCATATCCGAAAAAAAAAATCTGAATTTTACCTATATTTATTCGGTCGATTGGTTGGGAATTATCCATTCCGTTTACACCCCTACCTACGGATGATAAATCGTTTCGTTGTTACACCCAACAATATCATATTACCACAAAAAAACACATGCCTAACCCGCAGCAATCCAATTAAACTGGTACGAGTATTCTTACGGTATTAAGATCTTTGATCTGGTCTAAAACCACAACCCAGATACGCGAATCCTAATCGCAAGCAGTCGGCACGCGCGACGAAATCACCCAAACGCTAGTTCACGCTAAGTCGACAACGACCACAAGTAAATCAACAAAATCATTGGCCTAGGATCCCAGGCGCATCCCGAACGGATCAGCCGATTCAAACGCCGCACGGATCAACCCCCCGAAAGGAAAAAAAAAACAGAACGGATCTAAGCTAAACGGAGCAGAGCAGATCGAATCGAAGCTAACCACGAAATCAGAAGCGACGGATCAAGGGATGGGGTTTCTCACCTCGGGTGGGGATTTGGTGGGGAGGAACCAAATCGAATCGAGGAGGAGGTTGCGGGGATTGGCGGCGAGTGGGTGGAGTGCTGGGGAGAGGAGGTGAGGTAGGCGGCTTTTATATGGAGACAGACAGCTAAAGCAGCGGAGGCTAGGGCTGCGGAGCTCGTGCTGGCGAGCCAGCAAGCTCGGCGAGGCGGACGAGGCCACAATGCCCTGGGCAAAGGCGTCGGGTGAGGAGAGAGAGAGAGAGCGAGCCGAGAGGGGGGTTGTGCGAGCGAAGCGGAGATAGCAAGGCGGCCAGGATAATCATACGGCGGAGAAGGAAGGAGGAAGAGCATCGGACGGTCTCCAACGTGACAGAATCACAGTCAAGCAAAACGCAAACCGAATCAGACGGATGAAAAGGAAGGGCGCGCAGAATCGGATGGCACAGATAATCGAAGTGACGTGGCGTGGCTCTCTACGCCTCAACTTTCCCTTCCTTTATAATTATCGAAATTTTATCCAATAATTATCAATGCAAGAAAGATCATCACGCGAGGCAGAGCAGACGGGGACCCCGCGAACTGGCCGGCCACGCCTCAATCCTCGCCGCTTTGTTACCTCGATCTCGCCGGGAATAGATACATAGATCAGCACAAGCTGACTCTCCCACCTCGCAGATCTACCGCTTTCGTACATGGAGGAGCACTAGCAAGAGGAGGGTGCTAGGGTTTGGGGATGGGGCATTGGCGTGCGGTGCGGACCGAAGCCAGGGGTTGCTAGGGTTTGGGTGTCATCGCGGTCAGAGATGGGCTAGATTAATGCTGGATTTCGTGGGTTCAAGGGGGAAAAGAAGAACAGAGACCGGGCGGGAGGAGGCGACCAGGCATGACGAGGGGCGGCAGCCGTCAGGATGAGGGATTGAAGCCATATCTGGATTTGGTGGCTTTGGCGATTCAATGCCAGCGTGTTGGACATCGATTCGGCGCTTCGCCGTGTGTTGGGCGGTGCAGGGAGAGTGTGCGGAGAGAGAGGAGGCGGGAGAAGGCGGAGGCGTCTGAGGCGGCCGCGGCGAGGGAGGAGGAGAGGAAGGGGAGTTGGGAGAAGAGGGAGACGGAGAGCGCGAGGAATGGAGGATGGCGGCTGAATGGCTGATGGAGCGATGGCCGAATATTGCTTTGTGAATTAGGGTTTCCTTGGGCCACCTGTCAGTGTGAGTTGGCGAGTAAACAGGCGTGACGGGCACAAGTGGACCTCACTCATGCTCACGCCCATTTACCCGTTGGGCAGAGGATTGGTCCAATTTCCATATCTATGGGCAAAGAAAGTCCCTCATACCCAGCTGCATTAGGGTATTTGCCCGCGGACACATGGGTAATCAAGCACAATTGTCATCCCTATGTAGGATGGCAATCGGACGCGGCAAACACGGGTAATGCTCTCCCATATCTATGTCCACGACCTCGATTTTCCCTCACGAGCATGCCCGCGTAGGACGACGGGCGAAGAACCCCGCTCATGCCCGTCGACCGTGGGTACCCGTCGCCCACAGACATGTCCGTTTACCCCGCGAACAATGCACCATCGCCTGCGGGTATTCATCGCCCGCGGACATGCTCGTCACACATAAACAATGCACACATAATGAGGACATCCCTATGACTACTACATCTTCCATTCCAAGTGTGCATGAGGTTGTTCATGAAGCACCAAAGGGTCCAATGACTAGACCAAAAGCTAAGCTTATAAACCAACATGTGTTTTTGTTTCTTTTAAAAAATCCTATTGACTTTGATGCGAATGGGATACTACCTCATGCAAATACATTGTATATTCTCAGGTTTGAACATTGTGAAGCCTTTGGAACCGAGAGAGAGGAGAGGGATGCCGGAGTCAAAGCAGTAGAGGAGAACCATGGAAGATCAAGACAGATCCACGACCAGGTTCGTTGTCGCGACCAGGTCCACGACTAGGTCTTGAAGGTTGTACTCGTGCAGGGCAGGGAACGCTGGTCGGAGTCTACAACCAGATGCCGTCATGCAGCGCTAAAGGGGAAGGTCCAAACAACCCAACACTTAGAGAAAGAAACCAAACCATGTGGAGGCCTAATGTGTGAACAGTACTCGACGAGTCGACGTGAACAACAGTCGGCGTGAACAGTACTCGTCGTGAGTACATGCTTTGAATAGTAAATTCGAACACTATGTTTAGATTAGGAGTTGGATTCGAAATCCTTTGGCTGAATCAATTAAGAGCTGGCCCTAGGCCTTGGTGCGTGAGTTAGGGGGACACCACAAATACTATCGTGACCCCCCTGTATCCCTTAGACCACGTTTAATCTATTATTTTTTGAACAACATATGCTTGTTTCTCCTGTTGTGCTCATAGTCAAAACAGTGAGAATTGGCGTCAGAACCAGAGGCCGTTCTTGCTTTTTCTGTTGGGAATTGAGAGTTCGACGATCTTTGCTTTGTGGTCAACGAGGATCCAATCAAGTGTATGTTTGGGCGAATTTTGCAAAGAGCTGCAAGTCCGTGCATTCTGTGAGGGAGCAGCTAGCGGTTCGTCAAGATACACAAGTTATCGAGAGGTTTTACGTCAAGAAGATCGCCCCCTCATCATATGGCATCAGTGTCAGGTGCACTCGGTAGAACCATTATCCTTTTAATTGCTTGTTCTTCTTTTCTGTCCTATTTAGCTAAAGCCGCAAACAAAAAAATAGGTTAATCGTAGTTCAATCTGTTATTTTTGTGTGAGTTTCGTTAGGTTTTGGTCCATTAGAATTTTTGTTTACGTGCTGATCATCGTGTTCCTTTGCGTAGCTTTATCTTTGCATCCGCATAATCCATACAAAAAAACCATCTTCAATCTCAGTTCTAGTTTCATCCCGAAGGTTGGAAACCCTAGCCGCCTCTCTTGTGTTGGCCAGTTGGGAACCCTAGCCACCAATTGAGAAACAACCAAATTGATCTCAATCTTGTGGAGTTGGATAAGAATCCTTGCTGTCCGAAATTGATCCACATGTTTCCTTTCCGAATTCCATTGGTAAGGAAAAAGTCCGAACCAACTCCAAGAGTTTCTATCTGAAACCAATATTTTCCTATTTCTGAAGTTAAGTCTCGGATTGTTTAGGGTTTCCAACTTGCACCCCAACAGTCGATATTTTTTGTTAAATTCGAGCTTCATGTATACCCTTTCTCCTTGGAGACTAGCTATTGAATTGTGCTCTTAGGGTTGCTCTTGAGATTATACACTTGTTGTTATTTGCGACTTGAGGCAAACCCTATTTCGGCCGAGGTGCATAAAAAGAGAGAGAAAATGCAACCGCAAAGACAAAATCCACGGCTTGATACTTAAAAAAAGAAGAAAAAAAAGAGCAAAATCGTGAATTTTGCTAAAGAAAGAGTGGAAGAGAACATTTTCGGTTGCTACAGTGCCGGCCTAGATTTTCGGATCGTGTATTTCATTTTTTTTTCTTAAGCAATCTTGTGCCCTTATATAAACATTTGTGTTTATCTAGCGTCTCTCCTAGTATTTCGTGCAAAACAAACTAGTTCAATCTCAAATTCAGTTTGCATCTCACTAGTTCATTATTTGTTTGCATTAAGTCACATTTATCTTTGATTGTGCGTTCACACACTTCGTTTAAACCTTCTGGATCAGCACCTAAGTAAAGTTTTCTAGCATGGATTATCACTCAGCTTAACATCCTAGAACTGCAGAATTGAGTAGGTATACACTTACCCTACCAAGCTCCAATAAACTCCTATGTCGTGCATAACTTCACTCTTGAAATTTGTTCACACATCACCTTGTGTTCCCTACTGCCCTGAAGTGTAAGTATTATTGATATTAATTCTTTTCAGAATGGTAAAGAAACTTCGCTTTGTTCAGAATTTTGAGTTGAGTGATCCCCACATATATCCACCTATATTTTGTTGTGTGCATCACTAACCATGGCAAGATCTGAAGCCGAGGTGGAGGATCCTACTGCATCAGTCCCGCAGTACCGGTTCGATGCATTGCGCACTGAGTTGCAACAGGAGTTCAGGAAGTACTTGGATGATGTGGCTGCAAATATTGGTGAGGACATGCAGAGCAGGGAGTTGCGAGTTGCTAATGAGATCACTACCTTGCGCCAAGGCATTGCTGAACTCAAGGCAACCAAGGAGATGTTGAACGTGTGGATGGTACAGAAGCTGATGAGGCACATGTTGAGTTCGTTGTACGTGTGTAAAATCGAGGAGGCCGGCTAGAGGGGGGTGAATAGGCGGTTTTAAAAACTCTTTAGCTAAAACTAATTTATAATACGGAAGCTAATAACAATTTGGCCACTGACGATGAAGACAACAGCAGCCCGAGCGTCGTCGTCGCACCACTGAGTGTAGGCGGTCAATCGATCCATGTAGGAATCCAGAGAGGGTAGCGCAACAGACATAGGCTCCGTCGGAGGAGTAGGGCAAGGCGGGTAGGTGACATCGCCAGAGAGGACGCCCCAGAGACGAAGACCACACATGTGGATGCGCATGTGAGACATGAAGTCGATGCAAGTAACACCGTCGAAGATCACCGGGCAGCGAGGGAAGGAAACGGTGCGCATTGGTAGGCGGCGCTGGACGGCGCAGCGACCAAGGCAACGAAGTCTAACAGGCGGCGTTGGATGGCGCGGCGGTTAGAACAACGAGTTTTTAGCAGAACAAGCGGCTCGCTTTAAATATCCACGGTAGATTCACCACATGACCCACCACGATCTGCGAGCAGGGGACTAGGGTTACCCCTCGTGGCGATGGCGGCGGCGGCTTGTGGCGGCAACAGCGGCCCAGTCACGCGGGTGACCCGGGTTCGATCCCGGCAACGGCACCACTCAGAAGCTACGGAGGTTGGCTCGGGCGACGGTGAAGGAGCAGCGGCGGCGGCCCTGTCATGCGGGTGACCCGGGTTCGATCCCGCAGCAGCGCCACTCGGAAGCTGCGAGGCCCGTAGCGGCGGCGGTGAAGGAAGCGAGCTCGGCGGCAGATCCAGCGGTAGAGTAGGAGGGCTGTGGGCGGCGGGAAAACGAAGACATCGCCAGCGAGGGTCTCGGAGATCTTTATTGGTGGGTCCACGTCGGCCGAGTGGCAACGAGTCCGAACCTCGAGGCGGCGTGGACCTCCACGTCCGACGGCGAGCGAGGCGGCGCGAAGTCGGAGCGCGGCGAGTTGAGCAGATCGGGAGGCTGCGGGGCGGCGAGGCGGCAGTGAAGGAGCGAGCGGCAATAGGAGCGGGGAGCTAGATCCGGGAGGAGAAGAAGCCGACGGCGGCGGCGGCCAGGGGAGGACGAGTTGCGCGTCCGGGAGAGGTAACCCTAATGGGCTCTGATACCATGTTAGGAATAGCAACTTGTATTCTCAGAAGGCCAATGAGCCAGTATATATAGACAAGTACAGTAGGTAAATATGCAAATAAACCCTCATAACAATGGGGAATAACACAACTATACATACATCTCTAACACATGTTAGCTTGAATGGTTAAACCTATAGAACAAATACAACCTCAAATAAAGTAGACATACATAGAAGCAAGTTAAAGTTTGATGAAAACACACGTACCAGCTGAGAAGTAAATAGGAATCTACAGGTTCATCCTTTCCCAATAATCATCTAGTACTATACATAGCTCCTGAAACACACAAGAAAAACAGTGTGTCACATCTAAATGGATATTCCCTGCACAGAAGTTTTTAACAGTGTGCTTCAAGGGACTAGTTTTTTCAAAGGGAATTTGATCATTTAAGTTAGAAGGTGATAGTAGTTCATCGTAAATTTGCACGTCTCCCCAGATATATTTAAGATAGGAAACAGGGGTACCTGAGCTCTTCCCAAAGCAAACATCGGAATGAGAACTTTAGCTCCTCCAGAATCACATTTATGGACCTACAGAAAAACAAGCTCACTAAAGTGATGAAAGTAGAGTAACATAGAAAAACTTACATGCATGTACAGTTCATAGAAATTTGACTTTTCAGTAGAATCAAGATTATTATTTTTGGTCTGAGGTATCATAATTCAAACAGTAGATTCAATCTTGAACAAATACTAGTCGCACTTAGTATTCAGTGATGAGAATATCAACTTCCTGGATGGTACAGTGCTATGAAAGTAGTAAAGCATGTGAAAGCAAAGCCATCAGCAGCAATGTTATACTGAATTTCTTAGTTGATCATGAGCGTGGCACAAGTGTCACACATGCAACCAAAATCTACAGAACTAAATACACTTGCAGTGTGCAGGTTCACGTTTTCGTACCGCTTTTAAGAACTCCCTCTCTCGGGCATGCTTTGAGTCACGTACCGTTTTAGCATACTAGGAAGAAAGGGCGCACTACGCCGCGCCAGTGATGTTTTGAGCTGTACTCAAAAAAATTAAGTTTGCAGAAAGCCTATACAATATGAAGAATGCATGTGCGTGGTAGCGTTCTAAACAGTTCAGCGGCAACCATAGATAAAAAAACCGGCCGGTAACCGCCGGTTACCGGCGATTACGGTTTACGGTCCGTGAGATCGGAAAAACCGGCGAAAATTTTTTGGCTCCTTTTGATTCTGCTGCTTTCTCCCATGTGGGCAGCAGCCCCCTCATCCCCTTTTGCTCACTTATTGCTAGTAATTGACCCCACCCACTACCATTTGTTTATTTGCTCACTTATTGCCTCCCTCTTGGCCTCTTCCCTCCCTCTCATTCTCCATTTCCAGTAGCATCTCTTCCTCTCATTCTTCATTAGCTCAAGCAAGCACTAAGTCAGCCCATCACAAGCAAGCACAAGGGCAAGCACAAGGAAGCAGGAGCAGCAGCACAAGCACAAGCAAGGGTCAGAAAGTTTTCTACTTGTCGAGTTTTTGAGTTCATTGTTTGTAGGGAGTAAGGACTAAGTAGAGATTGTAGTGTAGAAAACCATCTTGAATGCATTTGTGGAGGGTTGCACATTTGGATTACTAGTGGTTAGCATTTGTGGAGGGTTGCACATTTGGATTACTAGTGGTCATGTGAAAGGCTATAGCATGTTGTGCGTATCAGTGTATGCAAGACCACATAATGCTATCCTTGCATGTTGTGTGAAATTGTGAATCAATGTGTAAGTCCATGCATGTTGTGTATCAGTGTATGCAAGACTACAGAATGCTATCCATTCACAAAACAACATATATGCCTTGATAACTCGCATAGCATATATCCATATACGGAAGATGAAATCACTTGTCAATATGATCCATGACTAACAATTTTCATCACATGCGGATTATTGTAGGTGATGACTTCTAAATCCATCAATGTTTGGGACCATGGAGAAAGACTAGGAGGTCTTTGGTTGGAAGTGCGAGATATTGCAATCTAACAAAATCGGCGGAGGTGTCACGCCTAAAACAACATCTTCTTGGGAGACACGGAGATGTTGTTGCTTGCAATGGGGTTCGTGAAGTCAGAAGGCTCATCTTGGCAAGTCTTGAAGAAGCGAAGGCAAGAAAGAAATCTCTTCAAGATGAGCATTTGCGAATGGAGGAAGCGCAAGAGAGCACAGTAGCTCGTGGTCCATCATATGAAGATGCATTTGATGATAACGAGAAAATGCAAATGGAATGGGCTCGTCGGAGTCGATAGAGTTACATCGGATGCAACAAAGAGCTAGAGCCGAGTGCGACGTTTGAACATGGTGGTGGTAGTGGAAGTGAGTGCGGGAAGTGGGAGTGGAAAGGGAAGTGGAAGTGGCGGAGGTAGTAGTACGAAGCAATGCTTTTTCAAGGATGTTTGGCGAGTCACGATCCATGAGAGTTGATCACGATATTTTGCGCGATCGGGCACCGTCAACCCGCATTGATACAACACCGTGGAGAAGCAAAGTCAAAACTTGGGAAAATTTGGTCAAAGTGGTTCCATAGTAATGACATTCTTTGGAGTTAAGGTGAGTGTCCTTATTTTCGTGCCGCCATCAAAGAGACACAAGAACTTGGCCAAGGGTTCCGTCACCAAGAGGGCATGAAATCGATGGGACATATCTTGATGCCAACGAACAAGAGGTCAAGGAGTGCGTATCACAGTTCAAAGAAGAGCGGGATATATATGGGTCTCTATTATGTGTGATTCTTGGGTGGGCCTACACAAATGAGTATCATTAACTTTATGTTGTCTTGCAATGGAAGAATGTTTTTCCATAAGTCGATGAATACAGCTGGTGACATACAAAATCTTGACTTTTTGTCTTAGTGAGATTCGTAGAGTTGTGGAAGAAGTTGGAGTTAAACATGTCATGCAGTTGTGATTGACAATGGTGCGAACTATAAGATTGTATTGACAATGACGTTTGGAGCGCAGAACAGACATTAACAAAATATGCCTTGCGGATTGTCTCGCAATGTGTTTCGTCCAGTGGATGTGAGCGAAATTGGAGCACATTTGCATTGGTACATACACAATTGAGGCAGTCTTGGATACAAGAAACTACATAAACTCGTGTATGTCCATTACAATCTGAGGCTCAAGCTTGCAAGAGCATGAGACTAGAAATGAAGATAGGGATGTAGATCCTTTTGGCGATCTAATCAATGCCACTCTGTCACGACGAGAGAAGAACCCAATCCACGAGTGGCTTGATAGCTCCATGATACAATCAGGCCCCTACTAGGCGAGGAAGGTGAGCCCCATGCCATCTAAAGTTGTAGTTGATGCTATCCCCCGAAAGGAATTGAATAAAGCACTAGATGATGAACCATTGAAGCGGTGGGCAAAGAAAAATATTGGCAAGAGTCATCTTGGGAAAAGGAAATATTGTAGCCAACCAAGCTGAAAAATTGGTGAAGACTTTGCCTCACTTACACAAGCGGAAACAAGTGCTGACAGGAAGAAGAAAAAGGCCATTGAGGAGGATATTGTGGCGGCGAAGAAGAAGCAGAAAGTCCGCCATCGATGAAGTCCGAGTACCAAGAGTGCAGTGATAGTAGCTCTCGTCGTCAGATGATGGTGCGATGGTGGGATCGCTCATGATGCGAGGCAAGACCAACCATTGGAATTCACATGCGAGCAAAACTTCACGCATGCTACTCGGGATGAAGACCATGGTTGTCATGCTTCAAAACAATTTCATAAGACCTACGAGGTAAGGGTGCGCCAAAAGATCAATCTCGACCACATGACTCTTCTTCCTATGAATCGCATGCTAGCTCAAGATCCGCTCCGGACTTATGGGCGTCGAGATGTCAATCTATTGCCTTACGGAGATGATTCTCATTTGTCGGACGTCTCTTACGATCCTAGTTTCCATTACGGCCTTGTGTCCTTCAATACCAATGCGAAAAGCGTTTACGATGGGTCGAACCCACATATTACCAACAACTTTACAATCATTGGTTACAATATGCACACGAAACACACACTTGGGATCAATACAAGGCTCACTAGCACAATTTGAAGGACTTATACTCTATGATAACAACGACTACATTGCACAACCTTGGCGTTTCGACAATGTATTGGTATGAATTACTTCTCATTATTGTTTTTGTATGCTAGTCAAGCTATCGTTCATTATCATTAGCTTATGTTTTTTTTATTGTGTTACATGCTTTAGAATACTTGGACGAGAGGACTGCTCTGGAGAGTGAAGCAACCAAGGATGACTTTTTATGTACATCTTGAAACATTTTCCCATTAATATTTGCATTATTCTAAATTTAAATTTCATAATTACCATTTTCCCAAATTCGGTTTTAGGTTTTCCCGATTCGATGAGGTTCTGAAGTGATTCTGCGTGATAAAATTGGAGTTCAAAAATTCAAAATTTGAATTGACCGGTTTTTTGAAATTTCCGATGTAGAATCGTGTAGAATCGATTCTAGTCTGCATACTGGCAGGATTTCATCCGGTAGCGATATTTCAATCCCTGGCGGCAACTGTGGAAGCGAAAACAATTTTTTTGATGTGAAATAGGAAAGGCAGATAGATACGATAGTATAACCAAAATACGTGTAGATTTCAAAAATCATTTAAAAAAAATCTAAAAAAACAAAAGGTTGATCGGTATGATACAGCTTGTTGCCATTAACGTATTGTACAATGATATTGTAATATCATTTTAAAAAAGATGGCATTAGTTTACAAAGGACAAATGGTCTCTACTATCAATTCGAATGTCAATGTCAATGAATATATATTGTACAACAATCAGAAAGTCAAACATATGGCAATATCAAACATTTTTTAAAAAATCATTTTGCAAAAAAATGAGTATAAAGCTACACAACTATTTAATAAGTTCAGTTAAAATATAGTACCGACTGAATTCCCGTCAAAAGAAGATCAAGCTCGTCAATGAGCAAAAATAATTGGTTGGTTCGCTTGCTTTCCCATTTTAGTGCCATCTAAAAAGTGCTCGGTTAAATAATGAAGAGCTTTTTTTTCCATCCCACCCTATGCCCACTCAACTATCGCATATAACCTGCGTATTTGAAAAACATGTAGACATTATAATTCCTTTTCGAGGGGATGCACCTGCTATGCTTAAGTAGGGCAGATCTGTCATTGGTCAACGAAAGAAGTTTGTATGCCTTGTAGATATTTTCTGGAGGAGAATATCTATAAAACAATAGATATGCTTAAGACTATTAATTTCTATAAAACAATAGGGCCACACAGCTCCAGAATCTAGTTCATATCTCAGCCTCCTCATAAATGCAAGTGCACTCTAGTCTGCAGGTCGATAACACAAGTGCAAAAAAATCTTGTTTAGCATTCAGACACAGCAGAGGAAATCAAACCACCAAAGTAGCCAGGAAAAGATGGTTGGTTACCTCGCCAGTACCAGGCACACTATGAATATAAAGGCAGCGTCCTAAACATTGGCCATTGCAAATTGCATCCTTCACAAATGCAGGTATCTCCTCCATTTCTCTGATATAAGACTTCTACTCAGCGACAGTTTTCATAAGAAGATAACGAAACATGCAGTAAAAAAATGAATAAACATACCTATCCCTGCAAGGCAATGACTTGGGAAGGGTTGGCAATAACAGGGTAGCTTTCACCTTCTCCAGATCAGTCTTTTAATGACACCGAACATGCTCAGGAATTTTTCGGATCCCATTTTTTTGTAGGCCATATATGCTCCCTTTTCGTAAATACTGTGAACAAACGTGCCATTTCAGTAAAGCAATGCAACACTACAGAGGGAGAGGCCGAGAGGGAGAATAAGAGTAAGTGCTTCAACTAATTCATGCGATCGATTCTTTCTGGCAGAGCAACATGTAGCTGGTTCTTCCTCTTCGTCATATTCTAAATCCTCCCCCTCATATACTATACATAACAGCGAAACAGGCCAAATCCCACAAGAAGTAAAACATTAGAAACATTAACGGATCAACAGAAGAACCATACCTCAGTGTCCTGATATGCAAAAGAAACTAAGAAATGAAACCCTGTTAGGCTCCTCAATCGTCGGCATGCTAGAAGAAAGTCCCTGCCGAGCTGCTTTTCCTGCTAGCTCAGAAAGCTTGAACTGCTAAAACTATCAATTGAGTGGCAAGCAGAGAACAGGTATCTCACCTTCAATCAATTTCTTCAAATCTGAGTTACCAACAATGTCTTTGCTATCTGGATTGTTATCTCTGCTAACTCATAATGCTTGAACTAATAAAATCATCAATCAAGTGGCAAGCAGAGCACATGATAGCTTTATTTTTATATGCGAAAGAAGGCAAAAGAGAACTGCTCTTGAAGATCACCTGTTTTTTTTGTGTACATCGTGACAACATCAGCCATTGGTAGATCGCTTTTGAAGATAACCTCTCTTTGTACAGCCTGGCAATATCATCCAGTGTAACAGATTCATAATTACAGCCATTACCCCGGTTTGAATAATCTGGAAAAAAAAACCTCGTCAATCCTAAGAAAGGACATCAAGTAAGGCTCATTTCTATTGATGTGTTTTCATCACCAACTACATCCAAAGCTTTTAGCATGGTGCCTGTTGACCCTCCAATAAGAAGCACCAGCATGGTTTCAAGTGATTGATTAGAATTGTGCAGTACATTTTTAAGGATATTGCACTGGTCCTACTAATGGTATCAAGTATGAATTATCCCACAATATAGCAATTCAGGGAATCCCATGTCCACAACACTTCGTGAAGAAAAATAACTTTTGCTGAACAGAATGCACGAGGCAATTTGATTCTTTACTACCTAGATTTACGAAATGATTTGGCAAAAGAATGGTTGGTCTATGGAACTAACTTTGTAATACGCATCACAGCAACATGAAATTGCTTAATTACCAGTAAACTAACAAAAACTATTAGCAGAGCAAGCACAGCATGCCATCCGAAGAGGGATAACAATAGTTCAAGAACACAACACAAAAATCAATGGCTAGCCACTGATCTACTGCTGATGCTCTGCTGTCCAATGCACAGGGAGGGGGCCACAACCAGAGATAAGGGCAGAGGGGAGGCTCAGCCACAGAACCACGGGAGAAGGGGGGATGGCGGCGGCTGCTGCCGGCGGCGGGCGACGACCGGAGGGGCGGCGGGGGACGACAAAATGGAACGCTGTGAAGGGGAGGAAGCCAAGGGAGGTGGTGTTCGGGCGGGCGGCAGCGGTGAGATGGCGGCGGCGAGCGAGCGCGCGACACGAGGCGGCTGGCGGCGGCGCGGCCGGAGGAGGAGAGGGAGGAAGAGAGCGTGGGCAGGGGCGGTGTGGGGATGCTTACAGTGAGTCGTGAGAGGCGAGGCGCGCGGAGATGGCGGCGTCGGGAGTGGAGGCGCGCGAGCGGCGATCCACGGCGGGGAAGCGGTCGATGGGCGGGAGCAAGGGCCGTCGGCGTGGAGCTCTGGCGGCCGGCCATCAGGAGGAGTCTTGGAGAGGGGAGGATGGCGGCGGCAGGCGCAGGCGGCGCCAGTGAAGAGAGGATGGGGAGGGTGGCAGGCGAAGGAAGATCTGTGGCTGGAGCAGACGAAGGGAGAAGAGGGGGGAGGCGGCGCAGGCGAAGGAAGGAGGTGCAGGCCGGGCGAAGGGAGGAGAGAGGCGGGAGGCGGCAGGCGAAGGAAGGAAGAGCGGTGGCGGCGCGCGAGCCAAGCGAGAGGTAGGCAGGCATGAGGGAAGAAGAGGAGGAGCGCGGCGTGGCCGAGAGGAGGCGGGAGATGGGCGGGCATGCGGGGAAGAAGAGAGGAGGCGGCGGCGGCCGAGAAGCGGCGGCGGAGGAAAAGGAGAGGAGATGGCCCAGCAGCGATCGGGAAGGGGATCGGAAGGCGGCGGAAGGAGGAGGCAATGGGGTGAGTGAAGGAAGGTGGCGTGAGAGAGAGAGAGGCGGGATGAAGAAATCGGACGACGGAGAAGCGGCGTGTGGATCGGACGAGCGCGTTCGGCGAGGCGCGATCAGGCGACTCATGATTTCTTAGCGGCGTGGCGGGTTGGTTGAGCTCAATCCCTTTGGCTTAATAAGTAAGATAAGATGTGGATTGTGGACCTTCAGAAAAATCTTTTAGTTAGTGCTTAACATTACACACAGAAAGCAAAATATTCACACCAACGAACGGTGTTTTCAGTGTCCCATCAATAATGGTAAAGCATTAAGAAATCACAAGTTATACCCTAAAACAAATGCAGAATTATTATATTATATTGTGTCACTGATATGTGGTCCAAGACTATATGGTATTTTCCAATTTATACCTCTGTGATGGTACTGACCTAATTTTCTCTATTATATTTAATCAGCAGCAGTGAAATTCAACAATGTGATGACTAACAATCACAGGTGATTGCTGGCTATATCCCAAGTTCCCAACCAGGGAAAAAACTCGTGACTCACAGGTGGTAACAGTCTTCTGCGTAGGGGCCGGAATGACAAAATCAGTAGGTTTTTTCCCAATTTAGAAAATTCAAATTTCAGTTTGCAAACTTCATCCAGTTTTTAGGATTTCGATGTAGTGGGTTACCTTTTCCTATTGTGGCCAGGATTTCCACCTTTAAAGGATTTTGATCCCTGTTCCCAACCCAAAAACACACACAACAAATTGTAACAAAACACAGCTATCAATAAGATAACAAGCACCTACTTCCCCTGTGGTTCTAAAAAATAACGAAGAATATATGCCTCTAATGGGCATAATTAACTATAACACCAGGTTGACAATCCAAGGAAATTCAAACACCAAATAGAAAAGCATGCCAATAAGTGGAGGTTGGACCATACTCGGTTATCAAAAGATCCAACTTGAGCGATCAATTTGTCTTTGCTCCAAGATGTCTATCCGGTGTCATATTGTAATCTCCAGTGTAGGCCATAGCAGCATCCCCAATTTTTGCATAAATCATCGCAGCTCCTATGATCGTGTTTTGTTACAATTTGTTGTGTGTTTGTGTGTTTTTGGGTTGGGAACTTGGGATATAGTCAGCAATTACCTTGTACTGATCCGAAGAAAGTTGATGTTGAGGTAGTAAAAGATTGGCAGAAAGAGGATGATGGTGTCATTACTGGCCTTGTTCCGAGCGCTGATATTTCTTTGAGGATGAGTCTTGAGTATCATACTTCAACCAAACAGATGTGGACATACTTTGAGAAGATATATGTTCAATCCAGTGGTGCTCTTCGTTTCACATTGCTAAAGAGCTTTCATAGTATTCAACAGCTTCAGGATCAGACAGTGGAGGAGTATTACAGTGCTTTCACTCATATCACTGGCCCTCTAGAGTCTATGACACCGAAGGTTGCCACTGCTTGCCAGTCTTGTGTTGCCAAAGATGAGTATGCTCTGTAGACGCTCATGTATCAGTTTGTGATGGGGCTTCGATCAGAGTTTGAGTTTGTTCGTACTCAGTTACTCAACTATCCCACTCAACTGACTTTGACAGAGGTGCTCTCTAGTCTGATTGTAGAGGAGACCCGTCTTCATTCACTTATGCGTACCTTAGGATCCTCACCACACGCTGTCCTGGGTCTCTCACAGCGGTCTGGATCTACCAGAGCGACACCCACAAGAGTGCTGGTACGTTCTCACTGCAAGAGGATTGACCATCTTGTTAACAAATACTTCAAGTTACATCCATATTAGCTTGTTGACTATCGTGCCAGACATCATCTGATTGTCGTCGTGGAGCACCTACTGGGCCTTCGAGAGCACTTACTGGAGCATTCACTGCTGCCACACCAACACCTACTGTGACTTCTGGATCAGTGTCTACTATGACCTCAGTTGCACCTTCTGCTCCTAGCGTTGTTCATCCTTGGGTTCTGGACTCGGATGACTCTTTTCATGTCACATCTAACAGCTCTCAACTGGTTGCTCGTGGGCCTGTGACTCATGTTGCATATGTTCACACTGTTGATAGTACACCTTTTCTCTATTACCCATTAGGGCATTATCTTTACATCTCGCTTCTCTGCTCTTGATGTGTCTTTTGTTCCTCAGCTATCTATGAATCTTCTTTCTGTTGGTCAACTTACTGATATGAACTGTTTCATTGGATTTGATGATTCTTCTTATTTCATTCATGATCGTTAGAGCAGAAGAGTGATTGGTTCTGGCCATCGCCGTAGAGGCTCTCCTAGTCTCTATGTCTTGGACACCTTACATCTTCCTTCCACCAGTATGTCGAAGGTCTCAACGTCTTCTGCTATGTTATCATCTTAGTCTCCTGCTGGTTCTTCCTTCAGCAAGTGGCATCATAGACTTGGTCATCTTTGTGGAGCTCGTCTCGCCTCACCACTCTAGTTCACCAGGGTTCCTTAGGTCATGTCACCGTTGAGTCTAGTTTTCAGTGTACTGGTTGTAAGCTAAGGAAATAGCTACAACTTCCATATTCCAGTAGTACCTCTCAGTGTTCTGGCCCTTTTGATTTGATGCATTCAGATGTATGGGGTCCATCTCTTTTTGCTTCGAAATGTGGTCATAGTTATTATGTCATATTTGTCGATGATCACTCTCGATATATTTGGATCTATTTTATGAAGCATCGCTCTCAGTTGATTTTCATTAATCAGTCTTTTGCTAAGATGGTTCATACACAGTTTTCTTCTTCCATTCGTGATTTTTGTTCTGATTCTGAGGGAGAGTATTTTTCATCAGCCTTTCGTCAGTTCCTTTCTTCTGAGTGTACTCTTTCTCAGCTCTCGTGTCCTGGTGCTTATGCTCAGAATGGTGTTGCTGAGCGTAAGCACCGTCACATCATTAAGACTGTCGTACTCTTCTCATCTTCCCCTTTGTTCCCTCTCACTTCTGGGTTGAAGCAGTCTCTACAGCAGTCTATCTCATCAATAGCTCTATTCCAAGCTTCAGGGTAAGTGTCCTAGTGAGGTCCTGTATAGAGTACCTCGCTATGCTCATCTTCGTGTCTTTGGTTGTGTCTTCTATGTCTTCCTAGCACCTCATGAGCACACAAAACTGAGTGCTCAGTCGATTGAGTGTGCCTTCCTGGGTTATAGTCTTGAGCATAAGGACTATCATTGCTATGATTCCTCAGCACGTCGCATTCGCATCTCGTGATGTGACCTTTGATGAGGGTCGACCTTTCTTTTATCATCCTTCTACACATCACACTTCTTCCACAGATTCCACCTCCCTTTTGTGTTTACCTCCTATTCTTTCATCGGACTTGTCTTCTCCAGATACACTTTCTCTACCAGTTTCACCTTCTAGTGTGTCTCATCCACCAGCTCCACCAATTTCTAACACTTCCACTTTTCCCTTTCACTATAATCGCCGACAGAGAGTTCCTTCTGATCCTCAGTCCTCCTCTCCTCCACTTGACCCTCTGGCTGGTACCACCGACTCTAACGATCGTTCTACTACATCACAGTATGCCCTACATGATCGTTCTTCTATTCAGGCACCAGAGAGATGGAGTTTTTCTCATCTGGTCGATGGTGCCGAAAGTGCCTATCGGGGAGGTCGGTGTACCTAAGTGACAGTTGGCTATTACAGAGGAGCTCACAGCATTAGAGTTTACATGCACTTGGGATCTTGTTCCGCTACCATCTGGAGTTGTTCCTATCACTTACAAGTGGGTGTACAAAGTAAAGAACAAGTCAGATGGGTCAGTGGAGCGATACAAGACTTGTCTTGTTGCAAAAGGTTTTCAACAGGCTTATGGTCGAGATTATGGTGAGACTTTTGCTCCAGTTGCTCAGATGACCACAGTCGACCATCGCCCTCAAGTATGTTCCCTCAGAGCTTCAAGTTGCATATTTCTTCACTAAGCTCAGACTCGAGAACATCATCGGCTTCATCTACTCAAACTTAGTGCATCAAATCCTCTTGATCCACCTTGAGTTTGAAGGGAGGTGTTAGCAGTTTTGTATATTTTCTTCCTCTCTTAGTCCATATGGCCCATGAGACCATGTAATTTTCTCTATATATACTCTTTCATTAATGAATAAGATGTGCAGTTGTGAATAGCAAAACCCTAGTCATATTTCTAACACATTTCATTGCCACGCTTAAGTTGTTTGATAGCCCTCTTATGCTCCTGTGTGAAATAAATAGTCACAAGATTAATTTTATCGATTTGCTGTAAGCTTGGGAGGTAGTTAACTACCTCTTCCATGGATGGCAATCTGCTATTTGCTTTTCCCAATTCTTCCTTCAGACTTTGAAATTCTGTGTGAAATTTCATCTGAATAACAGCAAGCATATTAAAAACAGAGTTTCATCAACATGATTGTGCTGCACATAAAACCTAGCACTTGTCCTATTATCAAACTTGATCTATTATCACCTTCCAAATTCTTAGTAGAAAATAAACAAAAAATAAATCTAGACCAAGTTGTACATTTCAGAACAATAGTACATTAAAGTCTGAAGTGTCAAAACACAAGAACTACAGTCCTTGCATCAACTCAAGCTGATATCATCAACATAAATGATTCCATCTATATCAAGTAGTTAACATTGAAAGATGGAAATTAATTCAGTTGTGTCATCATCTTAGAATTACATTTTTATCACCCTCCTTGTAATTGTGCATAGTAAGTAGCAACCTACCTGGTTGGTGAACTTGAACAAAGTTTCAGGATACAGCCTTCTTAATCGCTCCTTATCTGCACAACACAAACAATTTAACTCAGTTCTTCTTTGAACCTCAGCAAGTCAATTAAATCATCAGGTATTACACAATTTAAATTAACAGAAAAGCAACAATCTGAAGCTAAACTGTTAAGGAATGCCAAAATATCAGTTAACCTGTCTTGAGATCTGCGATATGCGACTCAAGAGCTTCACGCTTCTTGGATTCAGAACTGTAGTTCACTCTTAAAGCCTGGACCTCCATAAGTGAATCTTTATACCCCCTCCATAAGTGAATCTTTATACCCCTGTTAAAAAAAAGGAACCAAGGAACAACAGAAGATCAGTATAAAACGCAGAAAATGCTAGGATATAGAGTCATCTTAGGCAATGAAAACTTGTATATTTAGACATCAGCAACAATACTTGAGCTCTGAAAGCAGTAGAGATTATGCATAGCTTTCTCCTGCCCCAGCCCGTAGACTATCCTATATAAATGTGGGTTTGTTAAGAACTTGGGACAATATGTCAATCCCCAAAACATCTCTTTATTATTACAACGAAACATTCTTCACTCTTCAGCATAATCAATTAACCACCACAGCCCGCAGCATTGGGCCTAATATGGCATACAACTCTGGAAGCTGCTACCAACACAGGCATTTCGAGACCTAAAACCCTAAACCATACTTCCTACACAAGAAATTCTGTCAATTCTGCCAATCTTCGTGGATATAATCTACTTCATACTCTCCATCTCGTCAGCATCTTACCCAACACCTGAGCGTGCGTTCCTCGGAAGGTTCAGAGATTGCTACAGCTCTCGGGTTTCAACACCTGAACGTGGCATCAACGATCTGTGGCTACCACCAGTTCGCTGATTCGAACGTAATCCAAAACGAACGGGATGCAAACAAAGAGGGAACGTATTGCTCAAAAAAAAAAAGAGGAACGCAATCCGCGACCAGTCGGAGTGGAATGGGGGTAGGGATGCCGTGGTGTTAGTGTGCTAGTGCTACTGGCCTGGGAGAAGCGGTGGAAATTTCGGTGCAGAGACTTCAACTCCTCGTCCCCCGTCGCATCAGCCGCCGCCATCGCCTCGCCTCCCTCGCGCCGTTGCTCTGGTCGTGGTGGGACGCGACCACGCGCGCGGCGAATGGAAGGGGCCGGAAGGGAGGAGGAAGCGAGGAAGTACTAGAATACAAATCATTTCGAGGGCTCCATTGCAAATTTCCACATCACCCATCAGAATTCTAGACAAATTTAGTCCCATTGCGCAACAAAAATTCTAAAAATAGCTTTGATAATTTCAAAATTCCAAAAATAACCCCCCGTGTAGGGGTGGCAAAAAAGCTCGGAGCTCGCGAGCCGGCTCGAGCTCAAATGCAAAGGCCGCCGGCTCGGCTCGAGCTCGTTTTTTTTCGAGCCGAGCCGAGCCTTGTTTTTGGCTCGGAAAAAAATACGAGCCGAGCCGAGCCGCTCGTCGAGCCGGAAGGCTCGGCCCAGTGCACACCCGTCCCACTCTCCCACTCTCCCTCACGGTCCAATTACAGTGAGTCACGGACGAACTCGGCGACTCCCACTCCCATCCAGTGCACACCCGTCTCCCACTCTCCCACTCTCTCAGTGCAGCAGCGCAGATCTCCCCCGTCTCCCACTCTCCCCTCTCCCGCCCCAAGTTCCCAACTCGGCGACGGCCTCCAAGCTCCCGACGGCGTCGCGCGGCCACCCGACGCCGCCGCCGCCTGCTCACTCTCCTCTCCTAGATCCCCGATTCTCCCTCTCCGTCCCGGCTTCGGCGGCGGCCGCAATGACTCCCACCCGATCCCCTCCGGGCTCCCGAGTTCTTCCCGACCTCGGCTCATCTCCCGATCCCAGATCCACTCCCGACGGCGCGCCACGCGCCACCCGACGCCGCGCCGCCGTTCACTCTCCTCTCCACCCACTTTGTGCCCCATCCGCCGACGGCTCGTCCTCACCGAACCGACACCGACAACGCCCGAGCCCGGCGTGCATGGATGGGAGCGGCATCAACGAGCTTGAGTCTCGTGCGCTAGGAAGGAATCGGTAGACGTTAGGGGCATTGGGGCCTCGGCACCAACGGGTGGGCGTGGATCTGGCCGTCGCCTCAGCTCCCAGTCCCACTCCCAGGCCCAACCGCCTCCTGACAGCGCCAAACCATCGTCCTCGGTGAGTCTTTTGAAGACTAGAATGTACCTGCTATTTTTGTCTCTTGGCCTATGATGGCGATGTAGCAGAAGAAGATTGCACAAGGATTATGTGTGTGCCTACTGCAAGCTTCTTATTATCAAAAAAGGGTGGTCCTGGTGCGTTGTTAATGGCTTGATGCATCCGTAGTTGCATACTGGTTCTTGCTCTATTCTTTAGTACTTTCCAATTTCGGAATGCAGACATGACAGGTTTTGGGATCTATTGAGTGAACTAATGCAACTCTCTATTGGGATATATGTTTTGATGATTCAGGAACCACTAGTTATGTGCTCCTATGTATCAGCTCCTCAACTGGTCCAGGAACCACTAGTTATGTGATCCATGTTTGGATATAAGGACAATGATCCATGTTCAGCAAGATTATATAGTTCTTGTGGTCGAGTTTTTCCAGTTGTTACACACATTTAAGGAGTCTTGTTCATTATCTGATAAGACCAGCAAGCTTGAGTTTATGAGCATGCATGAGCTTGGGCATTGGCATGTGAGAAATGGATTGGCAGCAGCTGCAGTTCTCATTGTGCATTCAAAAAAAGTATTATTGTCCAAAGAGACCATAACAAAACTGTACAAGGAAATTAGCATGTTTAAAACAATGGTGCAGTGTGCTTTTACTGACAATGAGTGGTTTGAATTTGCAGAGAGTTTTCACTGTATTTGCAGAGAGTTCAGTCTATGTGAAATTACTCAACTTGGTTATAATCATGCAAGGGATATTGTTTTTTGTTCATCTTATGTTTACTCAACGAGTCTGCCCTTATGAGTACATCTTATGTTTTTTGTTCATGATTCTGCCCATGATTCTATATATTCTTACTTGAATTTTGTATATTGGCAGTCGTCTAGTGAGGATGCAGATTGGGAGCATATGGCTGATGATGATCAACCATCTGACGCGGAGGGGGAACAAGGACATATCTCGGTGGATCCTTCAAGTTCGGATGATGGTGAACAAGGTGTTGTGCAATTGACAGAAGATGGTACTACAGTGTCTCAAGGAAGATCAAAGAGGGAGGCAAAAAGGCGAAAGGGATCTCCGAAGGCGACTGTGAGGCAAAAACAAAGATCAGATTGTTGGAAGATCTTCAAAGTGGTGACTGTTCCATCGAAGACAAAGAAGGGGGAGATCGATACAAGGGCAAAGTGTAGGTTTTGCTACAAACTCATGTCTTACAAGCAAGGGGGAGCTACTTCACATCTGATGAGGCACATACCAAAGTGCACGCCATATCAGAACAAGGTGGCTAAGATGAAGGCTCAAGCTAATCTGAACTTTGGTCCCGCCATGGCAGGTGACACTGGTTTACCTCTTATTGTCACTCCTAGAGAATATGATCAAGATGAAACTCGTCGAATCATTGCTAAGATGATAATTGTCCATGAGTACCCTTTTAGGATGGTTGAGCACACTTGGTTTAATGTCTTGATGCGTTACTTAAATTCATCATATCAACCCATCAGTAGAAAGACGATAAGAAGTGAATGCATCAAGATTTATGATTCAGAGAGGGAAGTCCTTAGGAAGAGTCTCAAAAGTGTCTGTCATATAAGTTTAACTTGTGATTTGTGGACCTCTAACCAAAACCTTTGCTACATGAGTTTGGTAGCACATTATATAGATAAAAATTGGGTTATGCAATGTCGTGTGCTAAACTTTATTGAGTTGGATCCTCCACACAGCGGGGTTGTCATAGCTCAGGCTGTCTTTGATTGTATTGCTGAATGGAAGATAGAGGATAAGATTATCACACTTACTCTTGATAATGCTTCCTCAAATCTGCTTGCTATCGTAGTTTAATGGCCAAGTTTCTTTGCTAGAGGATCATCTCGTTTCATTGCCAAGTATTTTCATGTTCGATGTGGTTGTCATATAGTGAACTTGGTCGTAAATGATGGCCTAGTACCATTAGCACCTTTGATAAACAAGCTCAGGGAAACAGTCAAGTATATAAAGAAGTCCCCATCTCGTATGCACAAATTTTTACAAATTTGTTCATCCCTTGCTTTGCAAATTGGTCCTGGGTTGAGCCTTGATGTGTCCACACGATGGAGTTCCACATACAAGATGTTGTCAGTCTGCCTTGCTTATAAGGACGCTTTAGTGTGTTATGCCGACACGGATGCAAACTACCAATGGCGACCATCGGTAGATTGGGCATTGTATGAGAAAATTGCACCAATATTGAAGTCCTTGGCTGAAGTGACTAGTGCATTTTCTGGATCAACGTATCCAACAGCAAATATTTTTTATCCGTACATAGTTAATGTGAAGGTTGCATTAAGAGCTGCACTTGCTTCTGGAGATGATCAGTTGAAGCTCATGGCTGCTGCAATGTTGGACAAGTTTGATAAATATTGGGAAGAAAAGAACAATGCCATGGTCCTTGCCACTATTCTTGATCCTAGGTTTAAGATGAGATTCATTGGTTGGTGCTTCAACCAAATGTATGAGCCCTCAAAGGCTGCACATGAGCTTGATGATGTGAAGGTCGAGTTGGAAGATTTGTATTCACAGTTCGAGATGGATCATCGGCACAACAAGGTGGCCAGTAGAGATGATGCAACCTCCTCTTCAGCTATGGGTACAAGCAGCTCTTTATCCTCAGTCTCATCGCAGTTTCAGTCATTCTTGCGTTCCACTTCTACCGAGCCTTCAAAGTCAGAGTTGCTTATCTATCTAGATGAAGCGAATGAGAGTTTAGATAACAAGGGCTTCAAATTGCTTGAGTGGTGGAATTTGAACGCACATAGATTCCCGGTAGTGTCAAAGATGGCTAAGAATTTCTTGACTATACCAGCTAGCAGTGTATCTTCAGAATCAACCTTCAGTGCTGGAGGTAGAGTATTAGATGATTATCGGAGTTCTCTACGTCCGGCTATGGTTCAACATTTGGTGTGTGCCTCTAGCTGGATAAGAGGTGCACATGATGACATGAGACCTCCTATAGTTGTGGTAGGTTCATCCGTACTGCAATATTTTTCTATTTTGTTTTTGCTTATGTCATGGTTAACTTGAATATTATGCATCTTTTCAGGAAGAAGATGAAGAGGATGATGTTCAAACCATTCCATTTCCTCAAAGCGTCGTAGAAAGCAATTAGTATGTTGATCCTGCTGTCTACTGGTGAGAATTGACTAAAACTTAACATACTATTTTGGTGTCTTATGCAATGCAAAGCAAAATGCTTGCTCACCTTTTGTATATTAAACCTATTGACTTAACAACCTCGCATTATAGACTGCTACAATGCTTTTGTAATTTATCTTTGCAGACTATGATGAAGTTGATGGACTGCAGGCTGCAGCCTATGCACTAAGAAATAGGCATAACATTTTGCGGACTGTTGAGGACCAAAATATGATGAATGCTTGTATTGTATGGATTATAGACTGTTATGAATGCTTGTATGGAATATGGGTGATAGAGGATCTTTTGTTACGTGGATTGTTAAATATTAGTTGTTAGTGTCAAACTATGATGAATGCTTGAATGGATTATGAAACTATGATGAATGCTTGAATGGATTATGAAACTATGATGAATGCTTGTATGGATTATGGATTTTATGTTTCGTCTTTGTTTATGATGAATGTCTTTGTTTATGATGAATGGATTATGAATTTATGATGAATAGCACACATAATCACATTATGTCATTGTTTTTTGGGCTTGAGAAGGTACTGGCTTGAACGAGCTTTTCGAGCCAGCTCGAGCTTTTTTTCGAGCCGAGCCGAGCCGTGATTCGAGCTCGTTTTTCAAACGAGCCGAGCCGAGCCGAGCCGGAGTTCAAACCGAGCCACAACGAGCCGAGCCGAGCCGAGCCGAGCCTGGCTCGTTTCCAGCCCTACCCCCGTGGTACTAGCTGCCGTCGGGGACGGCAGCACCTTGGTGCTGCCCCACGTGGGCAAAAAAAATTATTTTTTTTTAAAAAAAAATAATTAATAATATTTGTTGGACGATTTTTTAAATATGCCAAATGAGCTCAAAAAATTATGAACTTTTTTTGTGGAGCCTCCTGGCATAGTTTTTATGCTTGTGTAATTTTTTTGAAATTTTATGCATTCTTTTTTTTCTGCAAAATTCTTTAAAGTCTAATGTTTGTAGGAATTTTCTAATATAGCAAATGAGGTCCAAACATTATTAATTTTTTTTTCCATACTCCCTACACAGTGGACTTTATTGTGTAAATTTTACAAAATTTTATATGCTCTGAAATTATCTCGACAAATTCAGGGTTTATGTCTCAAAATTAGGGCGAGGCGTTTGAAATTAGGGTTTCATGATTTCATGTGACTTGAAATGTGCGAAGTTTGATGCGACATGACTACTCTTGGCGCTATGGTTCTTGATCACATTTCTTACGTGAAAGTAGAGTACGAAAAGCGAGTCTGTAAATTAACTTAACTAAAAGGGTGAGAACGTTGCGATTACGGAGAAACCTAAAACATAGCGAGAATCGATCTGGATGTGAAAAGGCATACTTTGATGGCTCAGCGGAGGCACAACACCAGAACTACATTGCAGCCCGCGTGCGGACAAAAGCACGTTACATGTGATCACATGGCATGATGGTTCGGCTAATTTCTTTACCATGGGCGCTACTACTACGGTAACTTGTGACACGAGCTTCCGGACCTTGTAAGTACGCATGCCTTTAGGGGATAGTTAAAACATGGCGAATAGGAGGGGGACTACTACGGACTAGCCCGACCTACTGCGTGGACCGGGGCCATTTGCCCTTTCTTGCGAGCTCGGCATTGTACTCCTCGCCTGCCGCCCTGGCCTCGGCCGCCATTTCCCGCTTTTTCTCGCGCTCCCTCTCGCGTGCCTTGCGCTCCCTACGCCTGCACGCCTCGAGATGGGCCTGAGTCTCCCGGCGGATACGCTCGTTGTGCTCTTCAGTCCGACGATCCTCCTCCCGGATCTCGCGTCCCCTTTCGGCATTCCACCTCGGTCGGTGCGCCATCGGTCGTGTGGGTGGATCTCTAGGTCGATCCACTTGCGGAAGCTACATAGCGGCTCCGGGGACTACGGGTGAGCGGGAGAGATTGTTAGTGCGTACTCTGAAGAGAATTGGTGCGATAAATTCTTGTAAGTACTCCTTACCGCCGATATGGTGCTCGTATCCCAACCGGTCGGGATAGTCGGAGGAGTAGTTAGGACAACCCGATAACACATGTCGGTGGTGGTGCTTGGATTTGAAGAACTTGCATGTGTCCTGCACCAACAGAGGGGCGTCTCCCCTCTGGCGGGTGTTGCGCGAAGGCTCGTTTGGAGCGTTACGGCGGGGTTTCTTTGCTATGAGGGCTTCATCGCGGAGAGCGCCATCCCGGCAAGTCGCTCTTGCGGACCGACCTCAGCAGACCCTAGGTTGTTCGGCCGTCTTTGTTGAAGCCCTTGCTAGATCACGGATCTCGTCCCATTGCTTCTTGAGGTTGTCCATCCCGCGTGGTGAAGCAAGCTCTGGTGTAGTATTTGGTTTGGTTGTGTGATTTTCTCTCGTAGATGACTTGCACCTCCTTTTATAAGCCAGAGGGTTGGCATGACGTGGTTGGCAGAGTGTTGTCTAATCTTTCTGCAGAGAGTAGTCATGTCCCATTTTTTGGAGTGCTGTATTTTCGGTAGGAAAAGCTCGGGAGGCAGAGTGTTGTCACGTTTTGCTTTGCAGAGTCCTCTCTCGTCCTGGTTTACAGTGTGTTGTCACGTCTTACTCTGCAGAGTGCTGTCATTTCGGTCTGAAAAGCTGACGAGGCAGTGTGTTGTCAAGTCTTACTCTGCAGAGTGCTGTCATTTCGGTCTGAAAAGCTGGTGCGGTAGTGTGTTGTCACGTCTTACTCTGCAGAGTGCTGTCATTTCGGTCTGAAAAGCTGGCGAGGCAGTGTGTTATCACGTCTTACTCTGCAGAGTGCTGTCATTTCGGTCTGAAAAGCTGACGAGGCAGTGTGTTATCACGTCTTACTCTGCAGAGTGCTATCATTTCGATCTGAAAAGCTGGCGAGGCAGTGTGTTGTCACGTCTTACTCTGCAGAGTGCTGTCATTTCGGTCTGAAAAGCTGGCGAGGCAGTGTGTTGTCACTTAAGTTCGTAAATTTGTTTTGCAATTGAATTTATTTTGAAAGCCATCTGCTGCTTTGTTAGGTTGATTGGTAGTTCCGACGATATAAGTGCGGAACTACCTCTCGGCAGAACTTTCGAAAATCCCGCGGAACATTTTATTTTCCAAAGAGCACCCTTTTGGGACTTAGCTGATTTTCTACAAGCGTGGTTCTTACCGCCATGTTGGGAGCGGAACTCCTGCACCGCGGAAGTTCAAATTTTCGTGCGGAACATTTTTTCAGAGATGGTCTTTTTGCGCTTCATTTAAGAGCGGTAGCACCGCAAGAAATTTGCGGTACTTCCGATAATCGGAAGTACCGCTAAGTAGATGGTGGTGGTTCCGCGCTGATTTAGAAATTACTGTTTGATTAATTCACACGCAAAGTGTTCACAACAGAATTAGATAGATGCATACATGATACAAACTAATACAACAACGCCGTAAAGGCATATATCACGTAGTGCAGGGATGCATAGATAAAGAGTGGATATTACAATCTTATTAAAACTGAACTTCTACTTAGCAAGAACAAGAAATAATAGAAGAAAAATTACCAAACTAGCCATGTTAACTAATTTTTGTAGCGATTTCTCAACCCTTTCCATCATTTCATCCAGTCTTTTAAGAACATTATCTTTATTTTCCGTCGGTTGATCCGATGGTCGAGGCACTTGACGAAATGCAGCCACACGACGTGTGTCCTCTTGCAAGGCTGCAATTTGCATTGTAATACCTCGAACCTCTGGCACAGCTTCATCAGCCCACAGCCAGAACCGGCATGTTGTGTTCTGTAAAAATAATTGGAACTGCAAGTGAAAAAAAATGATGTTTGGAAAGAAGTTCATTGGGGATGATCAGACATAAGTTACCGTAAGATTCGAACACTTCATGAATACTCGGGATGGATTCGTTGGCGTATGGGAGGTGAACACATTCACCGGATCCCTGCGACGAGGGCAATCCAAGTCTTTGTAATCTTGCTTCTAATTGCTCGGTCACTCGAAAGTTTGATGAGGCCGTAGACATCCGTTTAAGATGGAAGGAAGGAGAAGAGGAATCAAGAGTGAGTGGAATGGCGACCAAATCATGCATATATATAGCTCATGGGTAAATTGTAATTTGGTTGAAGAAAATTCGCGTCCATGAGGTAGCGAGTAGGAGGTATCGTGGGGCGACATTGCGTTATGTCTTTAAGGTTTAGTAAGTTAAAATTGGGAGGTACAATTGTTGTTAGTACTAAATATTTGGAGAACATTTTGTGTACATAAATCTCATAGTCGTAGCATACGGGGACATTACATAAATCGAAAGGTGGGATGCACAATGGCATTACATAACAAGTTTTACGGCCATGAAATTAGTTAGGCGCATCGTCGTGTAAACTTGTCGGACGACGTAGTTGATCCTCGAGGAATGTTGTAAGGTCGAGGTGGCCGACTAGAGGGGTGAATAGGCGGTTTTAAAAATCTTCGCGCTAAACCAATATATAAATCACGGAAGCTAATAGCGAATTGGTTTTGCACAATTAAAACCTAAATCAACTAGGCTCAACTAAGTGCACCGACAATACAAGAGAGCAATCATACAATGATATATGAGCAATTAAAGCATGTAATGTAAATTGCTCAAAGTAAAGCACAAGTAAAAACAAGATGGACACAATTATGTTTTTACCGTGGTGTTCGGAGACTTACCGGTCTCCCCTAATCCACGTTGAGGTAAGCCCAACCACGTTGGACCGGTTCCACTAATTAAGCTAACACCTCCGAGGTAAGTCCAACACTTGGACCGGTTCCAAACCGAACCAACACCTGCTCCACTAGGGTTGCTATTCCTCCACTCCGGAGATGGCGAGCACCACACCACTCACAAATACGTCGGGTCTTCTCACAAGCTTCTTGAGAAGATCACCGCGCACGACGCCTCCACGCCGTCTAGGTGTCGGCAAACACCAAGAGTAACGAATCCAAACTTTCACTTGAACTAATCAAGTGTCAACGCTCACGTGGATACACAATCCACTACCTAAGGCAACACATGCACTTAGGGTTTACTCTCTAATCTCAACAAGTGCAACACATGCACAAAAGAGAATAGAGGCTTGCTCTTAGCTCAAAGAATGAGTATATCACTTCATAATCGCTTTTGACCACCTCTCTAATCAAGCCAAGGTGGCTATATATAGCCCACACACAAAAACTAGCCGTTGGGAGACAAACCCCTGAAAAATCAGGGAAATCGGAAGTTCCGCCGTTCAAAGTTCGGAACTTCCGCACCTCAGCGAAAAGCACAGCAACGGCTATGTCAGACGAGAAACTAGCCGTTTGATTTTTAGAGCGGAACTACCGCCAACCAAGTTGCGGAAGTTCCAGTTCCGATCTTCGGAAGTTCCGCACAACACATAGCGGAACTACCGCACATCCAAATTTTGGCTAAGTCCCAAAATGGTACTTCTCTGGAAAAAACGTTCCGCAAGAATTTCTGAGCAACCGATAATCGGAACTTCCGCTCGTATCATGGCGGAACTTTCGCACTTCAAGAAATCGGCTAAGTCCCTAAAAAGGGCGCTCTCTGGAAAAAACGTTCCGCCGAGATTCCGGAGCGTCCGATAATCGGAACTTCCGCACATACAATTCCGGAACTTCCGATTATCCTGACATAGCACAGCAATAGCTTTTTCAACAACTTCAATTGCAAAATACATTTGCCAATTGACAAGCCATGCCAACAAGGATCAATAGCAAGATTCCTAGCAAGTTGCAAAACACATTTGCAAACTTTTAGAATCATGCCACAAGGAAAAAGGTACATGGACTTACACCATTTGCAAAACACATTTGCAAACTTAAGTCACATGCTACAAGAAATCAAACATGAGCATCAACTATTTGCAAAACACATTCGTAAATAACAGCATCATGCTACAAGGCTAAGGCGCATGGACTTCAACCATTTGCAAAACACATTTGCAAAGTATAGTCACATGCTACAAAGATTAAATGCATGAGCCTCGGCTATTTGCAAAACACATTCGCAAATAATAGCTCCATGCATAGATGAGCTAGAGAAAACACAATGAGCTATCAACACATGACTAACTCATGCTACTAGTCAAGACCCCTCTTAATAGTACGGTAATCCTATACTAGCAATCCGGTCTATCAACCAAACACCGAGACCGGTAAAAGACTAGGAACACATCCTTAGCCCGAGCTAGTCATACCTTTGCCTTGCATCTTCTTGAAGCTTGATGACGCACATGAGTATACAAGAACTACACAAGTTTTGTATACTCAAACGGATTTGTTTCAAAGTAAAGATCCCAAATATATGTGAAGAATGGAATATGGATCAATACTAATAAAACCACAAAGTATAGAATAAAACTCCCCCTAAATGTGTGCATACACAAATGTGTAATAAGATCATATGCACATATTCAAGTTTGACTTATGGTTGAGTTCAATCCTATATTTTGGATCCGAGGAATGCAACAATATATAAGATTGAGATGTCGATTGCATACCTCGTTGTATTTCACCTTTATATCCAAATGAGACTACACAAAGATAATACTTGACAAGAGAGTTAGTCTCATATTTGGATTTGTCATTAATCACCAAAACAATCCATTAACTCGTAATGGCGGGTCTAGATCTTTCAAATGTGAACCTGTCCGGGGAGTGGCGTACGTCTCGAAGGCCGTAGTAGGGGCCCTGTTTGGGAGGCGAATCTGGGGTGATCTCATTGTGGCGGTTCGGCTGAGGCCTGAGCATGTCGTCAACCCACTGGTGCTCTTCCTGCGGGAAGCGTATAGGGTGAGTTAGTCATTGGTTTTGAGCGACGGAAAAATCGGTGTAAGTACCTTCACGTGTACCTGAGTAGGCTGTTGTATTGACGAGGATCCTCTGGCGGTTTGAGCCGTAGTCTTTGCGGTGTACCCTCCGTACGTGTCGCCGAACCACTGGTCGCGCTCCTGTAGGTGTGATTGAACGCCGTGCGAGGAAGTCCAGTCCTGCGCCTCCCTCCGTGATGACGATGGTTGCAGCAGAGTGTTGTCCCCTCGTGGAGAGTCTCGAAAAGGTTATGGAACTATGGGTATACGCGCCTCGATCTCTCCTAGCCCACTAGGGTAGCACGTGTCCAATGTGTTCCTATCGTAGGCCGTCGATGGGGTCGTCCCCGCAGTTGTTCCCGTAAGGCTCGGTGGTCACTGGTAAGGGTGCCGCGGTCGCGAATGCGGTCGGCCGACCGGAAAGTGCTCCCACGACCATAATCGTAGCAGGCGTACTCGTGGGAGCACTTTCGATCGGCTTCCGTGCTTCCGCACCAGCCGTGCCATGTGACCACATGTAACGTGTTTTGACCACATGTAAAGTGCTCCCACGACCATCATGCCATGTGATCACATGTAACGTGCTTTTGTCCGCACGCGGCCGCAATGTAGTTCAGTCTTTGTGCCTCCATTGAGCCATCAAAGTATGTCTTTTCACATCGGTGCTCGATTCTACTATGTTTTAGGGTTTCTCCGTAATCGCAACGCGTTCTCGCCCTTTTAGTTAAGTTAATTTCGTACTCGCTTTTCCGTACTCTACTTTCACAGAAGAAATGTGATCAAGAACCATAGCGGCCAAGAGTAGCCATGTCGTACCAAACTTCGCACATTTCAAGTCACATGAAATCACGAAACCCTAATTTCCGAAACGTCTCGTCCTAATTTTTGAGACATAAACCCTGAATTTGTCGAGATAATTTCAGAGCATATAAAATTTTGTAAAATTTACACAATTAAGTCCACTTTGTAGGGAGTATGGAAAAAAAATTCATAATGTTTGGACCTCATTTGCTATATTAGAAAATTCCTACAAACATTAGACTTTAAAGAATTTTACAGAAAAAAATGAATGCATAAAATTTCAAAAAAATTACACAATCATAAAAACTATACCAGGAGGCTCCACAAAAAATTTTATAATTTTTTTGAGCTCATTTGGCATATTTAAAAAATCGTCCAATAAATATTATTAATTAATATTTTGAAAAAATAATAATTTTTTTTTTGCCCACGTGGGGTAGCACCAAGCTGCCGCCTGCTGCCGTCCCAGGTTGCTGCCGTCTGGGACGGCAGCTAGTACTACGGGGGGAGGGCTATTTTTGGAATTTTAAAATTATCAGAACTATTTTTAAAATTTTTATTGCGCAATAGGGCTAAATTTGTCCAGACGTGCACATATCAGACTAGACTAGTGTCTAGTGGTGCTTGTGCAATGTCACCCGATCTGCGCTGTCAAACTCTGATCGGACGGTAAACGAACTGGGTGTTTTTAGTTAAGGGGTAATTAACCATCATACGTAACTGCATGCGAACCCACCATATAGAGAAGGCTGAGAGGAAAAGGCAATGGAAACAAAAGGCGGCAGCATGCTGCATGCATATATACAAATAAGGTAAACTGATGCCCAGCCCAATCGTCACAGCAGAAGCACTAGAAATTCTCCCCGTATAGATCACCATTCACCAGCTGCTAAATCAATGGAAGTAAGACGAGGGCGTATGACTGACTATACGAGAGATAATAAGAGTAGCACAGAAGAAGGTGACGGCCACGAGAGCAAACAAAGAAATCAGTACAACCACCCAAGAGCTGTCAAACGGGTTTGCAACTTGCAATGCCAATGGTACATGATCCAGAGGCAACAGCATAAAACAGGCATGTCATAACTCATAGGCATCCGCAAATCTAACATGAAAAACAATGAGACAATGTTGCTATGTGAAAATAATCCACTCAGTAACATTTGTAAAAGGTCACATCCGATAAGTAAAATGTCGTGCCGAACTCCGCCCGTTATCATTTGCCACAACAAGAAATACACTCAATAAAAACATGATGGCAGCAAGCATGGCTCCGAGAGACAGACATTGCAGCACACATCTCAAATCTACAGCTCTAATGCAGCCAGTTTGACTTCCAGACAAACAACTCCATGAAGAAATGCAGCATCCTCCTCTGAAGCACCACTTACCTCATGACTACATGGCCATTAGCAGCAGGAGCAGGAGCAGATGCTGCTGCAGGATTTTGCTGCTCACCACCTGGTGCTTCAGCAATTCCATTCTGCTGCAGGGCACGAGTATTGAGATTACTGAACCAGTTCAAAATTTACAGCTCTACTAATCTTTACTGTACTTACAAACCTAGCCACAAAGTCCTCATACAACCTCATTCAAAAAGAAAATACAACGGAAAAATCCTGTGCATACATTTCAGCAGTCCATGTGTCTATCTAGTACTCTAATGCCAGTACAAAGGGGGGCAAGTAAATTTGTTGTAATTAAATGCAATAGGACTAGACAATGATTTTACGCTACTCTGGTTTGAAGATTATGGTTTTACAATACTCTAATTTCAGGTTAGGAAAAGATGAGAAAGGTAATTGTTTAGATCAAATTTGTAATCCAATAATGCTGAATGAACTGCTATGTTACCTGACAAGTTAGGCTGTCAAGCTAATACAAGCGCAGACTTAGTGACTTACATCCTTGGTTGCTGATGGCACAACTTGCAGAGGCACAGTAGGAGCTTTCGATAAGTCTCTCATCATACCCTAAGAAGGGAAAACTCGTTGGAGGAGAGAATATTCAATAGCATCACAACATGCGAATACAAAGTTAATAGTGTAGTACTAACCCTATACCCTGTGAAAAATGTAATATATACAACAGAAAATATTTTTGCACAATGTGAATCCGACAACCCTTCCCAATGCTAAATACAACAACATCACTCATCTGCGAGCCAAGGACTTGAAACTTCAAAACCCAACTACTAGGCAAATGGAAGTTTTTGGGGCAATGTTTCAATTTTCATGACCATTTACTTGGTGTTTCAAGATGGGAAGTGGAGGTGAGCTAAGATGAGGGATGCATTGGACACTTCACTCAAAAGATCATGAAAATATCCTTAAAAAAAAGTCCCTACTAAAGCTGAGAGCAATAGCTCAAACTAAAAACCAGATTATAACTGAGAACAAATTATTCACAACCTATATTTTATCACTTAATATCCGAGGGGGGAAAACAATACATTGGTGCCAGCAGAGTAAAAAAACCATTATACCAGAAGATCATAACTTCATCTAACATAGTACATGGTACAGCAAACTATTTTATAACAGCCGGGGCCCTAGACAACCAAAGGATTGTTCATTATGAATGTTAAAGGAGGCAGGACCTCTTTCCAACATAGGTTATGCAACAACACAGCCTGCCTAGATGTTGCTTCTAGCACTAAGATCTAGAAATATACTAACATAATATCATCAAGAATTTAAGTACCTTGTTTGCCCACATGAGTCCACATGCATTGCACAACATTCTTGGTCCATCTGGTCCTCGACGCATCATAGGCGTCAATGATGCACTAATACCACAATGATGACATCTGAAACATATGTAAAAGGGACAATGTTTCAAAATAAAAACTGCTACCGTTTCATATTCTGAAGCAAGCTGTGGTGACAAATAAAAGTCATCATGTGCAAAGAACAAGTGTGCAGGAAGCATCTATTGTCACCCAGTGACCGCAAATAATTCAACCAAAACCAACTATTTTTTTATCAACAGCAGCGAAATAGCAAGAATCAGTGTGAGATGGAAGAACTAGACTTAGTAAACAATGTGTGACGCATGTCAGTAAGTAGGAACCAAAAACCGGTACTGGCCCATTTCCCGCCGGCCGGCCGGGAACGGTAACGTTCAAACCGGGGGAAAAAACAGATAAAAATCGTTTGAATTTGATTAAAAACTAGCCGAATTTCGAAATTTGAAATTTAAAATTTGAATTAGCAAAACCCGAGAAAACCGGCTGGGATTTCTAATTTGGGCAGTGTCAAACATATAAACAGTACAACAGTTCACTTACTCAGAAGCAGATGGAGGTAGACCTTCCACTGCACCCCAATTTGGCGAACCATCTGAGCTAGTCACAGTGGGTGTGGCTTCTTCTGCCTTTGATTTTGATGATGTAAACTGACCTTTATTGCGCTGCATCCTGCAAATGTAAAGAAAGCAAGTATAGCGTCATGACACAGAAAATACAAAGGCCTTATACTTCAAAATGTACTATTACAACTTCTTAACAAACTAACACCGACCTAAGTGCAACTTCCTTCCGAACAGTATACCGGGTCTTCTTATCAAAATTCCTCTCTTTCCGCTTTTCCCGGAACCTCATCAGCGATGCCACGCGGTGTGGAAAATTCAACCTCTGTATTAGAGAATACACACAGCAGCATCAGCAGGTCAGCACCAAACAATTTGAAATTTTCTCAACAGATAAATGCTAGAGACCTAGAGTTCACCAAGTGAGGACTCCCTGGTCTGATTTATAGACCAGCAGTGAAACCGATTCTTGCCCTACGGATGAAGGCCCGAGTTTACGAGTTTCTTTTTTCTTTGATGAGAAAGCTCTTCTAATTAATTCATCTTTGATTAGCAGCTTAATGAGAGAAGTAGCAGTGAGGGCGCTACGCAGGTGTCAAGTTAACTTGAATTTGTGGATACTATACGTACGTGAGACACGTTAGGAGTAGAAAAGGGTTTTCTTCAACCTTACTGTATGATGCCGAAGACGACGGCACCGAGCCCAATCCCGGTGCGAGCTCCTTTCCTCCAAGCAATAAGAGCACCGCTTGCACCTGCCAAAAAGAGCAATTCAAACTCCCTGCCGCGTTACCGTGCAATTCCATCCCATCAAAGCACACAGGACAGGCAAAAGGGCAAATTCTGAATTTTGCAGGGAAGGATCAGAGGCGCAGCACCTTCTCGACAGGCACGGACTCGAAGACGTACACCTCGCCCTGGAACGACAGCGTGAGCGTGTTCGACCCGACGTGCGGCACGCCCCTTGCCTCCGCGGCGGCGGCCGGCACCATCGCCCCGTGCGCGTCCGCCGCCGCGGCGGCCACATCCGCGTCCATCGGGACAGCCTCCTCGGTGCCACCCTCGTGCTCGTGCTCCTCCTCCCCGTCTTCCTCACCCTCCTCGTGCTCCTGCTGCGACTCGTACTGCTCCATCGCCTCAGCCTCGGCCGCCGCCGGCTGCAGCGGCGGGGGGCGCTCCTTGCCGCGGCGGGGCTGGCAGGGCTTGGCGTCGTGGTGGCCGCTCATGTTGGGGGGGTGGGATGGGATGGGATGGGATCGGACGACGTGGATGGAACCCTAGGGCTTCGATCCGTAGGAGCCCCGGGTGTATAGGCGCAGATGGTTTGCGCGGCGTGGGGCGGTCAGGGGAACTCCTGTGGATTTCGCGGTGGAATCGTGGCCTGGGTGGCCTGTTTGACGGCTGCAGCCATAAGGATTTAGGTGAGCGAGACGCCGCCACTGAGCCTGTCCGCCGTCGCCGCCCTTGCCGCCGTCTTCTTCCCGCCAGATGGTCGAGGGGAATCGAGCCACGACGGACGAACGGACAAAAAAAAAGGCCATTCGTAATACAGCACTACATAATTTTGGATCTTCGTAACATATGTTACTGTCTCGGTGACGTGTTAGTATTACCATCTGGACCCACGTATCGGTTTTATAATAAATGGTATATTATAACTTATATAAATATTCAGTAACATATTATTAATTTTCTAAAAAATATCGCTCCTCGTGAGATTTTTTTCCCCCGGTTGCAACGGTCAAACCCGGCTGGAATTTTTTACAAGTAGTTTTAGAGCCCAACGCGGGAAATTTTTGGGGCCGGTATTTTACAAGGGTTTCCAAGCTGGATCTCTTTGCTCAGGTCGTTAATGAGTTTTTTAAGGGCTCGTCGTTAACGAGTTGGTTTACCTACTTATGGCACATTTGTTTGAAAATAGGAATAAATCTCGCAGAAATTTTGATGGAAAAACATCTAATGAAATATGTTTACTTACAATATTTAAGGGAAAGTCTTATCTTCCAATCCCAGGTACGAACACTTAGCAAGTGTCAAAAAAAATAAACATGAACTTATCCGGTAGATAAACTGAAACTGCTGGGCCATCTCAGAGAAGACCCTTCTTGAGTAAGGAAAAAAAATCGAAGTGCAGTAAAACATCAGGCATGTATGTGGAGGTGATCATTATCCGTGTTTCCTCATTATTCAATCCAGCACACAGAAGCTCGAGCTCTTCGCGTGCCATCTCGATTTGCTGATTTTACAAGCTACTATACAGAGAAATACCTTATTGTCTCAACAAGCTACTATACAAAGATTTTATAAGCTTCCTGTTTTCGTGCTTCAGACTTCAACGACGCCTCAAAACTCAGCTCTTCACGTGCCATCTCGACTTGCTGATTATCCTCCTCAGCGCTTCATTGGCTTCTTGCAGTGTTTCCACGCTGTGATCCACCTCAAAGGCTATCCTCTGGATGCTGAACTGCAAAATCCGCACAAGAAGAGCTTGAGGATTATCTTGTAATGCACCACCCTTTAAGAAGACGATAGTCATGACAGTATAATAGACGAAAGAAAAAACTGTCTACTGTTGATTGTGAGAACTGGGAAGAGCCTGATATTGCATTTACAGTTCTTATCTGAATCTTTGATAAGGTTTATTCCCTACATATTTAAGTACTTTCTCTTTTCTTGTCTAACCGTATTCATGAATGGAATCATTACAGTGCAGCATAATATCAAGCATGTCAAAGATTTGAAGAAATATACAAAATGTGAAATTTGCAATGCAAGTGCAATATTGTTTTTGCTTGCAACTACATTATATTTTTGCTTCATATGTTACCATAGACCAGAAAACTGATGGAAATTTGAGATTCAAAACATTCTGCAAACTTCAGTTACACAGATGCAAGGTGCACCAGAATTTAATAATGCAGTTCAGATGCTCATTACTGCATAAAATGAAGCATTGCATTTGGAAATAGGTCAGTAGTGCTTCCAAAGATTGTACCTGTGCACCTTGTCGAACACGTATATCAATACCTTTGCTATCAATTGATATAAGAACTGCATCATCTATCGCTCCTTCAGTTGATAAAATTTCTTTCAGAGGCTTTGAGAACATTGCATTGAGTTCCTGTTCAAAAGAATAAAAGATGGTATGAATTAATTATGCAAAGAGCAACGGATACACTTTCAAATGTAGTGTTTAAAGACTGAATAAATGAACCATACATGTTCAAGAAAAACTAAATACTCCTCAGGTTATTCTTGAGCAAATGACCATGGGCTTACCTTCAAATTTTGCTCCCCACCATCAGTTGCAATCTTATCGGGTTTCAGAACCTCATATTCCTTCACATCTACCCAATCAACAGTGCCAAAACCTCCAATGAAATATATGTCACTGGAATGTCCACAGGTATTATCAGAGTTCTTATACATCCATGTAAGTTAAAAAACCATAGAAGAAAACAGATAGCATATTGCAAAAGGGCGCATCCATCAACTGATACTGTATATCATTATAACATCACAAACTTTAGAGTTAGGATACTAAAAGTTTCACAATCCTTGTACAATCCCGCGTGCTACTCTAACCCCATATTAATCTTCAACCAGAAAAAGGGTCATAAAAATAGATCAGTCTGAAACAATATCCTGAACTGCAATACATGATGCATCACCAATTGCAATATTAGGAAACGGTCGTTGCCTTGATTTTCTCAAACTATTAATTAGCTTTTTCTATACTAAATACAATTTGAGGACTGTTATGAATATTGTGTGTGTATTGCAATAGCCCAATAGACAATATATAGAGTACAAGGGACACAAGATTAAACCCTAGAACAATAGGGAAATATCACAAATACCCTAAACTCCCCCTCCCCTAAAATGCAAAGAGTATGCAATAGCATTGGAGTTGAAAATAGTTGACACTACAATAGGGAAAATCCGTCGTCGTAGCGTGCAGCTCTTAGAAAATATGTTGAGTATCCAAAGATCTCTCATTCGGGGTCATGTGACAGCCCATAAAGTATAAGATGCAGGGGCTGAGAAAGTAGAGGCAAGTGGGAGCAAAGTTGACCGCGGCAACACGACGAAGATGATGAAACCGACAGGAATAGAGAAAGCTGTCAAATCAAACCGAAGAGGAATAAATAGAAGCATAGCAGCGCAGATCGAAGTCCAAGACGTCGGTGGTGCAGTGCACAAGAAGCGCAACGGAGGCGCAGTGTGGAAAAACGCGGCGGCCTTAGAAGCTTGGGGCGGCGACTCAGAGAGAGGCGACAGCATCATAACGATTTCTACAATCTGCAGTGGCTCGGAGAGAAAAGCGGCGGCTGCTGCCATGCAAAAGGAATTCCTATGCTTCTATGACTGACAATAAATTTGTGGACTCGCATGACTTATACAAACTCAAAGATGGAGTGGTACGGACTTGGATGGACGCAGCGGAAGCAAAAGAAAAGGACTCGAGATATTAAGAAATAAAAGACTAATTAGCAGCAGATACTAGCAGCAAGATAGCACTAGTAGGCCTATACTCTAGCCACGAGGAACAACAATCTGCAGGCTCAAGTTCCCAGTAGCAATACGAACTCCTGTGCTTGGGCCCGTGCGTGTAATCGTGCTGGCCTACCCAATCCAAGTTAAGTAGTGGGCGAAGGCCTTTGCCTCTCTAGCCCTGAAGTGGAAGGTAGTGTGAGGCTGGCTTCACACAGCAGCAATCTCACCTGACGGTGGGCCCACCTATGCGGCAGTTCCATCCTCACTTCTGCTTGTCCTCTGCATTTCTTCTTCTTTCTTGCTTTCCTCCTCTCCTCCCCAAACCAAGAAAACCAATGCATCTTCACCTCCTCCCCGGCCTTCCCTCCCCCTCGCCGCCAGGAAGAAGAGGGTAGGGAGGAGAGGCGAGGTGGCCGCGGGGCACCACAAAACCGGCGTGGAGGTCTGGGCGTGCGCGAGGCCCAGGGCACTAGGAGGAGCTCCAGGGCTGCTGGGCAGAGCAGAGCTCGCGGGAGGCCGCTCGGGGTGGCATCGACGCGCGGAGCACAGGACGGAGGGTCCACGCGGAGCAGAGGGTGACGTCGGGCGTCGTCGGGGAGGCGAGGCAGAGCAGGGGAGGCCTGGGGCGCCGGATCCGGGCGGAGACAGAGTAGATCCGGCGGTAGGCGCAGCTTCGGGGCGAGCTCAGGTGGAGGAGGTGAGCGCGGGCGGAGCAAGACTGTGCCCCGCCATGCAACAGCGACGCAGATCCGGGAGTATGGGAGCAGAGAAGGAGGGGAACCGAGGCGGTGTGGATCTGAGCACGACGGCTTGGCTTGGGCCAGATCCGAGTGGATCTGGTCGGGAAGAGGACGGAGGCAGTCGAGAATCCTCCCTCCAGATCTGGGCTTCTTCCTCCACTCCGGCGGAGCACGGACGTGGGCACGGAGCTCCGTGCGAGCAGAGATGGTACGGCGGCGACCGGATCCGGGTGAGGCGACGCTGCTGTTGCTTCTACGAGGGTGGCTGCCCAGAGTCGGAGCAGCGGCGGCGTGATCTGGGACTCGAATCCGGCTAGAGTAGGGGCAGCTGCTGCTACTTCTACAGAGAGGAGACGACTACTAGAAGGAGGCCACCCCGGGAGCGGAGATTGCTCCTCCTGGGGGCAACAGCAGTGGAGGAGCAGAGGACGAGCACAGGCTAGGGTTTCGCAACTTGCTTTGATACCATGTTATGAATATTGTGTGTGTATTGCAATAGCTAAATGGGCAATATATAGAGTACAAGGGACACAAGACTAAACCCTAGAACGATAGAGAAATACCACAAATACCCTTAAACATGTTATGAATATTATGTGTGTATTACAATAGCCCAATAGGCAATATATAGAGTACAAAGGACACAAGACTAAACCCTACGACAATAGAAAAATACCACAAATACCCTTAACAAGGACAATACACAATTACATGTTGATCGTTTATTGTTATGGTGCAGAACCCAACATAACTGCATCTCTTAGGCAACAAGAGAAATAATTAGATCACTGGGGCACTCACCTGTACAAGCACAGAAGCTTTTCCCTTTAATATATTAGAAATAGGCTTCCATTGTTAGTTGGTTTGTTCCCCTTTATATTATTTATTCCTATTTATTGGGGTTTAGGGATAAGTTTCGTCTGTTAGAAATGGATCTCAGGCCAGCATACCCACCCTTTGGACCCTTACCCAGGAACACAACAGATTTGGCGAAGAGCCGAAGACTATAACTGTACACCTTGTAAGTGAACTCAAATATGAAATAACTAAAACGTGAGAATCTCTATTCTGTTTTGGAGAAGACTTACATTGTTCAAACAAAACAAACCAACTTCAGAAAATACCTTATTGTCTCAAAAAGTCACAAGATATCATAATTGAATATTGAGAAAACATAGTTCTCAGTATTGCAGCTTCAAAAATTACCTTATTGTCTGCATTCTGTAGTAGTAAAAGTTACCCCATTGATGGGATGCCCACTGTTGGTGCTTCGAAGCATACTGTTGATGAGCCCATTCCTGAAAGAGATTTAAATCACTATTTCCATCGACGAATCAGCCAAAAAACCCGAAGAGAAGAAAAACAATGGCAGAAGATAATCATATGCAAATAGTTTCTAGTTTCTACTTCAGTCTTTCATTTAAGATTTTGCTGGTCAAGATAGTAACATCGTATAAAAGGCGTTACTTACAATTTAACTCCAACACCCAGGCACAACTAACCCACAAATTCATGTTCAGGTACCTTTTTTTCTCTTGAAATTGCTTGTGAAATAGTTCCAGGAAGTACATGGCAGCTAGGACAGATAGCAGAACAAGATGAACATGTAAAGGGCTAGTGATCCAGCACTCCAGCTCAACTGTTGGAACTTGCCTGGCTAGGTTTTCCAGAATAGCAAGGTTTGGTTAGAACGGCAGCTATTGACTGGTACATGCCAAAATAGGAGGCAAAGTAGGACTAAATGCTCTAGTTTTTTACCCAGCACCAGCAAAACTGAATGCCCCGGACGTTACCACTTACCAGTGGGACCGGAACAGAATTGATAACTATGACTTCAACCTTTACTTCTAGGCTTATAGGCTGAAGCCAGGGCCAAATAGGTAGCTTACTTTTGAGCTTCCTTAATGGGTTAAAGACTCCTTCCATATGTAAGACTCGTATAAGCCAAAGTCAGTAGCTATCTTTTGGTGTTTATAAGCCGGAGGCAACGGAAGTAACGACATAAAGAAAGAAAAGACTCAAAGTATAGCTAGCAACAAATACTAGGATTAGCAAACTAGTAGCAGACTCTTTAACAGCGGGGAAAAAAAACTGGAGCTGGAGAAGCTGAAGCAGAAAACCGAAACCGGAGCCAGAGATGAGAGGAGCTGGAGCCGGTGAAGCCGAAGCAGCTCTGGTTAAAAACCAGATCGACTCAACCACCTGCTCCCCCCCCCCTCATCGTCCGCCTCATCTCGTATCGCCTCCCTCTCTTCCCCTTCCACCTTCCTCCTCTCCGCCCGGGTGGAGCCAGAGGAGAGATGAACCAGCGGCGACAAGCTGCGCAGAGGAGCTCAGGCCGGGGGAGACTTGAAGCGGTGGCGCGGGGGTGTACGGGCTGCAGACCGGCGGCGGCCCGATCCAGGGGAGGCAAGGCGGCTGCGGGGCAGAGCGGGTCGAGGTAGGCCTCGACGAGGATTCCTTCCATGCGGCAGCGGCGGGCAAACGAGGTCCAAGTCAAAGTCGGCGCAGAGGAAGACCTTCGGCTTGAACCAGGGCAAGTTCTGGCGCCTTCTTCAGCAAGGGCGGCGGCTTCTGCGGCGCCAAGTGCAAGACGCTACTAAAGTTGTCGATCCCGCAGATAAAGCTGCTGCGGAACTGGCGAGAGTTGCAGCTACACCAGATGCGGAGGGACATCGCCAAGCTCGGGGCGGCGACAGATGATCCAGATCCAAATCGATGTTATGGCGACGGATGATCTAGATCCAAATCGAGGTTGCTGCTGCTTCTACGATGAAACCAACGACTAATGTGGCCGCCCCTGGGAGCGGAGATTGCTCCTCCCAGGGGTAGTGGCAGCAGAAGCAGTTGGGGGCTAGGTTAGGCTAGGATTTAGAACCTTTGCTCTGATACTATGTTACGAATGTTATGTGTATGTATTCAGATGCCCAATAGGCAATATATAAAGGGTGTACAAGGGGTGTATGTCATACACAGGTAAGGCAATACAAAAGGCAAATAAGGAATACAAAAGAGTTCCTATCTCTAACATATCTCTAACACTGATTAGTCAGGCGAAATAGACCCAAGGTAAAGTGAAACAACGGCGTATTTCTATAGAAATACCTTCATTGGTTAAAAAGATCAAACACTTAATTTACCAAATAGAACGACTAGCCTAATACCTTCATTGGTTAAAAAGATCAAACACTTAATTTACCAAATAGAACGACTAGCCTAACAATGGTATCATGGACATCATATGACATTATAATGAGTGGCCAGCAGTTTCAGTACAAACCTGTTGTTCAGCAGGCAAAGGAACAACATCACCAAAAATAGTTACACGCGCATTCGATAGTTCACTCCATCCAGGTATCTGCCCAAGGATCATAAGCTTTAGCTCAAAAATTCTCAGGAGCTGATTATAAAGTACATCAAAAGTTACCTGTACAACAAGCGTGCATCTTGGGTCTGACAGAAGATTTCTTGTGTGGATAGCTAAAGGAGATAGTGAAAAAATAGGGTCTGCATGAAGAAATTGAAAAAAAGGAACAATAAGGCTATTCAAAACTTAGTGGTAGATACAAGAAAAAAGATGAGAGACTGAAAACTTACGGCCCATTGGATCAGGCGCAAAATCCACTAGAGAGCCAAATGGGTACCCTGCACGACGATGATGCATCCAAGACATGACAGTGCACAAATGAGCAAACCTTGCCTGAATTTGGAAAAAAGGACGAAAATATGAACTTTCAACTATTTTTTGTTTTTGTCTTGGGTATGATAAACCTAGACAATTTACGTGATTGTTAGGTACTGAGTTGATGTATTAAGGAAGTGTAAAAAATTTGCATTACAAATACCTGTTCCATCAGATTACGGACAGCTAAAGCTGGAGGTGGTAAATCATGAACAGCAGTTGCAGTGTGTACACCGCCTGAAATAGGTGTTCTGAATAGGCCAGCTCTAGATCCACCAGAGTTGCTCCCACCAGTCTCACCATGTTTAGTTGTTTCTATATCATGGCTGTCACACTGTGTTGCGTTGCTCTTGAAATATTACAAAAGGACGAAAAGAATCATGCATCTTGGATACCTCCCAAACATCTCATAACCATAAAAAGCAATAACAATCAACCATATGACTCAACGATGGCCAAAAGAGTAATGATTTATTAAATAAACATTTCTCCAAGCAAAAATTATCAAGAACGAAGACTTATGGTGACTGGTGACCAACTGACCGACCATAGAGTTCATCACCCTAGGATAAGTACTTCATCATTATTGCAATAATCTACAGGTCAAGTGCATACTAATTGCTTCAGAACTTAGGCAAATTAGGTAAGCCATCAGTATGAAACTAACACTGTACGTGGCCAAAACATGTCTTGGCCACAAGCGCCACCAATGTCTTCGCTGGGACGCTTTGGACCCAAATTCGCCGGGCACATTGCAAGTTTGCTACACAGTGTTCCGGCCTGGATACCCTTTGCTGTCCCACCTAGTTGTGTAAGTACCGATATACTTTGCTTAGCTTTGCAATGATTTCGGTAACATTTCTCCTCATTTTTTAAATAAAAAATAGCAATCTTTGCCACCAATACGGTTGCCCAGGTGATTAACTCAAATGAATTTTCACCACATCCAGCGATTACGCAACCATCCATAGAACCAAAAACACCTCACACACAAAGGGAAAAAAATCGCACAAATCAAATGTTTGACCGAACGCATCAGATAGTACCTCGAGGGATGGCAAGGCTTCCGCCTGGTCATCCGAGTCACCGGAGGAATCCAGAGAGCCCGCTTCCCCTCTTCCTCCGCGGGCGGCAGCGAGGCGACGCCCGCGACGGCGGGGAGCGCGCGGTGGGCACGCGGAAAGGGTGAGGGCGGAGGAGCTCTTGCGAGGCTTTGGGAAGGCTGCGGCAACCGGAGGGGCGCGTCGGCGGGATCGGGATGGCAACGCGTCACTGGCGATCGCCGGCGACGATACGACGGAGGGGCACACGAGGGCTTCCATGAGGAAGGGAATGGAAGGCGATACAGTGAGCAGTGAGAAGAAGAGAGGGCCTGCGCGTGTCTATGATTTATCTCGTATTCGCATCTAAGCAGGAAATGCAGAAATAGAATATATATATAGAAAATTGATAAGATTAAGTACATTGTTCATGTCCCTGAACTTAATACCAGATACAACGTTCGAAGTTTCTAAACCGTGTAAAAACTATTATTTGATCTTTTTGAGGTCGGTTTTGTGCAACGTGGTTTCAGCGTGGACGTTGATCGGAAACCGTCCACGCTGGCGAGTCGTTGACCGAGTCGCATGTCCAAAATTATGTGAACGCCTCGCTCTCCCTCACTCTCTCGCACACACTCTCTCCCTCACTCTCTCTCTCGACGAGAAGAAATTCCCAGAGTCGTCCCTCGACCCAAGCTTCCCACTCATAGATCCCCCCTTGCCGGAGAGGGTAGACACCGGGCGCCGCCAGCTACATTAGTGAACCCTAGTGAGTTCTTTTTCTTAGATCTGGCATGATTCGTGGCTTGTATTGCGCGATTAGGTTTGGTGTTTTGTAGCTGCTAATTTTGTATGGTTTTTCGGATAGGGTAGTGTATGATTCATAGATCTGCCATGATTCGTCGCTTGTATTTTCTTAGATCTGTCGTGATTCATCGCTTGTATTGCACGATGAGGTTCGGTGTTTTCGTATTGTTTTTCGAATAAGGTATTGTATGAATCGTTGGATGTTATATCATGTAGGTGTCAGCTGATTATGGAAATTTTGGACAAGCTAGCTATTAGGTTCCATTACAGTGGGGATTTCTTTGATGATGGTGAGCGATTGCATTATTACGGAGGCAGAGAGGGTATGTCTTATATAGATCGTGATAAGTTGTCGATGCCCGAGGTTAAAGACCATTTGAAAGACCATTGAGGAAGTTGAGTTGGTACTGATGTACTGGTCTTTTCCTGGCAAAGTTCTGAAGAATGGACTGAGAATCCTAACAGATGGCAAGTCCTGCCAGACAATGGGTGGCTGTATCACTAATGGTGGTGTTGTGGACATCTATGTTGAGGCAGTGGGAGTTCATGCTGCCTCAGATGGTGTGAATAACAAAGAAGCTAAATGCAGTGATTGGGAAGACGAGATTGAAGCTTGGATGCAGACAAATGATGATGAGATTGTGTCAGACAATGTTAGCAAGGAGGTGGAGGTCATACCAATGTCAGCAGCTCATACTGCAAAAGATATTGCATGCAAGAAAAAGTTCTACAGTGTGATGCCTAATAGGAAGGAGAAGGAAAAGGTTGGCATAGATGAAGCAACCCCAGAGGGTGGAATTTAGGATCACTCAAATTCTGGCAGTGATTATCTACCTAGAGATGCTGAGACATCAGAGGATGATGAGGAAGCTACTGAGAACCAGAAGAGATATAAATATTTCAACAACAAGTTGAAATCAGGAGACTCCCTTGTCCAGGTTGGGGAATTAATAGCCTTAGATGATTCTAAAGTACATAATTTGGAAAAAGTACAAGAGGGTAATGACACTTTTTTCTGAGAGTGATGAAGAGGATAGCTAGGAGGAAGGAGACAGTGATGGTGAGCTACTGAGGAAGAAACCAAAGTACCCCAGATATGACCCAAAACCCAGTCTCCCTACCTTTAGTTTGGGCATGACCTTTAGCTGCAAGGACCTTTTTATTAAAGCAGTTAGGCGGTATGGATTTGTTAGGAGGCATTTTATTACATTTCCTAATAATTACAACTTAAGGGTTAGGGCTAAATGCCAGTGGCCAAAGTGTCCTTGGTTCATCCTGTTGTCAAATAATAGCAGGACATAGGGCTGGCAAATGAGTAGTTTCAAGGATGGGCACACATGCCTACCAAGATGGGACAACAAGCTTGTTACTTCCAGAAGAATATCTGAGAAGTTTGAAAGTACCATCATGGAAAACCCAACCTGGAAGCTTCAGCACATGAAGCAAACAGTTCAGGAACAAATGCATGCTGATGTGAGCATTGCTAAGTGCAAAAGAGCTAAGTCTCTAGTTTTGTAGAAGATGTTAGACTCCAAGAAGGGAGACTATGGCAGGGTATTTGACTACAAATGGAGCTTCTTAGGAGCAATCCAAGCAGCACAGTGGTGGTTAAGCTTCATCCAGATGCCACAGAAGCTGTATTTCAAAGGATGTGCATATGTTTGGATGCTTGCAGAAGAGGTTTCCTTGCTGGATGTAGGAAAGTGATTTGTTTGGATGGTTGTTTCTTCAAAGGTCCAACCAATGGTGAGCTAGTTTGTGCAATAGGTAGAGATGCAAACAATCAGATGTACCCCATAGCTTGGGCTGTAGTTGAGAACGAGACTAATGAAGCATGGGACTAGTTTTGTGGGATTTTCTTCAGAGACATAGAAATTGGAGATGGAGATGGATGGGTTATCATCTCAGATCAACAAAAAGTAAGTGACATTGCTAAACCAGTACTTAACCATTTATCTCAGATGACATAAGCAGTACTTAACAATTTGTTTGTTGCAGTGTCTACTAAATGTTGTGGAGTATTGGGTACCCAAAGCTGAGCATAGGATGTGTGCAAGACACATCTATACCAACTTCAGGAAGTCTTACAAGGACAAAGCTTGGTAGAAGAAATTCTGGTTGGGTGCCAAAGCTCCATGTGTAAATCTATTCAACCACCATTGGGCAAATCTTGCAAAGGATACCCCTGAAGGTGCTAATGCAATCATGAGGACAAATCCAAAACATTGGAGTAGGGCATGGTTCAAGTTGGGATCATACTGTGATTCTGTGGACAACAACATGTGTGAATCATTCAATCATGCCATAGTTGAGTCCAGGTTCCTCCCAATCATCAGCATGCTTGAGTGGATCAGGAGGAAAGTGATGGTTAAAATCCATACCAACAAAAGGAAGGCAGAGAAGTGGACTGGTACAATATGCCCTAATATTTTCAAGAAGCTAAAGGACTACATCAATGAATCAGTCTTCTGTCATGCAGTGTACAATGGAAAGGATGGTTTTGAGGTCACACATAGAGATCATAGGTGGACAATTGACTTGGACAACAGGACTTGTTCATACAGGTATTGGCAATTGTTTAGTTTTCCTTGCCCACATGCTATTTGTTGTATCTATTGGAGGAGCACTTCACTTGATGACTACGTAGCACCATGCTACTCCATTGAAGGGTACAACAAGACTTATGAGCACTACTTGCAGTCTGTTGAGGGCATGAGTTGTTGGCCCACATCTGAGAGGCCAAGACCAAGGGCACCAAAGTTTCAGAAAATGCCTGGCAGGTCAAAGAAAAATAAGAAGAGAGAGCAAAATGAGAAGCCTAAAGGAACAAGAATGTCTAAGGTAGGCACAATTATTAGGTGCAGGCTCTGCAAGGGGATTGGACACAACAGGTCTAGCTATGAGAGGAGAAATGGGAAATCACAGCAAACATCAGGGACCAGCCAGGGTCAACAATCTCATGTTCCAAGTGTTGGGAATTCTGCATCAGCTGGTCCTATTCCCCTGGTAATATGCACTACCATTAGTATATCCTATTATTTATTACATAGTTTATGCACATGACAGAGTTTATATACATATGACATTGTAGGATGTTATTCCTGGTTCACAACAGAGCTGTGCAAAAACAGACAGAAAGAGAAAGACTAGCTACCCACCTGCTCAGACCAAAAGGAGCTACACTGGGGTAGGAATCTTGTACTCAGAGAGGACAGGGACAACTATTCAGAATGTGGGTTCATCTGTACATAATTACATAGCTTGATTTCCAATTACTTGCATTTGGCAAACTACTAACCTCTAGCTGAATATATTTGTACCTACAGCCTGGCATGCCAAATCAAATGCTCATCAGAACATCTGCTTCTGCCAAAGTCAATATAACTCATGGTGGTTCTGCTTCTATGAACTTGGAGGCAATTGTGCCATGTGCAAGGGCAAAGTCATATGTTAACATTCAAGTGACTTCTAGTTATGCTTCTGGTGAAGCCAAAGCCCAAGCACCTCCCTGCCAAAGGAAGAAGCTAACTCCAAGCAAGATGAAGAAAAGTTGTAGTTCAAAGCTTGCAAAGCTTCTGCATATACCAACTAATCAGTGATGGCATAGCCATGTTATAGCCAGAAATATCATTTCCAGACTTGGTGCTTTTTCATGTGTTGTCATGTATTTGCCAGACTTGTAATGTTGAATGTTTTCCAAAACTTCTGGTTCATGTTACGTCATTCCCAAACTTATGCAATCCAATGTGTTGTGAACTACTTTGTGTTGTGCTTGTCAAGTATTCTTAGATCTTCTTGGACAGTGCTGGTTGTGGATGCTTAAATGTACATACTCTGGTCGCATACACATACCACATTACAGAAAATGGAAAATGCAGGGAAACATTGTGCCAAACTGACAGGCAATGGAAAACAGGGAAACATTCAAGTATTACCAAACTTTTGCCATACCAATATTCATGCATTGATACATCATGCAGGAGATTACATGACTGAGCTATTTCAGTTTCATGCCACACACATAGTACTGGGGATCCTAGTACTAACTAACATTACAGGAAAAACACTAAACAAGAACAATATAATTCTTCTCTATTTCTCTAGCTTTGCTACCCTAGCACCGAGTCCAACTAGTGAAGTTTCATGTTTCCTCAATTTGGCGGTTAGTGCTAAAACACACTCTCCATGCCTAGACTTAACCTCGCTCAACTCTTGTATTGCATCGGAAATGCCTCCACTGAGCTCACTTTTCTCCTTCCTCAAAGCCCTAACAACATCGCACAAGTTTAGTAGCACCTGCCTCAAGAATGGGGTTGTCTCATCGTCAGACCATGCCCAAAACTTGCAGCCTCCAACCTTCAAATACCAATCACAAATCAGAAAACCCTTAAAAAATCAACCAATTCGCGAAGAAGACTAACCCGCGCTCACATGCATGTCGAGTACCTACGTCCTGGGTTGGTGTCACTCCATGAAATCCACCTACCCACCTTATTCCCGCAGTGGCAAAGGATAGTTGGAGCGTACTCCAGCGGCCGCTCGCTATATGGGATAGGCGATGTGGAGGGACCATGGACCACGCCGATGGAGAGTACACTCCATGCCACCGACCTCGAGCTTCCTTTGGTCGCCGGCATCCTCGAGCTACTAGAGCTTTCCATGGCGCCCCTCCACTCATCGGGGAACACTAAAAAAACCCTAATCCCCTAAAAGCGAGATAGAGAGAGTACGACGACCGGCGGTGCGTTCTTCAAAGGCTAAGTAGGGACGGTTTCCCAGTCAGCGTCCACGTTGGAACCACGTGGCACAAAACCGACCTCAAAAGGATCAAATGACGGTTTTTGCACAGTTTAGAAACTTCGAGTATGTGTTGTATTCGGTATTGAACTTCAAGAACTAACTTTAAACTAGGGCAAGAGTTAAGGGACGAATAATGTACTTAATCCAACTCCCTCCCTTCGTTTTCGATTAACACTTGCTGTCAAACTTTCTAGCACTAAGTATATATTACTTCCCTCAACTCTTCACTAAGTTTAATATTCATCCCTAATCTTCAATACCAACTGAAACGTATCCTCCAACTATCAAAACTATACAAATAACGTCCCTAGACAGATATTATGAGTAGTTTTGTCCTAGGTGGCATCAAAATAGGTGAATTTTTACCAAAGTGGCAAACAAATCAGGAAAATGGTGGGACCGACTGGCCATCCACCTAAGCATCTCCTTTTCTTCCTCTTCTTCATCCCCTCTCCCCCTTATCTTCTCTCTTGCCTATCATGGTCGGCAAAAAGGCTTCCTCTCCCCGTCCGCCTGCTCCTCTTCCGGTCCTCCACCACCCCCATCCAACACTGTCGATCCTGCTTTCCCTTCCTCGCCCTCCTAGCTCGGGCACCACAGGGGCGCACGATGATGTACTTCGCTACAGAGCTAGGCTCCGAGGAGTGCGTGTGTGTGCTCACCGAGGCCGTGGCGGACGTGGGCCGCCCGAGCGCACTGGCGTGGGCTCACACCGTTGAGCATCGCGGTGGGGTACGACCACGCTGCGGGACCTGGACGCGGAGGACGCTTCCTCCTTCGTTTGTCTTCCTCTCCAGCGACTCTCCAATGCCAATGACTCGTCGTGTGCCTCGAGCTCCATCTTCCTCTCTAGCGACTCCCGCATCGTCGTTGTCCTCGACACGCACAACTTCCATGTCCTCCTCGACGACTCCGCATTCTTCGGTGGCCACCGCCTGCTTGCCTTCCTTGACACCGCCACGCCGCACTCAAGCAGTGGCAGCAGCAGGGAGATGAAAGGGGGAGCAGGAGGGCCACTCACCTTCCTCGACTCTGCCTTGTTGCCACACGGATATACCACGTCATATCGGCCTTCCACATCGCCCTCACCGCCATGTTCGATGCTGTTGAGGCCGGCCTCAACGGCGCCTCCGGCCCTGTCAAGTTCAATGACCTCACGAGTAAGGTCATCAAGCCATTCATGCCACCATCGCCACCATCAAGGCCATTGAACTCACCTTAGTGCTTCCCTCTAGCCTTCCCCTCACTCAATTTCTCCTTCTACTCACAGGAGCTCGCTGTTAACCTCGTCTTCCTCAACCACGATCGTCGCCGCAGCTACTAGGGGTAAAAACAGATCGGATAGTTTTCGATCGATCCGGAAGGAAACGAATTCAGATTATCTCGGATCGGATTTTTCTCGGATAATTTTCGGATCGGAAATGAATTCGGATTTTTTGTCAGAAACGGTAAAAAATACGGTTGGTATGCTATCCGGCGGATACAGATACGAATACATATTATCGGGATAAGACGAAGTCCAAATATCCAGATTTCGGCCCAAAAGAGGATTTCAGCCCAAAAGAGAAAAGAGATTTTAATTGATTTTGAATTTCAGACAATGCAACAAATCAAATTGTCTTTTAGAAAATAAAAAATATAGTGAAAAAATCTAGAAAAATTCAAAAAATTCCTTGAATTATTTTGAACTTAATAAATTAATTCCAAGTTAAAGTTGGTCTTTATTTTTGCACATATATTATTTTAAATTTCTAAAATACAAAAAACATTTTTAAAATCCAGAAAATTAAGGTAATTAATTAAAATTTCCTTTTTACGGATATCAAGGGGATACACTCATGATCTTAGAATGATGTTACAATTGGCAATTGCGTTTAAGGTTTGTCGAATCACGCGTTTTCGGCAAAGTTCAAGTCTTTGTCAGTCATTGGCCAGGTCGGGCCAGCGGGCGGCGATCGGGCCGATCCACCTCTAGCAATCAGACCCACCTCTGGCAATCAGACCAGCTAGGCCTTGGGCCTAGAGGCTGGCGGTCAGACCAGCCATGGGCGGCTGTTTGATCGACTATTAAGTGTATTTGAATTTGGAGCTGGGCAAAAAATAGAGGGTGTAAGCAAGAAAGGGGATTCTCCTACACTTTGTCTCATAATTTTTGGAGCTTCGAGTCAAAAGTTCTATTCGTTTAAAATTTTCAAAGAGGTCTCAGATTTTCAGATAGGAAATTTGGCTAAGTCCCTGGAGGGTAACGCGGCAAGACTACGATAGCACAAACAAAAATTTACCGCGCAACCAAGGAACCACCGCAAGTAATAGATCGTGAGATTATCGCTAGACGCGCCGACTCGCAGCGGAAGTAGAGTCGTTGTAGCGAGTTGATGCAGTCGTAGTCGTACTCACGACGTGCCTCCTCCTTCGAGTAGTCGTACTCGTCACGTGTCTGCTCCTCCGAGTGGTCACACTCGTTACGTTACTTCTCCTCCTACTCCGGTGAGCGTCACGAGTTGCGGATCGTCCCAGTGCTGATGCTTCGCAACAACACCTCCGAGGTATCCACACGTACGGGACAGGATCACCACGCGCTGGAGTGCTAGCACCGGCAGCGTGGTTGAGAAGGCGCGGCTATTAGGGTTTCGGGAGTTCTTCCAAAGATCATCCTCTCGCACCCCCACCCCATGCCACCGCCCCTCAACATATAGGCGTCCATAATGGGTCTCAACCAGGAGGCCCATTAGGAACTCGTGGCCTATACGAATTCGGATCACCATCCAAAATAGATCCTTACCCTTTAAGTGTGCGACCCCACAGGTTCATGTGTAATCGGTTATGACTCGGAAACTCTTTTCCGATCACTAGTAGTTAGCGGTACCTAACATCAATATGATATCTCAAACTCTTTTTAGATCATATTCATCGTATGAGAAGAAGTGCAAATCTCAAAGCATGTCGAACGGATGAAAATTCGACTATTTTGACAAAAGAAAACAATCGAGTGTTATTTAGCAAATCTCCGGAGAAGACGATGTTGCCAGTCGAAGCACGAAACTCCAAGCAAAATTGTAAGGTCGGAAATCGACTCTTTTCTCTAAAAAAAACACGCGACGGTTTTTTACAATTTTTCTTTGCGAACATACCATTTTTCTTCTTCCACCTGCTCGGATAGAACTAAAGAGCAGACAAAGTTGGCCTCAATAGCACTATGGACATTTTCCCTGCGCCCTCACCTCCCTCACTTCGTCACCCTTCTTCCTCTTCTCCTCCCTAGTCCAGATCCTCTCTGCCCCCTCTTCTTCTCCAGCCCCGGTGGTGAGCCTCCCCCGTCGTCTCTCTCTCTCTCTACCAGCTTGGCGACCTCTCTTTGTCTCAAACACCCCCCCTCTGCTTATCATCATGTCGTGCCGGCGAGGGCCATGGCTGCCAGATGCGCGCTAGCGAGGACCACACCATTCCCTATGGGGTAAGATCGTCGCTTCCTTGGTTTCTTCCATGACGGTGGGCTTCATCGGTTCGTCCACTACACTACAACAGTGGGCATCATCAGTTTCCTCCACATCGCAGCTTCCTTGGGCTTCCCCGGTTTCCTCAATGACGACAGCTTCCTCGATTTCTTCCACTCCGACAACGTTGTGCTCAGATGGGGCGATGAAGAAGGAGAAGATGGGGCACCGAAGAAGGATAATGGCAGTGTATTTCCCTCATCAAATACACAGGCTTTTTTATCGTACTTACGCATGGATCTCGAAGAGAATGGATGGTGAGGATGGTACATGTACATGTGATTTCGATTTTTCGTTTTGGATGACATTTTTTCAGAAACCCCAAAGTATTAGTATTATATGTATCATAGAATATACATTTCTGTTCAGTTACCTACCTCTTTAAGATCACCTTCTCGGGTGGTCGTAGGAGCAGTCGGAGTATCAATCGGCTCACAACTCTCAGTGACCTCATTGATCTTCAATCCGACCGACTACACAACAAAGAGGATTTACGGTAAACCGATCAGAAAACACATAAATGGTGAAAGACAGTTGATATTTTTACCTTAAGCCTCTCGGCTCTCTCTCTGTTGTAGAAACAATCGCCAAAATCCAGGGGAAATCAGCCTTCTCATCGGGCTCCCCAGCGCAGATCATTCTGATATGGGTTCTAACCTCATCAGGAGAAAGGGTTGCAAGAATGAACGAGAGATTTTAGGGTTACAAAAGTAATCAGTCAAGATAAATAAATCGGCCAAAATCTTTTAGGACTTACCCTCCTTGGAATCTTTGGTCGTGTCATCATGACCAAAGTACCATAACATTGGATGTGCTCGGGATTTCAGGGGGCTAATCCGGCGCATAGAGAAATCTCTTACTACGTACTAGGAGGTTAAACCCCATGATACTAAGGTGTTGGATGACTTCAACCCATCTCCCCACCTTTCCCTCCTTCTTCACGGAGGAGCGTCATTTCGGGTTCTCGACCGCCTTCTTACCAGTATAGTAGATACTGTCTTTTTGAGTAACTGTCATGTAGAATCAGCTGTTCTTCCATGATGACCATGAAGATTTTGAGTATATACGGATGTACTCATCAGCTTTTCCTTCGTGGAGGCACAAGGTGCATTCCCTGGGCGTCCCCATCGTCTTCCCTGACTTCGCCATCCTGTAGAAGTACTTGAAGAGCTCTGGGTCTGCGGGAATTTCTAAGTACGCTTCACAGAGGTAGACGAAGAGGCTGAGGTTAGCAATCACATGGGAAGAAAGGTTCACCAAAGTCAATTACATAATGATCCAACATCATGGGAAGGAATGAATGAACCGGGAGCCTAAATCCACATTCGATATATACGAGGAAAACAGGGATTTCCCCATCTTCGCTGCTTGGAGAGTGCTCTCCGACCACCGATCTCTAAGAAATCATATTCTTGTCTGGAAGCATCCCAATCTTCTCCGAGGCTTCAAGCTTCTTTCTGCTCAGAATAGAAACCGATCAGTTAATAATCCAATCCGACATGGTTAGGTATTAGATCAGAGAAAGAAAGGAGGTCGTGGAAGGTTTAAGGCAAAAGAGGTCGGAAGAGTTCCTTCTCTGAGAAAATTAAAATGGAAAGCATAAGGTGTAAAAACCCTAAATCCTTACGCCGAGGGGCTTTTATAGCCGTAATTCCTTAACTGCACTAGGGAATTACCCAAAAGTCCAACGGACATAAAAGACTCTTCAGTTCTCAAGGCAGTTTCTCAACTTTAAAATGAATACAAACCACCTCGAATGCCATGGCATTAAATGAGGGTCTGTCCGATACGACTTCATCGGGAAAAAGTATTCACACCCAATTCATTTAAAGTTCGGGGGCTAACTGACGAGGATTAAAATATCTATGTATTACTTTAAATGCATAATTAAAAGACCATATATCTTCATGGTCATAAACCCTAAGACTGACAACTCCTGTGGTCGTAAGTGTTGTAAACCTTAAGGCCAACGACCCCCACGGTTGTAGGAGTCGTAACCCCTGAAGCTAACGACCTCTGTGGTCGTAAGGGTTCCATAGTTTACTTATAGGTACCCTGGTCGGACGAGGTCATGTACCTAGTCCCCGACCAGATAACTGCTCATACAAGCGAAGAACTGACATCTAGATTCAGCTCTAAGCATATCTTTTTCTGTGTGATGAATGGAGCACATGTCATATTGGCTCCATACCACACGACGCTTCGTAATCCTAAGACATTAGCAGCAAACTACCGTGCGGTTTAGTGTCTCACAGACATCAACCGCCGGATGGTCGATGCTTCATCAACCATTGCCTCGCTCTGACCAGTCGTGATATTTTCAACACGCGTCTTCTCTAGGAGTAACTGCCACCCCTTCAATGATTATTTAAGGATGGAGTACGGAGGAACGAGGGGGGAGATTGGAGCATAGTAATCAGCATTAGATTCATGTTTCAAGTCTGATTCAATAGCATAGCAAGCATTACACTCAGTGTAATTAGGATTAGTCCACTGCCTTGTCTAGGGCAAGTTCATAGCAATAAAGAGCCATCATATCATCTCTCAAGAACTCTTTGTCATTTTTCTCTGTTTTATTTCGTAAGATCGGCGACTCAATCGTTGACAGGCACCTCCAAAGTTTTTAAAATTTATGTATATACCCTTACTATAGGTTTAAATTGACTTTGGATTTCATTGCAATTTGATAATACTTGATAGAATTATATGCAAATTGTATTCCATATCCTTCATTCTTATTTTTAGAACGCCTTTTTCTTATCCAATTATGTGCAATGTGTGAATGGTACGAAAGTACTTTATTTTATTGAGCTCCTAGAAATTTTTTAGTTTCTAACTGAAAAAATCAAGTGTCTAGTGCTCTAGATGTTTGCGGCGTTGCGACCATGTGGGCCATGCGTCATACTAATAAAACATTATTGAATGGCTATACATTTTAATAATATTTTCACACATATTTAAAATTTATTTATCAATTATCATTAATTTTTGATGTATTTTGTTATCGTTATCATTAATTTGTGTTGGTGTACATTATTTTCGAATAAAACATTATTGAATGGCCATGCATCATACTAATAAAACACTATTTGTTATCGTTATCATTAATTTGTGTTGGTGTACATTGATGCTTAAAGATGGGGTAAAAGGACGTCAGTTAAGTGATTATTGGCTGATCGAATGTTAGAGCCGTGTAAACCATGCATTATAATGAATATTGTATTGGCATGGTATTTAACGTTCATACATAATAAGTTGTGCTTTCTTTCCAATTAATTGGCTACTTTACAGAATTAGTTGTGAAAACAACTTATTTTATGGACCAATTTTTATGTACAAGTGATTTTTGTATTTCCAAAAACAATTTCTCTTAAATAAGATACATTATTTTGGAATTTTCCTTCATTAGTATGCATTGTCTTTCCTTAGTATGTGTTGTCAATTTCACTTAGTAATTTAGTATGATCTGTTTTCGTGTAGAATGAGGATAGTTTTTCTATGATTAAGAAAGTGCAAGCAAAACTCGCCTATCAAGATAAATCTGATTGCTTAAAGATTAATCTAATTTCTGCGAGTGTGGAAAATAGTGATGGACATGTAATTTTTTATGTAGACTAGCCAAGGAGCATGTCATCGGTCTTTATAGTTAAGAATGCAGTGCATAATTGAGTATTATAGAAACATCCCACGAATTAGAAGAGCTAGATATTTTGTTGCGCAATAAAATTAGAGCCAGATTACTATTTTTTTTGTAGTAATCTATTACAATTTTGGATTGATTGTTAATTAGAAAAAAAGAACATACAATACCAATATCGTGATCCTGGACACGAAAAGCTAAAACAATAGCATTGCATAGGCAAAACAATCCTACGCAAGAGAGATCTAAATATCCTTAGTTGAGCATTGCTAGAAGATCGAATCACTCTTGATTGCCAAGACTACTATCTACCGCCGGCGGTGAAGGTGGCGAAGGACTCACGGAGGTGGCCGCCGTTGGGAAGTGTGAGGCGGCGCAACAGTGAGTTGGAGCCGACAAGGCTGTGCCCGGTTGCGACGGCGGGGTTAAGCCACGGCATGTCAGCGGAAAAACTATAATGGCACATTTGGAACTTTGGGATTTCTCATAAATTTCACGTGAATTTCATAAGAAATAGTTCACATCGTACAGGAATACAGGAAAATAATCTCATTCCAATGAGATCTGATACCACTCATGAAGACATTAACATTCCCGATCAGTTATAACACAATAATTAACTTACAAATACCCCAACGTACATGTGATTCCCGCGGCCACACCAACACCGGATCACCAACTCATCACCTGCACCCAGGGACGGAGCTAGCTAGGATGCCCAATATGCACGGGCATCCCCAAAGTTTTTTTAAAATTTATGTATATATCTTTGCTAGCTGTAGCTAGGTTTAAATTGTGTTTGGATTTCGTTGCAATTTAATAATAGTTGAAGGAATTATATGCAAATTGTATTACATGTTCTCCATTCACATTTCGTAGAACACCTTTTTTTTCTATCTATGCGCATGACATTGTGTGAATGGTACGACAATACTTTATTTTATTTAGTTTTTAGAAATTTCTTTAGTTTTCAACTGAAAAAAAATCAAGTGTCTGATGCTCTACATGTTTGCGCCATTGTGACCGTGCATGCTATGCGGCATACTACAAAAATTATGGAATGACTAAATATTTTAATAATATTTTTACACATATTTAAATTTTATTTATCAATATTAATATTTGTTACAGTTATCACTCCATAAAATAAGTTTTTTATAACTAAATATGTAAAGTAGCCAATTAATTGGAAAGAAAACCCAACTAGTTATAGATGAATGTTAAGTACCATTTAAATACAATATTCTTCATAATTTAAATACAATATTCTTCATAATGCATGATTTACATAACTCAACATTTAATGATCCGATAATCACTTAACCGACATCCTTTTACCCTGTCTGTAAGCATTAATGAGCCGACCACATGCTCAAACCTGCACCTGCACTGAAGAAGTGGCAGTCGTGCCGAGTAGGAATAACAATCCACTGGGAAAAGAAGAAGAAAAATTCAATCGTGTAGTTTTTTTAGAGCTTTAACAACAAAAAAATACATGTAATTTTGAAAAGAAATTCACCCTATTGGGTTTAGTTACCAAATACTATACCGGGTATATTATGGATGATAATTATAGAGTAGGGATCAAATAATACTATGTTCATTTTGGTGCATAGCAGAACAACAGCACCATGTTGGTGCAACATTGAGAAATCAATGCGCACGCAAGAACGGACATCCTAAACAGCACAGGAGAATCAGCACTTTGTAATTAAACCATTAAGTTTGTAGTCTCTACACGGTAATAGTTTTTAATAAAATAAAATAAAATAAAATAAAAGTTCACATTATTTGGGCGGACCATACATTCCGAAGGGACAGAGAGAAAATGACATGCACTTTTTATCCTTCAGGTCGATATCCACACAATTCCCATCTCAGTTTCACCGAGAAGAAATGAAATGTGAAATCTCCCCGTAGCAATGTCAGTGTGGTAATAATGAAATAATCGGTTTTTGTTCGACCATGAACTGCGAGAGGTCATACTACCTGCCTCGGTTTTTGTTCCCCTCCCCACTGGTGCCTTTTGGTCTGAGTTGTTTGCTTCGGTTCGTATTGCGTTCTCTTCTTCGCTCCTGTCGCCGATGCTTCTGCTTCGTTTCGGTCACCACGCTTCCTCCTCCACCTTCTTTTGTTCTGGGTGTTTGTACTCCTCGATTTTACTTTTACTTGCCATGGTTCTCTGTTGTTCGCAGATTCTTTCATTCGTTGTTGTGTTTGCGGTTTCTTTTGGGGTTTTTACCCCGATGATTGTTCCCGATGTATTTTGCTTCCTATCTTCTCCCGCTGCTGTCATGTCCTACCATACAGAACTTCGCCTCCCCATGCCCATCCCCCACCTCGCCGCCTCCCCCTTCCACCAATCGCAAGGCCGACCCCACCGACCACATGTCCAAGGTATGTATCACGCTTTCGCATTTTGTGCTCCACCCTCTCTCGGCATCTCTGGGGCTAACTTGGGGTCATTTCGCTTGATTGCTCGATGGGTGGCTACAGGGGAAGGCGGCGAAGAAGGGGAAGACGGCGGCCGTCGGCGAGGAGAAGGCTGGGGGCGGAGGTGACGACGAGGAGGAGGAGAAGCCGGTGTACGTGCATGTGAGGGTCAGGATGGGGCAGGTGACGGACAACCACAACCTCGCCGAGCGGGTGAGTTTGCAGGCATTATCGTTAATTAAGCTTAAGCCAATCTCGCCGTGGGGTTTGGGGGTTTAACGAGCTGGATTATGGCAATGATTGGGTGATTAGGACGTGCTAACATCGCTATTAGTGCCTTTTCAGGGGTTTGTTTTGTTGTTAATTACTTAATTATTCTTTTTGTTTTTTTAAATAGCAGGCGAGACGCGAAAAGATCAATGCGAGGATGGAGCTGCTCAAGGAGCTGGTCCCCGGATGCAGTAAGGTCAGCAGTTTCTTAACATTTATTTATTTACTTACATATTTATTCTTACATTTTACACCTCATTTTTCACAGTTCAATAGTATCAGAGTAGAGGTTAGCCTTTGGAAAGATAAAAAATGCCACAGAGTTTTGTGCAAACTTTGGTGCCTATGTGTAAAGTACACTTCTTTCCCTGCTTTTGGTGGTCTTTTTACTGCTTTTGATGCCAGCCATAGTAGTGAATTGGTCTACTAGTTGTTCGATGCCATGCAAGGCGCTACAAATCCATACGCTGTTAATAGTTCAGAGTTCAGGCCCTTTCGGGTGCAACATGGAGTATGGTCCATCTGTTTGGCTCACTTGTTACAAAAGCATAGCATGACTTGCAGAAAGGGCTTAAATGCAATACATTCTTAAACGTGGCAGTGCCCAATTATTCCTACACTACGGGTGTGGCATGTCCATATGGGTGTGTTACACAACGGAGGGTGGGGAAGTGGGATAATGTGGCCTTGGTTCCCTTGTGGACGATGCGGGAAATATCTTGATCCAGTGTACCTAACTTGAGGGGGAGGGGATGGGTTTGGCCTTGGCTGTGGTTGTCTGGGCAGAATGTGGCAGCCACTTTAAAAGGCTCCAGAGGAGGCAAGCTTAATGGAGGGGCTTGTTTGGTCGCTGTGGTGCCATGACTTCATCTCGGAGTTTTTGGGAGCATTTGACACTATTGGCTCGTGAATTAACAAAAAATAGCCCCCTCTCCGAATCAATTGCAACAATGGTACCACATACAAGCTGTTGCCCACTGATAGGTGATCTCGGTACATCCCAGGCTGGGGCATGTGCAGCAACACACGGTGTTGTGGCACCATGAAAGGTCCAGTGGTTATGTTTGCATTGGTTTCCCCTTATCGGTCTTCTCTCTCCAACCGCTCTGTTGTTATGTTGTTGTTTTCTCGCCCAGCAAGGCAGTGTGGTCATTTCTGTTTATGCCCTCCCTAGGTAAGTAGCCTACAAGTTTGGTCACTACACTCGTGATCCAAGCCTGAGCTTCTTCTTTTAGGGTTGATAACGTTCCAGATTCTTTGGTTCTCATGTGCTGAAAGATCCTTCCATTTCTCTCATTCCAAAGTTGTCAAAGAGTCATAATGATGAGGGAAGCCTACCCCTTTCTGTTGTTTGACTCCTCTTGGCTTGATCTTTGGGTCCACCAATCTACGATGTTACCTTGCATGTTTTTGTTGTAAAATTGATTATTTTAGCAAATATTTAGATTTAATTTTAGCATAAATTAAGATAATTTAAGCATATTTCTAGCAACATATAAATGATAGAAATAACATGTAATATATTTATGTCAAATAAGCGGGATAATATGCTCAATAGATAAAACATGTAAACATACAAAATCGACATAATGCTCAGATTTTAAATGTTTGTTTATTGCTCTTAGATGTCAGGCTACTCGAGATATAATCTTGGCCCCCTCGCCACTTGGATCAACAATTCTATCACAAATTAAATATGATAATTACCCTAAAATAAATTAGGCCTCGAGCTCAAATAAAATCTTACTAGTCTAATTAGTCACTTAATGCAAATCATCAATTCTGAATTCACTAGACAACATGAAATTGATTCTACCACTCAAGATATCAATTTACAACAATGCATAACAGTAACCGAAAAGAATCACAGTGAGCAGAAATTGATCAAAGATCACAGTGAACAGAGATTGAATAAAGATCACAGTGAACAGAGACTGGATTATAATAACAGTGAACAGGCAAGCATGTATGACAATAAAAAGACAACAAGTAATCTACAAGCTCATGCCCAATTTATATCCAATTTGTCGTATTTAATTATCACAATGACCCCAACTCCTCATCGAGCATTAATTCGAGCCCACAACATTACTAAGCAATATCTTCCATTGCTAAATTCAATCAAATCAACACAATTTGAAACTTCAACTAGCACAGCACATATGCAAAGTAATACAAAAAAATAGAAAACAACAATACTCACGATGCGGATGACGTCAAAGCTACCGAGTAGAACCGGGTAAGGCGCATGAAATGCGTTATCTCAGAAAACCAATCGACCTGCTGTGCCGCGAATACCAAATAAGGTTGACGGAGATACAATGCCAATCTTCACAATCTGAGACACACCGAAAGATGAAGCCGAGGTACAGAGAATGCCGGGCAAGATTCACACCATGGTGCACCGACCGAATGCACTCAAGGGGCACCAATCACCAAACCAAAGCTCCCTTCCACTTCCAGATCAAGCCAGAGCTGTCGAATCCTAGCATCAATAGCCCAAGTCCCAAATCCTCTCATTGTAACCCAGCAAAGAAGAGAGTGCAAGAAAAGAACCGGGATGCGAAGGAGGAGGTTCTGGTCCTCACCGTCGATGACACTGGGTCAAAACTACGACGGCGCAACTGCTCCAAAAGCCCAAAAACTGAAGTCAAATCGGGAAGAGGAAGAGCCAAAAAGTGGGAAGAGAGCTCACTGCTTTCTGGGTTGAAGAAAAAGGAGTGGAGGAGCCGCCTTAAGAAGATTGAGGAGAGGTGCACCGCGGTGGCAGCCAATGGCCCGCGCCAGAAGCGCACCAGCTGCCCGCACCTCCAGCGCTGCCACGCTAGCAAGAGAGCCGCCCAGACCGCACGCGCGGAAGGATAGGGTTGGCGACTGAGTCTCCAACCTTGTCTCTTCCTCTTCTCTCACCGACAAGTGGGCTCACCTTCTTTTATTTTTATTTTTATTTTTCCTTTTCCTTTTCCGTCTCTTCTTTTCTGAAATGAGAAATTACCAAATGACCCTTAGCATACAACGGTTCCAATGAGCTGGGGCTAGGGTAGGATGTTGTGCCCAAGTTGCTACCAAATTCCAGACATATTTGGCGCATGCACACTGAACAAAGAGGTGAATTATTGACTCCGGGGTGTTTGTGCAAAGAGGGTACCAATGGCTGTTTGGCATGTGGCGTGTTGCGAGTATATCCACCGTCACTAGCCGGTGTTGAATTAGGAGCCATGCAAAGATTTTGCATTTTTGGTGGCCCATGCCATCCAGAAGAATTGGCAAGTTAGCTTTTCGATCGAGCCTAGGAATTGTGCTTTATATGTTGATTTAGCCGCGTAAACCCCGGTTGATGTCCATTTCCAAACCAAGTCATCAGACAACTCTGGTGCGAGGGTGATCTGGTGAAGTATACGGAAAATCCTGAGAAAGTCCTTTAGGTGATGTTCTATGAACTTTCTTCTCAGGTCGGCTATCCACCGTTCTGTTTTTTCGGGCGGAGATGAGGTAAATTCTTGTTTTTTTTTTTGCTATCTACCTTTTTTGTTGATTATTTAAGATGCTGTAGTTTTCTTGATTGTCGTTGCTTCGGGGACTGAAATATCTCCATTCAGCAGAGATACTCCAGAGAGACCTAAAACCTGGGAACCTACTGGTGAATGCAAACTGTGATCTGAAGATATGTGATTTTTGTCTTGCACGTGCAAACAGTAGTAAAGGCCAATTTATGACTGAATATGTCGTCACCCGCTGGTATAGAGCTCCTCTATCCAGCGGGATCTGAAGCAAAACAAAGATAATTATTAGTTTGGTACGCTGTGGGCATCGGCTGCTAAGCTAAATTCATGTGAACAAGATGAAAACTGTGTGCTCAGATCAAGGCATACCTTGCCTTACAATAAACTGAACAAGTGAGGCTAATTGAACCATCGAGCTGGCTGTAAAATTTGCTTACCATTCACCAGCAAAGCAACTGAAAACAGCAACAAGCTCGCATCGCGGCATGCAACACAAAGTCTCATAGACATGTCACGGCGTACGGCCGCCGCCGCCGGCGGTGGTGGGAGGTGCGGAGAGTTCGCGAAAGGGAACGCCGACCAGATGGGGTCTCTCCTAACCGTTGGATCGCTATTAGGCAGCCTAGATGGGGCGGAGGAGAAGTAATCTAGGAGGGAATCTTTCAGAAATTCCCTTACGAGTCTTTTTGCGCAACAGCCCCTACAATATGGATCGCGAATGAAAAATGTGATCCAAGTTGGGATTTCTTCCCACTGTCCGATCAGATATACACGGCCTCAGATCGAGGCGTAACAGAAGTGCGGGAGTGTATTTTCCCAAAGGAGTCCCTTTATTTGCTTGGTATCACACTCGCCACTCCCCTTCCCCTTCCATCCCCATTCCCACGAGCGCGAAGACTTGGCGAGGCGGGGCGATGGCGGCGGCGGCGATGCCTCGAAACATCAGCCGCTTCTCCCAAGTTGTCACGCCGTCGGAGATCGGGAAGCTCAGTGCCTCTGTAGCGCATGTAATACTCTGCAATTTGCATCCCTGCCGATTCAGTGATGCTGCTCTGCTGTGTGTACTTTTCAACTGATCTAGTTTCAATTTCTTGCTTTCCAGATGATGTTTCATGCTAATCTGTTATTAAATCTATAGCATTTGGATTATAAACTCTACTGCATGCTTCATGGAGTTGCATACCTGCAGGTACTCTGCCTGTTGTTTCCAGGGTAGCGATAAACAGAGGGTGTAACATGGCAGGTACTACATGCTACATGTTACATCAAATGATTCCTTAATCTCAACCTCCAATAATTTGGTTTCCTTTCCTGTTCTGTGCATGTTGCAATGAAATGTGCCGATGAATTGATGATTTTAAAGCATTAAAAATGGGTGAAACTGCATCATCTGTGCTGCTTGCTATATGACTATGTATTCTAACTTACTTTATTTCCTTCCTTTACCTCACATTGTAAACTTGAGACAAACTATGTGATCCTGATGACAACTCACTCTAAAGGCATCTCTATCCTCTCCAAAGCAAAACTCCAAAAGACAAAAAGGGAGGGGCAAATTCTCACATCTCTTAGTTAATGAGAAACTAAAAAAACCCAAAAAGGTGTCCATTCTAGCAAGTATCACTGTCTAGCTCTCTTCCTCCAGGGCTTGCTGCAGAAGAGATGGGCTCCTAACAAACCTTCCCTGCAGTAACAAAAAAATAAAGTAACACATCAGTAACTCACAAACTTTGCTTTGACAAACTACATCTGTAGGTGATACACCATAGTTACTAGAAACACGGTTTGTCCGAGTCGCGGTACGGGATTCGGATTCGTAGTTCGCAACTTTTTCTTCTAATTTCCACTATGAACGCGAACCCCGTACCCTAAACTGATTCGGAATCGATGAATCCGGTTCGCGATTCGCGGAGTTTTATAGCGAATCCGGTAACTATGTGATACACATGGTATTTTGGTGTGAACGACGAGCTTATCAGTTTTTGTGTTACAAATAGACCTTTTTATTCTTTCAAGAATCAGTTCTAGTGCTTGCCTTCATCCGAGGCCGGCAGTCGGCGTTCGCTTTCCGGACTTGGTATCGGATCTTCTTTGAGAACAGCCGGGTGCGTCTCTTCTCCTTGTACCTCATGACACTCGCTTCCCTGATGCCACCAGCACCAGCTCCATTCTCAGGAAACAGGTCAATGTCTGCAAGTTTGGCCTGCAACAAGGATCCACCTTCATCAGTAAGACTGTAAGAGCTTCCTTTCATTCAGAATCCAAGAAAAGAGATGCAAAAGATGTTTACAAGTTTACATTATCATGAAAAAGTCCAAACTACAAAGAAGCTGGACATATCTGGACTAATTATTCTGGTCGATTATGTCAGCTGCAAATCTTGCCATCTATCAGAGCAAATGGCAGAAAAGCCAACCGAATTGGGGCTAGAATTTGTTGCGGCTGCTCTATCATTGGCCCAAGGCACCAAATTTGAGCCCAAATGACTCTCAGGAAGAAGACAGCCATGTAATCCATGGCACAAGATCTCCAGGCCCAATTGTCTGTGGTCCACTGTTGAATAATTGAGTTTAACTAACTAGAATTGAATATAATGGATGAATTGAATTTATCCTATTTCTAACAGTTATTCACCCATATGTTTAGCACAATTTTAAACAACTCATCTGTTCACTGAACTTTTAGAGAGCTAAAAGCGGTTCATGAAATCTGAAAAAAATGGGTTTGCTGAGACTCACTGTTAGTTTTTTTTATGGACTCATAATTTGTCTGAGTACTTCTATTTTATGGGTTACTGGAGTACCAATGATACTCTAAAAAACTGTGTACTTGCAGATATGTAACAGGGCTACTAGAGTACTAGTTGTGAGGGACCATCTGTTGGATAATCAATTTCCTAATCTAGAGACTTAATCAGAGTTTCACAAATGGCAGTTGCATGTCAAACATGTGATTTTTACTTGTGAGATGTCCCTTTTTCTTGTTTGAAGAAAACAATTGACGAGAGGTAAAAATATTCTCTTTTCCTACTAAAAGTATTTCTTATCTGAAGAAATGGGCAAATATATGTAACATTAAGCTACAACAACATGATATACACCGAAACTTATTCCTTGTCGTGAAACTGAAATATAATTTTCCGTAATAAATGTATCCATAGTTCTTTTTTCCTACTAAAAGGAGTTCTCAGATATTTTTTTGAAACATACAGTTTTTTAAAACATGTCTTTAATCTGAATAAGAGTGATGGAAGAGGTAAAATTCAGCTACGAACATCAAAATTTATCTTTTACCGAGGGAGGTTTCTTTGATATAAAATAGAAATATAAAAAGGTATAATTCAGTTACTATTTTTATTTTTGCGAGGAAAAATCAGTTACTATTAACTCATCAAAATTATGTTCTACTCTCCTACTGCGAGAGACCATTTTTTTTCAGAGAAAGGAGTTGCACTGAAGAAAAATAAGCTGCCATGCTTCAATCTATGGGGGTACTCAAGAACTCACCCGCACTTCGGCGGCCGACTCCGGCAACTCCGGCCCGCTGCCCTCGGCGAACATCGGCCCTTTGCCCGACCACGCCTTGAGAACCTCGTTGGCGTCCAACTTCAGCCCCAACCCGGTCTTCGGCGCCTTTGTCGGCAGACTGTCAGCATCGCCATTGTCATTAGCGGCATCCACTGTTCCATCAGCTTCCTCCTCACATTTCGCATTGGGCAACTCGTCCTTTCCCTTGGCCATCACCTTCTCCACCTTCACCACCTTTTTCTTGCTCTTCTTCTTCTCCGGCGCTGCTGACGCCGACCGCATTGCGGTGTTTGACACTGCCGGTGGAGGCGGTGGCGGTGGTGCAACCGTGATGTCCTTCACCGGCACTGCAGGCCACATCCACCAGGCGCCGTCGTCGTCCCGCCGCTTGAGCGCACGATTGAGGTTGGGCTGGGGGCCATGACGGAACCCAAGGCCGAGCTCGAACCGGCCGGCGAGACCGACCACCATGAGGCTCCTGAGGTAGGGGTGTATGCCGGAGCTGGACAGGATTGAGTCGTCGGATGTGGTGGCTGTAGTGCTCTCGACCGTGAGGCTGCCCATGATGCCGTCGATGCCCTCGGCCGCACCGCCGGCCGCGGCCTCGTCGACGTCGAGAATGGACTCGGCCTCGAAGCCATCATCGTCGAAGTCGAGCTCGCCGGGCTCATCGATAGTGTTGGGGCTCGCTGGTGACGGCGCCGGGTCTCGGAACTCCCGGAACACGCTGCTCACCGGCGCCGGAGACGAGCAGTTCTTGCCGCCGGACGGGCTCTGCGGCTGCGGCGACGTTGCCGGCGTGTCGCGGAGGAGGAATGCGGCCTCGGCGAGGACGGGAAGCGGCGGGAGGAGGTCGGAGGATGCGTCGAACGCCGCCGCAAGGCCGGATAGCTGCCTTGCCGGCGGGCGCGGCGCCGTCTTGGGGCTCTTCTTGACGGGGAAGACGGAGGGGTGGATGGACGCGAGCAGCGCGGCAGCCTCGTTGTACGCCTGGTTCGGCCGCTTCCGCGGCGCGCGCGCACGCTTTAGCGACACGGACGTCGCCGACGACGACGAGTTGGACGCCTCCGAAAGCGTCGACGACGGCGACGAGTGCACCGGGCGCAGCGGCGACGAATGCGCCCCCGGCGACGCCGCCGCCTTCACCATGTCCAGGTCCAGCCGCAGGCCGGTCGGTATGCAAGAAGACGACATTGCAATGCCTCAACAGCAACAACTCTTCAACTAATCAACTTCTTGGCCGGTGAAATGGATATCTCCTAGTGTTCTTGGATCAGTCCCACGGCCATTAATCCAAGAACACAAGAGCAAGAAATGCCTAAACCCCAAAACCCCAAGGCTATGGAATCCTGACAAGATTAAACAGGAAGGAACAAGAAAGGAAATATTGCGCGGGGACCCAGGAATTTCCTGGTTGGTGAAAGTTGCCGCTGCCTTGTAAGATGAAGAAGAGGGGAAAAGACAACCAAAAAAATGCAATCGTGGGGAAAGGTGCGGTGTTCCAAAGGACAACCAAAGTGTTAAACAAAGCTCCACCAACAACCTTGGGGCATGGGCAAGCTCCAAAGGGGGAAAAACTAATCAAGAACCCACACACACCTTGCCCCCACCTGGGACTTGAGCTGTGCAATTGGTTTTGGATTCACCAAAACACCAAGAACACCATTGAAAAAGAGGAAATGGAAAGACTGTCCCTGTAGCTGATGTACTCCTCTGGCAAGAAGAGGTCAAGGAGCAGAGCAGAGCAGAGGCAGCAGGAACAGAGCAGGAACAGGGGGGGTTCTGTGAGCTGACCTGAGGAGATGTTTTTGGGATTGGAGATGGTTGAAGCGAGCAGCAATGCTAATTCTAGGGGAAGAGAGAGAGAGAGAGAGGGAGGGAGGGTAGAGAGAGAAAGGTGGGGGGATTGGAGCTGGTGGGGAGGAAGAAAGGGTTCAAGAGAAGGGAGGAGGGGGTGGGGTTTTAGAGAGGGAGGGTCATGGTCTCATGGAGGGGAGGGGCCGGAGGAGGAAGAGACAAGCCTCCCTTTCATGAGGTCGCTTTCCTCCCCCTGCCTGTGGGGCCCATGGCATTTGCAGGGCCCACACAGCATTTTGTGCAGGGCCCCTCTCCATCTTCTTTGTGCTTTTTTTCTTCTCCTCTCTAGGTTGTACATGTGTTGGAGTTGCTTGGGGCATCTGGGATTTGCAATGGCTAAATGAGACCGATTTGCCCTATGCTGTATGGGATTTCCAAAATTCACCAGCCTCACACAGGTAATTGTTGCCACTTTGTTTAGATTTTATGGAGCCTACTGTTGAAAATTTGTGTACGGATGGTTGCAATGGCATTCATAAAGCCAGTTGGTTCTAGCTAGAATTAGACCTTTTTCATGTTTTAACTCATAACTTAGACCTTATTTGGTTGTGTTAGAATCCTCGTTCATCCATATGAATAGACCGAGATTTTAGCTCAAATTCTCGGTCCATCCATATAGATCCCAGCCAGGAACAGACTTTCCAAACAAACAAGCCCTTATAGAGCATGTGGAGAAGAAATATTTGTGGCTTGATTCCCATTCATTTTTAGAACATGAAAAAGGGTAATTATCTTGTTTGGCTGGTTCTGGTTGTCTCTTGTTAACCATGTCCCAAATCAATATTTCCTCCTGAGACGGCACCGGCCAATGAACCATGCGACTAAGCATTACTTAACTCTATACATTTTTGGACTAATACACTTTGTCGCCATGCCTCTTTGTGCTGGAGCTTTGAAGCATTCCTCCCATATGTTTTTGGTGAAATTTAAAGTGCCACTTTGTCCTAATGCTAGCTACATGTCTGTGTGCAGATGGTAAGTATATTAGTATGTTAATTTGGTATCCCCTAGTAACAATCGCTATATTATTTTTGTTGTGATTGTTCTATAATAATATATAGCATTTGTTTGGACAATCTTGTTGGCATTTACTATGTTAGTATATACGTACTTTTGGTCGAATGTATCCATAGATTCGGTACTGAATGTTGCTAACTTGCATGAAGTATAATGTATATATTTTCCTGCCTCCCTTCCTTTTTTCTTTTTTTTTTCTTTTGGTTAGAAGACAAAACATGGGATTCAACCTATAGGAGTAGTAAATAGCTAAATGTAGATGCAAAATTAAGAACATTACATGAATATGACATGTGTGCGATTATGAATGAAATGTTTGCATTCTTATGGCCTCATTAGATAAGATAAGATAAGATAGATCTCACCGGATTCTCTACAAAGTGAAGCACAATGTACAATTATTTTCTTTAAAAATATTGGACTGGATGACAGGAATTAGCTTGTGCTCTCTTAGCAAACACATAAACCCAATCGGCTACATTCATAAACCCTATAAGCCCGTTCTTTGCGGAAATTGTATATGTGAACTCACGTTTAAGTAGAGTGGCTCGCTTATACGCACATGTAAATGTGCTATTATATTCACACTGTCATTGCACCATCGAATTTGTTCAACTTCTCACACAAAAATCTCTGAAAAAAAGACATTTAATCATCACCTCATCAGCTTATGATCACCACAACATTCTCTATAAGAGCATGTACAATGCAAGTGCTTAGAGATGTGCTTAATAAAGAAAAACTAGTTTTTTTTGCCAGATAAGATACTTATTTTGTAGTATCGATACTTAAGAGGTATTTATGTCTATAACTATATATAATTAATAGGTAATACGATCATCTAAGTATTTACAAAAGAAATATTTACATTAGAGAAAATAACTTTTACGTGGAGTGGCTATAATTTTGTTGCATTGTACATGCCTTAATTTTGTCTTACAAGTTGTAACCACCGAAAGCAAACCGGAGGGGCATTTCGGTAAAACGGCGGAGGGTGCTTTTGATTGCCCATCCCATCTACCCCGCGAATAGCAACTGGACCTCCCAACGGAAAAAGGCCACCCCTATCATTTTCTCTTATCTGCTGACATGGCGCGCTCCCATTGGCCGTGCCGGATTCTCGAGCCTACGTGGCGCGCTCTTTATCGGCCCGGCAACCTTTTCACGTGAGCTAAGCGCGGGCCCCACCGGATCTTGGAAGCTTGCTTGCATGCTGGCTGACGATGATTGGACGAACACCGAGAGATATATTGCACAAACACAAAATCTCTTATCTCTTGCCTTTTTTTTTGGTTCTTGTGTATGGATTTGGACTTGTGTTGCTAAGATTTGGAATACATAAATGTTTTGCATACAAAAAAAAAATCGGCACAAAACCAGGGACAGATCCAGAAATAAATATCATTTCTTTTGACAAAAATGCAAAAGAGCTACGATTTCTTTGAAAGCTAGAAAGAATGTACAAGAGAAATAAATATCCTCGGAGTCATTACTTATTTACATAATATCATATGCTGCTATTGGTGCTATAATTTATGTTTGGGCTCCTCTCCTCTTATGTTTGGGCTCGGTCGTATTTTTGGGAAGGGAAATATGTGGCTACCCAAGTAGCTACTCATCCGGATCTTTTAAGTTAAAATTCAATATTTCTCCGTTGAAAATTGAGTTGAAAGTTGATTTTTTAAGATGAAAGTGTGAAATTTTGAGTTAGAAGTATTCTAATTTGAGTTGAAACTCATCGGTTTCAACTTAATAGTTTTCAACTGCAATATTGACTATTTTTAAATTTATTGAGTTGAAAGTTGCATTTTTTTTAATGTGGAAGTGAGAAATTTTGAGTTGAAAGTCTTGAAATTTAGAGTTAAGAGTCTCCGAAGAAGTTGATAAGGAGAATAAAAGTTGATAAGGAGAAGAAAGAACACAGATCTTAATGCAAAATCGAACGGTAGATACCAGATGAGTAGGCAGAAAATCATATCTCTATCTGGGGATTAGGATGTATGGTAGCCACGCCCCATACGTTGTGTCCCCATGGTTCAACCACCAATGATAGAGAGGAGGGGCCACTTGAGCCATCCGGGCCATTTCCAGCCAACCAATTTAATCCTTGCTCTCTGTTTAGTGTTTAGGATGAGTTTTTTTTTGCCCCTTGTAGGACAGGTATGGCTGGATCTTTTTACAAGATATTTTGTTTTTTAACATTAAAAGTATCTCTTGGGCTCTTGGCGGTTGGTAGTTCCTTTTTTTTATATAGAGGAAATGTGTTTCTGGTATATATAATATAGCAAGAAAAAAACTGTGGAATTTGCTTAGTTAAATTTTCTCATCCTATAAGACTTCATAAACATTTGTAAGAAATAGGGAGGATGATGAGGTAGCATAGGAATTATATATGCCGTGCCTTAGCAAAATCAATAATGTAAATCTCGCAAATTATTCTTTTAGCTTGTAAGTATTCTTGAGTACTTTGGAAAACGTCTTTTCGCTGAAGATAAAACATCTCTCTCTCTCTCTCTAGCTGTTGCCACGAAAATTCCGACACAACACAATTAATCTTCCGGCTTGGATGGCCAGGATGTATCAGCCAACCATGTACATCTACGTACAACGGAATCCAGATAGGCTCATCCAACAAGTGTCCAGAGAGCTAGCTTGAACGTACTAACAGATGTGTGTTGGATGATTGTGCGAAGACTTGTTCTACGCTTCTCCTTTGCTATCGACGTATGCGAGAACATCTTCCTGAAATATCGAAAAACAACGGCTCCAAAATATTATATTATTATGAGAGCTGAGCTTAGCTCGGTTGGCACGAGGGAGCGTGCCTCATCCCTGATTTATTCTTCTTATATTTGAATCCATCTCTACATTTTTTTTAAAAAAAAAAGCAAGAAGAATTAATGTATATATACTCGTACATATACAAGGTTGTACGTACTTATCCATAGGATATGTACATTTGGATAGATATTGTACGTTTGACTAGTGGATATTTCTAGCTAGCTAGGTAGCATTTCATATGGAAATATCATGGTCATGTATATAGTACGTAGTTTGTTGTCACTATAGTGCCAAATGAATTAAGTTCTGCAGTATGGCGAATGATGGCACCACGAACATCATAATTGAATTTTAGCTTTATCTATTGAAGAAAACAAAGAATAAAATTATGACGTTGAAACTTCAAATTTTAGTCTCCCAAACAAAAGAACGTATTAACCATGGATTTTAAAAGCGTGGACATACCGTGACATTGCTTCGCAATATTAGAGGATCAGGAAACGAAGGCTGAGGTCTCGTTGGCGTTGTAGCAGAAGAACGCAGCAGCAAAACACTATAGCAGAGGTATTGTTCCAAACACTACAGCAATACCATAGTTCTCATCGAATTGGATGGCTTAGATCATCGCAATGTTATAATACTGGGCTTGGTTTTCTATAGTAGTGGGCATTGGGCCGTGCCGACACCCGACCACCCCACCGTATCGTGTCGGCCGCCTCGCCTCGCCGCCTCGACCGGACCGGACACGCCCTAAAACCCATTGTGCGGTCGGGGCGTCACCTGAACTATAGACGTCCAAACTCACCGCCGCCACCTAGAACTACAAAGACACCGTGTGGAACACCTTCCTCAACCGCCTCCTCCTCCTCCCGAAGACAAAGATATCCGTGTGCCATCTACCCCATGGAAGGGGTGAAAGGACTGACGAGGAGGTGACTAGAGGGAGGCGGTGAGCGGCGGGCAGGGAGGAGGAGAGGAAGGGAGGAGAATCAGGGAATGTGATTAGAGATTGAGAATTTGAGAGCCGGGGCTCGGGAGAAGGGGTTGAGGGAGACCGGGAGGGATGTTTAGCTAGGTTGGGTGATAGAGGGGGGGTGATTGGTTAGGAAGGGGGGTGGGGGAGTGATTAAGCCAGGCCAAGGGGGAGAGATTGGGCTAGAACGAAAGGTTGAATCTATTTCGTGCCGTGCTAGCCCAAGCACGACCCAGCTGGTCGTGTCGTGTCGTGCCGCCCAACGGACTGCATTATCAGGTCCAGCTTTCGGTCCGTCGTTCGTGTCGTGTCGGTCAACCTACCACATATCGTGACGTACCGTATTTAAACCGTAACGTATCGATTGAGCCTCAGGCTAACCTGAAAAAGCAAAACCCAAATTCCAACTCTAGTTTTCTAATTGAAGTACACGTACATAGCGTGTTAGACAGTGGGCTGATCTGTGGATATCTGTGGATTTAGTGAGATTAATTTGATTGGTGAGCTGGTGATCTCTTGTACGTTTTTTATGTCTTAAGATGGCTATTGGCTGCACCAACCAACTGTACGCTCTCTAATTTATCTCAAGTTTTATTTAAAAAACGAAGAAAAAAAACAGGACATAGACACGCTTGCGGTACTGCTTCAGGCCGCATGCCATTTTTCTCTCTCTTTTGCAGGACTCACCGATCACCTCAAGGGATGACACGTACATACAAGCTGTTTTTTTTTTTTTGCAGCTGCTACTTGTGCTTTTGGCGAGCGAGCGAGACCGACGACTTTTCTGAACGCTCCTGTCCTCTGCAGTTTTTCTTTCCCCTCTAAATCCCGTGCGAGGCGAGCGAGACCGACGATTTTTCCCGAACGAAAAGGCAAAACTAGTAGCACGACCGGGCGAAGTAGCGTGCAGCGGTATTTTCGTGCGGTTGTGTTTCTATTTTTTGTTTTTTTTTGTAAGGGAGTTATTTTTATTATTTTATTTAAAAAATATGTTATTTTGCATGGAAGGTGATCTGCCACTGTATTTTCGCGGATTATGTTGTTATTTTTGTGTTTTCTTCTTTGGGAAACTATTTTTATTATTTCATACAAAAAATATATATTATTTTAGCTAAAAACTCTCTCCTCCCGCTGAGTGTTGCTGCTTGTATTGTGACAGTTATCCTTTCCGCTGGACTGTCGCGCGTCTCGTACCTTGCGAAAAGCCAATCGTGACCGCATGATGCGTGAGGAGACGTCCTAGCTAGCCAAAAATGTCTAGTGTGATCCAGTACAAAGTACTAAGTACTACGGGAGTAAGAATTTTGAACAGCGTGTAGTTCCTTAATTCTGACACTTACCAAGTGACTTGGTAAGTACCACGTGCACCGGAAGCATAGATCGAAAACCAGCCGGTTAACGAATTTCTCGATGGGGGATCAGAATCCAAAATTTCAGTTGGAATTCTTCATATTTAAATTCAAAATTTCAGTGGTTTCATCCCAAATTTAAACCCCATTTGACGAAATTCATTGAATTTTTTCCGGGATTTTCGATTACCGACCAGTAACGAAGAAATAGCGTTGAGCGGGATTTTGACTAGTTCTGATTTTTGAATCCTTGACCGAAAACACATAGTTTGACTTAGATAGCTTTTCGAGTTCCGGGAACTCGTCGGATGACTAAGGCTCTCTTTGAAACACACGGATTATTTAGAATCCTATTGTAAAATTGTTTTATATGAGTTCCTATATTCCGAACAAGCCCTAAGACCCATTTATATTGTTCGGAGGGGACACGACTAGGAAATAGAATTCTGCGCAAGTGGCTTTTATTTTGCCTTCCACTTAATTAGTCATATACATAATCCGGCATTGATAATTTTTTTAGCTCAGAAAAGGTGCTAATTACTAGCAATTGAACAAGCTCGGCTGAGGGGTTGATTTGCTCCTAGTAGTGGCACCATGCATGTATGCCAATATCAACCGAAGCCGTTGGGGCACAAAACGACGCGTACCGCATGCATTTTACAGTAACGCACGTGTAATCCGGTATACGTTGGTGTTCATCTTTTGATACGGCATGGCCATATATTTAGGTCCGGTTTGGAACGTGTAATTCTATATTAGATCTGTTTACAGGTGACCTGATCCGAGCTCGATCATGAAAATCTATTTTTTTAAAATGAAAATGAATTAAATATTATTTTTTTCAAATAAAATAAAATAATATTTTTAAACCGGAATTTCATGCAGTAATTAAGAATGGTCTCGAGGAGTTACAGTACGATCTAGATGTCCTTGCCATTCACCAGAAAGATCCAAGAGTGCACATTGCACAGTACTAGCTAGTATAGGCTAGCGTGGTACTGGGAGATCGCGACCTGTGATATATCGTTGGATCAGCGGCGCTTGCTAGCTAGATAGCTTTTTCCTCTCCTCCGAAATACACGGCAAATTCCGAGGGAAAAAGAAGAAGAAGCAAATAAATAGGCGCGAAAAAAAAATTGAGAGCAAAACAAAAGTAGCAGCAGCTACCGTGTGGTCCCAGAGAAGGCAACGGCGCCGACGCACCAACGAACCGTGTAGCTACGGAGCTGCCAAACATAGCCACTGGCATGTGGGTCCCACCCACAGGCTCGATTGGCCCTGTTCGGGCACGTGGCGGCGTCTCATGGATCTGGATCGATCGTCCTCTTGGTTGAGATGGGATTAGTCGACTAATTAAGTTGCATTTAATCCCTTATTAAGAGTATGCAGTTTTAGACAGAATTATGCATCGGCTTTCTACATGCATGATGTCTACTTTTCCAAAGAATCACACGTTCACATGATAGCTATACGCGTTCACATAATCGCTGTAATCTATATATGTGTAACTCATGTACTCTGATTTTATCAATCGAAGATAGTGTTGCTTTCTTCGCTTAGCAGTAACAAAGCAAGGGCTAGCTGAATGAATTTCTACAGAGGCACGCTTGCGATTTCTCAAGTCTGAATTCTGAATTGCTGACAGTACGATAAGTCGCGGTTCAGGCAGGGCTGGCTACATATCCATTTCTGACCAAAAAAAACTCCTCAAACGCTTGTTCCTTCTGCTACAGGGATACCTGCGATTTTTTAACTTCTTAACGCATATTAGGAAATAGATAGATAGTTGTGGAGTAGTAGTAGTCCTACCTATCTGCAGCTCATCTCTCTAGAGTTGGTTGTGTGTGTGTGTGTGTGTGTGAGAGAGAGAGAGAGAAAGGTGTTGCCATGTTGGACTTGCAGTCTTGCACACCTCCAATGAGAAATTAAAATTGTTACCGCTGCTCTTGTTCATACTGCACACTATAACTGTAGACTGATGAAAGCTTATCTGCAGGCTGCAAACCCAGATCTGTGGGCTATATTCGGTGCACACTACATACAAAACACTGAAATCCACTCTGCCTCATGTTAAAACACCACGGTAAACACAGAAATTTAGCCCGCATCTCAGACAGCATCTGCATGGAGCTGTACACAATGCAAAATAACATTGCTGTCAAACTCAAACACCAAACAAATTAACTACAGGAGCTAGTGACTAGCAAATTACACGCGTCAAGTGCTGTCCCCATCAGCAAAGCCCATGACCTGCCCATCTTATCTCCTCTCCCAATTCAGTCCCTCGATTTGTACTCTCTCTCTCTCTCTGTCAGATGGGTGGATGGATGGTAAGCAATGCAGACACTTGGCCTCCTAAGTCATCCACCGTTTGCTCTGGACAGTGCGTATGCGTTGTATGGGATGTGCTTGCTAATGTATGTGCACAAGAGGGACACGGATGGATGGATCGAGTGGATCACGCGAACGAACCGTGCAGGTGCAACCAGCACGTCTTTCTTTTCTCATTACAATACAGGGGATTGCTTATCCAGTTACTTCTCTTTCTCTGCTCTATCTAATTTGTCACCTGGAAAGATTTGGTTTTTGGATGGGTTTTAGGTTGAGAGATCTTTTTTCACTGTGGAAATATCTGTTTTGTTGGGTTGCCTGTTCCACAGGACATGTGATTGGAATGGCAAGGTCTGTTTTTTTTTGCCCCTCTTTTGCCTCTTGAGACGAGCACTTCAGTCTTGAACATGCGCCATTCCATTAGTAAATACGCACTTGAGAATCGTATCTATGAATTTTTACTCGCATGCCAAATTGAGAGCTGGAGGTTACTAAATTTTTTTACTCGCATGCCAAATTGAGAGCTGGAGGTTACTAAAAGATTACAGATCAGCATGACTATAATCCAAATTATCTGAACCTCCAAAGGTACCAACTGGCCTGCATGTATACTAGTCCAAAGATACACTTCCATGTGACATGCAGTATATCAACGCTGTTGAAAACTTGAGGCACCAGAAAGACTACCCAGACATTGATTTGTCTGCTAGAAGCCTAGAACCACTACTTTTTTCTTCTTCTCTACACTATTTTCTGCTATATAAGCTGCTATATAAGCCTAGAACCACCCAGGCTATGCTTTGTCCTTGAGCTCAGCGAATGGTACAAGCACCACAACTTGGTTTTGCAAGTCACTCTCAGCAGTTCCATTGTCGCCTGCTGCTGCTGATAGCATGTTCCCCTTCAATCTCTGCAGCCTCTGCTCGAGTCCGCACACCTTCTCGGTCACATCCAAGAAAGGCTGATCATCAGAGGCCCCAATGTCCTCCCAAGCAACAGCTCTCTCCTCGGTGTTGATGTTGTGATTTGCTAGATGACTTGAATCTGTCTTCAAACAAGGCTTGGTTGTAGGTGATGTACTCCCCTGCAAGCATGTTAAGACTACACAATTAATTGAATGAGTCTAACAGAGGTGGATTATCTCAGGTGGAGGGCCTTGCTAATTTAGATTAGATCTGCAAATTAGGCAAGATAGCACAATCAGCCTTATGTTCTTTCTACCTTGACTTTGCCAGTCGGAGGGCTGCTAGTGCTGGCTGACTTTGGCTTCCTCTCGAGAATTCTTTGCAAACGTGTGGGCACATTGATGATTTCAGACAAGGGAAGAAAGCATGAATCGTCCACTGAATCAATCTTGCCTGAACTTCCAGCTTTTTCTATACTTGTTCTTGAGCTTTTGCTGGGACCAGTAATACGATTGTTTCCTTCAGCCTGCAAAACAGCACTGACGTCAAGAAAACTGTGTTGAATATACGACCACAAGATATATTTAAAGAAAAACTTGAAACTGGCTTACACATGGAATTGGAACATATGTCATAATGAAGGAAAGCAATACTTGAAAGACGAGTTCAGTTTATGCATTTCACGACCATATGTAATTCTGTGTTAAAATGAATGGATTCACAAAGATGATTGGTGCACTTATAGAAATCACAGCTTCACTTAAGTATGGAATTAATGCACTTATAGAAATCACAGCTTCACTTAAGTATGGAATTAATGCACTCACTATCATTCTTTTTAGGACTTTGCACTTAGTCGGCAGCTGCAAATGCTTGCATAGAGCAAATAGAATTTAAAGAGAGAAATATCCAGAATTGAAGGGAACAGAGTAAGTGAGAATGCAAGCAAATACTAGTGACTCAATGAAAACGCCCAGATAGTAAGAATAATCATGAGAGAAGTGCATGCCTTCCGATCTCTGAGAGAAGCACACCTTGTATTTTTGAACCACTTGTCAATCTGTAAATGGATCAGACATTGGTTAATGACTTTATAGACTTAAAAAATGTCAGTGATCCTTCTATACTTCGAAGATGCTCTGCCCATCATATTTCATTAGAAGGAAAGAGTGGTCAACTATAATATGAATCTGACCTTAATGTTACGAATAGCATTTACAATATTTGAAAAGATAGAAGTGAAGTGTATGGTCGGTGCCAAAGGGTGATTGACTAGCAGAATGAAATTCTCAGGTGAATAAATATATGTAAGTAATCAGCAACACAAAGATGCCAAAATTTATTCAATCCAGCACTACAAACCTTTTCAAAAGAAATACCCAATTCTGTTGCGAGATTTTCTTTGACAGTCCGGGCTGGAAGCTCGTTTTCAGCAAAAACTTTGCGAAGCACCTAAGCTAGCAACGTGAAGAACAAAGGATATTAAAATGAAGTAAGCAAGGGTGAGCCTGACCAAAACAGCACAGATTCACAGTAACAGGCACAATAAGTCCAATGTGAAATCCAATTTTAGCCATCAGTTGACCTTGTATTACAGCAATGTGTATCATGAGATGATGATGTAATGCAGATTAGAATTTTTGAGGTGATTAACATCCAGTTACCTGGACAGCCGCAGGAGGAATCCTGAAAAGTTTTCTCCTCTGCGGTTGGACTTTCTCATCCAATATGGCATCTGGGAAACCCTCAACAGAGTTAGCCCCAACACCAGTTGAATCTGTTCTTCTTTTCTTTCTCCTGTTAAGACCCCAGTCTTCATCTTCACTTTGCTCTTCATTCTCAATCAGCTTTCCAAACATTTCCTGTGAAGGGTGAAAAGCCGTCAAAAGTTCCAACCAGTTGATCTAACTTAGTACTGAAAAATAACTTTCTTACTAAAGGTGGAACTAGTACATAATACATATCTTATTACAAATATAATTATTTTAATTGCAGTACTGGTAGAATAGAAGTTCCATTTGGTGAAACACACCTCGTTAAGTCTTCTATAATCAACATCTCTTCTTGGCCTTTGGTAGGTAAGAATCTCCGCAAAATCATCTTCACCAGAATCAATGCCTAAATCTGAATTGGCATGATAGAATCCTTCGGCGTCAGTAAAATCTGCTGATATAAAGTCTGGAATATCGTCGTTTGGAGAATAAAGTGGACTTCCTGAACAATTGGAATCATCATATATACTTTCTTCACCACTGTCTAGGCTGCTGCTGCTGACCTCAATTTCTTCAGGATCGTAGTCATCATCACCTGAATACTCAGATAGCCAATCTTCACCTGGTCCATCCTCACAGTTTATGTGTTCAGTTGCTTCCTTGAAAATATCCTATAGAAGGCAAGTAATGTCAAGATTATGTGAATAGGATAAAATTACTTAAAAGTAAAACAATCAAAACATGAATATAAGAAATGAAAAGACTTACTTTGGTGGGACACTTCACTGTGAAGCTCGTTCCCAAATGTGCATTAATAGCTTCTAAAATTGTCAACTTGGACAAACAGAATTTGCAAAGCCATCCATGACCGCTAGTAGGAAGAACTGAGAAAAAGCACCGGACAAAGATAGATACATTACAAACTATAAATTAATTGGTGTCGCAACATCTAGTAAACGAAATTAACACATGTGACATGTGTAAGTATGTTTCAAATATGGAGCAAAAACTGCAGCAGGCAACAGAAATGGATATATAATCTTCAGAATAGAATGTATACCATGCATGTGTGCTGTTGCAAGCTAGATTATCCTGACAAGCATTAACTAATGCCTTTCTTTGATTTCATTAAAAGGTGAACGAGATTGAGAGTATATGGCACTGTTTGTTTAGGCTTTTTATCTGACTTAAAAGCAAAAAAGCCTAAACCTAAACAAAAGGATGCCTTTTTTATCTGGTTTATAAAAAGCTTAAGCCATTTTAAGCCTAAAAGCCATAAGCCAAGGAAGAGGTGCTTTTTGGCTTTTGCGGAATGGAATAAGTGAATAACCAATTTTAAAGTTCGCTGAAATTACTCACAAAATGCCATTGCATATAAATGCAAATTGTTCTATTTTTTTGCTCTTCCATCCTCCTCTTCATACACAACTCAATAAGTCAACATCCTATAAAAAAAGCCAGATTACCAAACACTAAAACTTGACTTAAAAGCTAAGAGGCTTATAAGCTGATTAAGCCAAAAAACTGGCTTTAAGCTATAAGCCAAAAAGTCTAAGCCTAAACAAACAAGGCCTATATCTACTCATTCTCAAACAATTATCGCGTGCTAAAAAGTAGAACAGTTCTTGTGCATGGCATGACAACATAGCTTAGAAGTGTTTGCGCTTAGTGTTCACATAGCTCTATTGCAAGGAAGGCTAGTTGACAATGCAAAGAAACAATGCGACTAAAAAAAGCAATAGTTTTGTTTTATTTTTTTACAGGGAAATAAGCAAAAGTTACTATGTCATGAATATACTGGTTACTAAGCAACAGCTGAGTAAGTTACCCATTGTCTGGTTAAGCTCAGTTACTGTTAATGCGGAAGTTTAGTTTCATAATTTGTAACAATATACAAAATAGAGATATCAACACATCTATATTTATGAAGATATGATGCTTAGAGATGTTTTGATTTTTACTCACTACTAATGTTTGCACAAAAAAAAATACAAAAACAAAACCTGAAACAGAAGAAGTGCTTTTCAGGTGTTCGAGATGAAATTGTTTAGCTTTACAACAAACAAGGGTGCCTGCCTGCATGCTACAAAAAATGTGGAACCTCATAGTTTGAAAGCAAAACAGAGACATAATTACCCACTTTTGTCTAAAGGAGGTTCCGAACATTTCTGGTGATACGCCATTTTGCAGGCCCCTTCACAGAAGATAATTTTATTGTCGGGAAATGATTCATGAGACTTGCATCTTGAACATATGGCCTAGCAAAGCAAATATCTATCAGTTGCATAATCCTGGGGAAGTAGGGAGTTTGAAATTCACCTGATGATATACATACATGTTCAGGATTGACAGAGTTATCTGGAGGCGTTGGAGGCATCACAGAGTCATACATGCTCCCACTAGAATTATACAAATCAAGTTGATGAATAACATCACGGATATCAATTTTGCATTTAATGATCTGTTTCTTAGCACGCTGTAGCTCCTTCTCTGGCTTTAGTTTCTCTCGACTGTTTGGAAAGGTACACCTTTAGTTAATTAGTATTACTAGCATACCCTTATTTTACCGTAGAAAACATAAAAGCAAAAGAGCAAAACGAGGAAGGAAATTATATACAACAGAGAGTGAAACTTATTAAAGAACAATAATATGACCTGTTAGCACGATTCTATCATAACAATTGAAAGGCAAATCAGAGTTGTCTTACACTACTCAGTGTCACCAAAAGGTCCCGCACTATACTTTTATCTCATGAAATGGACTTCAACTACATAAGTCCAAATGGGTACTTCCCACAAAACAATATTATTTCTAACTTGTGAGAAGTTATGTTGGTCGGTTACAAATGGCCGCAACTGTTGAACTTGGGATCATCCTCCATCCTCCTCCTATGATTAAGAAGTTGTAAGTGGTTAAAACTACATGACCTGCCATATGGTTTAAAAGCAAAAAATGTTTTTTCAAGGAAGTTACAAGCCTCATATATAAATTCACGCACGTGATTGTTCTAAACAAATTGGAGTCTTGTTCCCAACAAGACTAAAAGTCTAACCTACTTTACTTTTATTTGAGTTTTTCCTCCCAAAACTGCATTCATGATGGACTCGATAAGATAATTTCAGGTTACTTTTTCTCTCCCTTTTTTGACATGTAACATTAGTTGGATTTGAAAATTTTCTTTTACCAGTAGTTTTAAAAAGTGAGAGAGTGCAGTGCAGACCTGTGTCCATTCCAGCCATCTCCAGAGTATGCATGTAGTAAATTTTGTTCCAATTTTATTTTGATCAGTAAATATCTTGCTCTTCTTTCCAAGCGAGTTGCCTCATCACAATCAGTATTTTGCCTTTTCCATTTCTGCTTCCTCCTAATTGATCTGGTTGCAGTTTTTACAGTAACCGCATTTGAACCCCGTCGCAGTTTCAGAGGACTACGATGATATTTTTTCTTTATAGATTTTGCCAGATTAGCATTCCGAAGTGTTCTTGCTGTTCTCTTGGGAGGAGAATCTGGCTTATACTCGCTGGAAGTATCACAGCGACTTGGTCTTTTTGATACAGAAATCAACTCAGAAGAGGACTCTTTCCTCCGTTGTGATGACCTTTTAGAGGTGGAGCATACTGATTTCTTTTCTGATGTATGCATTGTTAGTGCTGGAGATTAATACATCCGATTGACATGAGACCTAATACCATAAATAATATGTTAAACGGAAAACTGAATGGAGTAATGGACATCATGGTGAGTACATTAGAAAATTATATAGCATATTAGCAGTAACAAGAAGAAAAGGTAATGGCTATAGCATGTTAAAAATAAAACAGATATTTGTACTTTTCACAATGTTATCCTGATCCATCCAGCATACTTATTTCTTAGTCTTACCAACTAAACTATTAATAAGGTGTCGGTTAGGCGTCGTCTAACCGTCGTTTTTGGTCTAATCGTCGCTTTGGCGTCGAGGCGGTCCGGTGAGGTCTCCACAGCCGGTCGCTTAAGAGGTAGATCGATGGCGAGAGAGGCTTGTCAGGACCCGAGGTTCAGGCCTGAAATCCGCTGCGATTTCAGTGTAGTAATTGGGAACTTGTGGTAACCGGCAAAAGCAAAAATGAGGAACGACAGAGTGAAGTAAGGAAGATAGAACTAGGGTTTATCATTCGTAAATGTTCCCGATGACATTAGGGGTTGTTTATACCACCCGACAGCAGCAACAGCTAATAGTGACAAAATAACCGAATTTTACGGTAATAAGTAATTGTAACTCCTTACGATAAACAGTGAAGAGCTCCATGGTCTTCAGCCACTAGATCTAAATGAAACATCATCATGCAATCTTATCCACACGATCTTCATAAGCTAGCCTTCCCTTCCGTCCACCGAGCGATTGAACAAAACGAATCGGTATCGGTGCTTCTCAGTCGTCCAATAACTAAAATGTTGAGTACCTCCAGGAAACCGAGTTCAGGCTTTCAAAAACCTGACAATAGCCCCCTCCTTGAGATCCTTGTCCTCAAGGATCAAATCCTGGCAATGAAATCAGCCCATTGGATCCTCCATTGGATAACTGGTTCATTATTCCTAGGAATTATCCTCCTCTCAATCACCGACAACGGCTTAGACAGAATGCGCCCTTTCTCATCCACCAATGGTGGCTCTTTGCCGGGAACAACATTTGGTCCAACATGCTTCTTTAGCTGACTAATATGAAACACTGAATGAATCTGACAATCGTCTGGTAGGAGTTTGTAAGAGGCCTTGCCAATTCTTTGTAGAACTTTGAATGGACCATAAAACCTGGAATGTAACTTCAGTGTTCTGTGAAGTCCTAATGCATTGTTCCGGTAGGGTTGCATTTTCAGGTACACCATGTTTCCCACCTCAAAAACCTCTCTGTACTTCATTCTGGAACTGGCCTTTTCCAAGTTTGTTCTGCTAGCTTCAAAAGCAGCCTCTCCTCTGAATCCAGTTCCTAGCCTCCTCAGTTGTTGATTGTGGCAATAGGGCTTCTGTGATCATAGGAGGTTTCATGCCATATAATGCCTCAAAAGGTGTTATCTTCAATGAATTGTGAAAAGAAGTGTTGTACCACCACTCTGTTTGGATCAACCAAGAATGCCACCTCCTGAAACTAGCAAAAGCCATACACCTCAAATAATTTTCCAGACATTGGTTCATTCTTTCTGTCTGCCCATCTGTTTGAGAGTGATAAGCACTACTCAACCTCAATTTAACCCCCAAAGCTTTGAATAACTCCTGCCATAGTGTGCTAGTGAATATTATATCCCTGTCAGACACAATCACAACTGGTAGACCATGGAGTTTGTATATGTGATCTAAGAAAAGGTCTACTACATGCTGGACAATATAGGGATGTTTAAGTGATAAGAAATGTGCACATTTGGTGAATCTGTCCACTACCACCATTACCACCTCTGTCTTGAGACTTGGGTAACCCTTCAATTAAATCCAGGGTTATATGAGTCCAAGCCATATCAGGTACCGGCAAAGGCTGCAACAGTCTAAGGTAGGGGATATTTTCTGATTTAGTCTTCTGACACACTGCACATCTCTTGACAAACATATTAACTTCATTTTCATACCTTGCCAATAAAATAGAAGCTTCATCCTTTGGTAGGTGGCTCTTTCTCCTGGGTGTCCCCCTAAAGCAGAATCATTAAAAGATTTCAATAGTTGTTCCTTAGAGATCAGTATTAGTTCCAATGTATATTATACCCTTGTATCTTAATATCTCATTCTGCAAGGTGTAGGGTGGAGCACAGTCCCCATCAACCCTCAACTTACTTTCTAACTCTCTGCACTTCTCATCATTCTGATAACTCTGAATCACTTCAGTAATCCAATTAGGAACCGCTACTGTTATTGCCATTGCTTCCCCACCATGGTGGACTATGGATAGTGCATTAGCAGCCTTGTTCTCTCCCACTTTTTTATATTCTACTTTGTAGTTGTACTTGTAACCCATCAGTTTGATCAACAACTTGTGTTGAATTCCATTAATCAGCCTTTGCTCAGAGATATACTCAAGCTCTACTGATCAGTTCTTATAACCAAACTTGACCCCATTAAGTAGTGCTTCCATTTCTTGATTGCTTCTAAGATAACCGATGCTTCCTTGTCATATGTTGACATTACTGCAGCTTTGGGCCCAATGTCTTTACTCATAAATGAAATGGGTCTCCTAGCTTGCATGAGTACAGCCCCAATCCCATATCTACTGGCATCAGTTTCTAGCACAAAGTATTGATCAAAGTCAGGCTGGGCTAATACTGGAGCTTGGACCAGAGATTCTTTGCTTTTCTCAAATACTTGCTGCTACTCTTCACCCCAGTGGAAAGCATTTTTCTTCAAGCATTAAACATAGGTCTGCAAATAATCCCAAAGTTTATGATAAACCTCCTGTAGTACTCTGCTAATCCCACGAACCCCCTCAATTGTGTTATGTTCCTTGGTGCTGGCCACTCCTTGATTGCTGCTATTTTTCCTACGTCAACTGCTGCCTCTTGATTGCTAATAATATGCTCAAAATATTCCACTTGTAGCTGACCAAACACACACTTACTCCATTTTGCATACAACTTGTTTTCTCTCAACACTTCCAACACTACATGCAAATGCCTTTGATGTTCTTCCAAACTAGAGCTATAGATGAGTATGTCATCGAAGAATACCAATACAAATTTTATGAGGAATGCTGCTAGTATTTTATTCATGGGGGCTTGGAAAGTAGTAGACGCATTTGTCAACCCAAAAGGTATTACTAGAAATTCAAAATGGCATGTATGTGTACTGAAAGTTGTCTTGTAAATATCAGTTGGATGCATCCTCACCTTATGGTATCCAGACCTAAGATCCAGCTTGAAGTAGTACATAGCTCCCTTCAATTCATCCATCAGATCTTCAATGATTGATAGTGGATACTTGTTTTTGATGGTATTTTCTGAAGAATGCTGCTAGTATTTTCTGAGGAATGCTGCTAGTATTTTATTCATGGGGGCTTGGAAAGTAGTAGACGCATTTGTCAACCCAAAAGGTATTACTAGAAATTCAAAATGGCATGTATGTGTACTGAAAGTTGTCTTGTAAATATCAGTTGGATGCATCCTCACCTTATGGTATCCAGACCTAAGATCCAGCTTGGAGTAGTACATAGCTCTCTTCAATTCATCCATCAGATCTTCAATGATTTATATTGGATACTTGTTTTTGATGGTATTGGCATTTAGTTGCCTGTAATAAATGCAAAACCTCCAAGTACCATCTTTCTTTTTTACTAGTATGGCTGGGGAGGAGTAAGGACTAACACTGGATCCTGATAGTTTGTGTTTTCAACAATTGTTCCACCAATTCTTCCATTGCATTTTTCTTATAATAAGGCAATCTATATGGTCTAATATTGACAGGTTTGGAGTTTGGTATCAGTGGTATAGCAAAATCACATTCCCTTTCAGGTGGTAGTCCTTCTAGTGCTTGTAAAACATCAGGGAACTTCTGAAGAATTTGCTCAATTTCTGTTGGAGTCTTCTGCAACTTTCCCCTAGTGCTCAGAACTATTTTGGAGTATATAACAGCCCAAATCACTCCCTTGTTTATCAACTTAACTAGTTGCATTGTACTGATCACACAGTTTTCTTGTGGATATGTTTCATCCTCAAATTTGACATTTCTCCTTCCCTCTTTGCAAATACAGAATTCTCTGGTTTTTAAATTGAGGCTGACTGGGCTGTGTTCATAGATCCAATCACTCTCGAGTATAATGGCATACCCCTTTAATTCCAAGAATCTGAAATCAGTAATGAACTCTTCTCCTTGTATCTCATATGAACACTTCAAACACTGAGATTCGGTTGTCAATATTTTCCCATTAGCTATAGCCATCTTGATTGGGGTATGGTTATTGACCTTACATTGAGCCTTGAGAGCAATTGAGGGTGCCATGAAGGTAGTTGTACTCCCACTGTCCACTAGAGCAACAACATTAATCTTTCCTATTTTTACCATTAATGTAAATGTGCTTGCTTCAGAACTAGTTCCTAATACTGCATGCATAGAAACATGCAGTTCTTCTACAACCTCCTTTTGGTGACCTGGACTGCTAGGTGGAGTAGCAAATACCCCTTTTGGATTCTCTTCACTCACTTCATCATTATCTTCAACTGTGATCACATGGATTTGTTTCTGGAATTTGCCATGGTTCATTGCACTTGAAACATCTTCCTCCATTCCACTTGTTACCACTGTTTGTGGTAGTCTTCTCACTTGATTCTTTCTTAACTCCTGCACCTTTCCACTTAGGTTGTGAATTTCCCTGATAACTCACTTTTGAGCTTACTCCCTGGCTCCAATTCTGCACTTCCTATAGGTCTGAGTGTTCTCATAGTTTCTAGCATGAGCATAAGCTTCCACCAATGTACTAGGTTCTAGATATTTCAAAGGGGTTTTGATGTAATTCTTCAGTCCTGATATGAAGTAGTCCAGGAAATACCTCCCCTTCAGTGCAGCATTATCTCTCTTCACTAATATCATCATATTCTCAAAATTATCAATGTATGCTTCCATTGTTCCTTCTTGATTTAAACCCCTAAAGGATTCAGTAACATCATATCTTGTTTCAACAACAAATCTCTTCTTGATCATAATACAAAATTGTTGCCAGGTCGGGGTTCCTCAAAGCTAGCCTTCCCTTTCGTCCACCGAGCGATTGAACTAAACGAATCGGTATCGGTGCTTCTCAGCTGTCCGATAATTGAAATGTTGAGCACCACCAGGAAACCGGGTTCAGACGTTCAGAAACCTGACAAGGCTGGTCGAGAGGGATAGAGCTCGCTGCTGCCGCCGTCATTGTTGCTTGTCGTCTCGTCTCCGTCGCTCCTGATGTCGTTTCTCATCATAACCGCGGCCGTCGCCGCCACCCTCGCTGCTCGCCGCCACCCCCGCTGCTCGCTGGTGTCGTCGCTAGCTCCGCCAGACGGGGAAGAGAGAGGTAGAGGTAGGGGAAGCGCGTGCGAGAGAGAGAGAGAGAGAGAGAGAGAGAGAGAGAGAGAGAGGCAGGCAGGCAGGGGGGCTGGGAGCTGGGGATTATACTAGTAGGCTACAAATCCGTCCGCAACTAACTGGATTGCTCAGATCAAAGAAGAAACCTGGAACGAAATGAACAACAATGCAAGCAAGCTAGGGTTTCCTCACCGACAATCCAATGGGAGGAGGAGGACGCCTACGAGAGAAGAGCTCCTTCGCTTAGAGGCGGCAGGCGTGCTTCCGTGGAAGGATTGTGAGCGACAGGCAGCGGGATGGACGGGGAAGCCGGCCGCCGGCGAGGTGACAGAAGCCAGAATCGCAGGGACTACGAGGTAGGAGAAAAAGGGAGACGAGAAGAAGACCACGAGTGTGAACACACATTATTTTCTGCAACTAACCCATGAGATAGTGTTTTTCTTACTAGTTCAATGCTTGTGCTCATCAATTGTTGTCGTACTCAACTTATAATGTAAATGATTCGTCGGTAATTCGTTCTCTAAAAGATCGATGGAATCTTTGGGCTTCTTGCACACCAACTTGAGCAGTTAGGGTGTGGGGGAGTGGAGAGGAGCCTATGAGCGGCCAACTGTACGCACAGGAGGAACCGGGAAAGAACAAAATCTAACTGCTCATATCTCACGAAGAAATATAGATTTAACGGCTCACATCGCATGAGAGAGGACGGACCGCCACCAATTCCTTCTTTTCAGTAGTAGAGATATAATACTCTTAATATTTCATTTTCATGCCCATGTCTTACCATCTGCACGCAGCTTGTGGATATCATAAGGATATGCTCCACATCTTAGAATGATGTGATAATTGGCAATGACGTTAACGGTTTGTCGTTTCATGTGTTTTTGGCAAAGAAACTTTGTCGGACTTGATTTCAGTCGGGACCGCCTAAGATCGGTCGACCGCGCTTCGACCGACCTAAGCGTGATCGGACCGGCAATATCAGAAAGTGGTATTTTGAGCTGTGCCAAAAAATAGAGGTAGCACGCAACAGAGGGGATTCTATTGCACTTGGTCTCATAATTTTTAGAGTCTCCAGTCAAAAGTTCTATTGGATTGAAAATTTCAGTAGGTTTCGGTTTTCCAGAGAGGAAATACGGCTAAGTCTTTACTGGCGGTCTGACCGGCCAATAGGTGGCGGTCAGACCGGCCAGAGTGGGCGGTCAGACCGGCCCTGGGGGCGGTCTGACCGGTTTTCACTTGATTCGTCGCCCGTCGTGGCGACGATATTCGGTTGTTAAGTTAAAATCATGAGTTTCATGGCATATATGTTGCATGATGCATATTTTGACTAACATGGGTCAAGTTATGAAAAACTTGTTCCCAAATTTAGTTTACTTGTCTATTGTTGTGCAGGTTGCTTGGTGGTCAACGACGGTCGACGGCGAGGATGATCGGGACTAGGCTTGGAGAGCTGAGGTCCAAACGATCGACGATGCCGAGTGAGGTCAATGTACTCAAGCGTGGTGCAAGATGGACAAGGGTGACCTATTGGCTAATCCGAGGCGTAAGATGACGCAAGGTGTAGCTAGTTAGGTCAAGGGGAGATAAAGACGGCGCATTAAAATGTGTGCGTAAGTGTCCCATTTGTTTTGGGCCTTAACGGGAGCCCAATTGAGTCAAACTTCTAGAAGGTCTAAGCCTCCACTATAAATAGGGGAGGGAGGTGGCTGCACCTCCGCTTCGTCTTTTTTGCTATTTTTGTAAACCCTAATTTTTTTAGGGAGAGCTTTTGTGGAAGCTAGGGTTCTTGATAGTTTGATATAATTTTCGTGCTCTTGGATTGAGCATTGTCCTCCATTGATGGAGAGGCTGTAAGCTCATATCATATCAATCAATCCAAAGAAAGTTTGATCAATGTTTTGTCTCATTGCGTTCTTTCTCTATATTTGATGATTTTGAGTCTTTCCTTGATCCGCGAGTTTTTGATTGAATTCTCCACGTGATATAGCTTGCTGTGATATGTGGGAACATACCTAGGATCATCTTGATCATCAATCACCCATGAGCAAGATTTTGGATCAAGTTTTTGTTTTGACCCGGTTTTGAACCCTTCTTCAATCAAATCGAAAAAGATCTGTATTCTTCCAAGAATTATCATAATCTTTGATTTGAATAGGTTTCTGATATCATAGAGAAGGTGTGTACCAAGTTTCATCAAGTTTAGAGTTGTAGATCAAAAGTTTCATCTATTTGCAACTTCGTCATCGGGCTGGTTCTCGTTTCTATTCTTGAGCCGAGGTCGACCGCCAAGGCCGAGGTCGACCGCCAAAGGCATTGAATTGTTTCAATCTTTGTTGATTTTGTCGTATTGCTTAGGGATTTGAATTGGATTCAATATTAGTCTTCCGCTGTACTGATATACTGATCTTCATAGCTTTCATAGCTACTGGAGTGAAATATTATTGAATCAATTATTTGTGAAAAAGTGAGTGTGCTCCTATTCACCCCCCCCCCCCGCCCTCTAGTCGCCTTTTCGGTCCAACACAGCTCAACCCGTAACAACCCAAATTTGGTTCAAATTTAAAAAAATTATGAATTTAAAAAACTTTAGTTGCATTTCAAGAATTTTCAAAAGGCCTTGTCTTGCAATTTAAAAAAGTTAAAATAAATTCCTTGCCTCAATTATGGATTTGCAAAAATCTACAAATTAAATTGTGTGCAAAAATCCATCAGCATTTGAATTCAAAATCAAATGAAATCCTGAAATTACAAAACAAAATTCAAACTGTATTATTTTCCCTCTCTCCCATTCGGGTTGCATCTCCCAACTAGCCGAGCCTCTCCCCTCTCCTCCCCCTTTCCCCACGCACCGCTAGTAGGTCGAGCCCATCGGACACCGCGTCCGCCAGCCCAGTGCCTGTCGCTCGCTCTCTCTCGCGTGCGCTCACTGACAAGTGGGCCCTAGCCCCTTTGTGCTTCTCCCTCACGCTAGCTCACCTCGCCCTCTCCCGCTTTGCGTCAGACATGTGTCGTGATCAGAGAGTCGTGTCAGCGTCGCCTCGAGCCATCGAGCGTTGTAGCCACACCTCGAGCCTCTTGCCCTCTCATGCACCGCCACAAAACCTCGTCCCATCCGTAAGCCAGACCTCTACACTCCACTCCACTCGGGTGCTCGCACCTCGCCGCGCTCGCCATCGGTTGTTCCCGCTCCTCTCCACAATAAAAGCCGCAACCGAATGCATCATCCTCTTCGTTGCATCTTCCTTTGTGTTTTCCCCCACTTCTCCCCTCTTCTCCGCCTCGGGTGAAGAATAAAGAAAGTCGCGTCCATCGTCTTCCCCAATTTCAGTTGTCGGCTCTGCACGTTGATTTCCACCATTGAGGTGAGCTTCCATCTCTGTTGTCTCGTGCATCTTGGTCGCATCGACCTCCTCTCTCTAATGTGCATCTTCTTCATCCTTGTCATGCATTAGAGCCGCTAGAGCCTTCGTGCCCATCGCCGGCCCACTGCACGCCAACTTACCACTGCACTCGATCTCCTTCCTAACTCAATTTCCAGTCGAGCCCTTCTGTTCCAGTATGTTCTAGCTCGGTGCAAATTTGGTAGGCTAGCCGTTTTTGTACCTGATTGATCGTAGCATCACCGCGCCACTAATGGCCGCCATGGAGAGCTTGGTGCGCTGCCTCTTCTTGAGAACCGAGAGCATCATTAGCTTTGTGGTAGCCCATAGTTAATGATTTAATATTATTTTTGTAGTATCTAGCATCGCACGGTAGTCGCCTAGGTTCAAAGTAGCACCGTCGCCGTCCGCGCTGTCGCCTCGGACCATCTCCCGATGCGCCTTTGCCCGCCATAGTGGTTGCCTTGTTACCCACATTCCATTTTGCTAGTCACAGGTGGTCATTGTGGATCTCCTTATCGACATGCGGACCCCACCTAAAAGTTTAAGATTAACTATAGTTAATTAGTGATAATGTCAATATGACATGTGGACCCAACATGATTAAATAATCTAATTAAACCATAGTTACGTATGTAAGTATGACATGCAGGCCCCACCCTTAAAACTCGTTGGGTAGACCCAGTCCATGGACCAAAGCCGCTAACGTGTGGGGCCATGGCCCTATGAACCGTTGGGTTGACAAGGTCCATGTGGATCACGGTCTCACCTGTCAACCCGAATAAAAATAATCAGAAAAGAAATTAAAACTCGGCTGGACCCACCTATCAGTCATAGATACTTTTCCTTAAGAAAAATAAAGGGGAAAGCAATTAAAAACTTGGTTGGACCCATCTATCAGTCAGTGAGGATTTTATTAAGAAATTTAATTGAAAAAGGAAATGAAAATCCGATATGACCCGCCCGTCAGGGATTTTATATTTTATGAAATATCCTCTCTAGTCAAACTTTGGAGAGCTCGTTCCCCCTCATTTCAAATCCAAATGATTTGATTTTGTTTATTTATAAATTCAAAATCTTCTGAACAGTACCAAAATCGTAATTTTTAGAGTTCATTTGAATTTTAGTTGAATTTGTTTGAGTTCATATGTATTTATTCAAATTAAATGCTTACGCTTAAATAGATTCTAACGTCGCCAAAGACTATGCCACTATTTCAGACAAGATCAAGACCAAGTAATATCTACTATTGAGCAAGGCAAGTCATTGTAGCTAGTTAGGTCAAGGGAGATAAAGACGGCGCATTAAAATGTGTGCGTAAGTGTCCCGTTTGTTTTGGGCCTTAACGGGAGCCCAATTGAGTCAAACTTCTAGAAGGTCTAAGCCTCCACTATAAATAGGGGAGGGAGGTGGCTGCACCTCCGCTTCGTCTCTTTTGCTATTTTTGTAAACCCTAATTTTCTTAGGGAGAGCTTTTGTGGAAGCTAGGGTTCTTGATAGTTTGATATAATTTTCGTGCTCTTGGATTGAGCATTATCCTCCATTGATGGAGAGGCTGTAAGCCCATATCATATCAATCAATCCAAAGAAAGTTTGATCAATGTTTTGTCTCATTGTGTTCTTTCTCTATATTTGATGATTTTGAGTCTTTCCTTGATCCGCGAGTTTTTGATTGAATTCTCCACGTGATATAGCTTGCTGTGATATGTGGGAACATACCTAGGATCATCTTGATCATCAATCACCCATGAGCAAGATTTTGGATCAAGTTTTCGTTTTGACCCGGTTTTGAACCCTTCTTCAATCAAATCAAAAAAGATCTGTATTCTTCCAAGAATTATCATAATCTTTGATTGAAATAGGTTTCTGATATCATAGAGAAGGTATGTACCAAGTTTCATCAAGTTTAGAGTTGTAGATCAAAAGTTTCATCTATTTGCAACTTCGTCATCGGGCTGGTTCTGTTCTATTCTTCAGGCCAGAGGTCAGACCGCCCAAGGCCAGAGGTCAGACCGCCAGTGCATTGAATTGTTTCAATCTTTGTTGATTTTGTCGTATTGCTTAGGGATTTGAATTGGATTCAATATTAGTCTTCTGCTGTACTGATATACTGATCTTCATAGCTTTCATAGCTACTGGAGTGAAATATTATTGAATCAATTATTTGTGAAAAAGTGAGCGTGCTCCTATGCACCCCCCCGCCCTCTAATCGCCTTTTCGGTCCAACACAGCTCAACCCGTAACAGCCCAAATTTGGTTCAAATTAAAAAAATTATGAATTTAAAAAACTTTAGTTGCATTTCAAGAATTTTCAAAAGGCCTTGTCTTGCAATTTAAAAAAGTTAAAATAAATTCCTTGCCTCAATTATGGATTTGCAAAAATCTACAAATTAGATTATGTGCAAAAATCCATCAGCATTTGAATTCAAAATCAAATGAAATCCTGAAATTACAAAACAAAATTCAAACTGTATTATTTTCCCTCTCTCCCATTCGGGTTGCATCTCCCAACTAGCCGAGCCTCTCCCCTCTCCTCCCCCTTTCCCCACGCACCGCTAGTAGGTCGAGCCCATCGGACACCGCGTCCGCCAGCCCAGTGCCTGTCGCTCGCTCTCTCTCGCGTGCGCTCACTGACAAGTGGGCCCTAGCCCCTTTGTGCTTCTCCCTCACGCTAGCTCACCTCGCCTCTCCCGCCTGTTGCGTCGTACATGTCGCACTGTAGAGTCGTGTCAGCGTCGCCTCGAGCCATCGAGCGTTGTAGCCACACCTCGAGCCTCTTGCCATCTCATGCACCCCCACAAAACCTCGTCCCATCCGTAAGCCAGACCTCTACACTCCACTCCACTCGGGTGCTCGCACCTCGCCGCGCTCGCCATCGGTTGTTCCCGCTCCTCTCCACAATAAAAGCCGCAACCGAATGCATCATCCTCTTCGTTGCATCTTCCTTTGTGTTTTCCCCCACTTCTCCCCTCTTCTCCGCCTCGGGTGAAGAATAAAGAAAGTCGCGTCCATCGTCTTCCCCAATTTCAGTTGTCGGCTCTGCACGTTGATTTCCACCATTGAGGTGAGCTTCCATCTCTGTTGTCTCGTGCATCTTGGTCGCATAGACCTCCTCTCTCTAATGTGCATCTTCTTCATCCTTGTCATGCATTAGAGCCGCTAGAGCCTTCGTGCCCATCGCCGGCCCACAGCACGCCAACTTACCATTGCACTCGATCTCCTTCCTAACTCAATTTCCAGTCGAGCCCTTCTGTTCCAGTATGTTCTAGCTCGGTGCAAATTTGGTAGGCTAGCCGTTTTTGTGCCTGATTGATCGTAGCATCACCGCGCCACTAATGGCCGCCATGGAGATCTTGGTGCGCTGCCTCTTCTTGAGAACCGAGAGCATCATTAGCTTTGTGGTAGCCCATAGTTAATGATTTAATATTATTTTTGTAGTATCTAGCATCGCACGGTAGTCGCCTAGGTTCAAAGTAGCACCGTCGCCGTCCGCGCTGTCGCCTCGGACCATCTCCCGACGCGCCTTTGCCCGCCATAGTGGTTGCCTTGTTACCCACATTCCATTTTGCTAGTCACGGGTGGTCATTGTGGATCTCCTTATCGACATGCGGACCCCACCTAAAAGTTTAAGATTAACTATAGTTAATTAGTGATAATGTCAATATGACATGTGGACCCAACACGATTAAATAATCTAATTAAACCATAGTTACGCATGTAAGTATGACATGCAGGCCCCACCCTTAAAACTCGTTGGGTAGACCCAGTCCATAGACCAAAGCCGCTAACGTGTGGGGCCATGGCCCTATGAACCGTTGGGTTGACAAGGTCCATGTGGATCACGGTCTCACCTGTCAACCCGAATAAAAATAATCAGAAAAGAAATTAAAACTCGGCTGGACCCACCTATCAGTCATAGATGCTTTTCCTTAAGAAAAATAAAGGGGAAAGCAATTAAAAACTCGGTTGGGCCCATCTATCAGTCAGTGAGGATTTTATTAAGAAATTTAATTGAAAAAGGAAATGAAAATCCGATATGACCCGCCCGTCAGGGATTTTAGATTTTATGAAATATCCTCTCTAGTCAAACTTTGGAGAGCTCGTTCCCCCTCATTTCAAATCCAAATGATTTGATTTTGTTTATTTATAAATTCAAAATCTTCTGAACAGTACCAAAATCGTAATTTTTAGAGTTCATTTGAATTTTAGTTGAATTTGTTTGAGTTCATATGTATTTATTCAAATTCGTCGTTTACGCTTAAATAGATTCTAACGTCGCCAAAGACTATGCCACTATTTCAGGACAAGATCAAGACCAAGTAATATCTACTATTGAGCAAGGCAAGTCATTACAATTGATCATGTTGAACATACTTTTCAAATGCAATTTACTTTGCTTTAAAGTATTACATTGTGCTTATTATTATTTATGAAATTTTGTTATTGTTATTCCTCTCCTTGATTATTGATATCATGACTAACTTGTCACAATATGCTAACTATCGTAATAAGATTGCCCTTGGTTAAATAAACTTGGATAATGGCCATGCTTAGATATGCTTAGTGGTTGAATTGAATATAACACAAACATTGCTATTGCAAAAACATTGGGAAACAAAATGAATCGTAGTGTGGTAACATGGGTTACCACTGGATATAGGAAAATATTTTGTAAAATGGTGGAGATTTGGGTGAGTGGATGGTATGAGACCGGTGCAGGGATTGCACAAGGTCGGGTTTGTGGATTGTCTCGCTTGAGTCGATTAAGGACTGAATCATGTGTCGTACTTCTAAACTGATAATCATTCAACAACAAGTCTAGTATGGGATAGACCTGACCAAGTACTTTACTTAGTTTCGGCATAACTCTCGCGTGGTAGTAGATTGGATCTTTATACGATGGCTATCATGGAGAAGGGACATTGACTTCCCTCACAACGGTGGGTCCCTCATTGAAAATGTAGTCTGCTGATGGGAGCATTTTAGGGGTGTCCTGTAACGTTCATTGTCCCAATGTTGAGGGGTTGCCCAGTAGGCAGGAGAAGTGTCAGCATTAGGTACCAGAAAAGCCTTGTTATGATCATCTCCGTCACAAGCATAAGAAAGCGTGTTATGGCCACCATTATGAGTTGATCAGTTAGGTGGATGAAACTTGATGTCTAGAGTCTAGTGGATAGAAACCGGATGTAATAGTCTGGTGGATGAAACCAGATGTTTAGAGTCGGGTGGATGGAACATGATGTCTAGAGTCGGTGCATGGAACCTGATGTCTAGAGTTAGGTGGATGGAACCTGGGGTCTAGAGTTTGGTAGATGTAATCTCATGTCTAGAGTCACGTGGATAGAACCTGATAACTAGAGATAAGTGGATAGAACCTCATGAGTAGTAATAGGTGGATGGAACCTTACTACATGATAAAACTTATGCAAATGACATTTTTGTTTTAAGTCAAATAACTAGGTAATAGGACTGAAAAATAATTATAGTATTTGAGCAAAACCTACTTTGTGCTGAAATAATCATAAGACTCCTCCTTTGGCAAGGCAAGCATCTACATATTTGCATTCTAGTGTGGTACGTCTTGCTAAGTACTTTTGTACTCATTGTTGTTTAAATATGTTAATTCATACTACGAGACTGAAGACCCAGTGTATGCATACTTCTATGTATCCGGCTTTGGAACTGAAGATGACGACAATAACTAGATTGTAACCCCAGTCGATTGCCTGTATCAAATCATGGAAGCATGTTTGGTTTATTTATCTTCCGCAGCTACTCACTCTTTGAACTTGACGTCCTATTGACCATTTATGTAAGAATTTGGACTTAAGACTTATTTGCGACAATTTATGTAATATCAAGTACTCTTTTACCTTAGAGCATGTATGGATATGATATTCATCGATATTGTACTATGTGAGCTAGCTAACTGATCACAGGACTTGCTCGATATAAACAGAGGGCCTAGATGCAAATCCGGTCTCAACAACCAACTTATCTTATTTCCAAATAATGGTTAGATTATTTATACCACCATCGGTAAACTTGATAAAGTCATTCCCCAATCGTTCTCGTTCGTCGTGGTTCCTCTCCTGTTAGTTGCCCATCGTCCACGTGAAAATCGTACAACATTGTCAAAAGGGAGAAAATAAGAGACTACACAACAAACACAAAAAAATTTATGTGATGGTGGCATAGAGAATGGCAGGCGCTATGTCTAGAACATATATGTATTTTGTCTATATCCTTGTATATATTTGTATAAACTATGTTTCTAAATAATAATATGATAAACTTGAAAAATGAAATTGCACTCTGGAAGAGAAACACGTGTGTTTTTTTTAATGATTTTTTAAATAATATTTTTAAAATAAAATTACAAAAATAAATAGATGGCGCAAAAAATAACAAAAACGGGCTCTTATCGCCGGTTGAACTGGCGACAGGCTTGACGAGGATTAAAATATCTATGTATTACTTTAACTACATAAATAAAAGACCATATATCTTCGTGGTCATAAACCCTAAGACTAACGACCACTGTGGTCGTAAGAATCGTAAACCCTAAGACTAATGACCCTCGTAGTCATAAGAGTCGTAACCTCTGAAGATAACGACCTCTGTGGTCGTTAGAATTCCAGAGGTTACTTATAGGTACAATGGTCGGATGAGGTCCTGTACCTAGTCCCCGACTAGATGATTGCTCGTACAAGCAATGAACTTGTTTGACCGAAACGGCGAATAGAGGGGGTGAATAGGAGCACGATCTCTTTTTCACCAAGATCGGATTCAACACGATTTTCACTCAAATAGTTATGAGAGCAATGAAGATCAATGTACAAGCATAGCAGAAGACTTGTATTGAATCCAATCAAAACCCCTAAGCAAAATAACAAAAACACGAACACTCAATTTACAATGAGTTGGGTAGTCTGACCTCTCAAATTGGCAAGTCGACTTTTACATGGGGCGGTCTGACCTCTCACAGGGGGCGGTCCGACCTCTAGCATGATGAACAGTAAAATCAGCCCAAAAATAAAATCACAAATATTTTTAACTTTTGATCCACAACTCCAAACTTCACGAAACTTGGAACACATCTTCTCTAGAATGTCAGGAACCTATTGCAATCAAATACCGCAAAGATCTTTGTCAAAGTTCTTACATTTTTCCGTTTGAGTGAAGGTTGGTCCAAAACCGAATCAAAACCGAAATATGATCCAAAAGCATGTTCGTGGGTTAAAGATGATCCTACATATATTCTCACATATCACAGCAAGCAAGATCCAGACCAGAAACCAAAGGAACTCGAAGGATCAAATAAAACCCAAAAATCACAAAATAGAGAGCAAGAACAAGAAGTATATCATCTTAAAGAATCTTGCTTGGATTGATTTGAGATAGATGTTGGTTTACAACCACTCCATCATAGAGGATGAATACTCAACACTTGTGCACACAATCAATCCAATTCTCTAGAACCCTAACCTCTCCACCACCTCTCCCTAAACACAAACTAGGGTTTTCAAAATACAAAAGTTGGCACGTGCACAACTAGCACCCTCCCCTATTTCTATTGGAGGCTAGCTTCTAGAAGGTATTCCCTAATGGGCACCCGTTAAGCCCACACAGAAACGGGTTTAACTCACGTACGCATTTCAAAGTGTTGTCTTCATCTTCTCTTGACCTAAACCACTTCTCTTTGTGCCGTCTTGCGCCGCATTTTAACCAAAAGCAATCAAGGCGGTATCTTGGTGAAGTTACCAGAATACCCCTTCTCGATCATTCTCCAAAGACCGAGTCCAATCTTCATGAAGTAATCCCATGATTCGCCACGTGTAGGTTGATCAACGTCTCTCTTCATGTCGCAAGTCTCTCCCATCCGGCCCCCGAAACCACCATGGCACTTGTACCGACCCCCGTGACGCTTGATACAACCCGTCGCACTGAACTTGCCGTTCGGTCATCCCTGTTCATTTTGTGCCATGCTTGAGTCCACTGACTTCACCCGACATCCTCGATCGTTCTGAACCTCAGCTCTCCAAATCCAGTCCCGATCATCCTCACCGTTGACCATCATTGACTTCCAAGCGTCCTCCACAACAATAGACAAAGAAATCGATTCCGGAAATAAGTTCTTCGCAACTTCACCTACCTTAGTCAAAACATGCATCATGCAACACATATATACTGAAGCCCATGAACTTGACCTAACAAATAAAAATCGCCGTCAAGATGGCTGACAAACAAGTGAAAACCGACCAAACCGCCACCCATGGCCGGTCTGACCGCCCAGAAAGGGACTTAGCCAAATTTCCACCCTAGAAATCCGAGACATCTCTTGAAATTTCAAACGAATAGATCTTTTGACTCGAAGCTCCAAATGTTATGAGACCAAGTGTAGGAGAATCTCCTCTCTTGCCTACACCATCTATTTTTGGTCCAGCTCCAAACTCAAAGTTACATAATGGCCAGTCAGACCGCCGCCCATGGTCGGTCTGACCGCCAGCCTCTTGGCCCAAGGCCTGGCCGGTCTGACCGCCAGAGATGGTCGGTCGGACGCTATCTGGCCGGTCTGACCGCCGTGTCGGGACTCAAATATGCAAATATGGACTCTCTGTGTAATCTGCACTAGTTCAGGATCACGCTAGTGCACACAGTGTCAACATTGATAAAATATCAACTCCATACAACGAAATATTAAATAAACGAGTAATTTGAATAACAAATAACTGTTGTGACCTTAAGGTCGAGTTTTACAATTATTAAGTCATGCAAGGCTGACAATAATGAAATAAACTGCAGTGGAAACAAAGTAGATTCCAGCAGAATCCCATCAATTTACCACATGCAACTGACTGGGATCGAGACCCTAACGATCAACCTTCATAGAATTCCTCTTCAAAAGCCGGCGATGATTCCTCCACTTCTGTTGATTTGTTTAGCAAGAGTGAGTACACAACTGTACTCACAAGTTATACCACAGAATGCAATTATACATGATAGCTTATTCCAAAGGAACGGCTTCTGTGGTTATTTTGCAGAAATGCAATATTTGCAATTGAATACAAATAATAGATTGAAACATAATTGAAAACAAATAAAGAATATTAATTTAACATTTGATTTCACAAAGGACACACAGTCTAATCAAGTTATTCACACAGCTGCACAAGTTATCTCACACACCTGACCCTTCCCAATTGTCTTTATGAAAATCTACCCCTCGTGTTAAATCCCCGAGCGTGTCCATGACCGCGGACGCGGCTATTCGAATAGATTGATAAAACACTCTGCAGAGGTTGTACACTTTACCCACACTATACAATCAGTGGGGCCAGCACCGACCATAACAAAACCTTTCAGAGACTTCATCTCAAGCATTGACACTTCCGATGTGCTTTCCTGCTGGCCAACCGATACACACAGCGTTTGGTTACGACGCACATCGTTGGACAGGGATGCAGCGAACCGTCCCGCAATGTGACATATCACACCTCCAGCCCATCACACAGCTTAAAATACAACCTGAGTTGTCAATGTCAAGACTCCATAACTTACTAAGTTTGGCCCAACCCATACTAGGCATGTGGTTATACAGTAAGCCCCAGTTCAATGGCGCACAAAGTTAAGTCCTTAATTGACCAAAGAAAGACTTCTAGTTTTCCCAAATCACAAAGTTTATAGCACACAGCTCCACCAATCACACAGAATCCACCACTTACCTCAGTCTAAATCTTTTCCCACCCTGTTGATTAAGTGCATCATATGCCATCACGAGTAACAGCACACAGCACACATAGTTTCCTCACACAGTTCCATAATCACTTAGTCAAATTTATATTTACAACTCACATGAAATGATGACTCGTGGCATGGCTAAGCAATCTACTCGTATTTAACCAACCCACGTTGGTTCTACGATAATACCAACTAATAATGAACCAACCTAGGGTGACAAAAGATCATGGCCTAACAATAGACAAGGTGGATATAAGAATTTGGATTAATAACTAAACCAAAAATATTTAAATAAATACTTGAAATACAATGCAATACATCGAAACAAAGTATTTTAAAAACTGGGTTCAATATGATCAAAGATATAACTTACCTTGGAATAGGTCTAGGTACTGGTCTAGATCTTGAGGGGCTCCTTCTCCAAAATTTCCCGAAGTATCGATGTCTACTCGCAAACGAGATAAAACAAATAAAAACAAATAAATAATAGAGGCAAAACAAACTCCAAAAATCAAATAAAATTCACCATTAAATAGATCTTGATTTTATATGAATTTACAAATTTGAATGGGCTCAATCGGAGATCGGATGCAAAAGTTATGGGCATTAGAAGATTGGAAATCAAATAAAACCCTAATTTGGATTTTGAATGAATTTCCCGAATTATTTTTATGAAGGAAAATCGGATTATTGCGCAATGCTTATGTCAACCGAGAATTTCTGGAAAAAGAAATAGATTTAAAAGAAATCTAACATGTGGGCCCCACATGTCAGCGTATGGGCTCACGGTGAACTGGGTTCATCGGGCCAAGTGAGATCTAGCGCGGTGGGTGGGCCACGTCTTGCTTGTCTTTGGCCGACACGGCGACGCGTGGCGACACGCAGCACAAATGCTAACGCCGGCTGGCCGACGAGCTCGTCGGCGGCGGCGCTTCGGGACCGATGGTTGCCGACGACCGGCTGCGAGTCACCGGCGGTGGAGGGTACCAGATTGTTCCCCGTGCTATTGCGCACTCAGGGGTGCCCCTACCAGTGGCTGGCAACGACGGTGGCGACCGACGGCGAGGAAGAAGCGGCGGCGGAGCTTCGGGTTTTGTTGGAAGTGTGCTCCGGTGGTGCTCCGGCGACGAGGAGGGGCGCACGAGGCAGCCCGGACCTTGCTGATCACAAAGGTGTAGACGGCTGGGCAAGGGCGACGACAAGGGCGGCGCAATTCACCGGAGGAGCTCGGCCGAAAACACTAAAGCTTGGATTGCGGCGGCGCTAGAGCGATCGGGGAGACGAGGATGGCGGCTCTGGGTTGCGGAGGACTGGGCGATCCTAGGGGAGTATTTATAGGGCTCGGGAGACACCGGGATTGGAAACCCCCAAATCGGGAATTTCCGATTTTAGGAGATTGAGCCGATTCGGAGTTTGATTCGGTTGGGAATAGATAAGGTAGAGAGAAGGCCGGGATTTGGTGGGGTCAGTGCGAAGAAAACTCAACAGAATCCGTTTTGTCGACGAAGCTTCCGCGAGCGATAATGGCGGGCGAGGGCGCGGGCGTGAGGAGGAAGAAGAATCCGCGGAGACAACGACTCGGTGGCGGCCCCACCTGGCAGCGGCAGCGAGGCGTGGGCAAGTGAGCGAGCGAGATCAGCGGGCGAGGCCACACGGCGACTATCCAACGGAGGAAGGCGGGGTTGAGCGCGGGCGTCCGATCGAAGGAAGGGGCACGCGTCGCGCATCCAATGCTGGTAGGCGGGCGAGCGAGTGGGCTAGGCTGAGGCACGGTGTTGGGCTGCACAGTGTGTGGCCCAACACTGTTATGGGGATTTTCTTTTGATTTCTCTTTTTAGAAAATCCAGAAAATGCAAATAGCAAATAGCAAATTGCAATTGAACTTGGAAATTTTCCAGAAAATCCTAGGAAATATATCCAAACACATAGAATTCAAATAAAATAATTTTGGCAATTGTTGATGTTGGGATTATAAAAAATAAATTATTTTGTCATGAAAGTCTATATTAAGCTTTTAAATTTAAATTCAAATAAAATGCAAATGGTGATATTTTCAACTAGCAACTAATTAGAATATTTTCAAAGGCTAAAAAGTTGGGATGTTACACGCCATACGATTTGTCCCGACCGCCGTCGACTGACAAAGACTTTGAACTTTACCGAAAACGCGTGATTCAACAAACCTTCAACGCCATTGCCAATTGTAACATCATCCTAAGATCATGAGCATATCCCCATGATATCCACATAACTGGCATCTGATTCGGCTCTAAGCATATCCTTTACCGTGTGATGAATAGAGCACATATCATATTGGCTCCGTAGTACGCGACATTTCATGATCCTAAGACACTAGCGATAAACTACCGTGCAGTTTAGTGTCTCACAGACATTAAACCGTCAAATAGTTGATACTTCATCAACCATTGCCTTACTCCGACCAGTCGCGACACTCCCAACAGGTGCCTATACTAGGATTAACTGCCGCCACTTCATCAACTATTTAAGGAAGGGCGCGAACGACGGAAGGGAATCAAAACCAATTCGGAAGACCAATAGACGATTGAATTTTATCTGAAGCATTAGCATAGCATGTTCTGCATTGAGAACACCCCTTGTAAAGGATCCAGTTCATAGTAATAGAGAGCAGCCCCATCATCTCCCAAGAAGTCTTTGCCATTTTCTTCTGTTTTATTTCGTAAGATCGGTGACTCGATCGTTGACAAGGCTCCTATTGCCAGTTGAACTAGCGACAGGTACCCTGCTCCCCACTTGTCGCCGGTCCAACTTCCTGTCACCAGTTGAACTGGCAACAGGAATACAGCTATAAAAATCAAAAAATTCAGTCCAAAACACATTTTAATTCTAAAAAAAATTGAGGAGGAGAGGGCGAGAAGAAAGGTAGCGAAGCTCTGCCCATTCATCGCAGAGGAGATATAGACTGAGCATTGGATCCGATCGACCATCTTGTAGGTATATTTTTTCGAACTTTGTACATTATGTCTAAACATTGTCTGTTAGCAAACAAAAATAGTGATATAGAATTTAGCAGATTAGATAAATGCAGTCCAATTATGTAGTACAACATTTGAGCTGTGTACAATAATTCCAGTTTATTTAGCTCCCCATTTGTGTGCGGTAATTATATTGTTAATGCTGAAAATTAATTTTTAATCAGGAAAATAGCATGACATGTTTTAAAATTGAAAGGAAAATCTGTAGCAGCTAATTAGGGTAGGTAGAGCCTAATCGAATTAATCATGGTATTGTTTAGCTCTTTATTTGTGCGCGGTAATTATATTGTTAATGTCAAAAATTAATTTATAGCCAGGAAAATAGTATGATATGTTTTAAAATTATAAAGAAAATCCAGAGCAGTTAATTAGGCTAGGTAGAGCCTAATTGAAATAATCCCAGCTTTATTTAGCTATGTAGGTTAGGTAGAGCGTAATTGCAACTTTATGACTTGTCGGATGAATTTGGTTTCTATTTGTGGTTGGTAATTAGTTTGCTAATATAATTTCCTATTGCCTTATTACATATTTCATAGTCTTTACAATGTATGCACTGAATTTTTAGGTATGGCGGACCCAGACCACGCTACCGAGTGGTCGTATAAGTTGCTTGACCCGTGATTAACCTAGATCACCGTATCCACCTGAGTACCATCCTCCCCAGGAGGGCGAGACGCTACTGAGTTTGACGTGTTGCGACTGCGCACGCCCATCAGGGCCTTGAGGTTGCACCCAAGTTGGGTGTCGAGTTACGTGCCATTGCGATATTCGTGTACTCATTTGTGGCATGACTACTACGTGTGGACTAACTTTCGTTCGTAATCTGACCCGACACAGGTTGAGAACGGCAGAGCTCCTGATCGGGCCCTACTAACGGCGTTGTTCGACCGCTGGAGGCCGGCGACGCATACGTTTCACCTCCCGTGCGGGGAGATGGGGCCGACACTGCATGACGTGAGCTTCCTGACCGAGTTGCCCTGCACAGGCTCCCCTATGGCGACGTATGAGATCTCACCCACATGATGCACAGAGTTTCTAGCGAGGTAAGGACCAGTTACAGTATGTTCCCCTACCATTACTCTTTCAAAGTAAGCACTAACAACCCCTCCCGTCTACCCGTGGTCCCTAGATCTGCTATGTGGATACCGTAAGTGGATCGACCAAGAGATCCACCCACGCGATCAGTGTCGTATGGACTATGAGGAGCGGGATGCGAAAAGGCCCTACAAGATCCAGGAGGAGGAGTGCCAACGCAAAACAAGTGTATTCGTTGGGAGACGAAAGCTCATCTTGAGACGTGCAGCAGCAAGGAGTGCGAGGCTCGCGATAGGGAGCGCGAGAAAAAGAGAGAAATGGCGGCCAACGCGAGGTAGGCCGGCGAGGAGTACAACGTCGAGCTTACAAGGAAGGGCAAATGGCCCCGGGCCACACAGTAGGTTGGGCCATTCCGTAGTAGTCCCCCATCCTACCCATCATGTTTTTTACTATCTCAAATAGGAATGTATACTTATATGGTCCGGATACTTGTGTCCTAGTGTACCGTAGTTGTAGCGAGGATGACTAAAACAATTAGCCGAACGATCTTGCGATGTGACCACATGTAACGTTCTAATGTATTTGTGGTTCATTGCCTCGCACTTTACCTTCGATCCATAGAGTAAATTGACCAAAGTCAAGATCGTGTAAATGTGAACAGACGACAGAGGGACAACCACAACCCCAACTCCTCCTACAAGTTGGTAAGCAAGATAAATCATGTGAATTTGCCATTACTCAAAACTACGACATATCACACTGATATTAAATAACAATGAGCAAAATGTCATAACACTTAGTTTTCTACAAATGAACTAATATTCCGGAACATTGCTAATCACATATTGTTAGATCAAGTGGCTAGGTCTAATATAATTTAGCTGATGAATAATTGACATGTTATTCACTGATGTTATTTGGGGCATGTCGTGTTTTATGGACTTATATCAGTCAAGTTGGGAAGAACTAGTGCCGGGAAAATATGTTACTTTGGTCTTTGCATGTGCAGGGTAACTCGGAGGCGATCGTGGTCTACGGCGGTGACCAGGAGATGGCTTGGTGTGAAGTCATGGTCCAGAGGATCGAGGATGCTGGAGGAGGCGGTTGAGCTAGAGTCGGAGCGCATGGAGATTAAAGATGAAGGATACGTGTTGGAGCTACAGAGTTGCTGGCAGCCGTTCATGAAAAAGGGGTAGTACATGTAGTGTAGGACCGTAAAGGCGACTAGAGGGGGGTGAATAGGCGCTTTCTCGATTTTACACCTTAATCAAATTTAACACGCACTTTTCTCCTTTACCTATGAAAACTAAGAAGATCAGTAAATGCACAGAGGAAACCTTGTGCTGAATTCAATTATCCCCTTAACCACAATACACAATTATGGAGAATTGATCTCACTGGGCGGTCGGACCGGTGTAGTGCTAGCGGTCTGACTGCCTGGCGGTCGGACCGGCGCTCAATTGGGGGTCTGACTGTCGGGCGGTCAGACTGGCGGTGTAAAATCGGTCAGACCGATTTAGTCCAGAGGCAATGCACAATGCCCAAATCCAAAACGAAAATTGGTGATTCAACCAATGAAACTTGACCAAATTTGGAGCACACCTCCCTAAGGATATATGTGACCTATTTCTAGCGACGATCGTCCAGATCCACTTCAAATAAACGATCTCTTTAGGTTTTACCAAAGAAGTGTTCAAAACCTAGAAATATGAAAATCTTGATCCAAAACTTGCTTGTGGGGGATTGATGATCTAGATGATTCTAGGAGTATTCTCACACATCAAAGCAAGGCAAAATCGATCAAGAGACCAAGCATAAACACCCGGATCAAGGATGCACCAAAATCATCAAAAGAGAGAAGAAAGCAAATGAGACTTCACCCTTGAGCAAACATCAATAGATTGATTGATTCAAGATGTTGCTTACAAAGCCACTCCCTCAAGGAGGACAAGAGCTCAATCCAAGAGCACACACAAATTTTCCTCTCCTCTCCTCTCCTCTCCAAAACCTGACCCTAACAAGGGATTTTGCAAATGAGAGCTTAAGTGTTTGGGGTTTTTTTCATCTCCCCCTTTCTATTTATAGAGAGGCTAGGGTTTCTCTGATGGGCTCCCATTAAGGCCCAACACAAATGGGACTCACACACACACATCAATCCGTTGAAGCAATCGCCTGCTTCACCACGTGTAGGTTGATCAGCGACTCTCATCATGTTGGCAAGTCTCCTCCGTCTGAATCCCATCGGAACCTCCAAGGCACTTGCACCGACCCCCGTGCCGCTTGATCCAACCAGCTGCAATGAACTGCCCGTTCGATCCATCTTGTCCATTCTGCACCATGCTTGAGTCACACGACCTCACCCGACATCCATGATCGTTCTGAACCTCAGCTCTCCAAGCGTAGTCCCGGTCCTCCACACCGTTAACGTCGTTGACCTGCAAGCCACCTGCACAGCAATAGACAAACAAATCGTATCGGGAACAAGTTCTTCACAACTTGACCCACGTTAGCTCAACAATGCAATATGCAACAATAAAGCATTGAAACTCATGCATTAAACACAAACGAAAATACATCAATGCCAAAATGGCCGAAGTCCAAGTGGAAGCCGGTCGGACCGCCCTACCAAGCCGGTCGAACCGATTTCCCAGCGGTCAGACCGATTCCATAACAGCGGTTTGACCATCCCAAAAGACTTAGCCAAATTTCAACTCGAAAATCCGCAACCTCTCTGGAATTTTCAAATTGATAGAACTTTTTACTGGGAGCTCCAAAAAATATGTGACAACATCCAGGAGACTCCCCTCTCATGCCTACACAACCTATTTTGGCCTAGCCCCAAACTCCATCATCAACTGTGGCCGGTCGGATCGGCAAGCATCGCCGGTCGGACTGCCACACGGCCGGTCGGACCGCCCATGACCTGACAGCACTGAAGTTTTCCAAAAATGCGAGATTCTTCAAACCAACAATGCCATTGCCAATTGACTCATCACTCTAAGATCATGCACATATCCCCACGATATCCACATGTAGTATACCATGGAAGGAATAGAGAGAGAAGGAAAGATTGGGAAGGCATTTATTCACGTAGGATCAATCCGAATCAATATTTGACTACGAGTTCGTTTCCTATTTTTGGTTAGGTGAATCTTGGTTGGTTAGCAGTAGAGTATTGGGCGTTTTGGTCTTGGAGTCGGGTTAGGATTGTGTGTGTGGGTGCTGGCATATAAAGCCAGGCCGTCGGCCGTGTAAAGGCGATGGGGTTTTCAGCTTTGTAGATAGATGGTTTTGGTACTTCCGTGCAATGTCGTTTTGACAGGCTTATGAGCATTGAAAATTTCCTTGTGCTACTTGTCTTGCATCTTACATGGCTGACGTGAGATCGTAAAAATAAAAAGGGAGGTGCAGGTTGGCCTGGAGAGAAAGAGAAGAGGGTTTGGGCGACGTGCAGTCAAAAAACAAGGTTGTACAGCCTTTTGCTTTTGGGCTAGAGGAGAGACAGAGGCTCGGCAGTTTTGGCATAGAGGAGCGGCGGAAGAAAAAGGCACCAGGGCCGGCTACCTATTCGGCCTTTGGGGAGAGAGAAGCTTGGTCGACAGGGAATCTTTTCTGTGTCTGCAGCTTGCTTTTCGATGGGTGTGCGGCGACATTTGGTTCTGTATGGATCGATGTCTTGTGACGGTGCGGTTTGAAATCTCGTCGATTTGGTCGTGTGGAGTTCGTGGCGTGCGACGCTGGCAGGCTGCACGACAGGTACTACAAGCTGACGCGACAAGAATTCTTGCAGGCCTTAAAATTCTCCTACAATTATTCACCCCCCTTTGATTGCCGTTAATGATCCTACACATATTACAATTGTATGTGCTTTCCCGTGGCAGTGGGCCTCAACGTCCCCCATGTAGACTGCCTCGAGTTGGGTGGCCGGATGAGGTCCCCGCGGTGACGTCCGGAGTGCCGGTGTCTCCTCCGTCCAGAGGATTTCTTGTCAGACATTTTTTGAAGGTGTGCCCACACTCCTGCAAATGGAGCAATTTTTCGTACGACGTTCGGCTTCTACTTCGTCCATGTCGTTTCTGATGCGCTGTACTTGTCATCGACCGACCTTTCCCTTCAGCCTTTCAATGCTTGCGGCCCAGATTAGTTGCTCCCAGGTCGGATGGCCAGTGAAATAGCCAACCACGGCGTAACCATACATCTCCGCACTCCATGTTTGTATCACCGCCTCCTTATTAAAGTAAACATAGAGGTACTGCCCAGAATGCTGCGCCACCGTGGAATATGTGGCCATGACATGATAGCAGGGCCTATGCAGAAGAAGGGGCTTGTTGCAAGTGCATACGCATCTAGCGTGGCTAGCGTGCACTTGTGGGTAATCCTCTCGCAGTTCGTCTCGTGGCGTCCTTTATCCCTGCATATTACCTCGAAGCGAAGCTCCCTTGTGCCCATCTTGAATGCGTGATGCATCTCACCCTTCTTACTCTTCTTCTCCAAGTACTTGGTGATCATGGCGGAGTAGAGTACTATGTCATTTACTATGGCGAGTGGCATGCTGTTGCTTCTGTCAACGAAGCAGTTTATCGTACTACGGAGAATTAATTCCACAATACCAACCAAAGGGAGGCACCTTGCGCCGCGCATGACCCAGTTGTAAACTTCGGCTAGATTAGTTGGCATGACACCATATCGAGCACACCCCCTGTCATGCATCAGCGACCACTTCTCCTTAGGCTTGTGCTCAATCCGGTTTAAGAAGTATTTCACCTGCGCCCTCGCCTTCCTTGTCAGTCTGGGACCATCTGTGGGTAGCCATGGCAATGCTTCGGGGCCCTAGTCAGCGCTTGGGGTGACCCTTTTCGCTGCCTCCCTTCTGTGCATCCGGGTCCGCTCATCCAAAATCTTCCAAAGTGCTTCGAACTTCCGCTGCTGGTTCTCGTTGCACAACCACTTGAATAGGTTCATAAGGTCCTTGTTGCGGAACTACTTGTAGAAGTTTACCCCCAAGTGCCTCATACACCACCTACTCTGTAGATCCGTCCATGCAAATGGATCGTTATCTCCTTGTTGTAGCTGGGTTATTGCACTGGGCAGACCGGCATGCCGATCATGAATGATGCATACGTTTGGACGGCCATGTACAATAGAAATCCTCATATTCTTCAGGAACCACAATCAGCTGTCTATGTTCTTGCTTTCAACGAAAGTGAATGACACATGAAGAGCTTGATTGTTGTCGTCCGTCGCTATTGCGGTCAGTATGTAGACCTTGTACTTTCCAGTCAAGAATGTGTCATCTATGCACATGATTGGACGGCAGTGCCGGAATGCATTGATGCATAGACCAAAGGCGAAGAATGCTCGCTGCAGTACACTCTTATCGTTCCACTTCGGATGTGTGGCGTCTTGAATGTCGACATGAGTGTCGGGATTCCTATCTTGTATGACTCGGAGAAACCCAGGGAGGTTATGGTAGGAATCCTCAAACGTGCCAAACCTTAACTCCACTACCTTCTGTTTTGCCCTTCAGGCCTTGGCATAACTGATTGTATTGGAACCTTACCTCAATTACAAGAATGATGGATCGTGGCTCAAAATTAAGATTACCCACGATATCACTGTACATGAGGTTGGCGATGAAGCCCGATGACAAGTTCCTGTGGGACTGCACTGACTCAGCGACGCATATGTGCGGGACCACTATATAGCACTTCTAGTAGGTGTTCCACTTCAGCTGAAATGTGTGCACTTGCCAAAGGCATCCCTCTATTTTGCACTTCACGTCGTAGCATCTTGGGTTAGACTTTGACGATTGTGAATGTGCACCACACCGACAAGGTCCAGAATTTGACCGCCTCCTGCACGGCCTCCTTGCATTTGTACACAGCTCCTTGCCTGACCTCTCTCTGGTCATACTCCCACGGCACACGGGAGCCTTCGTCGACGACGAGCTCGTCGAATTGGTATGTGTTCCACTCGGATGGAACCGCCAGCTGGTCCACATCATACTCGTCGTTGGATCCTTCATCTTCTGACAATGCATTGTAGTCCCGGGATTCCTGGTCCATCATTTGCACCATGGTTCCAGCTCCTCACCCTTGTCAGCTAGCCCACTAGCCTGCCTGACTAAAGGAGCTACTTCTCTAGAGTTTTCGTCGACAGCATCAGCAACTCCGGGAGGTTCGGACATTGTGCACGCCGCACTGTGGCTGGAGTCACCGACTTCTTCTTCGGCATCACCACCCCTTCTTATTCAGACGCAGATGCTAGAATGGGCTTGGCATATGCCTGGGCCAGAAAGACCAAATCCCACCCTCCCTCCCTCGCCACACGTAGATATGACTACCATGACTTTGTTCCCTTCCGCTGCACTAACTCCAAATATGTGGGCTGTGTTGCTCAAGAGGTGAGGCAACTCAATCACAGATCATACACATCACAGTCCACTTGGAATGTGTGAAACAACCTAGCATCACAACGCCCCATTGTAAGATCGAGGTGGCCGACTAGAGGGGGGTGAATAGGCGGTTTTAAAAATCTTTCGCTAAATCAATATATAAATCACGGAAGCTAATAGCGAATTGGTTTTGCACAATTAAAACCTAAATCAACTAGGCTCAACTAAGTGCACCGACAATATGAACACAATACAATATGAGCAATCATACAAGATATATAAGCAATTAAAGCAAGAATGTAAATTGCTCAAAGTAAAGCACAAGTAAACACACGATGACACGATTATGTTTTACCGTGGTGTTCGGAGACTTCTGGTCTCCCTAATCCACGTTGAGGTAAGCCCAACCCGCGTTGGACCGGCTCCTCAAATGAGCACACACCTCCGAGGTAAGTCCAACACTTGGAGGTTCCAAACCGAACCAACACCTCGCTCAACTATGGTTGCTCTTCCTCCACTCCGAGATGGCGAGCACCAAACCACTCACAACCGTCGGGCCTTCTCACAAGCTTCTTGAGAAGGTCACCGAGCACGACGCCTCCACGCCGTCTAGGTGTCGGCAAACACCAAGAGTAACAAATCCGAACTTTCACTTGAACTAATCAAGTGTCAACGCTCACGTGGATACACAATCCACTACCTAAGGCAACACATGCACTTAGGGTTTACTCTCTAATCTCACCAAGTGCAACACATGCACAAAAGAGAATAGAGGTTTGCTCTTAGCTCAAGAGGCTCACAAAGAGTTCACAATAGTTCTTAGCAACATCAAGAACCTCCCCAACCGCCAAGGTGGCTATATATAGCCCACACACAAAAACTAGCCGTTGGAGGCAAAGTTGCGAGAAAAATCGAGAAATCGGAAGTTCCGCGCACAAAGGCCGGAACTACCGCAGGAGAGAGAAAAGGCACCGCAACGGCTATGTCAGACGAGAAACTAGCCGTTAGATTTTTAGTGCGGAACTACCGCCAACTAAACATCGGAAGATCCGATTCTTCGGAAGTTCCGCTCAACACATAGCGGAACTACCGCACATTGAATTTTGGCTAAGTCCCCAAAATGGTGCTTCTCGAAAAAAACCAACCGCGGATTTCGAGCATCCGATTAATCGGAAGTTCGCTATTAACACTCCGAACTTCCGCACTTGGAAAATCGGCTAAGTCCCTAAACCGGCCGCTCTCTGGAAAAAACAGGCCGCGGAAAATCGGACCGTCCGGGGTGCGGAACTTCCGCCGGTAAGAGCCCGGAACTTCCGATTTTCCTGACAGAAATCAGAAATGGCTTTTTCAACAACTTCAATTGCAAAACACATTTGCTAATTGACAAGCCATGCCAACAAGGGTCACAAGCAAGATTCCCAACAAGTTGCAAAACACATTTGCCAACTTTTGGAATCATACCACAAGGAAAAGGTACATGGACTTACACCATTTGCAAAACGCATTTGCAAACTTAAGTCACATGTTACAAGGGTTGAATGCATGAGCATCGGCTATTTGCAAAACACATTCGCAAATAATAGCTCCATGCATAGATGAGCTAGAGCAAATATAATGAGCTATCAACACATGACTAACTCAAACTACTAGTCAAGATCCCTCTTAATAGTACGGAAAACCTATACTAGCAATCCGGTCTTCCAACCAAACACCAAGACCGGTAAAAGACTAGGAACACATCCTTAGCCCTAGCTAGTCATACCTTTGCCTTGCATCTTCTTGAAGCTTGATGACGCACATCAACACTTCAAGTCCGGGTCTTTAACTTTGACACTCATCAACTCATGATGATTTCTTCACTTGGGATCTTGTCTTGAACATCATCAACACATGATGATTTCTCCATCCCGAGTCTTCACATGCATCAACACATGATGCAATCCTTCACTTGACCTCCATCAACACATGATGGGTCTTCTCTTGTCTTGATGATCAACTCATGATCATCTCTTCTTGATAAGCATCAACTCATGATGCATCATTTACACCAAGCTCTTGACTTGATGATCAACTCATGATCATCCCAAGTCTTCATCATCCTGGAACATAACCTGTATATCCAACTCATGGAAAATGTTAGTTCCACAATGTGATCATCATTAATTACCATACCATACCATTAACTCATAATGGTGGGACAAGATACCTCAATCTTTCCTCTTTGGTAATTGATGATAACCACTAAATTTTCATAAATTTGATGATGATAAATGAGAGAACAATTGAGTATATAAACTACACAAGTTATATATATACTCTAACATGAGTATACAAGAACTACACAAGTTCTATATACTCATAACATGAGTATATCTGAACTACACAAGTTTTGTATACTCAAAGGTTTTGTTTCAACGTAAAGATCCTTAGTATATGTGGAAAATGGAATATGGATCAATACTAATGAAACCACAAAGTATAGGATAAAACTCCCCCTAAATGTGTGCATACACAAATGTGTAATGAGGTCATATGCACATATTCAAGTTTAACTTAAGGTTGAGTTCAATCCTATATTTTGGATCCGAGAAATGCAACATTATATAAATTGAGATGTCGATTGCATACCTCGTTGTGTTTCACCTTTATATCCAAATGAGACTACATAAAGATGATACTTGATAAAAGAGTTAGTCTCATATTTGGATTTGTCATTAATCACCAAAACACTCCATTAACTCATAATGGCGGGTCTAGATCTTTCACCCATGTACGCCCCTCTGCTCCTGGCAGGGGCACGGTCGCCGATTGGAAATAACGCAGAATAATCCCCTTGGGACCCTCCAGAATAGTTATCGGACCATAGTAAATTTTAAAATTGGTGACGTCCGATATAATTGACACACTGCATCATGAAAAACGTTTCCACGATTAACGACATATCTAAAACAAGACTACCAAACCATACATCCAAAACTATGTAATTCATTCGGTTCAAAAAATTATCTCATGGTTAGGCAACCGGACGAACACCGTTTCGCTAGCTTCTCTCCTCCCCTCTACTCCTCTCCCTTCCCTCTCTCTCTTTTTGTCAATGCAAATGAGTTATGTGCCGAATTTTAGGATTTTATAGAGTTTTTATAGGGAAAGAGTCTCTGTCGTTATTTCAACTGTTGACAACTTCTGGCGATAGGAAGTTGCACTGGCGACAGATGAGGGGAAGGACACCCGTCGCCATTTCACAACTTCATGTCACCAGTTCAACTGACGACAGGAAGTTGCAATGGCGACAGATGGGGGAAAGGGTACTTGTCATCGGTTGAAATGACGACAGGAGCCTATCGTTAGTTCAGTCGGCGGCAGTAACCTATTTTTGTTATTTTTTAGGTTGATTATGTATTTTTGTAATTTTAAAAAGATATTATTAAAAACATTTTTACTAGTGCATTCTCGTGGAGGCTATTGGAGTGGGAGAAGTTGGTCTACTGCGCTATCTTCTAGGAGAACTTCTAGGAGAAACGAGAAGTTGGTCATAAGAAAAGGAGGGGCAAAATAAGAAGAGGAAGGGAAAAAGTAACGGACCTGTAGTCTATGTGTACCGTAGTTTTAGTTTGATTGGGGGATGAAATGACTACACGCCTAGCTAGATAGAATTTTGGTTCATATTGGATCTCCGTCCCCACAAATTTCCCGATAGGGATGAGGATAGGAAGAACCAATAGCTAAGTGGGCATGTACACTTCTCTTTGCATAAGTAGAATAAAGCTCATCTCCTTAAAAAAATGAATGGTATGTGATTGATTTCTTGACATTTTCGAATCACAAGGTTGTCAAAATCAAGATCTAAAATCGGATCAGAGGTGCTTTGATAGGATCACAATCTTGGATCAAATCGTAGAATCTAAAATACTATCTAATTATACTCGATAATATATTTTCTCGATCTACTACGTCTTTCGATTGAGATTTTACTATTTATTTAGTCATTTGCCACCTAATTAGATTTATAGTTGCCATGTTATCGTAGTTATATAATAATTAACACAAGTTGACTATATGATGCATATTTTTTTGTACATATTATAATATCATGCTTTAAATTATAATTTAAAAGTTTTTATTGACAAAAACATAATGAAAACCAAATATTATTTATTGTTTATACAAATAATTATTATATATGAATAAATATATAGTGAAACTTTACAATAAAAAGACATATGTTGAGTATTTTTTTAATAATTAATTACTAGAATCAGGTAGAATTATATATAAATTATGTTCGAGTTCCTACAAATATTTTTGCTAGAATCATAATGATATTAAAATTCTATCTATAATCAGATCATTCCACTCAGTATAGGATCGTAAAGTCTCGAGACTTAAGATTCAGGTCGAGATTCTGACGACCTCGTCGATCGGCTAACTACCAGTGTATAGACCACTCAACATGAAAATGAGGATGCGGAACCCAAAAATTAGAGAAGAATTTTACATGTTCCCTTCTATTACTAAAAGAAGTGCATGATGGTACACTGATGAGCCCAAATCATACAACATATGGGCTCAGCAATAGCTATCTTGAAAGCAAACCAAGATCAGTTATATGGTATCGTTTCGTCGTGTTTGGTTCAGGGTGAGTCCTCGTTTTTGCTGGCAAGCATCCCAGAATCTCAACAAGTCATTATTTCTTCGCCTTCTTCGTTCTCTTTGTAGATTGGGTTTTCCTTGCACCCTTTTTAGCAGCCTTTCCTGCAACCTTTGCCTTCTTCTGTCCCTTCCCCTGCATGTCACAAAAATAAGTCAATTTTGGCATCAGCTCTATGATATTGCGTTGTGCATGACAAATTGTAGTAAGGTTTCGTATTTTCATAATATTTGCTTGGTAAGGACTAACATGCTAGCAAGGCTTCAGAGATACAGCTAGAAAAAACTTGAGGATGGCCCATGTTTTTCCAGATTTATATGGTAAACTTGTGGTAACGCATTTATTACAGCATCTTAGGTTACTGTTCTGTGATCTAACTACTCGATAGAGCACGGAAACAGCAAGGAAGACCATTGCTGACGGTGAATGCAGTTCCCTAGTACCGCTCGTAAAGCAGTAGTGCAAAGGGCATAACAACAGGATATGCACATATATGATAAAACAGCAAGTCTTTTTAAGTGCCCCTCACAAAGTTGCAGTCCTGAGTCAAAATTTCCACACTTTCAATGGCCAAGTACTTCAGTGCATAAGTAAATCCTAGAGAATAGCTATCCACAGATGGGTTATAAGAAGTTACTATATGGTAATATGTTGTGCTTCTAACAGATCAATGGTAAAAGAGTGTGATAATAAAAAATTCATGTTTTGCATGAAAGTATGTCATCATCAATTCACCACAATGGGCATGACAAAATGGGAACACAATGGATCATTCAAAGGAAACTGAAAAGCAGCAGATCAACGAAAGGAGATGCAAGAAACCACACCGCTGACTTCTCAGCTTTTCTTTTGGTTTTTGCCTTAGGTTGATCTTCATCGTCATTGTTCTGATCATTTTGATAAGCATGTGATTCAGGAAGCTTGTCACCCTCCCCATCTGAATCAAATGTGAATCCATCAAGGGTGCCTACATAGATGATATACCAATATTAGAAAATAGCTATTGTAGCAGAGGTTATCATCATATAAATAATAGATCAGAAACACTCTGATCTACTGGACGAAGGCTTCTCCCAGATTGTTAAAACAATGAATTCAATGCCAATGGACTGTTGATTACAGCTGACGATAAATAGCCAAGCTAGAATGATGCTAACCTTCCATCATAGTCTCCGCTTCAAATAAATTGGACTGGGGTTCCAGTTGAATGAAGTCATTCATTATAGCCTCTATCTGCACAGGGAAAATAAGAGGTGAATTATGTTAAACAGTTGTATCCCTTGGAATGGAAGATGCCTTGATAAATGGAAATCAATACATAATCAAATTTAGTAGTGTAAATGGCATATTACTACATTAGGTGCTAGAAATTATGTCTTGTATGAACTGAAATAATGGAAAAGTCAAATACACATATCAAATTTATGTTATGATTGACAAACCTTCGCTTCTGTTTGTCCCAGACTTACCTGAAAGAAAGAGGCAGTGCACTGAGGATTAAAGACCGTTGCTACCAAAAAAGAATAAATATACAATTGTACTAGAGTTTGGATGTCACTTACAACGCAAAATGTCCTGGATGGAACTATAGTTGATTTGTATATTGTTCCTGTATGAATATGGAAAGAAGAAAGAATATTCTGAATTGTTTGGAATATTGCGTGAATGTAAGATAAGAGACATGGTTTTCAAATGCCTTAGTTGTTAGTACAGATATCTTGCCTGGGATATGCTACCATGAATTAAAATTCAGGATCCAATGAAGAACATACACAATATAATGAAAGTAACTTGGTGGTACCTTTCAGGTCCAATAACAAATCCTGATTTCCTGTAGGACCATTTGAAATTACTACCCTGCCAACAGCTCCAATATCTCCACTCAAGTCTATCGAGTCACCGTCACATTCAATCAATGCCTACAGAACAGAGATAAAAAGATTGATGATTATAAACTTGGGGAAAATATTAATAACAATTTGAAAGTAGTCTGGAGTCACAGGTATATGATACTAGATGATACAAGGTAATACAATCCTTTACAAGAAACCTATTATTTCCCAGAAATCCATATGTTGATACTTGATAAATTCCATTTTAACACACGACACATTTTACATATTTTAACCATGAATTTATGGCTATTTTTTTATAACATATACTTATGGAAATTACTAAACTCATGTTTCGCTCCTATGAGGAAAGAAGTATACAGTAGCTACTGCATACAAAAACATGCATGTGTGGTCAAGTTTCACTACTGTGCTTCCATTGATTGTATTATATTCCTTTTTCATCAATGCAAAGTAGACATTTTTCTCATGAAGAAAATACAAGAAAGGGGGAGAACAACAGGGATGTCCATAGCATTCCAGACTTCTGGTGCAGGCATTGAAATTTTTATGAGAGGAGGGATCTTTGTAATTAAGAAGCACTAGTGCCTGTTAGAGTTGATCATACCTTTGAGCGTTGAACTTTATCAGGAATTATTAATGGCAACCTCTGGGAGACCTGGAATTCAGAACATAGACTCCATAAAAAGTTGAGTTATATAACTAGTTACAGAAATAGCAAGACACGCCATACCATACCACAAAAATATGGTAATCTAGGAGAAAATGAACCAACAAGATCTTAATAAGTAATTACTACGTAAGATCCATTTTCATATTTTCCAATAACTTCTTAAGTGGATTTATCCAAAATTTCACCAGTTCAACATGGTGCAGTGAGGAAATTACAGTTTTGTTGGGATAACACAGTAAGATGTGGAGTACTGGAGTCTTTTTTTTTTCCTTTGTTCTTTTGCAGGTGAAAAAATACGAGGAAAAAATGAATAAGAGAAGAGGAGGGGGGAGGCGCCTTACAGAATTCCCTGTAAGCTTATCCTGCATGTTTTCCTCTGCAACTCCCTCTTCTTGTTGTTCCAAGGTATCTATGTTTGGCCATGAAACAATAATTGCATGTCATTGAAACTAGGGAATTCACAAATCAAATTTTAATACATTAACTAGAATGGCAAGTTGGCAACTCTTTTCATTAGTCTTACCATCTGTTTTATCTGGACCAGGTTTTGGTCCAGCAACCTTTGGTTTTTTACCCTTAGCTTGCTGACCATCTTTTCCCCTGGCAATGTTAAGTGAATCCTCTTCTTCATTAGCTTCACCAGCCCTGGAAGGGCTGTTTCCAGGGGAAGCGTCAGAATCAGATGAGAGTGTAACCATATTCTTCTTTGGAGTCTATACAAAATAGTTTAGGCACAGAAATTAACCATTAAATTATGGGACTGGTGTTTGCAACTAGTATGTGCTATGAATATTGTATATTATATTCAAGAGACTCAATGGACAATATATATAGGGAGTACAGGGGGTTCTTCATATACAAATAAGGAAATACAAAATGAGTCCTATTCTAAACACCCCCCCCCTCCCCTGCCTTCAAACTCATGGTGGATCACGCACACCGAGTTTGGAGAGAAAATACAAATGTTATGTCTTAGTTTGTGGCTTCGTGAAGAAGTCAGCAACCTATAACTCTGATGGCACAAACTGTAAAGCAAGTACTCCCTCCTACACCTGTGAGCGAGTGTATCCTACACCTGTGAGCGAGTGTATTAAGTATCTACACCAATGTGCCTGGTGAGCTCATGCTTCACTGAGTTCTGGGCAATACTGATAGCATTTGTACTGTCAGACAAAAGAGTTGGAGGTCCCATCATAGGCACTCCAAAATCTGCAAGTAACCTCCTCAACCAAGTAACCTCTGTTATCACTGCTGTCATAGCTTTCAACTCAGCCTCTTGAAGAATTTAGACCTACCATTATGAGTTAATGGGGTATTTTGGTGATTAATGACAAATATTTTAATTGTTATACTTATTGTTTAGTCTCAATTGGATGAAAAGGAGAAAATCAAAGTGAAGACTAACACTTTAATTGTTATACTTATTGTTTAGTCTCAATTGGATGAAAAGAAGAAAATCAAAGAGGTATGCATTCGACATCATATTCCTATATCTTGTTGTATTCATTTGATCCAAAATATGGTTAAACTCCACCAAAAGTCTAACTTGAATATGTGCATATGTTCTTATTACACATTCGTGTATGCACACATTTAGGGGGAATTCACTCTATGTTTTGTGGTTTCTTTAGTATTAAACTATATTCCTTTATCCACATATATTAAAGATCTTATACTCACATTGCTTTATATTCAATTATTTGTAATTGTGATGGTTATCATCAATTACCAAAGAGGGAAATATTGAAGTATCTTGACCCACCATTATGATTTAATGGTATGTTATGGTAATTAATGACAATCACATTGTGGAACTAACATTTTCCATTAGTTAGTGAAATAGGTTAAGTTCCATGATGATGATGACTTGAGATGACATCATGAGTTGATCGACATCAAGTCAAAGTTCAAGAAGAGAAGACCATCATGAGTTGATGGAAGTGGAGGATGCATCATGTGTTGATGCATATTAAGATCTCGAAGAGAAGATGATCATAAGTTGATCATCAAGTCAAGAGAAGACCCATCATGTGTTGATGGAGGGCATGTAAGGAAAATCATCATTTGTTGATAATATTCAAAGTCAAGATTCGGGATGAAGTATGTCATCATGTATTGATAAGCATCAAGACATGATCCCGAAGTGAAGAAGACCCATCATGTGTTAATGGGGGACACGAAAGGAAGACCATCATATGTTGATATTCAAGTCAAGATTCGGGATGAATGATGTCATCATGTGTTGATGAGCATCAAGAAAAGATCCCGAAGTGAAGAAGATCATCATGTGTTGATGATATTCAAGTCAAGAATCCGGACTTGAAGTGAATATTTACGTTATCAAACTTCAAGAGGATGCTCAAGGCAAAGGTATGACTAGCTAGAGCTAAGGATGCGTTCCTAGTGTTTTACCGGTCTTAGTATTTGGTTGGAGACCGAATCGCTAGTATATGTTGTAGTACTATTAAGAAGGGTCTTGACTAGTAGCTTGAGTTAGTCTTGTGTTAGCTCGCCTTGCTTGCTCTAGCTCTCGTTGGCATGTTGCCGATATTTGCGAATGAATTTTGCAAATGGTCACGTCTCATGATCCTTGTAGCATGCGGCTTTAGTTTGCGTATGTGTTTTGCAAATGGTTTAAGTCCATGTACCATATTTCTTGTGGCGTTGATTCTAAAAGTCGGCAAATATGTTTTGCAACTTTTTGAGAATCTTGTCTTTAACCCTTGTTTGCATCACGCATCAATTGGTAAATATGTTTTGCAAATTGAGTTTAAGCAAAAGCCAACTATGTTTTTCTCAGAAAAGTTGGTAATACCGACGTTCTCTTAGCGGTACTACCGCACAACGGTATGACCGAGAAGGTGTGTGGTACGACCGCAACCCGGTCGGACCGAACCTTTGTTGGTGGTACGTGTTTTCAAGAGAGACCTTTTGGAGCTTGTTTGTTCTCCTAGAAGACGGTAGTACCAAGGTTCATTTGGTGGAACTACTACATCGAGGTACCGCCCTATGTGAACAGAACTACCGAAGATTCAACAGCGGTAATGTCGCGCCGCATTTACAACGGCTAGTTCAGAGGCATTAAATTCGTCTGCTGTAGCCGTTACTGTGCAGTCGGTGGAAGTGCGGTAGTACCGACCGATGAACGGCGGTACTACCGCTCGTGCTGATTTTTCTGGAATCTTTTCTCCAACGGCTAGTTTTCCTTGTGTGGGTATATATACGCCTTGTGGCCAATTGTGGGGAGAGTTACTAGTGCCATATTCATTCCCTTAAGCAAAGAGCAAGTCCTCTACACTCTTTTGTGCATGTGTTGCACTTCGTGAGCTTAGAGAGCAAACCCTAAGCGCATATGTTGCATTAGGTAGTGGATTGTGTATCCACTTGAGTATAGACACTTGATTCGTTCAAGTGAGAGTCTTCGGCTTATTACTCTTGGTGTTTGCCGACTTGAGGTGTTGCACCAGTGAACTTCTCAAAGAAGGTTGTGAAAAGACCCGGACGGTTGTGAATGGTTTGGTGTTCGCCATCTCCGAAGTGGAGGAAGAGCAACCCCTAGTGAATCGAGGTGTTGGTTCGTGTTGGAGCCGGTCCAAGTGGTTGGACATACCTCGGAGGTGTTTGGCTTAATTCGTGAGGCCGGTCCAATTTGGTTGGGCTTACCTCAACTTGGATTATGGGAGACCGAGCAAGTCCCAAAACACCACGGTAAAACATGTTTGTGTCATTGTGGTTTGCCTTCTAGAGATTTACTTTGTACAATTTACATTCCTAGAATTAAATTGCTTACATGTCTTTGTATGTTTGCTATCATTGTCAATAGTCTTAGAATTGTTGGTGCTTTTAGTAAAAACTAGTTGATTTAGGTTTATTTGTGCAAAACCGAATTGTTGTTAGCTTCCGCTTTAGAAATCGGTCTTAGCCAAAAGATAAAATTGTTATTAGTATAAGAATTTTAAAAACCGCCTATTCACCCATCTCTAGCCGACCTCCTCGATCTTACACCTCTGTACTCGAACGGGAAACTGTAGTCTGCTTCTTAGTATTCCAGGCAATCAGAGAGGAGCCAAAAAAAACACTAAGCAGAAAGAGAACGACGATCAGAAGAATCACTAGCCCAGGTCGCATCAGAGTACGACTGAAGCTGTAGTGAGGTAGAGCTAGGGAAAAACAAACGACGAGAGATAGTCCCACGCAAGTAGCGAAGAACACGAAGAAGGTGACTATAGTGAAGATGGGTGGGACGAACCATGAACTGACTCAAGATATGAACAACATAAGCAATATCCGGATGGGTGCTCACAAGATACACCAAACTCCCAACAAGATGGCGATATCGAATAGAATTCTCAAGAAGATCACCATCAGTGGCACGAAGCTGTAGGAATAACTCCATGGAAGTCTCAACAGTGCAAGTGTCAGTCAGACTAGACCGATCAAGAAGATCCTGGACATACTTCTGCTGGGAGAGGTAGTAGCCCTCAGGCATGGAAGAGACCTCAATCACAAGGAAGTACGTAAGAGAACCAAGATCAGTCATCAAAAACTGCTCACTAAGATGCTTCTTCACATACATGATGAATAAGAAATCATCACTAGTGATGAGCACGTCATCAACATACAGAAGCAGTGTCTTACATCGAGATGAGACATGGACAAAAAGAGCAGGGTCATAGGAACTGACAGTGAAACCGACAGCAATAATCACTGAGGTAAAACGTGCAAACCAGGCACGAGGAGTCTGTTTGAGGCCATAAAGACCACGACGAAGACAACAGACGTGCCTATCGGGAACAGAATACCCAGGTCAAGGATAGAAATCTGCTATTCTGGCCAGTTCTGGGATCGGCGATATGATATGCCGGTGATTACCGGATTCTGGAAAAAAACGGATGAAATTCGTTTGAATTTGTTTAAAACCATCAAAATTTAAAAACTAGAATTTGAATTTGCTAAGCGGAAAAACCGGCGGGTTTTCCGTTCTCGGACCACCGAATGGCGTGCCGGCCGTGCGGTATTCTGCGTGGATTTTGATCCATGACCAGTGGTTCTTGCGTATGTAGACCTTCTCATGCAAAACACCATTAAGAAATGCATTCTTAATATCCAGCTGAGAGATAGACCACCGGCGAACAGAATCAACCGCAACAAGAGCGCGAACAGTGGCCATATGTGCAACAGGGGCAAAAGTTTCATCGTACTCACGACCGTACTCCTGCTGAAAACCGCGAGCCACAAGACGAGCTTGTAGCGCTCGATAGTACCATCAGACCGGGTATTAATCTTGTATACCCACTTGCACGTGATTGGACGAGCATGCACAGGTGTCAGTACAATATCACAAGTCTCCGTACGTCGAAGAGCATCGAGCTCCTCTACCATAGCGAGTTGCCACTCAGAATGAGGAGCAGCCTCACGATAAGAACTAGGCTTAGTGATAGAGAGAGCATGGGCTATCGGAGCAAATCCAAGACGATCAGGAGGTCAAAGGGATGTCCGATCACGAAGGACGTAACAAGGAGCATCATCAAGAGAATCAGATGTGAGTGCCATCAAGATACTAGGAGAGGAGATTGGTGAAGGACGAGGACGTCTGGAGTAGTGAATACCAGATAAACGAGACGGTGGTGTTGGGGTACAGAAGGAACCACTGGAGACGGACCAGGGGAAGACTGTGATAGTGAAGATATGAGTGAAGAGTCTGAAAGAGACAACCATAAAATCGGCTCAATGGTGGAAACATGAGAAGGAGCCGAATCTCGATAGAAGAAAGGTCGAGATTCGTCCAAAACGTCTCGTGAAATCCTGATCTGTCGAGCAGAAGGATCCCAACAGCGATAATCCTTATGCTCAGAATCATAACCAAGAAACACACACTCGACTGACTGGGTCGATAGTTTAGTGCGCTCACGAGACTGCAGCAGAACAAAACAAATACAACAAAAAACACGAAAGTGGGTGTATGGGCAAGTAGGGGGGGCTCGAGAATAGAGACGCTCTATAGGACTTACACCCTTAAGAGAATAGTTTAGTGTGTGGGCGGCGGCTTCAGCGACCGTGCGGCGTCGGGAAGCGGTCGTCGGGAGGAGGCCGGCATCGGGCGGATTAGGCAATGGCTCAGCGAGGCCGTCGTCGGGCGGAGGCTATCGTCAGGCTATGAGGCCGGCGTCAGGTGATAACTCGTCCAGTGTCGGCTCGACCTACGCCGTCCTCGGGCGGCGTCCTTGGCGACGGCGGTGTTCGACGTCGAGCGCGTCGGTGGAGACCGGCGTTAAGCGATCTTTCGAGGCGGCGTCGGCGTCGAGCGAGGTCGATGTCGAGCGATAGCTCGAGCAGCGGCGGCGTCGGCCTTTGACGACAGCAAGGCAGTGGAAGGAGCTAGGTTAGAACCCTATCTCTGATACCATGTTATGAATATTGTATATTATATTCAAGAGGTCCAATGAGCAATATATATAGGGAGTACAAGGGGGGTTTTCATATACAGATAATGAAATACAAAAGGAGTTCTATTCTAATAGTATGTACAGTTAAATTAGAATTAAACATAACAGTTGCAACATGCAACCATCAATAACAAACAAGTTAGAATAGTACAAAGATAAGGTCCATGAAAACTGTTGCCAGCAGGAACAGAGCATTTGACAAGAAAAAGGTGCCTGCTCAACTTCGTTGATGAGAAAATTTAGAGCTTGTAATATACCTTTTAGTTTTGACGTGGTATTGTTTCATCCTTTTTACATGGAGGTAGCAGATATCAGTAGCATAACTAATTATCAAATATCAACCGGGTGGCAAGCTATCGTGAATTGAAACTAGGGAATTCGGAATAAAATGTAAATATGTACCGAGCGTCTAGGAGGTTTATCTTGTTTTTCTTCCACGGATGGTCCCTCCTCATGTTTGCCAAAAGCACCTATAAGTGACCATGTGGAGAAAAACATTATAAAAAGTTTAATGCACAGGAGTCACTAATCTGGAAGTTTATTACACTACATATAGAAATAGACTAGCTGTACCTTTTTTACGAGTAAGGGTTTTTTTCCTAGTAGCTGTCGGCTGTTTGCCCTTATTTTGTGCAGCATCATATGTACTACCAGCACAAGCTGAATTAGCTTTCTTTCTCCTTTTCCCTCTTCTCTAGATGGAACAGTTTTTGTAGGACTGTTTTCACGAGAAGAATCAGAACCAGAAGAAAGCATCACCGGTGCCGTACTTGGTGCCTATACCAAAAAATAAATACATTCGTATTCATGTGGTAGTAAGTAGTAACCATGTAATTGTCAAACAATAGCTATCCCTTATACAAAACATTGATCTTGGCAAGAACACGTCACTATTATGGAAAGCTGATGTTATTGTAAAGCGAAATGAATAAGTGGCCAGTAGAGCAAGAACAACATGATGGCCTACGCCATAGCCCATTGGCACCAAATAAGAAGCCATCATTCAGGATATGAATCGGTGATAGCATAGGTAGACAACCACTGTTTAACCAAAAACACGAGTATAAACAAACAAGCTCTGATACAAATGCCCAAATTCTACATCGGACTTATGAAGCGTAAAAAGATCAACAGATTCTTAAGAAAGCATTTGAGAGTAATATACGATAGAAATGGTGTCCATTTGCAACACGACGCAGATAGATCAATTGGTATTGTGCAACCAGTTTAAGCACTTACTGCAGGTCTCAATTCCCAATTTAAATCCGCAGAACAACAACGGATACAGACATCACAGAATTAACCAAAAATCTAGCACCTGGAAGAGGGAAATTTTGCCATCCACTGGGATTCAGTGACACAAACCGGATCTGCACATACCTACCCCAAGACCAATTTTGCAAGAAATCTAAGCATAGGTTGTTCCCAAAAAAATGAAAGTCTGGTCTGCACCCAGAAGACTGGCAAGAAAAACCTATTTTCCCAGACACTTTCCACGATTTAGGCAGACGTTGAGTATTGGAGATAAGATGGGTACCTGGAATGCGCGGAGCCAGTCGGGATCGTCTTCTTCCTCCCCCATGCCTGCCTAGTGCTTACCTCCCTCCTTCCCCACCTGCTGCTGCAGTGCTGTGGCGGTGGCGGCAGCAGGCAGCGGCGGCTGTCCCGATTAGGGCAGCTAGAGATGAGACAACCAAGTTTCTTGCTTAGCGCTCTCCCCTTTTGACATGCGAGTTGAGAACGGGGAGCTCGGGCGGGGGGTTTGCCGTTCTGGTTCGGTTCCTTTTGTGCTTATGCTTCTCTGCTTACTGCGAACTGTTTTTTTTTCTTTTAAAATAACCCCCTTGTTTATATTAATATAATAACACAAAGATAAAATATATAAGTAGGGGGCATATGCTGTGAAATTACTCTAAATGTTGCAAATGTGTGAAAATGCTTTGATATTGTAGACCCTAAGAGAATAATAGGTTGACGTCAAGCCCTTTAGTCGATATATAATGCTTCATCCGCCATCTGGGCCCAAAAAACACGACGTTAGTGTTTTGTTTGTGCTGAACTTTGTTTGCTTTATCAATATGAAAACTGAACAGATTCCCTAACATTAGTGGACGAAATTCGATTCCGAGCTTTACAGGCGAAGATATGCTTATTCACATCTTCACACAACGAATTCTCATAGATGTTCGTCTAAAGAAACCCAGATTAGCATTTAATTGAACAGACCGTGCATCTTACATAATCCGATTAACATTAACATTTTAAGATACGACAACAAGGGCTATAACATAAGTATCACCAAGTCGGACGGTAAAAATGTTATGCCAGAGTATAACCTCTACTGGGTCAGATATAAAAATGTTTCCAGTAATTTCAATACAAATTTCTTTCGATACATACAAAAAGAAAGTAAAGTAGAACAGCAATTTAACCACTACGTTCCCCCTCTTCGGGTGCAAGTGATATGTCAGTCATCGCACAACCAAACAAGCTTGCAGTTAGGTACAACTCTGGTAGAAGAGAGAGAGCCTGTTCGATGAACCACCAGGAAATGCCAAGCAAGAGATGGAATCATGGAAGGGCATAGCAAAGATCCCTCGATAACTACCATAGCTCCACGCTGGTGAGCCCCAACATCCGCATCATATCAAGCCTATAAATGTCCCTCACTCCTCGTGATATTCTGGGTTCTTCTTCAAAATTACAAAGCCCTCCAACACCGATGTCAGTGGGATGTATCTGCACAAAGTGATGTGACGCAACGCAACAGTTATTAGCTTTCGTAGGGGGCTTATAAAAATAACAGAGCACATTTTTAGTTGTACTGGAAATTACTTTTCAGTTGCTAGTTCAGCTCGCTCCCCTGCTGCAAGCAAGACAGGTGTTGAATGTGTCTGAAAGCCAGTAATTGTCTTAGGTCTTCCTGCCTGGCCAACCACATCAACAGCTTGCCCAACCCGCACAGGAACAGAGAGGGGCTTCAGATCCTCATCCACCGTTAAAAGCATCCTAGGCTGTATAAGCAAAGGACACATTGAGCTTAGTATCCAATAGTTGCTTGGTCCAGTTGCAGAATTGGCAGTTGAGTAATGATACATACCTGCATGGCCAGGACGAGAATGTAAAGGATATAATGATATTTCCCTAGAATGGTGGACTTCATATCAAGGCAGGCATGCAGAACAGTGACAAGCCCTCCAAGTGCCATCCTAAGAAAAACACAAAAATTGAAAGACGAATCCAACAATATTGAAGGGTAAATCCAATGCTTCGAAAAATTGAAAGATGAATCCAATAATATCGTAGGGTAAATCCAATGCTTGAAGATAGTTACTTACGGGGAAAGAAGAAACCGGTCCGAATGGTATGGAGAAAGTGTCAATAAACCCTTCCCAAGGTGAACAAGCCCCTGAGCAATTCTTACCTGAACACATGTAAAACTGATCAATATATGCAGCTTAAATACAACCAGGAAATAAATGATCATTGTGGATTTGTACTTACACAAAATAGATGAGCAGCTTCTTTGTAGTAATAACTTGAAAGATTACGAAGCATGCCAGCTATTCTAGCATTGTTTGTACCAGCACCAATCAAACCCAACGAGATGATAGCAGCCTAGAACAAATTAATTAAAATGTAAGAAATAAGCTAAGAATTAAGATATACAATGTAAGCATAAAATTTAGAAACGAAATGCTAGGTTAAAAAAGTTAAAAATACAAACCATCGACACATCAGCATCTGCGTCATGACTCAATCTGCTCAGTGTGTCCATTACATTTACCTGAGATGGCAGATATTAGAAATTTACGGAATAAACATCACAGCATCTGATGGTGTAAACTGTTGCGATATTACGCAAAATGAGAATGCAAAGTATTTTACTAATTGACAGTACAGTACGTGACAAAATAACTGCCTAATCAAGTAACTGCTTGGATAATATGAAATCAAAATAAAGTGCAGTTTGGTTTACAGTTAAGGAATTACAAGCAAGGTAATTTAGCCACACATTCAATAACGATGATGCCATACAAAGCTTCCTAGGTGTAACAATCTCTATTTTAGGAAGACATGCAGCAGAAATTGTCTAGCTTTGATGTGGTGTGTTTAATACTCCTTCCGTCCAAAAATGTAGGGTGTATTATGTCTTGCACCTAGACCAAGGAGAGATTGAAAATGACTAAGACTACCCCTAATTATTATCTCTAAGTACTATATTCAATGCATGCATGCAGGGAATACAAAGTAAAGTTGGATATTTATTAGGGGTAGAGGGAACAACACACTTATTTTGTATTGGAATATGAAATACACCCTATATGTGTGGACAATACCATTCAAAAAATACGCCCTACATTTTTTTACGGAGTGAGTATGTCACTGGATCTAACTTGACGACTAGTCTTGGGCTTTGAGCCCATATTAACAGTCCTAGGAAAAGGAATAGATTTTGAATGCAAAGGATAAGAACGAAGTAAGCTAGCAAACCTAATCTTGCTAGACTGGTATTTTAGGACAGTGATATTAAAACAGTTTCCACGCAACAAATAAGATATTTTAGGATTTGAATACAAGTAAAAAATTTGCATTCTTTTCGACCCTGTAACTCCCCCCACTGAACTGATGCATTAAGGATTCGAACACAATTTCCATTTCACATCTCTTTTCAGAGATTTTGTATGCAAGTCAAAACTTATTCACGTACCTTGGGATTAGAAATGCAGAGTATACCGAGAGCAAGAGGAACTGCTCGTCTAATATTCTGCTCGCCATACTGTAAAAGACGCTCAAGTGAACGTACAGCCATTTCAGCTCCTAATTCTTCAGACATGGCAATAAGGGCAATTCCTAGGACAGCTGGCCCTTGGTGTGTTTCTCCTTTCTCAAGATGCTGTGAGCAAATACCAAGAAGCTTCTGAACCTGCATACAGAATTGGAAAAGCTTATTGAAACCATTCAAAAAATCAATGAGCTTAAAGTTGCTAGAACCATTCAAAGTACCTTAAGCACATTCCCTGTTCCAGCATATGCAAGTGACATAAGTGTTACATCACAATACTTCCTTATCTTCTCATCAAATGTTTTAGAAACCTCCGCGGTAGCCTCTACACTCTCCTGACATAGAAATTATCCAATAAAAATAAGTTAAACATGTTAAAATAATAAAGACTAGGGTTTACTATTCACAACTGTTCATGTTATTCATTATTGAAGGAGATATATATAGAAGATACATGGGCCTCATGGGCTACAAGGGCCACATGGGCCAAGAGAGAGAAAGAGAGAAATATAGAATATACAGTACTCTTAACACCCCCCTTCAAACTCAAGGTGGATCAGGAGGATCTGATGCACTGAGTTTGAGTAGATGAAGTCGATGATGTTCTCTAGTCTGAGCTTTAGTGAAGAAATCTGCAACTTGGAGCTCTGAGGGAATATACTTGAGGGTGATGGTCAACTGCTGACAATGAAATCGCGTGAAGGATGCATCAACACCAATGTGTTTTGTCAGCTCATGCTTGACCGGATCATTGGCAATTTGAATGGCACTTGTATGGTCACAAAAGAGAGGGGTAGGATTGTCACAAAGGACACCAAGATCAGTCAAGAGCCATCGAAGCCAAATGATCTCTCGATGTTGTAGCGGCAAGTGCTCTGAGCTCGCCTCTGACTAGAGCGTGACATCATATCGCTTCTTGGACTTCAAGCAATAAGCGAAGTACCAAGAGAGATACAATAGCGATGAATGATCGGCGATCGCAGGATCACTCGCCAAGTAGAGTCGAGTAAGCGTGGAGTGGAGCCGACTCGAATCGCATAGAATGTACGCCCGACGCAGCTTCCTCTCAAGTATCTCAAGACACGAAGAACATGACTATAGTGAATCGAAAGGGGAGCATCGACAAACCGGTGAGCACATGAACAAAGATGAGCAATGTCCGCACGGTTCTTGTGAGATAGACAAGGCTCCCAAAAGTCGACGATAGCGAGAAGAATCATCTGTGGTACACCGCCTAGGTCGGCCGCAAGTGAAGCTCCATGGGTGTGGCAAAGATGACAGTATCACCATCCCAGATCGAGCAAGTAGATCCCGAACATAGCGATCTTGATGAGATAGTAGCCATCACCATCGAATGAACCTCAATTCCTAGAAAATAGCTCAATTTTCCCAAATCGGACATCATAAATTGTTCACTCAATTTCTTCTTGACAAAACTACGTGATCCATGTCATCTCCGTGATCAACATATCATCTACATACGTAAGCAAAGTACGACCTCGGCCGAGAAGTGTGAACAAATAGGGCGGGTCATGCTCACTCGAAGTGAAACCAGCAATCGAATCACGTAATCGAACGCCAACCAAGCACGAGGAGCCCGCTGAGACCATATAGAGCACGCCTAAGGCGACAAACATAGCCTGTAGGAGCCTCAACTCTCAGGGGTGGTGCATATAGACCTCCTCATGTAGATCACCGTGAAGAAAAGCATTCTTGACATCCATCGAGATATAGTCCATGTGCGTATTCTTTGCAATCGCAATAAAAGTACTGACCGTGGTCATATGAGCAAGCTGAGCAAAAGTCTCATCATAATCTCGACCATAAGCTCGCCGAAAACCTCTTGCAACAAGACGAGCCTTATATCGCTCTCTCGACCCATCTGATTTGTTCTTTATTTTGTACACCCACTTGCAAGTGATAGGAACAGCTCCAGACGGTAGCGGAACAAGATCCCAAGTGCCTGTGCACTCTAATGCTGTGAGCTCCTCTGTCATAGCCAATCGCCACTCGTGTACAGCGACACCTCCGATAGGTACTCGGCTCACCATCGCACTGCACGAGAAAAACCCCATCTCTCTGGTGCTTGAATAGAAGAACGATCACGTAGGGCATATCGTGATGTAGTAGAACGATCGTCAGAGTCGATGGTACTGGCCGGAGGATCAGACGGAGGAGAGGAGGACAGAGTATCAGAAGGAACTCTCTGTCGACGACTATAGTGGAAGGAAAGAGTGGAAGTATTAGAAATCTGGTGGAGTGGTGGAGAAGGTACACGAGAAGGTGAAATCGTGGAGAAGGTGTATCTCGGAGAAGGTGTATCCGGAGAATGAATGGGAGGTAGACACAAAAGGAAGTGGAATCTGTGGAAGAAGAAGTGGGATGTGGAGAAGAATGATGAAAGAAAGGACGCCCTCATCAAAAGTCACATCACGAGAGATGCGAATGCGACGTCTTTGAGGATCATAGCAACGATAACCCTTATGCTCGTGGATCAGAACCTTAAAAACACACTCAATCGATGAGGGCTCGGCTTTGTGCGCCACGAGGTGCTAGAAGGACATAGCGACACACAACCAAAAACGCGAAGATGAGAATAGTGGCGGTGTGCTCAGACAGACTCACGCGGACACTTGCCTGAAGCTTAGAAGAGGGTCGATTGCTAATGAGATAGATCACAGAGACCGCTTCCCGCAGTGAGAGGAACAAAGGAGGAAATGAGAAGAGCGCGAAAGGCCTCGATGATGTGATTTGCTTGCGCTCAAGAACACCATTCGAGCATGAGCACCGGCACGAGAGCGAGGAAGAGTACCCTCGTAAGAAAGAAACCGACGAAAGGTCGAGGAAAGATACTCGCCTCCAGTCGAACGGAAAACACGAATGGAAGAAGAAAATCGTATGAACCATCTTAGCAAAAGACGATAAATGGAAATTAACCGAGAACGATGTTTCATAAAATAGATCCAAGTATATCGAGAGTGATCATCAACAAATATGACATAATAACTATGACCACCCTTCAAGCAAAAGGAGATGGACCCCATACATCCAATGCACCAAATCAAAAGATCATAAGACCGAGAGGTACTATCGGGATATGGAAGTTGTAGTTGTTTTCCCAACTTACAACCAAGACAATGAAAACTAGACTCAACAAAGGACATGACCTAAGGAACCTGGTGAACTAAAGTGGTGAGGCGAGCTCCACAAAGATGACCAAGTCGATGATGCCACTTGTCAAGGAAGACCCAACAGAGGTGAGATGAAGACATAGCGAGAAGACACCAAGGCCTTCGACGTCTTGGTGGAAGGAAGATGTAAGATGTCCAAGACATAGAGGCGGGAGAGCCTCTACGGCGATGGCGTAACCAATCACTCTTCTCGCTCGACGATCTGAATGAAACAAGAAGAATCATCAAATCCAATGAAACAGTTCATATCGCTTAGTTGACCAACGAAAGAAGATTCATAGATAGGTGAGGAACAAAAGACACATCAGAACAGAGAAGCAAGATGTAGAGAATGCCCCGATGGGTAATAGGGCAAGGTGTACCATCGGCGGTGTGAACATAGGTTGCATCGACCAAGGGCCTACGAGCAACAAGTCGAGAGTCGCGGATGTGACATGAAACGCAAGCACCAATCCGAATCCAAGGATGAGCAAAGACTAGAAGCGAAGGTGCAATCGATGTCATAGCGATAATCGATCCGAAGTCACGGAGATGTGGATGTGTCGTGATGGCTCGCTCCGATGAGTGCTCTGGAAGGCCCGATGAGGTGCTCCACGACGACGGTCCAAATGGTCATTTAGCACGATAGGCAATAAGTCGATCCGATGTAACTTGAAACATTTGTCAACATGATGACCGATCCTCTTGCAATGGGAACAAACCAACACTCCTGTGGTGTCGCTCTGTAGATCCGCATCACGAGAGACTCGAGCAAAGATGTGGTGAGGATCTGAAGCGAGCATAAGAGAATGAAGACGCGTCTCTTCGCAATCAAACTAGAGAGCGCCGCAATCAAAGTCGGTGGAGTGGGATAGTTGAGCAATTGAGTACGAATAGGCTCAAACTCCGATCAAGCCCCATCACAAATCGATACATGAGCGTCACGAGCATACTCATCTTTAGCAAAGACAAGACCGACAGCAAAGACCTTGGTTTCATAGACTCTAGAGGACCGGTGATGTGAGTGAAAGCACAAATATTCCTCCACCGATCGATCAGTCAACTCAAGACTATGAATGTTCTTGAGCAATGTGAAGCGAAGAGCACCACCGGGTGAACATATCTCTTCTCAAAGTATGTCCACATTTGCTTGGTCAAGTATGATACTCAAGACTCATCCGCAGAGAAACATCAACACTCAAAGACAATTCGGCCATGACACGATCATCTTCTTTATGCCAAGCCTTTAAACACTCAAAGATCAACGGTCTTGGATCGAGGATCATCACCAAATGAGAGGCCAAACCATAACCCCTAAGAGTAGTCTTGATCGAGAAAGCCCATGCTCGGTAATTCAACCCATCGAGCTTGATATCTCAAACACTAGAGATGAACGCGCCCAAACATCGAGCCTGACTTAGCCATACCACACAACAATACCAATCACGGTAGCAATAGTGGCGGATCGCAGAAGCGTAGATTAATCAACAAAGACTAATCAACGATTACTAGCGATCGGCAAAAGCGTGAGTACTAATCAACAGTAGTAAAGATGCACAGCAGTGCCCAGTGCTAATTGGAAGGTAGAGAGAATAGCAGTGCTAAGAAGCAGACTATCCAGGCGCGGCGAGGGCAGGCTCGGAGACTACCAGATTGGTCCAGTTCTCGGCTCGCACGCGATCTCTCGCACGATGCGCGCTGGCGAGGGCGTGCTCGGCCCGCACGGAAGCCGTGATTACCGATCTGGTCCGTGATCTCCTCCGGGCGGTGAAGAGTAGTGAAGACGAGGCGCGGGCTAGGAGGCGACCTCCAGGATCACGGTGAAGACGAGGCGGCGGCGTCGTCTCCGAGTACAGCGGCGGCGCGGACGAGGAGGCGACCTCCAGGATCTCCTCCGGGACCAAGCGGCGGCGCGGACGAAGAGGCGACCTCGTGATCTCCTCCGGACGAAGGCGCGACGCTTAGCGACGACGAGAGAGGAAGCGGCGGTGTCGCCTCCGAAAGTGGGTGGCAAGCGCTGACGAGAGGCGACTTCGAGATCTCTCCGGCGCGGTGAAAGGCGGCGACGCTTAGCGCGACGCCGGCGTCGATCACGCGAAGACGAGGCGGCGCATTGCCTCTCGAGTACAATGATGCTTTTTCTTGCGTCTGGATGAAGTGCTTCGGAATGGAGATGAAGTGCTCTTCGGAATGGAGACGGGAGGGACGGTTTCGTCTCGGAATGGAGACGGGCGGGACGGTTTAAATCTCCGACGGCCATGCGCAACAGAAAGATTAGGGTTTCGATAAACTGTGCTCTGATACCATGTTAAAATAATAAAGACTAGGGTTTACTATTCACAACTGTTCATGTTATTCATTATTGAAGGAGATATATATAGAAGATACATGGGCCTCATGGGCTACAAGGGCCACATGGGCCAAGAGAGAGAAAGAGAGAAATATAGAATATACAATACTCTTAACAAAACACATCTCCTGAAGTATCTAAATATCCCGCAAAAAGAGCAGGGGCAGTGATAGATATGTGTGTAGACTACATTTGGAATCCGAAGCAACAAACAGTGATAGATATGTGTAGACTACATTTGGAATCCGAAGCAACAATGTAATACGAAAACAATAGTAACAGTAGTAACTATCTTGTTGGAACCAAGAAACGGGATTCACAAAACCAAGAGGCGTGGTGTTTCGTGTCGACGATCAAGTAGCCGACCTTACGAAATAAAACAAAAGAAAATGGCAAAGGTTTTTAAAGAAGATGGGACTGCTCTTTATTGCTATGAACTGGATCCTTTACAAGGGGTATTCTTGACAAGGCAGTGGACTAATCCTAATTACACTCAACACGGAACTTACTATGCTAATACTTCAGGTGAAATCCAATCGTCTATTGATCTTCTGAATTGGCTTCCCCTCTCTCCAACGTTCGCGTCCTTCCTTAAATAGTTGATAAAGTGGTGGCAGTTAATCCTGGTATAAGCGCATGTTGGGAGTGTCGCGACTTGTCGGAGCGAGGCGATGGTTAATGAAGTATCAACCGTTTGGTGGTTTAATGTTTGTGAGACACTAAACCGCATGGTAGTTTAATGATCGTTTTCATTGTAACGATCAGTTCGAGCAGAGCTTATTTTCAGTTCTGGAGAAAGCATGGCTTCAGCACTATAAACAAGAAAAAAATGGTGTTTCACTGGTCGCACAACTGGTCATGGTTCGAACGGCCCATAATACAAAAAGAAATTCTTGAACCCAAGTTCCTGACTGTTGTGTTAACTGGTCAAACACACGTTAACTGGTCATGGTTCGAACGGCGTTTCACTCCTTGCATTATGATCATATTGGCTCTTTCGACTGCTCCATTGCTCTGCGGGTAAGCGACAAAAGTGAAATGTATTTTGATACCTAGATCCTTGCAGAATTCCTGAAAATTTCCACTGGAGAACTGGGCACCGTTATCTGTGATTATACAATTGGGTACACCAAATCGTGTGATCACATTTTTTATGAGAAACATCTAAGCAGCCTCAGTTGTTATTTTAACAACTAGCTCGGCTTCTATCTATTTTGTAAACGTGTCAATCATGACGAAAAGGAATTCAAAGCCCCCAGGTGCTCTTGGGAAAGGTACCAGAATGTCTAGTCCCCAAGTTGCAAAAGGCCAAGAAAGAGGTATTGTTTGCAAAACTTGTGTTGGCTGATATACTTGTCAACTATGAAATTGACATTGTACGCACTTCGGCATGAACTCTTTTGCATCATGAAGGGCAGTTGGCCTGTAGTATCCTTACCTGAAGGCTTTACCGACCAGTGTTCTGTAGGAATGATGTGCTCCACAGACTCCTCATGAATGTCGGATAACAACTTAATGTCATCCGTTTGAGATATGCATCTCATCAACACTCCGTGAGATCCTCGCTTATACAAGGCACATTCGATCAAAGTGTATGATTTGGCTTTTCGAGCAATACGATCAGCCTCTACATCATCTTCAGGAGTAATATAATGTTGAAGATAATTGTAGATTGACGTCATCCAATCTCTACCGGGATCGTGCGTGACGATCTCCTGTGGAGCATCCATGTTCACAGGATCAATTTGTACGACCCCTATTGGAACATCTATGTTCTCGGAATGCTCGACCACCGAGGGTGAATCGAGTTGCTCGAGAAAAAGTCCGGACGAGACAGGTGACCTCGTGGAGACCATCCATGTCAACTGGTCTGCTAGAAAGTTTTCCTTTCTAGGAATGTGTTAAATCTGGAAACCGAAGAAGTGTTTTTCGAGTTTCCGTACTTCCACCACATAAGATGACATCTTGGTACTCGAGCATTGATATCGTTTCCCAACTTGATTCGCCACTAGTTGAGAATCGTCTTTCACTAGTAATCTGCGAATCCCAAGCACTTTGGCTACTCGGAGTCCTGCCGGTAAACCTTCGTATTCTGCCACATTGTTTGTTGCAGGAAAGTTTAGCCGAATGGGATATTAGGATGACTTCAACCCCTGAGCCTTTAAGCATCAAGGAACCGTCAAAGTGCATTGTCCACTCGTTGTGGTGTTCGTACTCGGGCCCTTGGGTGGGTTCAGGGTTTGTCCACTCGGCAATGAATTCTGCTATTGCCTGGGACTTGATTACTGCTCGTGAGATGAAATAGAGGTCAAACGCCCACCCATAATGCTATTCGACCTGATGATTCCCTGTTTCCGAGAACTTGACCAAGGGGATATCTGGTTGGTACGACCACCTTGTGATCTTGAAAGTAATGCCTTAGTTTTCTTAAAAACATAAGGAGACCACAGAGCAACTTTTGTACCTGTGGGTATCTTTCCTTTGGTCTATGTAAGATTTCACTTACGTAATACACCGGTCGTTGGATGTTGTCACATTCTACAACCAGTACACCGCTGACGGTCTGTGGCGTTGTAGCCATGTAAATCAGCAATATTTTTCCGATCTTGGAGAAACAAAGATCGGGGTACTCGTAAGGTACTTCTTAATTTTTTCAAAGGCGTCGTCTGCTTCCTTAGTCCACTCGAAACTTCCGTGCTTCCGAAGAAGTTTGAAGAAAGGTAATCATTTCTCACATAACCGTGCTATGAAACGACTTAACGCTGTCATACACCCGATTAGTTTTTGAACTTCCTTCTTTGTAGTCGGAGGGCGCATCTGATCGATGGCCAATATTTTTGCTGGGTTTGCTTCAATTCCTCTAGCAGAAACTAGGAATCCAAGAAGCTTTCCCGAAAAAACTCCAAACACACACTTCTCTGGATTTAACTTAAGGTTATGTCTTCTTAAGTTATGGAAAGTCTCGTACAGGTCAAAAATATGGTCACTAGCGTCAATGCTTTTCACAACAAAGTCATCAACGTAAGCTTCTAAATTTCAACCTATATGAGGATTAAAGGTTTTTTGCATCAATCTTTGAAAAGTTGCACCAACGTTTTTTAGACCAAATGGCATCTTAACATAGCAGTAAGTGTCATATGGAGTGATGAAGAAAGTTTTCTCTTCATCATCTTTACTCATATTAATCTGGTGGTGCCCTGAGTACGCATATAAAAAACTTAACAACTCACACCCGGAAGGAGAGTTTACAAGTTGGTCAATGCGTGGAAGGGCAAAGTCATCCTTCGAACAAGCTTTATTAAGATCTGTGAAGTCAATACACATTCGCCATTTCCCATTGCTTTTTCTAACCATTACATGGTTGGCAAGCCACTCTGGGTGGTCAACTTCACGAATAAATCCAGCCTTGAGGAGCTTATCGATCTCCGACCGGATTGCCTCCCTCCGATCGGATGCGAAACATCTTAGCTTCTGTTTGATCGGTTTTTTGTCAGGCTGGAGAGCTAGCCTATGCTCGATCACCTCCCTGGGGACTCCGGACATGTCAGACACCTGCCAGGCTAATACGTCCTGGTTTGCTCGGAGGAAGGAGACGAGCGACTCTTCCTATTTGGGGTTAAGTCCTACCCCGACCAGTACCTTGGCGGACGCATCAGCGTTTCTTGAGCCAGATGGTGTGTTAGTGCCTTCCAGAGGAATGCTTTTGTCGAGTGGTATCTCCTCGGTCTGGTTGGAAGGCTTTGGGGCTATCTTTGGTCTCGAGTGCTTGACCTGCATAGTAAGCGGATTAGTTTCTCTGGTCGAAAGCTCATCGACCAGTTCTAAGGATTTCCAATCACATGTATAAGTCATTTTTCGATCTCCTCGAACCGTGATAACTCCCTTCGGTCTTGGCATTTTTAAACTTTGCTAACTGTAGTGTATGGCTATCGAAAACTTTGCTAAAGCCGGGCGACCGAAGATCCCATTGTATGCGGTTTCAAAATCTACCACATCAAATGGAACCTTTTATGTTCGGAAGTTGTTGAGTCTTCCGAACATAACCTAGGTCACCGTCTAATCGGTCAGAACAGGAACTATGCCATGAGGCATACTTCGAGTTTTACCTTAGACTTGGGAATCTGCATCTCTTCCAATGCTCCCGCAAATAAAATATTTAAAGAACTACCTCCATCTATTAAGACTTGATTAACTTTATAATTGTTAATAGTAGGTTCAACTACGATAAGAAACCTACCTAGTTGAGTCGACAGGATGGGGCAATCTTCTTTACTGAAGGAATTACAGTTTCCGACCACCTGGACGGCTGGACAGTGATCGGAGACTCGGCAAGGTTCATCTCCCGTTCCATGGCCTTCAGATGACGTTTTGACTCGTACGAGGATCCACCAAAAATCATATGGACCGTGTACTGCGGCTCCTGGTACTCCATTTCTTCGTCGCCATCTTTGTCCTTAGAGTTTGGTTCTCCGAGCTCTGTTATGGAGGAGAAGGGACCTTTACCGGTGTAGTAATCTTCCAGTTTCTTTTGCTAGGCCCGGCAGGTGCTTAAATCATGCCCTGCTGCCTAGTGAAGTGGACACCACTTCCTATTTTTCTTGTAATCACTGATCGGAGCCTTAGCCTTGTTTCGACCAGTGAAGTCTCTCTTGCCCTTGGTAAACTATTCGGGAATCGCAAGGACTTCCTTGTTATTGGGCTTGCATTTTTCTTGTTCTTGAGAGACTTCTTGCTTTTCTTCTCTTGTTTCTCCAGGTCTGACTGGGGATTTTTATCCTTTCGATCGATAGCATCGCACCATTCGACCGCTTCACTAGCGGCCGCATACTTGCCTGCCATGTCGAAAAGTTCGACGGTTGTCCGTGGAGGATTTATTGCAATATCCTCTGTAAACCGGCGATTCCGCAATCCTGCTTTAAAAGCCTGAATAACAAAAGATTATGCGATCTCTGGGATAGAATTTAAAACCTGACTGAATCTCTTGATATATTATCGAAGAGTTTCGTTGGTTTTCTGCTTCATCCGGTGAAGATCATCCTCCTTCCCGAGACGGTCATATGTCCCTTGAAAGTTGGCGATCAGAGTATCGCAAAGATGCTCCCTAGTATAGATAGATCCGACCGGTAGGTTAAGCAACCACAAGCAGGCGGACCCTTCAAGGACCATGGGCAAGTAATTTGCCATCACATTATCGTTACCACCAGCAGCTTTGATGGCGGTAGTATAAATTTGAAGAAATTATAATGGGTCCTAGGTCCCATTGAACTTTTCTATGTTGGCTGGTCGGAACCTATCCGGCCAGCGAACAGCTTGGAGACCTGCCAAAAATGATCAACAGCCTGTAATGGAATCGTTGTGCCTTCTCTGAAAAGGAGTTGGATTGCAGTCAGTTGGGGATTGGGTCCTCATATTTGCATACCTACGATCTGGTGTCCCAAATCGGTCGCGGACATTATGACAACGTCTGACCAACAGCTTGGTTCAGATGATGCCTGAGATCACCTGAGTCAAGTGGTCGTTCCTCTTGATGAGGAGTAGGAGTGGCTACTGTGAAGAGTCGTCTTCCTTCGTGATATCCTGATCGAAACCTACGAAGGGGTCTTGGCGCTGATATGTCCTCCGCTCGACCATGCAGTCCCCTACTGAGAGAGGAGCGCTGGGATGAAGTCATCGTGTGACTTTGTGAATTCCTTTGCTCCCGGTACATTTCCATGCGCCACATGGCTTGTTGGAGGATCTCCGACACCTGACCTGCAAGCTGAGCACAACCTGGAGTTCCTGATAAGGCAGGATCCGGATTATTCAGAATATCCCGGACTCGTTGCAGGTTTTGCATTGTTACCGAAGGTCGTGGAGGATTCCCGCTTGCGGTGGGTGTTTGATGAGGTGAATTTTCCCTCGACCTTCCGGTGGGCCATGTATGACCCCTTACTCGCGGTGGGGTAGGAACATGTGAATTAGCTGATGCACGTCCATCAGCTCGGATGCCTCCGATAGTTGGTGCTTGAGCGCCCTGACCATTTCCATCAGCAAGTGGTGACGAGTTAACCTGTAGAGGATCGTGCATGGCATCCGGATTGGTATCTCCGATTGTGTTAACTTCGTGGCGCCAACAGTGAACTTTCGATGAGCTCCCGTCGTAACTAAAGGAGAGCCTTTCAGTGCTTTTGCAAGAAGCCTCCATGATGGGGAGCGATCGGAGATTACCGCCTCTGGTGGGCTCTGTGGTGGACTTAGACTGATCGTATGCTGAGTTTCACCATGCCCACTTGGCCTACGATCGGTGATAACTTCATCGATACCTTTACCATATGTCGGTTGGCCCCGGAATACGTAGGAGCCGTTGGCGAATACTGGTCGCCCATGACAATATCGAGAGTACAAGGACTCTGATTGTGGCGTTGGGCTTCCGTTGTCATTTTTGCCGACGGGCTGACAGGGCTTGTAGAGGCGTTCGGATGCTCTGAACTGGTCGGAACGAGCGGTTCCTCTGAGAGCGCCATTGATGGCGACGGTGTATCCTCATCCATCCGGTCGACTTCGCCAATCTCTGCGGCTGGAGAACCGGTGGAGAAGGAGGATGATGACATCTCATTGTCTTCCATGGCGCGGATGCATGCGTCCATGGAGGTCAGAGTAGTCCGCAAAGTCGAACCATTTTTCCTCATCCCAAATTCCTGTCATGTTCGCATGAACAATGATGAGGCAAAGAAAGTGGATAAGGAATGCTTGAGCGAAGTAAACTTCAAGAACTCAACGCCTTCTTTCCCACGGACGGCACCGGCTGTCGACGATCGAGTCGCCGATCTTACGAAATAAAACATAGGAAAATGGCAAAGAGTTCTTGAGAGAAGATGTGATTGCTCTTTATTACTATGAACTAGATCCTTTACAAGGGGTGCTCTTGACAAGGCAGTGGACTAATCTTAATTACACTCAGAGCAGAACTTGCTATGCTAATGCTTCAGGTGAAATCCAATCGTCTATTGATCTTCCGAATTGGCTTCCCCCCTCTCCGCCATTCGCGCCCTTCCTTACATAGTTGATGAAGTGGTGGCAGTTAATCCTGGTATAGGCGCCTGTTGGGAGTGTCGCGACTGGTCGGAGCGAGGCGATGGTTGATAAAGTATCAACCGTTTGGCGGTTTAATGTCTTTGAGACATTAAACCGCATGGTAGTTAATCGCTAGTGTCTTAGAATCATGAAACGTCGCGTGGTACGGAGCCAATACGACATGTGCTCTATTCATCACACAGTAAAGGATATGCTCAGAGTCGAATCAGATGTCAGTTCATTACTTGTACGAGCAATCATCTTGTCGGGACTAGGTAAAGAACCTTATCCGACCAGTGTACCTATAAGTAACCTCTGAAACCCTAACGACCACAAAGGTCGTTAGCTTTAGAGGTTACGACTCTTACGACCACGGGGGTCGTTAGTCTTAGGGTTTACGACCACGAATACATATGGTCTTTTATTTATGTATTTAAAGTAATACATAGAGATTTTAATCCTCCTCACTTCATACTTAAATCACTTAACCAAATACTCCATTATTTTAATAAAAGGGTAGCCAAATCTTTGAAACCACTGGCAATAAATAGTATTCTAGATAAATGTCCAGGGAATACCTAGCGAAGATATTTCTCGTACTTAGCCTACTCAACAAACTGCAAATGTTGGAAGTGGAACTATCTTTCATGGGTTGTTCAAAATACCTGTTTTCCCAGATATAGAAGGCCAAGCGCTACAGGAAGCAGCCGTATAATGGGTTCTTCCAGCTCGGCCTCACTACGCTCCATCAAGGCGAATATGATGGACTGCGCAATCTCTTCATTGCAAGAACCAACAAACACCAATCCCAAGGCAATGGCTGTGAAGACCAAGACCTCAAGAGTTGATTGAGAGTCCCCCAATACAGATGACAGATGCATTCTTAGCTGAAATTTCAGAAACCATGTTAACACAAAATATATAACCATTGTTTAGGTAACAGGACACAATAAAGAGCCCTGATTTCCACCTCATCTTTCTGAGAACCAGCATATGCAACACCAAGACCCAAGATTGCCCCAATCCGTATGTTTGAGTCATCTTTGCTAATATACTCCATGAGAATAGCAAGTGCCTGGTGACAAATTTAGGATATTAAAAGACAAGAGTTTGCGTAATGTCGCACAAACACACACACACACATGAGAGAGAGAGAGAGAGGCAGCTAATACAGTGGAGCACGTACAGGGTCGCAATCATTCTTCACACCGCAGGTGACAATTCCAATACCTAGCAAAGCTCCAGCAACAACATGGGTATCATTACTATGCAAGTACTTGTCGAGCTGAGCAAGTCCAGAATCAGTATCCCACAGGAGAATCATTCCCTGAAAATAATAGTTTACTTGTTATTATTGTCTAGTTACAATCAAAACCAGATCTTACGGTCACAAACATAAACAATGATGTAATTGCACCAGGCTAGCCGCTGCACTGGCTTTTCCATGTTCCTTGTTCTTGAATAACCAGTTTCCAGAAGACCCACTACTGGAAGAATCAGATGGAGCAGTCATCAGCTTATCCTGCACAAAGGATATGATATTAAGATCCACTCTTTCCTCAGGAGGAGGCTGTAACAGATTTTTCTCAAAAGCTAACCTGGCCAAACCCAGCATTCACAAATGCATTGACAAATGTAGCGGCCAAATTCTGTCTTGCGGAATCAAGAGTGGAGCTGGCACCACGGCCATCAATCAAATGGACCTACAGGTTAGCAAGTACAAGCACAATTATTATGAATGACTAAATGGCGCCTCCATGAACATGGAAAGTAGTAAAATATAGGTCACCTTGTATATATCCTCCGGAGATTTTGGCTCCATGACCTCAATATCTCGAGCAAGAGTGAGATAGCCCTCACTCAGCTTAGTATTATTAACTATTTCTTGCAAAATCTCCTTGTCATTGTCATCAGCAGCTATCTCATCATCAATCTCCATGGCCAAACCCTTTAGAAGAGGAGAGATCACAGTCAAAATTAATGGGACAAGCCATTTTTACGGAGAAAGATAAAAAGGGTAATCAAGGTTATGTAGCTCAGGGTACAGAAGAATCAAAACTGGCATTTGAGCTCCTCTGTGTGTGTTCACGCACATGTATATGTGCATGGATGGGTGGCCCGGCAAGTTGGCATGTGATGAATAAATGTGCACACAATGCATGAGAGAGAGAGAGAGAGAGAGAGAGAGATACATGGCGTGCGATGATGTATGAGAATTGCTTCTTGAGCAGAAGATCATCAGTTGCTGTGTAGACCTGCTTCACATACTGCATGGACTAGAAATAATTGAGATGCATATCAGCTTAAATTTAGTTCTAAACAAAGGAGTATGCCATGAGATAATCATCTGCTCACCTTGTTGTCAAGGAGTAGAGCAATCCGCAAAGCACTTGCTAGGTCTTCAAACTTCATATCAATGGTATATGCTATGTCAAGTGCCAGCATATCATCAGGAGCAGGGAGGTATCTGCAAGTTTTACATTCAGATACAGCAAAGTATTAATTCAATTTCACTAAAGTTCAGCAATACTAATTCAACACACTTAAATTTGGAGCTATTCCTAGGGACTCTTTCCAAAAAAGGTGCACAAGCAATAATACATGACAATACATGATATTTGAAGAAAGAGATGCATACAGTAGGAAATATAGCAGTGTATAACCAAATGTATTCGCATACTTAGAAGAACTAGTAAGGTACAAGCAAGCTCTTTTGTAGTTCGTAGAGTCAACATGCTCAACTAGCAAATCAAGGTCTTCAACCTACAAAACCATGAAATATTGTGCATCGGTATATCGATTAATAAAAATAAACTCAGATAAAAATAGTACAACGTTTGTAAATACCTCCATCAGAAGATCAACAGCTTCAGGCTCAGCATTGTGCTGTGATACAAATAACAATAGAACAGTATTAATCCATCAATGAATCAAATGGTCATTAATTAACAATGGTAATGGTCACTAAATGACTAAACATATACACATGTTATGCATTTCATTGTTCAATATGTTGTAACAGAATAAAATAAACAGTCAACCATTAACTATAATCAGAACCAACCTTCATGTGGAATGAAATAATTTGCTGCACTAGTTCCATTAGGGCATCAATCTGCATGTCATCATCCTGTGAAACAATAAAATCAGCATTAGAGATTTGAAAGCTAAACAAGGAAATAGAATAAACAGAGGTCCACTACTAAGTATTATTGCAGCCCAGCAAGATGGCAAAAAAAAAAGGTGACAAAAACAAAAACAACAAAAAATTTGCAGTCCTTAACAAAGAAACATAATCCCCAATTACCAGGTATGTGGAAATTATAACAACGCTAAACACCGAGAGAGAATCAAAAAGGAGAAAACAAAGAATAAAAAGCAGAGTAGTTGCCATGCCGACCTTATCAATTAGGATACGTTGTCATTTCAGCTATTCAACAATCCTCACTAGAAGTTCCCAAACATGTGATTTAAAAGCCTACCAACTTTGGTACACAAGGAAAAAAAGAAGGAACCACTGGGTAATTATTGGAATAGCTGAAATCAGCAAAGGACCATTGTCTCAAATAAAAAGGTATTGATTACCATCTATATTAATCAGTAAGTCGGTGTGGTGGGAAATTAAGCATCAGAAACAACAAGAAACCATTTATCACAGCTTCAACAAGGAGTTAAATAGAAGAAACTGGCACGATAAAAACCAGATTAAGGGCTTGTTTGGGAAGCCCATTCCCAGCCGGGATTTTGGTCCAAACAAGCAAGGCCTAAAGGGTCCACATAACAATGATAGAAAAGGTTAAGAGAAAAATTGCAGAGTTTCCATTATCATGTGAATGAGAGTGCAACCTGGCGCTTTGGAATTCTTGTGCAATTTCGCCTGCCAAATTTCTGTACATGAGAAAGTTAATTTCATTAGAAGCCAACAAATGCGCAACAAAAAAAATGTAGTATATCTGACAACAGGAAAAAAATATAACATCACATATAAGAACAATAAATTTAATTCAATAAGGTATAGAAGGATTATAGGCATTTTGGCGATAAATAATGAGATGACTAAGTACCCAAAAAAATAGATGTCATAGAAGCTAATTATGTTCCAACTTGACAATTGATGTAAAGAAACAGCAACCAAAGCAGAATATAGCAGTGCCTAAACAAATATGTCTGTCATAAAGGAAGCTCTATCACATCATGCTACAAATGACTCAGCAGTCAGCATAGTGGTCCTAGCCTCCTAGGAGTAAGAGCTGATTTATACAGCCGTTTAGTTCGAGCTGATTTATACAGCCGTTTAGTTCAAACTTAAATTACTTAACTCTTTAGCGGCTCAAAATATACACTTCGGAGTATGGTTTGAAATATGCAATACAAGTAGGAACTGAAGCATTGTCCAAACAGATTTTTGGCAAGTGAAAGAATTGAGAATGGCAAAAAAAGAAATTGTCAAACATTGGAAGAGATAATTCATTACAAGACTGTAATTTTTACAGTAAACTAAGACAAGAAGCAACTACCTAAGAAAAATGAAACCAGCTATAATACGAATTTAGGAGGCAGAATGAAAACAGGTGAATATAGAGAAATATATTTCTGTAGCATTGTTTTTACCTCACATATTCATGACCCCATGAGCCAATGTCACCTTCGGAACCCAACAAACGATACTTCAGACTCTCCTGGAAAACAAATTTTAGCAGGCTACCTAAATTGCGGTCCAATGGAAACAATTGAATACTTTTTCAAACAAAGAAATGTCTTGTCCAGACTCCAGAAAAGAGAAACAAAATTTTATTGTGGCAGGCACATACTCTTTCTCCTTCAACAGACATTGTCAAGGCTAACACTGATAGTATGTCAGCCATGTATTTCTGCAAAACAGTATAAAGGAGGTATTAGCACTGCACAGGAGCAACGTTTACTGGGAGATCAACAGTCCACTCGTACCTTTAGATCAGACTCTGGCATGGTTTCAAAGTAAGACTTGAGAGCACCATAGTGTGGTCGGAGGAATTTGAGTGGCTTAGGGACAGACGTCATCGAGCTCGTGGCTGAACGAATCTCCTGCCTGATATGGTCCAATTTCAGTGCCAGCAAAAGGAGTTAAAGCAGCAAGTGGCAGCATTCAACGATACTTCATCAGATAATTGTAAGTACGTAACAATATGGGCCAGAAGAACTAAACCCTGTGGCATTCACCGAATTCGCGCAGAGATTAGAAATCTAAACCTAGAGTGAGCAGCACACGCTCCACCAAACCTAAGTAGGCTACCGAAATTGGGAAAGCAACGCAATTGTAGAACTGAATCGGTTGGTTTCAGAAAGTGTATAATACCTCATGCTCTCGAGCGCGAGCTTCTGCACACCGGGATCCGCGTCCTGCGCCCGCAGCACGTAGAGCTCGAGCTGCTCCTTGAGCGCCAAATCCTCCTCGGACTGCGCCCAAATCAGCACCATCCAAACACATCAGGCAAAGTCAAACACTAAAACCACAGATCGAATCAAGCAACGCGAGACTTCGATTCCGCTTGGGCGTTAGAGAGAGAGAGGGATACTGAGGGGCGCGCTTACCAGATCGTCGTCCTTCTTCTCGTCCTTCTTCTTTCCCTTGGCCTTGGCCGCCGGCTGCGGCGGCGGCGGCGAGGGCTCCGAGGGCGCGGCGGGGCCCGCGCCGTTGGGGTTCTCGGGTGGCGACATGCCTGCGGCGGCGGTTTCCCGACGAGCTAGGGTTCGGGGGCGAGAGAGAGAGCAAAGCTGCCTCCTGGTCGCTTGCTGTGTAAGGTTTTTGGAGGCGGTGAGGTGAGGGGAGGGGATCTCCGCTTTGCATGCAGCTACCGGGAGCGACGCGAGGCGAGCCTGTGACAACAGATGCGAGTAGCCGGGTACACTCTGGACGTGTTCACGGACGATCCGGCCCGGACCGGGCTTGCATAGAATTTCTGGTTTGAAAGCCTGATAATGTAATTTTTAAAAAGTTTTTTAATAAATTAAATATTACTTTTTATTTCAAAAAATATATAATAATAATTTTAAATCGGGAAAAAATCGGGCTATGCCAAGCTCGGGCTTGCCCATTTGCGACCGGCCTTTTTAGGCCCAATCCGGCCCGGCGTTTGAACAGGTCTAGCACACACCGAGACTTGGCTAAATAGACACCCAGCCTAGTTAGTTAAACGGATCATATCGTGTCGGCTCAGCCAATGAGCCAGACACAGCACGTCGAGCTCATGGACCATATCCGTGTCGACCCAGACACGATTAACTCTACGGACTAAAGTCGACTTGTTTAGCCCATCTAGAAAAAGGTGTCAGCCTCTGCCGCCGCCTCCTTCATCACGTGTTGTGTCATTCTAACTGTTGTGCCTAGGTCAGGTTGTGGCAAGCACGGTACTGTGAGTGTCGAGTTGAACTAGGATGTTGGATCGATATCACGACCCAAGCACTATACAGTACGTCAGGTTGAGCCAATAATATCATGCCTTGGGCCGACCAAAAGACATGACCCATTTTTGGCCATCTAGCACACACGACTCTTTCTCTCTCTCTCGTCAAATGCCAGGCTGACCTGAAAAGCCTGGCCTCAAACAAGCGGTCTGAGTCAGTTCGAAATTTGATTTTTTTATTTAAAAACTACTATTTTAGTCCTTTTTCGGAATAAAAATAATATTAATTCACTCCACGAAAAAAATTATAGTTTCTCTTTTTTTAAATTATATTTACCGGGATTTTCGGACCGAAAATCGAGTCCCCGGCCCGACCCAGCGCCCGTAAACACTTCTACTTGTAGTCTTCCGTTCGTTTTGCCCCTCCTCCGAGAATTGGTCTGGACCGTCCGATCCTTGGGCTGTTATACGTGGGGTCTCTAGATGGCGGAGAATTCGTGCTCGTGGCTCCGAACTGATGGCCTTAGTTGGACCGAATGCCGGAGGAGGCTCGAGTCATGTTAGGGCCATCAACTCAGGTCTCTAGACTGGGCCGTAGATCACCAGACTGGCCCATTAAAAATTGAGTACATAAATAAATGATACCATCAATAAGCTATGGTTGGACGACTGAATTTGAATCAAATTAACAATTGAGTACATAAATAAAGGATACCATCAATAAGCTATGGTTAGACGACTGAATTTGAATCAAATTAACAATTGAGTACATAAATAAAGGATACCATGATGCACGAGGAAGGAATAATTAATACTGAACATCACAGCGAGATTTCCTAAACACAGATACTAGTAATTTAATGTTTCTTCTAACGATTATTATAGCCTACTTCAAGTCCAATCTCCTAACGACAGAATATTTGTGCCAATGTTTGTTCCACAGTTCTTTATGCATGAATTCTGAATCGTGTCTGAATTTATTTTGTTTTGTGAAGCGTCTTTCAAGCTGGGAAAATAGTACTTTATCCGTGTACATTTCTTTTGTATGAAGTTTTGTTGGTATTTGGTTTATTCTTAGCAGGGGATAGATAATGGTATCTTTGTAGGAAATAAGGTCCATTTCTAGTTTAGTAAGGCCCAAGCTGGAAATACTCCAGTCCTACCTTGTGGCCATGTGGTGGAGATCGATAATACGCTTTTGTATTATGCGCAAGTTGTTTTTTGGGGGTAATCCACATATTCTCGGCCTCACTGATTATATGAGCTAGCTGGCCGGCCGAAAGCAAGTTGTATATGACTTGAAGTATACTTCATAAGCAATATAAAATACAATCCCTGAAGAAAGCAATCGTATACAACACGACCGACGATAGTGTGAGCTGAATTGCTAGGGTTTATGGTGTTTCAAAAATTACTACACCACCGGTTCACAAAAATAAGTTGTTTTGAGATGCATACAGTCAAACTTTAGAAACTTTGTCTATCGATATTTTTAAAAAATATTTTTAAAAACTATGTCTTCAAAAGTAATATTATAATTTTATTGAATTTTATAAATATATTATAATAATAATTAATGGTTAAAATTGTATTTTGAGGATTGTGTGGATATCCAAAACAAGTATGATTAATCAACGTTGAGTATATTGTTAGAGCTACTAATAATGTGAGCCAGCAGGCCAGGCTAGGATTCTAGGTTAACAGTTAGCCACTTAGCCCGACAGAAGATTAGAAAAGGCGTTGTGATCCTAATTATGGGTCTAATGCATTAATTGGACCAATAAGGGCCGAATTAGCGTTTCGCCCAACTGTCCATTCTTTGAGAGACGAATGGACGCTGCAGACGCAGAATATAGGAAGCAATCCAACCATCGATTGATATAATATGAGTTTAAGTAAAGAAAAAGAAACAAAAAGGATAACTGATGCTAAACAGAGCCCTTTGCTATCCAAGATTCGCTAGAGTGTATTATATGGTTATTAAGGCGTCGCCTGGGCGGCAAGACGGTGACGTCGGTCAAGGCGTTGGCTCACCTTGCCGTGCGCACGTGTGGCGTTCGCCTACATGCTAAGGTGTCCTGAAGGCGTCGAGCGAGATGGAGGCGACGCCTTGGCAAAGGAGGAGCGGAGAGAGAGGGGGGAAAGAGGAGAGGGCGAAGAGCCGAAGAAAGACTCACCTGGAACCTGTTGTTGCCGTCTCGCCGCCGCTCCCATCTCGGCGTCCTCTCCAGCCCATCCTCATCGCCCAGCAAGCAAGCATCCTCCGGTCCTCCCTATCTCGGCGTCGCCTCTATCTCGCCGCTGTTGTCTCGGCGTCGCCTAGCAAGGCAGCAAGGTACACCCCTGACCCTCCTCTCCCCTCCTCTGTTCGCTCTGCTCTTCGCCTCTCCCCTCCTCTTGGCCTCCCCCTCCCTCCCTCCCTTCTCCCGGCGTCCCCGTCCCCTCCCAACGGCGACTCGGACTTCGCCTCGAACATATGGAAGGGAGGTGGAGGGAGGGGGCCGAGATGCGGGGAGAAAGCCGGGACCACCGGGGCACCGGGTCAAGTCTTCGCGTCAGGCGACCGTCGGCTCTGGCGCTCTGCTGGTCTGCTCTCTCTCTCTCTCTCTCTCTCTCTCTCTCTCTCTCTCTGTGTGTGTGTGTGTGTGTGTGTGTGTGTGTGTGTGTGTGTGTGTGTGTGTGAACCGTCGGGCGTCGGCTGAGCTGCTCGCTAAATGAAGTAATGAACTATTGTATTGTGCCTCGGTGCCTCCATCTCGCGATTATCGCCGCTGCGATTGCCAAATGCCGATTGTTTTATCCTTTATGCTCTTAGCTACTGTGCTATTAGCTAACTGATTGAAGCCATTGTTTATTTGCTTTACTTCTTTGTAATGCAGCAGCAGGAAAACATGGCAGGTGCAAGTGCAATTATTGCATCCTCTTAGGCCGTGTATGACCCAAAGACCAATCCAAAACGGAAAGCAAAGTCAAATGATCCGAGATGGAAGTATGGCTATTGGTCGGAAATTGGCAATCGAGATAAGGTGATGTGTATCCTTTGTAACACCCAAAATTCAGGAAGGATTAAAAAGCTAAAGGAGCATCTTGCGGGTGGCTACTCAGATGTGGTAATGTGTCCCAATACTACCACATAAATCAAGAAAGAGATGAGAGATTATTTGGGGAAAAAACAAGAGTAGTGGACCAATCTTCCTAGATGACGAGGATGAAGGGGGAGGTCAAGATGTGGAGGTGGTAACACATGGCATGAGTCCTAAGACTCCATTGTGAAGCCAAGTTCAGGGACAGCCGCCAAAAGAAAGCATGTTGCCTTTTCATTCAAGGTTCTACCATCAAGTGAGACTAAGGTAAAGGAAACCAAGTCAGTTGCTAGTATGCTTCGAAGAACACCCGAAGAAGTTGTAGATCAAAGACGATCTGAGTCTTTTCAAAGCACCATGGAAGCCAACCCAAGGACCAAGGATGACAGACATATTGAGATATGAGAGCGTTGGACTATGCTACTTTTGTGTTGTGGACTACTATTATGCTATTGGACTACTCTAAGCTTCTAGACTTATCACCTATGTTATTTGTGTGAACTTATATCGTGCTTGTTAATTTGTTATGTTGTTCGTATTTAATTTTCAGATTCACTTCATTGTTATTGTGGACTTATGCCGCTCATTATTCATTTGTCTTGTTGCTTAGGAGAAGAGAGGCGAGGAGAGATTGTCAATAAGGTATGTCACTCAATCCGTCTTTACTCAATTAATTGGAACACAATTTGTATCTATTACATTTATAACAATATATATGTTGAAACTTGCAAAGGGGTGGATACTACATGGGAGAAGAGCAATTAGAAAATGGGGATAGGTGTTACATGTGCTCAAGAATTGGCAACAACAACGTACATGTGTTGTTAAAATGCTCATTTTATTTGCTGCCTTGGTGCCTTAAGATGTGTTGTTAAAATGCTCATTTTATTTGCTGCCTTGGTGCCTTAAGATATGTGTAAGACGTCGCCTCGCCTCACGCTTAAAAGGTGTGAGAAGGTGGATCGTGTAACCTTAGCGCCTTAATAACCATGATGTATCATAAATTCATTGTACATATACAGCATCTTCACTCAAATATCATGTGCCAGTTTCTAAAAGTTAGTAAATAAATGCAGAGATTATATGTTAGTGCAGTTTCTGATTTACTACTTTAGACCTGGCAAAGTGCCATGCACTGATGCACATTAGACACTGGATAGAAAGATAACCACACCGGTTATTCTGTTCCGTTAGGTCACTTTCAAAGAGAGCTCTTTTATGCAGCTAGTGAGGAATTAGATGCCCAGCTTCATCGCTTCAGAGAGGAAAAGGTAGCTAAGGAAGGATGATGCTGACGAGGCTCTGAACTGGAACACAGCGTCAATATCAATCGCTATCACTATCAGTTGTCTAATGCCGTCTTCAGCCCAAAACTTTCCTACTAAACGTGCGGTATTACCGTCCACAATTTGCTTTCTTACAAATCTCACTTAAATCTTGCTTGCTGTGATTGCAAGTTCATCCAAAATGTGTATCTGCAGCATACTTTGTTTAAAAAGTCGTAGGATCTTCTCACTGCCAAATGTTTAAAAGCAAGAGAAAACTTTCTTCAAACAAAGGTGACAGGCCTCAGCCTTGATACATCATTAAGCGATAAGACAGAAAAAAATACGACATGCAATAGCCGAGAGAACGACAAAGAATATGACATGCAATAGCCGAGAGCAAGAATGCTTCCAGCTCCAGAAAGCAAGCACAGAGACAAGAAGACATGCCAAGCATAGCTTAACAAGGAAAGTAAATACTCCAGTAGTGTTCCCCTCTCCCAGCTAGCCCAGGAAGCAGCGGCACAGCCTACTCGCCACAAAAATTTCCAAACATTGCATAGAAAGAAGAGAACATAAAAACTGGTCCTTAACCACAATTCAAATAGAGCCCCACCTTACCACCACTCCTCCAAAACGAGAAAGTTGGAGAAATTTAACAAAAACAAACTTTTATCCAGCACCTTACCACATTCCTAAGGCATAATCTAGAGAAGGTCAGCAACATTGGCGGGCAGCTCCTCGATGGTCACATTGTAGAACTTCTGGATGTCAAACAACATCCTCTCGTCTTCACGGTTAACAAAGTTGATGGCAACACCCTTCCTGCCAAACCGACCACTACGACCGATACGGTGCAGGTAGTTCTCAGGCTGAGTCGGCAGGTCGTAGTTGATCACAAGGGAGACTTGCTGGACATCAATACCACGAGCAAGCAGGTCTGTGGTGATAAGCACACGAGATGATCCAGATCTGAACTCCCTCATGATGATGTCCCTAGTGTTCTGGTCCATGTCTCCGTGCGTGGCAGAGACAGTGTGGTCCCTGCCCCTCATCTTGTCAGTGAGCCAGTCCACCTTGCGGCGGGTGTTAACAAAGATCACACTTTGGGTGATGGCCAGGGTCTCGTACAGGTCACAGAGAGTATCAAGCTTCCATTCTTCCTTCTCCACATTGACATAGAATTGCTTGATACCCTCAAGGGTAAGCTCATCTCTCTTCACAAGAATCCTCACGGGCTTGTTCATGAACTTGCGGGTAATCTCAAGGGCCTCAGGAGGCATGGTAGCAGAGAACACGCCAACCTGAATTTTTGCTGGAAGAAGCTGGAAGATATCATAGATCTGCAAAAGTAATACCACATGTAAGTCCAGGCCATGCAACTACAATTTGAAAAAAAAGGAATATTGTTTTCTAGAATGGTTCATATAACATAACACTATTAAGAAAATGAACAGTTGAATTTGGTTTAGGAACATTAAAAGACCACATATTGTATTCTAGAATGGTACATCTAGCAGGTGCAGGTCAGCAACGTTCTACCTGGTAAGTAAATAACCCAGTCCTTAAAAATGTTCTCAGAAAGTAAAATAACTTACGGAAGTTTTTTTGTATACAATGGACAAGAAAGTTGGAACCAGTGTATACTGCAACCATACTAGGCACTAACTATTCACATATAAAAGCATATGCAAGCTGCTGCACAAAAGCTTCAACAGAGAAAAATCAGCTATGATTTCCGCTGAATGTTCACATAAATTCAAGCTTTGCAGGGATTCAGCAAACAAATGGATAGAACATATTGGTTTTTTGTTTTAGACCTTGATGCATGAAACACAAAGACCACCCAGTTATGTGATACACAAAATCACTAATAGCAAGACCATATATAATATTGTAAGTCGCAGAATTATAGAGTGAATCAGAAGTAAACCTGATCCTTAAAACCACGGGAAAGCATCTCATCAGCTTCATCCAGCACAAACATCTTGATGTGATCTGGGCGGAGAGACGACCGGCGCAACATATCAAACACACGTCCAGGCGTACCCACAACAACATGCACACCACTAGCAAGAATCCTTTGGTCCTCACGAACAGAAGTTCCACCAACACAGGCATGCACCTTGACACCTAAGTAATCCCCAAGAGCACGCATGACTTTCTCAATTTGCTGTGCAAGCTCACGAGTTGGGGCAAGGACCAATGCCTGGCACTCGACCAATACATAGTCAAGCTGCTGTAAGATTCCAGAACAGAAGGTTGCTGTTTTCCCTGTTCCAGATTGAGCTTGCTGAATCACATCAAGACCCTTGCAGAAGGGAACAATTCCCCTTTGCTGGATGGCTGATGGCTTCTCAAAACCTACAAATCAAGTATTTAAGTTTGTAAGATTGCCAAAATTTTAATTGTTAAACAATGTGAAAGAAATAGGATTTTGGTATACCATAAGCATAGATGCCTCTCAAAAGGTTCTCTTGGAGGCCCATGTCATCAAAACTCTCATGAACTTCATCATACGAAGTGAAGAATTCCCCAGTCTCACCTTGGTTCCTGCATATTGCAACCATGATACAAAGTACAACTTACGAAATCTGTAAGAGCAAAACCAGGAGGGAAGGAAAGCTAAATATAGCCTTGAGTAGCTAAGATAACAAAATTGGCTGAAAGATGACTTACAGCAGCTCCTGCAATTTGCTGTCATACTGCTTCGCATCAAACTGGGAACCCTCTGGTGCCATTCCTGCCATGGCTGCATTAAAGAAAAAGAGCAGGTTAACAAAGAGCAATCGTTGATTATCTTTTAAGGGTACTCCCGAAGCAGCAAGTAAAGCCAGCAGTAATAGCAATCTGGAACCACATTAAGGTATTCATAGTACATTATGATATAACACTCTACCACTTGAAGAATACACAGAATGCAAATGTTTTCTTTGAACGGGAAAAAGAAACCAGGCAAATTTACAAAGGTCGCACAACACACTTATAAACTTCTCAGTCGAACAACGCAAGTGCTTTCAGCACGTACGATGCATCGTTGGCGTTATTTGGAGGAGCCAACGGACCAAATAAGTCGACCTTAAAAAAGCTTCCATGGTTCCAACCATTATCCTCGATTGTACTATTACACAGACGCTGCAGTAACCACATAAAACATTATTTGTTCCAAGGTAGTTCACATCAGTGAACAGCACGAGTAATCTAAGCGCAGCAGCGCATGCTCCACTTCACAGTACACAGTTACATAGTACATACCATTAGATTTAGAACAAGACTAGGATACTTGTAATGTAACAAAATTATTGTCAAGACCCTAGCTTATATGTATCAAGGGAATAATAACTTTTAAACTTACCCAACCAAAAAAAAAATCTAAATCTTCCGTGCCAGCAGCCGAAATCGCACACCAAGCTACAAATTCTCAAAAAAGCTCCAAAACCTAAATCCAAGACCAACACGCGAATCAACCAATTAAACCCATCACGCAGGAATAATAACTTTTAAACTTACCCAACCAAAAAAAATCTAAATCTTCCGTGCCAGCAGCCGAAATCGCACACCAAGCTACAAATCCTCGATAAAAAGCTCCAAAACCTAAATCCAAGACCAACACGCGAATCAACCAATTAAACCCCTCACGCAGGATCCCTAAAACGCAGCCTTTCCTACCCACTGCCCTAAAAACACAACCTTTTCCACCCATATCCAACCCAGATCGAGCCGACCACGTACCAAAACCAGCCACGCGCCCAGATCGAGACAGCGCGAACAGAAAGAGAGAAAAAAAAGAAGCACGGATCGAGAGATCCCGGCGTTACCTGACGCGCGCGGAGGAGAGAGCGGATCGATCTGAAGGCTGGAGGCTGGCTGTCGCGCGGGTGAACCCGAGGTCAGCGTCCCGGATTCGATTAGGCGGTGGCGTTTCGGGGGAGCGAGGAAGAGGAAACGGAGGGTTTGGGGATGGGGAGAGGCGGAGGCGGCTTATATGGGGTCCCCGACGGAGGCGGAGCGCGGCTCGACTTGTTCGTTCCGGTTCCGCCTCGGACTCGTTGGGCCCCTCCGCCTCGCCTCCTCGGCCTTTCTATCGCCACGAGTCCCTAGGCCCTTTTCCTTTTCCACCTCCCTTTCCTATTTGTTTTTTAAAGGCAGACATTTCCTTTTCCTTTTCCACCTCCCTTTCCTATTTGTTTTTTAAAGGCAAACTTTTCCTTTTTCCCTTTTCTTCGTGGCAGAATTAATTTGTACTGGTAGTTGTACTCCATCAGTTAGTATCTGAAAACCACTACAACTCTTTATTTCTTCCGTAGTGGGGAGCCTATTTTATTTTAAAAAGCACGGGAATTTTACAGAAAACAGAGCAATTTAAGCAGAGGGGGAACACCTTATTGTAAGGTGATTATACTTAATACGAACCCCAGTTTTGGTTGGGGGGTCAAAATGCAATCCGGACCAATTACAAATTACTACTCGACTAAGAGGTTAACTACATACTCCTAAGCATCGCCCCAAGTTCACGAGCTTAACTTAAGCAACGCCTTCTCGGTTTGGTGTAGCTAACCTCCAGCTGTTCAACCTTACGGATCTTAAACCCTCTGATTCTGATCTCTCAACGCAGCGGCTGAACTTCACCAAAAATCAAGAGGGGGCCGTTTACAAAGATGAAGCGTCAATATAGGAAAATAAAACTTTAAATTTGAAAAATAGTTTTAAAATGATGGACTAAAAGAGACAAAACTACTGATTTTTTAAACTAATATATGTTATGAACTACTAACTTTTTAACTATGCATATACATATGTCAAAACAAAAAGGAGGGCCTATGTTGGCCTGCATGAAGCTCCGCGCCTCTGCTTCAGCCTCCAGGTGTCCTTTGTAGTCGACGCACTCAATGCTCCACCCTTTGTTCTGCATATTGCCAGTTAACTTAACCTGCACATTGGCACAGCAGTCAGCACACACACAAACATGGTACTAATACACTTTGGATCATTTTGCCTAGAGCGTTCAACGACATCCACGATGCGTCTGATCTCGTAGCACTTAAATTATACACCTCCGCTTCATCTGCAGCGTTGACGACAAGAGTGTCGTCCAATCAGAAGCCGTCGAGGAAGATATCCAAGCCGTTGATGGCCAAGGTTGACGTCTGAGAGGCTGAAGATTGGAGCTCCAACCTTGTCCTTCACGTCCTTGAAGGTCAGGGCCAGGGCTCCATAGTAAGAGTGTGCAGAATGATTAACTGCGCTGCACATGGCCCACACTAATTAAGAGGTCCTATTTTTACCCTAACATTTAATTATCATTGGTTAATCTCGGTATTGGTACTTAGGAATTGATCGAGTTAACTGAGCAGAACATAATTGATCCATAAATGTTTTCTCACCTTCCTCTCTCTCTTCATTTCCTTGTGTTATCGCACAAACATAGATACTACCGTCTCATAATTGTCATAATCAAAATATAACTAATCATAATAAACTCTGCTCCTCTTAATTCTTATCCCAACTTTGGTGTCAAATATTGTGTGTTTCTTAGTGAGTTCAAGTCCTCGAGCACACAATTTTCCTCTCTATTGTGTGTTGTTGTCGTGTCCTCTTGATCTTTGTGCATCACCGTCGTTGGGCTCCAGTGATATACCGCTTGGTCACCGCAATGGGCCATCGGTACTTGAAAGCATCTAGGCCCCTAAAAATGTGTTTTGATAATTAATGATAATATGTGAATATGGGACTAATATGGTTGTTGAGTGATTTCAAGGTTAGTCCTAAATGACAAAGTCAAAATAAGGAGTTGCATATCAATGGATATCAAGAAGATGGAGTTTGTTTTCAAGGGTAAGGTATAAAATAGTATAGGACCCCTTTTGAATTTTACCGGTCTTAGGAGTATGTTGGGAGACCGAATTTTAGGATATGTGTTGTACTATTAAGGGAGATCTTAACTAGTAGTTTGAAAGCACATCATTATGCATTTGGATCAAATTAGGATCATGCATGCTCTCTTGTGGTCTTGAACTTAAATCAGTCTTTCAGTACGAAATCGGTAGTTCTGGCGTTGTATATGCGGAACTACCGCTGGGCGGAACTTCTGATTTTTTGCGGAATGTTTTTTTCCAGAGAGCACCCTTTTCTGGTCATCTTCAATTTTCTGGAAGAGCGGTAGTACCGCCATGATATGAGCGGAACTACCGCACTGCAGAAGTTCGGATGTTTTGACGAATGATTTTTCCAAAGAGTACCCTTTTGTGGACATCTTCGATTTTCTGGTAGAGCGGTAGTACCGCCATGATATGAGCGGAACTACCGCACCGCGGAAGTTCTAATGTTGCGCGGAACGTTTTTTCCAGAAATGGTATTTTTTGTGCTTCAATGAAGAGCGGTAGTACCGCAAGAGATTTGCGGAACTTTCGATGATCAGAAGTACCGCGAATTAGTTGGCGGTAGTTCCGCACCAAAAAAATCCAACGGCTATGTCAGAGCATTTAATACCCCTGTAAGAGCCGTTGCTGTGCACTCGATGGAGGTGCGGTAGTTCCGGCCTTTACACAGCGGAACTACCGATTGTCCCGAAAATCTAATGATTTTTCCTCCAACGGCTACTTTTGGTTGTGGGGGTATAAATACACCCCCACCAGCTCAAGAACTACTTGCTGGGTATTCATTCAATACACTTGAGCTTAGAGCACTCTCATCACTCCTTTTTACTCTCTTTGCATTAAATTGTGAGGTTGTGAGCAAAACCTAGAGTATTTCATTATAGTTGATCCATTGGCTCTTGGTTGCCGTCAAGCGAAGATCAAGGTCTATTCTTGGTGTTTGTCGACATCTAGACGGCTTGGCGGAGGTTTGCGTGGTGATCTCTTCAAGAAGATTGTGAAGAGGCCCGACGCCATTTGTGATTGGTTCGGTGTTCACCAACTCCGGAGAGGGGAAAGAACAACCAACTGATTTCGAGGAAAGGCTTAATTTGTGGAGCCGGCTTGATTGAGTCAAGCTTCCTCAACGTGGACTAGTGAAGATCGATAAATCTTCGATACCACGGGAAAAATCTCATTGTCTCCATTGCGGTTATTTCTTGTATTTACTTATTGGAATTAATTTTGTAGCATATATCTTGTGATAGATAGTATTGCTTAGCTAATCTTGCTTAATTCTATAATTTGGTCTATAATTTTTAGAAACCTCATATTCATCCCCTTATAGTCGGTTATCCTTGATGCTACAGTACTGCATCGGGGCCTTCAGCCATATGTGCCCGGTTGCGGTTGCGCCTTGCCGTCATTGTTAATTTTTTATGCTACTCCATTTATTGTTTGAATTTAATTTTGTATTTGTGCATATATACAATGTTCTGTTTTTTCAACCATGTTAATTCCTAGAAATTAACTTTGGTGATAATGTTGATGAGATTCATGTTGACAGTACAATGTTGAAAAAGCTAGCAAACCTTAGTGGCAACATTGACAACATTGATTTTCACTTTAGACCTGACTACTCCATCTGTTTAGAAATATATGACGTTTCAGAAAGCACACAGTCAAGTTGTTGGAAATTTGTGGAGTATGAGACTTGAATCATGCTAGAAGCGCTTTCCTAAATCGATTATTTGCACCATGTCAATATGCTTTAAGGATCTACAACAAATAAGCTAATAGGATAAGACAAGCCCAACCGAAGTTTGCACTAAAGCAAAGTGAAAACTCGTCGTGAACAGAACAAGAGAACATGGTTGCAAATTCTTCTAAAAAACTGAAGGGCTTCTCTTTATATAGAGTTTGAAAGCATGAGAAATGAAGAGACGCAACTCTTCGAATGCACCCTCTACTGAAAGGATGTCAAATGAAGAGACACGACGAGCCCTGTAGCGCTCGATAGTACCATCAGACCGGGTTTTAATATTGTACACCCATTTGCACGTGATCGGACGAGCATACACAGGTGTCGGTACAATATCCTAAGTCTTCGTACATCGAAGAGAATCAAGCTTTTTGCCATAGCGAGCTGCTACTCAGAATAAGGAGCAGCCTCACGATAAGAACTAGGCTTAGTGACAGAGAGAGCATGAGTGATCGGAGCAAATCCAAAACGATCAGGAGGTCGAAGGGATGTCTGGTCACGAAGGACGTAACGAGGAGCATCATCAGGAGGATACGATGTGGATGTCGGCAAGATACCAAGAGAGGAGACTGGTGGAGGACGAGGACGCCTGGAGTAGTGAATACTAGAGAAACAAATGGTGGTGCTCCAGGAACAAGAGGCGGTGCTGCAGGAGGCAGCACCAGAGGCAGATGTACAAAAGGAACCACTGGAGACAGACTAGGGGAAGATTGTGATAGTGTAGAAATGAGTGAAGAGTCAAAAAAAGGTAACAATGAAATCGACTCAACAGTGGAAACAAGAGAAAGAGCCGAATCTCGATAGAAGAAAGGTCAAGATTCGTCAAAGACAACGTTTCATGAAATCCTGATCCGTCGAGCAGAAGGATCCCAACAACGATAACCCTTATGCTTAAAACTATAATAAAAAACACACACTCAACTGACTGGGTTGATAGTTTAGTACGCTCACGAGGTTGCAGCAGAATAAAATAAGCACAACCAAAAATCACGTTTGTGAGTGTACTGGGGGGCTCGAGAGTAGAGACGCTCTATAGGACTGACACACTTAAGAGCAATGGAAGGCTGCATATTAATGGGATATACAGTTGTAGAAACAGTCTCAGCCTAGAACTGTAGTGGAACTGAGAGGCAAAGTGAAGAATGTTGGCAGTCTCAATCAGATGACGATGTTTACGCTCAGCAACCCCATTCTGAGCATATACACCAGGACAAGAAGACGAATAAAGAGTGCCCTGCTCATAAAGAAATTATCGAAAAGCGCCAGAACAGTACTCGCCAGCAGAATCACAGTATAAAGTACAAACAGCAGAAACAAACTGAGTACAAACCATCGTTGCAAAGCTACGATAGATCGCAAAAACTGACCACGATTAGACATAGGAAAAATCCATGTAAAACGGGAATATTCATCAATGAAGATAATATAAGATTTATACCTGCCCTTAGAGATAATAGGCGTAGATCCCCATATATCTGAATGAACTAAGTCAAAAGGGCGAGAAGACAAGGACTCACTAGAATGATAAGTAAGTTGTAGCTACTTGCCCAGCTTACAACCCTGACAAAACATGATCGTGTCAACAGTAACACGTCCAAGAATACCCTGATGAACTAATGAAGAAAGACGAAACCCACACAAGTGACCTAAACGGTGATGCCACTGCGCAAAAACTCCAGAGATAGTTGCAACAGTGGCGGTGGAAGTGGACGTAGAGGTAGCAGGAGCAACTGAAGTGGACAGAAGGTGGAGGCAATCAAGGATGTAGAGACTCTAACGACCCCTACGACGCCAGTCAGTCACAAGTACCATCCCTATCTGTCGATCCTGGATGAAACATGTGTGAGAGTCAAAACCAACCCTGCAGCCAAGATCGGTGAGCTGACCCACTGAGAGAAGCTGCATAGTAAGCTGGGGAACATGGAAAACAATTAAAACAGAAAAGTCAATGGACAAACAGTGCTCTGACAGCTGACAGACAGAGGAGTACCGTCAGTTGTCTGAACAGAGATAGAAAAAACAGGAGGTCCTACTGAAGTAAGAGATGTGGAGTCTGGTGTCATGTGGAAAGAAGCACCAGAATCAAGAACCCAAGAAGTAATTGGAGGAGACGTCTAAGCTAGACTGGTAGAACTCGCCGAGCCGTGAGAGAGTCTGCTGAGAGCCGCATGTAATCGCTGGAATGAGTCACCTCGCTGAAATGGTCTTGACGCGCTAGTCTGTCCTCCCATCGAGGAAGGGCCTCCCTGCCCCCTTGGATTGTCCAGCCCACATGCCTTATTTTGCTTTTTTCGCACCGCACAACGCTGATAGTCGTGTTTGAAGTTCTCACAATAATTGCATTGAACCCTAGTTGGTGCAAAAATAAGAGCGGAAATAGACACCTGAGTAGGGACTGTAGTTGAAGTAGAAACCGTCGGTGTAGTCGAAGAAGAAGGGGTAGAAAGCACAGTCGGAACAAACTGTGCTGCTAACTCGCAGCGAAGCTCCTCCGCACGAAGCGTCGAAAGAACCTTGGTGACTATTGCTTGTGGTGAGTGGCACAGCAGTTGAGCCCTGACAGGCTCAAACTCTGAACGAAGACGACAAACAAAGTCATAAAGGTGAAGGCGATCGCGATCCGCCTTTTGCACTTTATGACACTTCTGGCAGAGCGGAGAAGCGAGCTCATCCAGCTGGCGCCAGAGACTGGCCAGGGCTCGGAAGAAGTCGTCGACGGAGGAGTCCTCCTGGCGAAGCATCTCCAACTCACGCTGAAACGAAAAGAACTAAGCATCGCTGCTCTGCTGGTATCGCTCGCGCAAGTACTCTCATATCTGATGAGTGGCACGCAGACCAACATTGTCTGGCTGGATGGAGTCATCGACGCTGACCACCAGGATGGCTCGAACACAGGCCTCATCAGCACACAAGCGCTCAAAAGCATCTATGACATACCGAAAGGCCTCATCAACAGCAACAATAGCGGCCTTTGCATCCTTCTTGGCGGCCCATTTTCTGCAGGAGGTGCAGAAGTAAGCTGTCTAGGAGAAGGCTAAAACGACGACGCAGACAAGGTCGGGCACCAGTAACATGTCCCCAGAGGCGGAGACCATCAAGCGTGATCTCCATGAGTGAAGACCACAACCTGTAGTTCATCCCATTAAGCTTTGTTCCCGAGAATGAGATTGCAGCTGATGGAACGGAAGCCAATGGTAGGCGGCGCTGAACGGCATGATGACCAAGGCAACGAAGTATAACAGGCGGGGCTGGATGGTGCGGCGGTTAGAGCGACGTACTATTTTTTTTGGCAGGCTGGGCCGACCGACTCACAATAAGCTGAAGCCGTTTTCAGCCTGCACTGCGCAATAATCAGAGAAGCCCACGGGAACCTAGGGTTCCCTGAGGGGCGACGGCGGCAGAGGCGGTGGTGGTGGCGCCGACGCGTTCCAGCGATGGGTGACGAACAGAGGAGCTTGGGCCTCTGCTCGATGGATTCGCGGGCGACGGCGGCACAAGCGGCAGCGCGCGGCGATCGGGATGGCTCGACGAACAACTCCAACAGCAGCGTCGGCCCGGCGCGTCCGGACGGCGACCGTTCGGGCGATGGTGCGGCGTCGGGCGGGCTTAGGCGCGGCACGGACGACGACGGTCGGCGGCGAGCGGCGGATCGAGCGGGCTCGGGCGTGGTGCGGACGACGACCGTCGCGAGCGACAAAGGCGTCGGGCGGGCTCGGGCACAACACGAACGACGATCGTGCGAGGGCGATGGCGGCGGAGTTCGGCGCAAGACGGACGGCGATCGTCGGCGGCGACGGCGGCGTCGGGATGGCAGCGGAAGGAGCTAAGTTAGTACCCTAGCTCTGATATCATGTTATGAATATTATGTATATATTCAAGAGGCCCAATAAACAATATATATAGGGAGTACAAAGAGTGTTGTCATATACAGATAAGGAAATACAAAAGAAGTTATATTCTAACATTCTCTAGCTTAATTGATTTGGATTATCATAATTTAGAGAAATTAAGGGAACACAAGGTGCAGGGGAAATATTGTCCAAAGAAAACTAGAGTCAATAGAAATTAATGTGAATTCCAAACCTTTCACAACAAAACACGAGAAGCATGTCATTCTGAATGACATTTGCAATGAAATGCTTATTAGGGCATCTTTAATATTGTTGTATCTATTTTTGTTATATCAACTCGACGTTATCGAAAGACAGATTTAGAGACAACACCTTTAATAAACCGTCTCTAGTAAGTTGTCTCTAATATTCATGTTAAACTTATAATATTCTCACACTTTCATCTCTCTCTTATATGCACTGATTGATTTGTCTTGATTCGTGTGTAGAGATGTTTGTTTGAGGAAGAGACGACTTCTCTGCTCTCTTATACTTATCTCTCTTTCACATAGAATTTTACTAACTTAGAAAGGCTAATCAACGGTTGACATGATACTATTGAAGGTACCCGTATGTACGCAATCTGCTTACCCAAGTTTGTTTAATGAAATGTCGTGACAGATGTTCTTTAACTTCTTATCCATGCAGCACAAACATTTAATTCTTAATATAGGAAGACAAACCTGCTAAAAAAAGATCCTTTTCTTGTCATCATCGACACCTGGTCTAGGCCAGTTTTCAAATAGGAGCATCTTTGCAAGTTCAACCTGGAGATCAGGGGGCAAAGTACATTACAGATAACTCAAATGTGCCGCATACTCGACTGCTAATTGCATGACAATCTAGGATTAGCCTATTCAGAGAAAAAAATTATCCTGGGGGTGAAACATTACATCAACTGAATCCTAATCGGTTCTTTTAAAATGAATTTCTTCACTCATGCTACTACATATCTAAGCCCCAAACTGGACATGTTTGTGCAGAAATTAGCAAACTGTGCACTAATTGTTCGACAGTTGGCTCACTCCAAATCGTTTTTTTTTAAAAAAAAAACAAACCGCACAGCTAGAATTCAGAAGTGTTAATGCGCTAAGCGATGTAACCAAAACTTAAATCGAACAAGCCCAGGCGCAGCCCTCGCCGGGCGAGAGCAGCTGCAGGTTCGGCCGCAGCGGAGGGCACGCCTCCGCCCACCCACCGCCACCGGAGATCCCAGCGCCGCCGCGGCAGCTTCTCCCGAGGCCATATCCGCGGCCGCAGGCGGTTGGGTTAAAGATGGCGTCTGGAGCAGCAGCAGCAGGCCACGCGTCCTCTCCTGTCCTGTGTGCCTTCCTTCTCCGTTTCGTCGGCACAACGCTTCACGAGGTGGACGACGAGGGGTAGCAATTCGTTGCGGTGAGAATTAGAGCACGTACAAATGTCGTATGCAAGTGTTCAGATAGTATGTCCGATACTTAAGGAGTGTTAATATACAGGAGGCATATCGGGCACATATGGACATAACCGATCTGAACCGTCCATCGCGAGTTATGCGGTTAGGATCGAGACTCCCTCCCACCGCCGCCACTTTGTGGAAACACCCCCGCCATCAACCAGGTCTGGCTCGACTCACCCTCCCCATCGATTCCCCAAAATCCTCCACTCCCCCGCCCCATCGACTCGCCGCGCCCCGCCCCTGCGTCGCGTCGCGTCGCCGCGCCGCCACCCTGTGGTCACCCCGCACTGCCGCCTCGTCCGCACCGCGCCAAGTCGCAACTCGCTCTAGGCCCTACGCCGCCCCTGGCGCCCGTTTGCACTGCACCAACTCGCCTGCGCCCAGTCGCCCTCGCCGACGGAGGAAGAAAGCGATAAGAAGCAGCAGGAGGAGGAGGTGGACTAGGTGGTGCTCCCGGCGAAAGCGATACGGCTGCTAGTATCACAAACACAAAGGCACCCTCAGTCCATGTACCACTCTGGTTGATTGAAATATATGGGTGGATTTCAGTTTTTGTTTCTTGCATCACTGGAAATCTCCCACTTATCAGTTACCCTGTATGTCCAGTATTCTCTATTTCCAGTATTTAAGTTTATTGTTTGCAGGTAGCTCATGCTGTTGTGACGTTGTGTTTAATAGATTCTCCATGCTGTGGATTGCAGACAGTATATGTTCTTAGACATCAATGGGTATTTTCATGAGATAAAGCCAAGACGGAGCCGGGCTACAGTCCGAGAAACTTAACTAAAGGTCTATCGGAGATGCTCTTATGGCTCAAGAATGACAAACTGATCAAATTCTATTATTTTACCCATTGTAGTACTCACGTCTGCTACATTTCACGCTTCATGTACACTGAAATGATGTTTTTGGATGTACTAGCAACTTTGAGATGTATATATTTGCTATGGCATATTGTTGTATCATATCGGTAAGAAGTTGAGATGTTACTGTAATACTGATTCCATGCAATGAAGGAAGAAATAATGTTATTTTCAGATGAATGTTGGTTAATTTGATTCTATGTAAGCTGTAATTGCATAAGTAGTTGATTGAGGCATACACTGCATTGAAAACAAGGTAATTCTAAATGTTGTATGAGAATTCCAAATGTTGTATGTAAAGTGTTTTTCTGGAACATTACCTTGGTTAGGATTAAAGAATGGTCTCGCGAATTGGAATGTGGTTGTGTGCTGCCTCTTTACTCTGTAATGTCCAGTATGGACTGTAATTTTTTATTTTTGTGAAACCAACTCAAGCTCTTGATTTCATTTCATTTTTTCAGTACAGTATCAGGTTCCTTCATTTCATTTTTTCAGAACATACCAATGGAAGTTGAGCTTGAAAGTCGTAATCTCAAGTTGAAAATCCACTGATGTGCTGTTCTGAAACACGCTGAGTGCTTCATCAACACAATTATTTTGACAAAAACCCTGCTAGAATTATGTTGTACACCCTGCTAGAATTATGTTGTACATGCTAATTTCCAAGTGTATTCCACTTTTGATCATCTTGAGATAGAATTCCTTTGCAGCAGCAGCAGTTCTCCCAGTCTGAAATAAACCATACAGTATTATGCTATAAGTAATAACTCCAGGATCAATTCCCTTGCTCAACATTTCTCTGAAAAGAGCCAATGCATCCTCTGTCCAAGTATCTTTACACTTCAGAAGTAGATGAACAAAATGCGTATTGTTGATTCATTCAACTTTATACCAACAAATCAACTACACAGTTTGCACGAAAAGCTGAGTAGACATCTCAATGCTGATTGAACGAAAAAATCACGCTTTGTATTATATGCAATGGACATTGTCTGAAACTTCTTGTTCACAGATGTGGTATTACTTGTCTGAAAATCTATTGAATGATCCTGACTCGTCAAAGCATCCATTTTATTGAGAATTTGTGTTTCACCAGTACAATTTGAAGCTACCAAGTGTAAAGTACTCAAGCCAGTCATGTGCTAACCAACAATGAAGCTTCCTGTCAACATGTTCAACTAAGTTCACATGTCAGTTTGTACAGCATTCAGATAGTCTGATTCAGTGGCATGCTTATTCAAGTTTGTCCATTTGTGAACATGCCCAATTCTTGCAACAAGTTGGACATTCTGGACATTCTTGCAACAAGCTGGACATTCTGTACTGTGAACAACAGCTTGTTTGGTTCTACAGCTCCTATTTCAAGATTTCTGAAATTAACAGTATAAAACAGGCAAATATTTGGGCAATAAAGCATCAACTGCTATAAAGCAATGGACAAAATCTGGGCATTCACATGTCAAAATCTGAGTTCGTGTCCATGACTCCAAAATGGACAAACTTGAATAAGCAAAATGCAGAACATCAACATTTCAAAATCTGAGTTCATGTCCATGACTCCAAAATACTACATTCAACAACAGAATTTTCACATCCATACAACATAATATTGAGGCCCTTGCTTCCATTCACATCCATACAAAAAAATCTTGGTTCATACATATCCATAACTCCTGAAATATGAAGCTCAACATTTCTGAAGTTAAAGGTAATACATGTCCATGAGTCCAAAAAAAAATATGCATGCTTCAAGTATATGCTTCCATTCATCCATTCATAAAAACAAAAAAGCATAAGGTTTGAGGTACATGCTTCCATTAGGACAACACAAAAGCTAGAATTTTTAGCTAGAATTTTTACAACACAGTAGTAACACAGTAGTAATAAATCCTTGACTAATACAGGGGAACTTGCCAATCTTCTTGCTTCTAGAAACGGCTCAAGTCAATCAACACAAAAAGAAATCGCCCAAATCTTTGGCATGGAGCAAATGGTAGCCCACATGAAGCAATCAGAACTAAGCTGAGGGGAGGCAACTCGTTGGAGGGGGAGACGGCGGTTGGAGGGGGAGGCGGCGACTGGAAGGGAGGCGAACACGATTGGAGAAGAAGCCACCGAAGAAGCCCTCGCACATATGGAAGGCGGTTTCTTCTCCAATCGTGTGCTAATCAGCGCTGCCTCCTCCATCAACGTCGTCGTCCACTCCGCCTCGCCAGCCTCCTCCACCCGTTGCTGCGCTGCATGTGCCCACCGCCGCTGCGGTGACACCCCTGCACATCTCGCCGCGCACCGCCTCCCCCTATGGCCATCCCCAGAAAACACGATTGGAGAAGAAGCCACAGAGGAGAAAGCAACGGGATGGGTAGGGGCGATGCAGTGGGAGGGGGAGGCTGGCACGCGGTCGGCGAATCGTTGCTGGAGCTGGGCCGGGCAGGGCGGCGGCCTCCTCTAACCCTTGCTCGGTCACACAGGAAGAAAGGGGATTGTAGGTGTTCGGTTTGGGGAAGATGGCACCCAGGGGGGTTATCGCAAAATTGTCCGGAGTTGGTGTAAGTGGGATTGGGGGAACCGCCCGCCTCCATCCAGTCCACCCGTCTTGAATCAAACGGTCCAGAGTGAGTATGTCCATATGTGCACAAAATTGGGTATGTATATGCCGCCTAATATATATAACCATATATAATTAATAAATAGTACAATCATCAAAACACTTATAAAAGATATATTTACATCAGAGAAAATGATTTCTATATAAATATTTGATGGTGTAATTATATTATTTTTCTTTAAGCACTTATATATAGGTATGTCATGTTATACATGGTCCCTGACGTGTGGGCCAAGGTAGGCAAGTGGCTGGCTGGCCACTCGTTGGTCGTTTACCTCCCATGGTCCAGGCAAGTGCGTGCACGTCACCGACAGGTGGGTCCCCAAAAAATCTCTTACCCATGCATGTCCCATGGCCAGCGGGCCAGCAAGATCTGGACGGACCCACGAGTCATACTAGCTACTTAGGTAACATCGGCCTGCATCGGCCCACGTAAACCGATTCGGCCGAGGAAAATTCCGGGAAAACAAAGAAAGATGAATAAAATCCGTCGTCTGTTTGTCCAATGCGTTCTCTCGCTGTCTCGCTCCCTTCACGAATCAAACCGCCGTGAAAAAAATCCGAGAAAAATCGTGGAGACGCGGGATTGAGTGGCGCAGCACGGTGCGAAATTTCAGGCTCAACTGAGATCAGCACAAGGATAAATTTCAAAGGAAAAAAGCAGATGAATTACATATACAGAGAGTCTAGCTAGCATATGCATGCATGCAGCTTTCGTCTTCCTAGCTAATTAATGCCTTGCTCTCTGTCTCGGCCTGATCATGAACGTTGCCCGCAGAGAGGAGGCGCCGCTCGTCGCCGGCGATGGACGAGCGTAGTAATTATCTCCCTCCGCGAGCGCGCGTGGGCGCAGCCGAGCTCGATTGATGCACCGCCTGGAGGTGGAGCAGCATATTCTGCTAGGATGATCGATGATAGCTCAACTCTGCACCTTAATTTGATTTCCCAATCCAAAATGGCAAATTCAACAAATCTACAACAATATGATCATAAGCTGCACTGATCATTACTCCATACAAATATACAATTGATAAAAACTTAGATGCACCTAGCAGAAGATCAAAAGGGCTGGTGGAATGGAACCAACTCGAAACAAAGCTTGTTACAACTTACAATTTGCCTTGCCATTCTTGCTCGTGGGGTGAAGGAAACAGGTAACATCACGTCCAGCAGAGTAGCTTGCTTAGCCTTGGAGGTACAGTATATCTTCCAGTCAACTATACCAAAGATGTCCTCTACTGAAGGATTCACTAAACAACATTGATATACTCATCTTTCTTTTATTCCTAAACCTAGACCCACCGTTCTAATCATGGCGCAACTTCTAAATGCAGCACTACTAGAGTGAATGTGATCAGTTGAAGTAGGCAGGAGGAGCACCAAGGAGACCAAATGACTATAGCTATACTATATTCACTATATATTAGTAATAAAAAAGATGATCTCAAGGTCGGTTTGATGTATAACAGGTTACTCTTATAGACATAGGAGGCTATAGAATACGAGAGGTATGAAAGCATTATCGAGCTGTGCAGTATATGCCTCCAATAATCCGCTCAACGTCACAGCTACCAAAAGTGACAGCCAGTGCTGTGTCAACATGGGAACAATGGTTAGTACCAATTTATGCTTACTTTGTATGTTCTAGCATAAAGTTTCGGTCACTTCAATGCAAGAAAGGGATTGAACCTGTGAAAGAACGTATCCACTTGAAGCTAAGAGTGACACCAGGATTGAACAGGCTGCCAACACAGAAGTTATGCCCGCAGCTGTGCCTTCAATTGTTTTCTCTAACATTTCAGAAATACAAGCATAAGAGATCAGACAAGTGTGCAAGGACCAAACAATAATGAAAGTTGAACTCACTTCCTGTCTTGCTCCATCTTAGGACACCGTACTTGTACCCTATCATTGATGCCTAGGTAAAAATAGGGGAATTCATCAGAGAACCCACATAACAGTAGGAGATATTAACAGACCAAACATGTGGATATAGAACTTACCATGGTATCACCTATCCCCAAACTGAGAATTCCAGCAAAAGGGGCAAGCGGTCGGTCGTTGAATCCAGATGACATCCACTTAGGAAGTGCACAGCCCAGTAAGAGTGAGAAATGACTAAACAAACCAATAAAAGATTAGGTTTATTCTACAGCGGAACAAAAAAAAAGGAGGTATACAACCAGGAAAATGAAGACTGACAATGCACACTAACCTAACAATAAGAATCTCAGAATCACGATGATCAGTGAAGGCGTTCATGAATTGATGCACGGTATGCCCAAGAGGGTATACTTCCCAAATCTGAGGGTATGGTTAAACATTTGGTGGGAGAAATGAGCACAAATTGGCATATTACATATTTCAGAAATGAAAAGGGAAAGGGAATGGGAAAGGACGTGGGAAAATCAAAAGATTCTTACACGAATCATCTCCAATATTAAGAAAACTGCAAATGCTACACCAAATGCCAGGTCCAAGAAAGCAGGCTGCAAAACATAAACAAATTGACCAGAATAAACTTTGAATGTTCTGACGGGAATTAAATTAAGAAAACATATACATTACCTGAAATATAACAGCAGGAGAGAAAACCAGGACAGCAACAAGATGATAGTACTTGCGCAAAAGAATCCTCTCCGTTTTGCTTTGCTTTGATATACTGTAGAACCTTCTAATTGATGCATATATCACACATATCCAGTATGCACATAAAGCAAGTTGTTCATGTGAGTCGGTGAACATATAGTTAATAACCCTGTGAAATAATGAACCGTTAAGCAAACAACAAATCAGTATCCACCAAAAATATATTTAACTAAAGGGTGTCAAATTCAATATATTGATGGTGAAGGGCATGCTGTTATGCTCTTCCCGTGAAAGGCAAACTGTGATGCTTACCAAACAAATGGATGCACTTCGAGACCTTGAACAAGATGCGTCCATGATGGCACTAACAACAGCAACACCACCAACAATGAGACATAAAATATAACAGAACCAATTCCTTTCTCCGTCCATTCCTCAGCTGCTTGTGTTCTTCGCTTCCCCAGTGTTCGACAGTAAACCCAAACTTGAAGAGAACTTTTGTACAACAAGGGAAGTAGAAAAAGACCAAGCAAAATCCCCTGCAATAAAAAGGAAGAAATATAAACACACTAAAAAGCTCATGGCAGACAAATAAAAAATAACCACTACCTGAACAACTGTGGCTATCTCGCTTCCAGTTCCAGGTGTGTGAATGAATGCTTCTGATGATACAGAGAACTCCATCTGCCAGCACAATCACGATGTGTGTGTGGGGTGGGGGGGGGGATCAGATTTGCTACTATTTTGCTGGCAAACATATAGTTAAGAGGAATAAATCACACCTTCGAAAGAATACGAGCCAGCATATCACCAAAGTAAAGAACGAGACCACTTGACACCAAAAGTGCCTCCCCTTAAATTTACAGAAGAGTGTAAGTAAATAAGGAAAAAACAACAACTCCAAGTCATGATGAAAGGGAAATATGCTTACAGATTGCACCGCTAAACAAGAACAACACAAAATAGCTGGACTTAAATGCAAAAGATACTAAACAATGTAGGGCCAATTGCATTCATTCTTATATGCATATGTATTTCTGCATGGGAACTTATCTATACAATATCTAAGAAATGTATGAATTTCTGTTAACATATGTAATCAGATATGAACAAAAAGAAGAGAAATAAAGATTTAATTACATCTTAGACTTCAGGTACAAACCAAAAGATGAACATGAAGGGAACTTCTGCAGAATATGCTGGATTAAGATCACAGCAGCCACTCCATGACAGAGCAAATACACCTTATTGGTCATCACCAACAGACCTACAATAAAATGCAACCTACATTAGTTTGTCAAATTCCTTGTTTTTGGTGAACCTGAATTAGATTTTAAAAAAGGAGTGTAATTATCTTTGAATGCAGATAAAACATGTATGTTACCTCCATCAGTCTTCAGTAGAAAGGACAAGAAGTATGCCATGAAATATAAAACCACCAACAACGAGCCGCATTTAAAAGCTTTAGAGATTCCATTGCTAGCAGACTGCCGTAGATGCCAGAGGAAGAAAGCTAGCACACTGAGGCAGCTAATAGATGCCGCCCAGTACTGCATTTCAAGGTACGCAAATTCTGGCCACGTAAACAGAATGATATGTAGTCAGCAAACTGTATGCATCACAGAAAAGCTCAATAGCACGGAAAACAGACAATAAATACAATTCATAAAACAGCTGACTTGTAAAATGTTGATGAACACTAGAGAGAAATCCTCATTTGATAGTCAGCATGATCAAGATGATAAAATAGAAATATACCTTCTGGACCATTAGGATCTGCCGGTGAGACCCTTGACAGCTGTATTAACCGTGAAAGCATGACACTAGGTAGAGTTGTGGCGCCAAGAAGAATGCCTGATGAAGCACCTGGCCTGGAGCGTATATAGTACATCATTGTTACGCATCTCACATTTTTTTAAAGAAACAAGTATAAGAGTGTCCAGCCACCAAAAACTAGGTGCAGTTTTATTTAGCAGCTCACAACACAAGAGGCGATAAAATCAAATAGTTAAACAACTAAAACAGTGTAGCCAAAGAGTATGCAACTGGGATCGCACATCACAAAAACCAAACAAATCCAACACACGAAACGACTTTAGTTGACTGTATGACCACCGCACCTCTGAATTTCCCATTTGCAGCAAGAGTTAACTAAGCAATACTAACTATCAAATTGCTTAAAAAAATTAACTGCCCCTCTGAACCACCAAAGCCTAACCCTTTACATTATACTCAACCACAAAGTCACTAGGCCACAAGTTAACTGCGTTTCTACTGTATGTTAAATCCAATATTTCGATAAGTGGGTCAGCTCTTACACCCCATTTGGCTCCCAGGTATTGACCCTGGAATTGTGGGATTGGAATTCCATTCCAAGGATGTAGTTGTTTGGCTGCCACCTAGAATTGAATTATTGATTCCAAACCCAATTCCAAGAGGCGTGATAGAGCTAGAAACAATTCTTAACTTACACCATGTCATTTTTCTGGAATTCACTCTACAAAATTAAGTAAAAGTTCGGTATTTGAAATTTCAACCTCGAGTTCACACCATAAAATTTTCATAAAATCGACTGAAATTTATTGGAGATTATTCAGTGTGTAGGGAAGCTAATTTGTGCACATTAGAGGGCCTAGGTGCACAGGTGGCCCCCGTAGCCTTGTAGAGAATGATTTCATAAAAGTTTGGTATTTAGAATTTCAACCTCGCGTTCACACTGTAATTGTTTCACGAAATTGTCTGAAATTTGTTGGAGATGATTTAGCATGTAGACAAGCTACTTTGTGCATATCGACGGACCTAGGTTTTTTTATCCCTGGCCCCACAGTCTTGTAAAATTCCAAATGACACCAAAACAGAAAATTTGGATTTTGAATTGGCTTGAATCAAATTCAAATTGAACTAGAATAGGATTTGGAATCCAATTGAATGAATTAAATTCAATTCTAGGCAACCAAACGGGGTGTTATAATAATTTGAACCGGGGGCAACTCTTATTTGCACCACCATCATCTCCTACACATCTGCTAATGCTCTGATTGCACCACCAATTATTCCCCGATTGCGTACGTAGTCCACACAAGAAGGCAACCTGTGTTTAACTATCATTTTGACCAATTCGACTCAGATTTTTGCACTTGCAGCAAAGAGTTTTGCAAGAGATCGAACCTCCCAGCCACCACAGGGAGCTCCTCTACAACTACTTCGTTGGGTGGAGAATCGAATGGGACCAAATTTACACCGCGGAATCCCCATGGCTAACCAAATTGCGAGTATTTCCAGTCCAATTCCGTGGAGAAGGGGGGGGGAGGAAAGGGGATAAGGCCGCACCGACCTGGTCCTGAAGCGGCGGAGTGGGGAGGAAGAGGCGGAGGCGGAGCCATCCACGGCGAACTCGACGGCAAGGGCGGCCGCCGCGAGGAGCGCGAGCGGCGCGGCGAGCTGGGCTGGGGCGGCGAGCGCGACGCGTGCGGCGAAGAGGAACACGACGAGCCGCTCTCCGGAGACCAGCGCCGACGCCATCGCCGGGGTACCCCGGCCGATCCGGGGAGGCGCGCGCTGGGTCGGAACCACGGCGCGAACTGCACGTGAGCGCGACGCCGGTTGCTGGTGTGGGCTGGGCTCCGTTCCGTGTTACGCCTACGCGTACGCATCCCGTGGTTTGGTTTGGTTTTGGGTCTTGCGGTGGTGGGACCCACCGGGCAGGCTGAGTCAATGAAGAGCTGGGGTGGTCGCCTCGCTCGTCTCGTGTTCGGCACGGCTGTACCTAGAGGTTGGCAGATGGTCCGCGCCGTCCGAGGTACGGTACCGCTGGTCCCGTACGATTTGTATTTTTGTATTGTTTATGAGTTGGATTGGTAAACGATAGGTTGGATTATGCTTGAACCGTCGCCTCGGTACAACACGATATAAATAGTATCAGGCTCAGCTCAATCTAGCATGCTAAGTATATTCATTTTTAATATATATAATTTATTTTTATTTCTTAATATTTATATGCTTTTATTTTTATTTCTTAATACTTATATAGTTTTATTTTGTAGTTTTTTTAATTTATATAGTTTATTTTATAAGTATATATATATTTATTTTGTTTTTTAAATAAATAAATATATTCTAGGATTTTTTTTAAAAATGGCAAAGGTTTTAACGAATCAACCATTTAAACATAAATACAATTCTTTATTACATTTTCAACATGTTTGTCTCATTTTTTTCTACAAGTTTCATATGTATTTTTGAATTCTACGTATTTGTTTTTTTATTATTCTGATTTTTTTTAATTTTCGAGCCTAACGGGCTAAGTGGGCCGAATTTAGTCCATCGGGTTAAACAGGCTCGGGCCAGCACGGCACAGCTCGAAAGGTCATTGAGCCGTGCCTGGGTTGCCTTGCCCGGCATGTGGGCCGGCCTGACAAGGCCCTTTTAGTTCGCAGGCCAGAATGGGTTGTGCTGCATGTTTGGCCGCCACTACCTGTACCTGTGCCGGAGAGGAGTACGATTGCACCGCACGCGCAAGCGCCAGGTCGAGTTTTTCTTGACGTGTCGGCGACGCGAAAGGAATAATATGATGATTTCGGAGCATATCCATTTTGCATTGTCATTCCGCAGGAAGCACATTATGAGTCCTTGAATAGGATGTTTCAGGTAAACCAATGTCCAAAATTCCACTTGAAAACTCGTAAATCTTTACTACTTAAAAAGAATATAGTGGTGGTGAGTGATGTGTTCTTCTTTCCCTCTCTCGTCCTCTCGATCGTTCCACTACTCACTACAATCGCCAATATGTGGGCCCCACTACTTGATCAATTCCACCTCCCTTCCCCAGATCCCTCTTGGCTTCTAGCTACAAAAATGCTTTGGTATCAATAGGCCACCCGGCATCCGCCTCCGCGTAAATCGCTCTGATCTCAACAAACAAACCCTAACAAAACTTGGAGGAGGCACGCCAAGTGCAGTACTGACCTGGCCGAGATCAAGAAGGCATGAACGTTGTGTAACCACCTTGCATGGCTACGACCTCGGTAACTCAACGCTTGAGGTTGGGCTGCCGAAGATGAAACATAGAAGCTTAACGGAAGAGAAGTTCGCCTCAACACCTCAGCGTTGGGCACATGCTTCACATCGGCGTCGGTAGACTGGTGCTACCCTGCCGTGGTCTCCTGGAGTAGCACGACACGCATCTCCTCCACCTCAGCCTGCATGCTCTACGTGCTCCAGAGGACACCCATGCTATCAGGTTGTCTATGGCGGTGCTCACTGGTGCGTATATGCACACGCATGTGTGTGTCCTTCTACCTGCCTGTTGTGCCCCTGCCAGGCTATCACTCGGTGGTGGAGTACTTTGGAAGTGTCAGTGCTTAAAAAGAATGTAGTTGTGGTAAGTGATGCATTCTTCGTTCCCTCTCTCGTCCCCTCAATCATTCCACTACTCACTCCAATCACCAACATGTGGGCCTCCACGACTTGCACGATTCCACCTCTCTTCCCCTAATCCCCTTGGCTTTTAGCTACAAAAGCATTTTCGTATCAATAAGCCACCTAGTACTAGCCTCCGCGTAAATCACTCCGATCATAATAAACAAATCCTAACAGAACTTGGAGGAGGCACGCCAAGTGCGGTAGTGACCAGGTCGAGATCAAGAAGGCATGAGCATTGTGTAACGACGCTGCATGGCTACGACCATGACAGCTCGGTGCTTGATGTTGAGCTGCCGAAGATGAAACATAGAAGCACAAGGGAAGATAAGATCGTCTCAACACCTCGGCGCTGGGCACATGCTTCTGGGTTTACTTTGGATTTTAAATAAAGTTTATTGAGTTTCTGGGTTTACTTTGGATTTAAAGTTAAAAAGAAAAACTTATGTAATTTATGGAATCTTTTGGTATTTAAAAAGGTTCCTCTTGTCTTTCAAAAATAAAAAAATAGTTATGTGCAAAAATAAAAGACAACTTTACGTTCGAATAATCTTATTAAATTCCAGAAAATAAAATTCCAATTTTTGGGGCATTTTTGAAGTTTTAAAAATAAAAGGAACCCGTTGAAATTTTCCTGGTCTGTAAAAGTTTGATTTCAAAGTTCATAAATGAAAATATTTTAAATGAGTAAATCAAACCTTAATTCAATAAAAAATGGTTTATTAGACTTTCTAGACTTTCTTGGAGTTTCTCCTAATTCTTTTACTATTTCATTGGAGTTTAATTTAAATTATTTTCTTTTATGTTTTTCCCAAAAATTCCTTTCCTCGGTTGTAAAATTTAATTTAAATTACTGATTTTAAAAGAGAGGGATTTATTTAGGAGTTTTCGCATTTTATTGATTTTAATAAAAAGTTAATTGAATTTCAAGTGAAAAACATTTTGAATAATTAAAATAAACTTCAAATAAATCTAAAAGTATTTTATTTGGTCTTTTCAGGTTCCAAAGTATTTTATAAAATTTTCTTGAATTTTTGAATTTCTTCCTTTTTCTCTCTCCTCCCTTTTCTCGTGGTCTTCTTCCTCCTGTGGCCTTTGCCCATGCTTGTTTCCTAACCGATAGAGCCTATCCCCTGGCGCCCCTATCTCCTCCCCTCACCTTCCCTTGACTTTACCACCCCATGTCCATGCCCTGGCTTCCCCTCTCCCACGCCACATCCATCCCTTGCCCATCTCCTGCCCCCTCCCATGCTGCTGTGGCTGCACGTCGCTGCCATGTGCTGCCTCCCCTCCTCCTTCTCTTATAAAGGCTAGCACCTCCTCTCCTCCCCCTTCCTCCTCCGGCTCTCCCCTCTTCCTCCCCCCTCCTCTGCTCTTTTCTTCCCCCAAATCGTAGCCACCACCAGTAGCCCATTTCTTCTCCAGTTCGACCGTGAGCAACTCCCCCTCCATTCTCGGTCATTCAATTGCCGAGCCAAGCACGTCACGGCGAGCCCCTTGGCTTCCTCTTCCACCTCCCCAAAACCGTATCCTCTCTTGCTTTCATTTCTCCACAATCGAAGCTTTACCGCCGCCGGTTGAAGCTCTTTCCTCCTCGCGTTCCATTGTCGTCGTTGATTCCCCGGCGACATCGCCACCCCCATTGGATTCTCTGCTTCGCGTTCTACGTGGTACTCCCCTCGCCTTCGTCGGAGTATCGTCAAAAAACCATCACCCCGTGCACCCGCCGCCGCTATGTGCGCTACCGCTACCGCCCTGGTAGTCGAAACCTCCTTCGACCAGGTAGTCGAAACCTCTTTCAACCGGGTAGTTGAAAGATCTAGACCAGCCATTATAAGTTAATGGAGTGTTTTGGTGATTAATGACAAATCCAAATATGAGACTAACTCTTTTATCAAGTATTATCTTTGTGTAGTCTCATTTGGATATAAAGGTGAAACACAACGAGGTATGCAATCGACATCTCAATCTTATATATTGTTGCATTTCTCGGATCCAAAATATAGGATTCAACTCAACCATAAGTTAAACTTGAATATGTGCATATGACCTTATTACACATTTGTGTATGCACACATTTAGGGGAGTTTTATCCTATACTTTGTAGTTTCATTAGTATTGATCCATATTCCATTCTCCATATATACTAAGGATCTTTACGTTGAAACAAAACCTTTGAGTATACAAAACTTGTGTAGTTCGTATATACTCATGTTATGAGTATATAGAACTTGTGTAGTTCTTGTATACTCATGTTAGAGTATATATAACTTGTGTAGTTTATATATACTCATTTGTTCTCTCATTTATCATCATTAAATTATGAGAATTTAAGTGGTTATCATCAATTACCAAAGAGGGAAAGATTGAGGTATCTTGTCCCACCATTATGAGTTAATGGTATGGTATGGTAATTAATGATGATCACATTGTGGAACTAACATTTTCATGAGTTGGATGTATAGGTTATGTTCCAGGATGGTGAAGACTTGGGATGATCATGAGTTGATCATCAAGTCAAGAGCTTGGTGTAAATGATGCATCATGAGTTGATGCTTATCAAGAAGAGATGATCATGAGTTGATCATCAAGACAAGAGAAGACCAATCATCATGTGTTGATGGAGGTCAATGTGTTGATGCATGTGAAGACTCGGGATGGAGAAATCATCATGTGTTGATGATGTTCAAGACAAGATCCCGAAGTGAAGAAATCATCATGTGTTGATGATTGTCAAAGTCAAAGACCCGGACTTGAAGAGTTGATGTGCGTCATCAAGCTTCAAGAAGATGCAAGGCAAAGGTATGACTAACTAGGGCTAAGGATGTGTTACTAGTCTTTTATCGGTCTTGGTGTTTGGTTGGAAGACCGGATTGCTAGTATAGGATTGCCGTACTATTAAGAGGGATCTTGACTAGTAGCATGAGTTTGTCATGTGTTGATAGCTCATTGTGTTTGCTCTAGCTCATCTATGCATGGAGCTATTATTTGCGAATGTGTTTTGCAAATAACCGAGGCTCATGCATTCAATCTTTGTAGCATGGGACTATACTTTGCAAATGTGTTTTGCAAATGGTTGAAGTCCATGCACTTTAGTCTTATGGCATGATGCTGTTATTTGCGAATGTGTTTTGCAAATAGTTGATGCTCATGTTTGATTTCTTGTAGCATGTGACTTGAGTTTGCAAATGTGTTTTGCAAATGGTGTAAGTCCATGTACCTTTTTCCTTGTGGTATGATTCCAAAAGTTGGCAAATGTGTTTTGTAACTTGTTGGGAATCTTGCTTGTGATCCTTGTTGGCATGGCTTGTCAATTAGCAAATGTGTTTTGCAATTGAAGTTGTTGAAAAAGCCATTGCTATTTTCTGTCACGAAAATCGGAAGTTCCGGTGTATTAACTGCGGAAGTTCCGCAGCCCGGACGGTCCGATTTCCAGCGGCTCGTTTTTTCCAGAGAGCGTCCGGTTTAGGGACTTAGCCGATTTTCGAAGTGCGGAAGTTCCGGAGTGTTACGAGCGGAACTTCCGATTATCGGTTGCTCCGAAATTCCGGCGGTTCGTTTTTTCCAAAGAAACACCATTTTGGGGACTTAGCCAAAATTTGATGTGCGGTAGTTCCGCTATGTGTTGAGCGGAACTTCCGAAGATCGGAATTTCCGCAATTTGGTTGGCGGTAGTTCCGCACTAAAAATCAAACGGCTAGTTTCTCGTCTGACATAGCCGTTGCAGTGCTTTTCTCTCTCATGCGGTAGTTCCGGCCTTTGCATGGCGGAACTTCCGATTTCCCTGATTTTTCAGGGGTTTGTCTCCCAACGGCTAGTTTTTGTGTGTGGGCTATATATAGCCATCTTGGCCGGTTGGGAGAGGTTGCTGGTGCTATTGTTAAGTGATATACTCATTCTTTGAGCTAAGAGCAAGCCTCTATTCTCTTTTGTGCATGTGTTGCACTTGGTGAGATTAGAGAGTAAACCCTAAGTGCATGTGTTGCCTTAGGTAGTGGATTGTGTATCCACGTGAGCGTTGACACTTGATTAGTTCAAGTGAAAGTTCGGATTTGTTACTCTTGGTGTTTGCCGACACCTAGATGGCGTGGAGGCGTCGTGCGCGGTGATCTTCTCAAGAAGCTTGTGAGAAGACCCGGCGGTTTGTGAGTGGTTTGGTGCTCACCATCTCCGGAGTGGAGGAAGAGCAACCATAGTTGAGTGAGGTGTTGGTTCGGTTAGGAACCGGTCCAAGTGTTTGGACTTATCTCGGAGGTATTGGCTTAATTAGTGGAGCCGGTCCAATTCATTTGGGCTAACCTCAACGTGGATTAGGGGAGACCGGTAAGTCTCCGAACACCACGTAAAACATAATCGTGTCATCTTGTTTTTACTTGTGCTTTACTTTGAGCAATTTACATTCTTGCTTTAATTGCTTATATATCTTGTATGATTGCTCATATTGTTTTGAGTTCATATTGTCGGTGCACTTAGTTGAGCCTAGTTGATTTAGGTTTTAATTGAGCAAAACCAATTCGCTATTAGCTTCCGCATTTACATATTGGTTTAGCGCGAAAGAATTTTAAAACCGCCTATTCACCCCCTCTAGTCGGCCACCTCGATCTTACAGTAGTCGAAACCTCCTTCCGACCAGGTAGTCTAAACCGCCTTCCTACTGGGTAATCAAAACCTCTTTCGACCGGGGCAGTCGAATTGATGAGCAGTGCTCGTAAAGTGAACAATATTTTTGAAATTCTACCATTTCTTGTGATATCCAAACTTCCGGATATTCGTTCTCCTTCATACGAAATTTGATTCCATCGTTTCTTTGTTCTAAATTCTTCTAAATTCAGCACTTTTATTTTAGTTCTAATTTGATGATTTTTGGTGTTTATTTGCATTTTTTTTTGAATTTAGCTTGTTTCCGCGTGTAGATTGTGACGACTTCGGAAAACCAGATTTCGACGTCGCTTAAGAACAACAACTAAATGATCAAGGCAAGTTATATCCTTTCATGATATTTGAAACACAATATTTTAAATTATTGAAATTCTATTTTAAATTATTAATGCATGCATATTTATACTCAAATAATTTAAATTTATGTCTTAAGCTTTATAGTTATTCCCAATTCTAATGTATAGCTATTTATTGTCAAGATAGACAACATGGAGAATTTCTCTGAAAGTATTGTATTTAGGGGTTAGAAATTGAAAGGACTGGATTATAAGAATACATTACTGTTGGATGTTTGATTTTAAGAATACCTTGTTGTTGGATTATAGCAAAATACGATAGAGGGAAGTGGGATTATAGGAATACATGATTCATGGATATTGATTATAGAATTATACAATTGTTGATAGTTGGATTATATGATTGAATAATTGTGGGAGGTTGAATAATAGAAATGCAATATTGACGGGCGTGGATTATAGAATTAAATGATCGATGTATGTTGGATTTTAGGAATAAATCTTGGAGGGTTTTTAGAAATAAATCTTGATTGCATTATAGAGATATATCTTGATTGGATTATAGAGATGTATCTTGGTTGGTTCATACATGTATATTTTACTGGATTATTAGAATATATCATTGTTAAGATCGAATTGTTGATATCAGATTATAGAACTGGATTATGGTTGGATGTTGGATTTTTAGAGATATATGATCGTTGGATATTGGATTGAACAAATACATTATCGTTGGACATTGGATTATTAGAAATACATGATTATTGGATATCGGAATCAAGAAGTGCTTATTGTTGGATATCGAATTGTTTGATATCGGATTCTAGAAGTAGATAATTGTTGATATGGGATTATCAAATATTGGATTATAGAAATAGATATTTATTGGATATCGGATTGTCGAAAATTGGATTATAGGATTACATAATCATTAGATTGATGGATGTTGAATTATTAGAAATAAATTATTAAGGAATAATGGATTGATGGATATTGAATTATAGAATTAGAGTATTGTTGAATGTTGGATTGATGGAAGTCGGATCATAGAAATAGACTGATAATGTGGTTATTGGACTAATTGATATTGGAGTATAGGATTATATAATTGCTGGAGATTGGATTATGGGATTATGATTACAATACCGATGGTTTACTTACTGGTCTTGGAGTTTGACAATTCTTGGATATTAATCCCTCACACCTTGTCGCCCTAGATAAAACTCTGGTTAATACAATATCACTGACTAGATATTCTTGTGGAAAAATGTGCCTAGTCATGCTTTTTACCATGGAAATTTTGGAAAATGATTTAACTTGGAAAACTAAAATAAAAGTTTGTTAGGACTTGGGCGAAATGGATGTTTGGATGGTGCACGTTGATGCACGGGATGGAGTTATTTCTATGATCGAGGCCCAAGGGTTATTTTGGAAAGTTGTCCAAGTCAATTAAGGACATGTCATCAAGCCGAAAAGGCGACTAGAGGGGGGGGGGGGTGAATAGGAGCACGCTCACTTTTTCAACCACGATTAGATTCAACACAAATTTCACTCCAATAGCTATAGAAGCTATGAAGATCGATATACCAAGATCTGTGGAAGACTAGGATTGAATCCAATCAAAACCCGAAGCAAAACAACCAAAAACAACGAAACTTAAATTCCTAAGAGTAGGGCGGTCGACCTCTACTCGGTGGGCTCGACCTCTCCAAGGGGCGGTCCGACCTCTAGCTAGGGCGGTCGACCTCCGACCCATGAACAATGAAATCGGCCGAAAAACGAAGTTGCAAATAGGTCTAACTTTTGATCTACAACTCCAAACTTCATGAAACTTGGAACACACCTTCTCTAGGATGTCGAGAACCTATTCCAATCGAAGATCATGGAGATCCATGGAAAAGTTACGACATTTTTCAGTTTGAGAGATGGATGGTTCAAACAGAGTCAAAAGCAACGTGACCCAAAAACTTGCTCGTGGGTGATTGATGATCAAGATGATCTTAGATGTGTTCCCACATGTCACAGCAAGCTATATCATGTAACGAAATCAATCAAAAACATGCGAATCAAAGAAAGACTCAAAATCACCAAATAGAGAAAAGAAGGGCAAAGAGACACATCTTTGATCAAAGCTTTCTTTGGATTGATTTGATTTGAAGCCCTTCCTTACATTGCTTGATTTGAAGCCCCAGAAAGTAATTGAGCTCTCCCATCATGCTCATCTCAAATTCCCTGGACATCGTCTCAGAAAAGCTAGAAACAAGAGCATGAGAAGAACCACCAAAGATAATATCATCAACATAAATCTGAGCAAGTAAGAAATCATTGCCACGCCTAAGAATGAACAAGGTCTTGTCTACCTTACCCATCTCAAAATTATTCTTAAGCAAGAAGGTCTTAAGTCTATCATACCAGGCTCTAGGGGCTTGTTTAAGACCATACAAGGCTTTGGATAGCTTGAAGACATGATGTGGGTTCTTGGGATTCTCAAAGCACAGGGTTTGCCTAACATAAACCTCCTCCTCTATAAAACCATTCGAAAGGCACTCTTAACATCCATCGATATAATCTAAAGCCCTTAGAGGCAACAAATGCAAGAAGAATGCGAATAGCTTCTAGTCTAGCAACAGAGCAAAGGTCTCATCAAAATCTAACCCTCAACTGGCTAAAACCACGAGCTACTAACCTAGCCTTGTTTCTAACCACGAACCATCCTCATTTTGTTTGTTTTTGAAGACCAGTGGTTCCTATAACATTATGACCACTAGGAGGTTCTACTAGGTTCCAAACCTTATTCCTCTCAAAATTCTCTAACTCCTCATGCATGGCATTGACCCAACTCGAATCGGATAAAGCATGTGATATATCGCGGGTTCAAAAGAAGCTACAAAAGCGAGAATGAGAATAGAGGTTTGGATCATGATACCGGAGCGAGTGACTCGTTCATGGATATTACCTATCATCGATCCGTGGATCTTTGCTTTTGAATGTGAAGTGGCGCACCGAGAGGAAAGTACCTCTTCGACCTCCGCAGTCTGCGATGATGAAGATCGCAGTGCCTCAACCAAGGCGAAGTAGTCACGCGTTCTTGTGCGAGGATAAGAATGTCAGCAGCAGTGGAAGAGTATCATCGAGTCCATCATCATCTTCTTCTACAAATATACTCTCTGTCACTGTGTATCACACGAAATATCCGATCTAGCTCGTGGCTAGTCTCATCAAAAGTGACATTGCATGTCTCTGAACGAGTTAGTTTCAGCATTAAAAACCCGAAAACCCCTTGAATGTGCAGGATAACCCAAAAATAAACCATCAAAAGTTCTTGACTCAAATTTATCTAGATTTCCTGTCTTGAGAATAAAACACTTGGATCCAAAGACTCGAAAATGCGAGACAGAGGGTTTTCTACAAAACCGAAGCTCATAAGGAGTCTTGCCCAAAGACGGTCTTAAAAAGACACGATTTGCAATATGGCAAGCAGTAGAAATAGCTTCAGCCCAAAACCTCCTCGGAGTGCTATACTCATCTAGCATCGTCCTAGCCATCTCGACTAGGGTCCTGTTCTTCCTTTCCACAACGCCATTTTGTTGAGGGACGTGTGGGGAGGAGAACTGATGCTCAATTCCACGCTCAGCACAAAAGGAAGCAAAGGATGCATTCTTGAACTCCGTGCCATTGTCATCATGGATCGCTCTCAAGGCACTTGGAAGTTCGAAGCCAAGCGAAGAACAAGATCATGATAATGATCAAAAGCTTCATCCTTCAAGTGAGAAAGAACACCCAAGTGTATCTAGAAAAATCATCGACTATGACAAGAATGTACCATTTTCCACCAATCGACCGAACCTAAGCGGGACCAACAAGTATCCATATGAAGCAAGCGTCCCGGTCAGTCGGTCATGACCATAGTCATCGATGGGTGTGAGGCGGCAACTTGCTTGCCATGCCTACGAGGCGCACATACAAACATCCTTGACGGCTTTGAGTTTGGGCAAACCTCTCATGAGCTCAAGGTTGCTAACTCGCGTCAGATGATCAAAACCAATGTGCCCCAAACGACGGTGCCAAAGCCAAAACTCGAAGAAGAAGATGAAATTAAGCACTTGAGAGAACCAAAGAAGAGATTCGAAAAATCGGCTCAAAGATCCTAGCAACTCTAGTAATCCCAAAAACAAGCTCACCAAATTGAATCAAGCACCGACAAGCATTTTCTTAAATCTAGTCTCATAGCCATCATCAAGAAGTTGAGAGACGTAAAGCAAATTAAACCTTAGCTTGTCCACAAGGGCGGCGTCCTTGAGGATGAACTTGTCGTTCACCCTGATCGATCCCGTTCCTTCAATCCGCCCTTGCCTATCATCTCCAAAGGTGATGAATTCATCACCCGTCGATCGCGTGAAGGAGGTGAACCATCTTGAGTCTCCGGTCATGTGGCGTGAATAAATGAGTCGACGAACCACGTGTCCTTCCTCTTTCGCGGTAATCCCGAAAATCAAGGCACGGAAGAACAATGTGTCTCAACATCAAGGGTTAGTTAAACAAGACTTGGGAACCCAAAGATCTTGAGACACATGTCTGCAGTAGTATGCAAAGCGAAGTGCTATCCTTGATTAAGTTTGAAGTTCATTATGAGCAATGGTTACTTTAACATAAGAGTTATCCTGTCTAGGAACATGATGATGAGCATGTGACACAAATCCTAAACCAAGTTTTCTCTTTCTACATTACCATGTCTCATAAAAGCTCTAGGTTGATTGAGTGAAATTCTAGCAAAATTTTTCTTATCATTTTTCAACCTACGTGAATGAACTCAACCAAATGTCCATTCTTCTTGCAATAGGTGCAATGGTACTTGATACCACTGGGAGAAGCACCCTTTGACTTAACAGAAGTTTGGGCAAAACCCGCAGATTTAAAAGTAGTTTTTGCGGGTTGGGTTTTAAATTCAACTAACCCATTTTCCAAGACTTGAGTTACTTGGGGCTTAGAATTATCTTGGACGAGTTGTATCCTAATCCTTGCTTCTTATAAGGAGTCTTAGATTTGTCCAGAATCATGTTTAATTGTTTCTTACCTTTAGAAAATTTTTCTAAGGTATCCTTAAGATAAGCATTTTCTTTTTCAAGATTAACACATGACTCACAAGTTTTGCCTTTAATAGCTCTAGCATATTTTCCTTATATAAAGCAATTTCAAGTTTAAGAGCGGGACATGAAGCACATGTAGAAGACTCAATCTTGTTCTTAAGCTTGGCATATTTAGCTCTAATCGCTTCTAAGATATCTTTAACTTCATGTTCGCGTTCAATGCAAAAGAGCAAAGGCTAGGATCAACGGCACCAGAGCAACCAACTTGCTGGAATCTAAGCATTTTTCACAAGGAGCGATTTAACCTCAACTAACTCGGTCCTAGCATTTTCAAGTTGTTGCAAAGCAATATCATGAGCGATTGCGCTTTAGCAAATTACGAGTGTAGAGCATGGCGGAAGAACATTCATCGATTCAAGAGTCTTAGTATTTGCAAGTTCTAAAGTCAAATTATCTACTTGAGACTCTAAGTCCTTGTTCCTAGCCATGATATACTCTAACGCCTTATCTGGCTCATGAGTTGCTCAAAGATAGTTTCGCATCTATCGAAAGGACATCATAGGAGAGAGGTACCTCATCGTCGTCGGCGTCGTCGAGTCGGCCATGAAGCAAACGCCGTGAAGTCCTTGGCCTTCCCTTCTTCTTGTCTTGAGGATCTCCTCCTCCTTGTCATCCTCGCTCCGAGTCCACATCGCTAAGGATTGTTCCCAAAAGCGGCAAGAACCCGTGAGTCGCCTTTGTGAGCTTGGCGAAGATCAAATCTTGATTTGTTCCATTGAGGCTTCTTCCAAGTGGCTTTCCTTCCTTGTGGTTGCTCTTTCCTTTCAACTTAGGGCGGTTTGCGGATGTGATTAAGCTCACCACACTCATAGCAAGTCACGGACCTCCTCTCTTTTGTTTCTCATATTGTTATAGGCCCGTGTGGCTTTTCTCGACTATGAGGGCTAACTCGGCCTCGGGAAGACTCTCAAACTCCTCTTCATGGATTGCGATAAACCAAACAGTTTAAAATCCGTAAGAAGACTCGAAGACCCATCGAAGCTCTCTTGGCGGAGTGCGCTACCAAGGCCATATTTTCCTTCTTGGGATGATCAATCCTCTTGATCTCATGAGTCTTAAGCTTGCTATAGAGCAGCTCAAAGTCGATCGAGAGGTTGGCGTTCTCCTCAATGGCGGTAGCCTTTATCTCCCACTCCTTGGTGTTGATTGCGGCCAAGAGGTGGGTGGCATTCAGATCGAGAATATTCAATTTCAACGACCTTCATCGATTAATCACTTTGTTGAAGCGATCAAAATGTCATCGATGCTCTCTCCAGACGCATCTCGAATTTGTTATATTCACGCTTATAGGTATGCAGCGTACTTTCTTGATTTGGGACGAACCCTCATGGTAGGTTTCGAGGGTGTTCCAAATCTCGCTTGCGATCTCAAGATTGCAAATTCGATCATACTCCCATCTACCAAGCCCACCATACAAGAGGTTCTTTGCCTTATTGTTGTTAGCCAAGAGGGTCATTGAAGCCGTGCAAACAACCGGGAAGAACGGCGGGGCTCGAACAACCTCCCATATAGCTTGTCCTTCGCTCTCAAGGAAGACTCGCATGCGATTCTTCCAATAGGCATAGTCGTGCCCATCGAAGATATGCGGCTTGGTGGAGTACTTATCCATCGCCAAGTTCAGTGACCGGTTAAGATCAAGATTGAACTAACCGGGCTCTGATACCACTTGTTGGACCGAAAAGGCGACTAGAGGGGGGGGGGGTGAATAGGAGCACGCTCACTTTTTCAACCACGATTAGATTCAACACAAATTTCACTCCAATAGCTATAGAAGCTATGAAGATCGATATACCAAGACAAATGAAGACTAGGATTGAATCCAATCAAAACCCAAGCAAAACAACCAAAAACAACCGAAACTTAAATTCCTAAGAGTAGGGCGGTCTGACCTCTACTCAGGGGCGGTCTGACCTCTCCAAGGGGCGGTCCGACCTCTAGCTAGGGCGGTCTGACCTCCAGCCCATGAACAGTGAAATCAGCCCGAAAAACGAAGTTGCAAATAGGTCTAACTTTTGATCTACAACTCCAAACTTCATGAAACTTGGAACACACCTTCTCTAGGATGTCGGAACCTATTCAATCGAAGATCATGGAGATCCATGGAAAAGTTATGACATTTTTCAGTTTGAGAGATGGATGGTTCAAACCGAGTCAAAACAAAACGTGACCCAAAAACTTGCTCGTGGGTGATTGATGATCAAGATGATCTTAGATGTGTTCCCACATGTCACAACAAGCTATATCATGTAAAGAAATCAATCAAAAACATGCGAATCAAAGAAAGACTCAAAATCACCAAATAGAGAAAAGAAGGGCAAAGAGACACATCTTTGATCAAAGCTTTCTTTGGATTGATTTGATAGGATTTGGGTTTACGACCACTCCATCAATGGAGGACAAAGCTCAATCCAAGAGCACAAGATCAAATCAAAACTCTCTAGAACCCTAACCTCCACTAATCCTCTCCTAAGCCAAAACTAGGGTTTCAAATAATGATAAAAGAGTTGAAGGGGTGCAGCCACCTCCTCCTCTATTTATAGTGGAGACTTAGACCTTCTAGAAAATTAACTCAAATGGGCTCTGTTAAGGCCCAACACAAGCGGGTCACACACGCGCATTTTAAAGCGCCGTCTACAACACCTCTTAACCTAAACCGCTTCTCTTGCGCTGTCTTGCGTCGTGGGTAGGCAAAGGTCACCAAGGTGATATTTGGTAAGATTACCAAAATACCCCTTCTCGGTCCTTCTCCAAGACCGAGTCCATCTTCGCAAGCACTTCGCATGCTCATGCGTGTAGGTTGATCACCGGCTCTCTCCATGTCGGCAAGTCTCTCCCATCCGGCTCCCACCGAAACCACCATGGCACTTGCACCGACTCCGCGCCGCTTGATCAAACCGATCGCCGAATCGTCTGTTCGGTCATCCTTGTCCATTCTCGCACCATACTTGATTTCATTGACCTCACCCGGCATCGTCGATCGTTCTGGACCTAAGCTCTCCAAGCCTCGTCCCGATCATCCTCGCCGTTGACCGTCGTTGACCACCAAGCAACTTTGCACAACAATAGACAAGCAAATCGAACCGGGAACAAGTTCTTCGCAACTTGACCCACGTTAGTCAAAACATGCATCATGCAACACATATGCATGAAACTCATGACTTTGACCTAACCAGCGAACAACGCCGCCACGACGACGCGACGTTCAAGTAACAACCGGTCGATCGCCCCTCGGGGCGGTCGACCGCCGGCTCTTGTCGGACCGCCGACCAAAGGCGGCCGACCGCCATAAGGACTTAGCCAATTTTCAACCCCAAAATCCAAACCTCTGGAAACTTTAAACCAATAGAACTTTTCTTGGAGACTCCAAAATTATGGGAGCAAGAACAATGGGATCCCCTCACTTGCCTACACCCTCTATTTTTGGCCCAGCCTGTTTTGACCACTTTTGGTCACGGCCGGTCCGACCGGCGCACATGGCCGGTCCGACCGATTTGGGACCGGTCGGACCGCCGTGCTATGGCCGGTCAGACCGCCCGCCCGTAAAAATCGAGCAAGGTTTGAAACTTTGTCGAAAACCCGTGAAACGACAAACCATTAACGCCATTGCCAATTGTCACATCATCCTAAGATCTGGAGCATATCCCCATGATATCCACAATCTCCCCCTTGATGAACACATTGGCAATAATCCAGAAAATGTAATTTGAAGGTTTGAAAAGTAAAATACTTTCGTTTTCGCACAAAGGCACAACTTGGTCCATAAGCAAGAGAAAGCAATGGAAATGACCAAGCTGGCATCAGAATAGCATAGACAAGTGAGATAAGGCAAAAGAAAGCATAAAAACTTTGATTTCCAGAAAAAGTCAAAAATCTCACTTAAGGTCCATATGAAAGAACAATTGTTCAATTGACCTTTGATCATTGTGAGGAGTAATAAATGCAATTCAAGTTCAGAAGAGTCAATAAGACAATAAGAATGCAATTCAAAAACTCCCCCTCACTATGATCCTCGGATTTCAGAAAATTTCAAATTCTCCAACTTTCTCCCATTTGTATAAACTTCTCCCCAACATCGAAATATCTTCTCCCCCTTTGACAATGGAGTCATCAAGGAATCACGCCTTCCTCTCATCCAGAGATAGCAATTTGCAAAATGAAGAAAGAAGCAAAAAGAAGAAGTATGCATGAAGTGCAATGGAGTGGCTTCATTTTTGTATTTTTCAATTTTTGATTACAAGAAGCTTTGGAGATTACCCAAAAGAACTAGCTAGCATTTCTAATATTGCACAAACAACATATCAAGCTGACGATTGCTAGCAAGATCATGGTAAGACATATATATCAAAGCTAAGCACCAAGGCTCAAAAGTAAAGCAATAGATTTGATCAATTTAAGCAACGCTTCAAATTCAAAGAAGTTCATCAACAGGATCCTAAATTGAAATTGGCCATGTCAAAATGTCAAAGTGAGATCAAAAATCTAACAAAGACCACATTAAGAGTCAATCAAGTCCCGTATTGAATCATTTTGCTCAATCTTTTAAACGCCCATTTGTCAACATTTTTCTCATTTGCATTGAATATTGAGGTTGACTAATGATCTAACTTAGTGACAAGATCCTGGACTAGGAGCCATCCACAAACTCATCCTAAGCTTCGACCAAAAGTTGATTAAAGGTATATCTTAGTAAAGAAGATTCTGGACTAGGAGCCATCCACAAACTCTTTCTAAGCTTCTACCAGGGCGACAAATCTTGAGGTTCATGTCATTTCTGACAAGCAATCCCCATGAGATCGTCTGGATCATCAAACTATCTCCAAGTTCATGTCATTTGACAAGCAGTCTCGTAAGAATAGTTTGGCACATTTTAAGCATAAGACAATCTTGAATTTTTTAATTTTTCACAAGAGCATTTTAGAATCTCAAGAACACAAAAGCTCAAGTAATGGTCAATTTTAGATCAAAGAGTTAACAAAGCAATTACAGACAGGCCAATGTCACAAAAGGAGCACTAATTGCGCAACTCGCTAAAACATCCACAAATTGCAATTTCTTAGTTCGAGTTTGTTTTTAAAGTTCTAGCTCATATAGCAAAGACTTAGCTACACATGTAAAAGCATGATAATTCTAGCAAGTCAAAGAACTAGACATGGCATTGAGCAAGAATTGAAATACTAAAGCTCCAAAGGGTAATAGGCAAAGCTTCATCAATTTTAAAAGATAAGGTAAAATTTTATATTACAATGCATCTTTTGGATTTTTCAAACCACTTGAAGTATTTTACATATGAATGCAATATGATACAATGCGCTGCAATAAAAGCCTAAAACCTAAAAAGTTCAAAAGATCAACAAGTTCGAAAAAGAACAATAAAAGATCAAAAGAACAAGGTAAGATCAGAAAAGATCGAACTCCCCCTCAAACCAACCCATAGGGATAAATTACCCCTAACTCGCTTCTTAAGGTGGCAAACCTAGTTGGGTCTAAAGGTTTGGTGAGGATATCAGCCAATTGAGCCTCGGACTCCACAAAATGCAGCACAATATCACCCTTCTCGACATGGTCTCTAAGGAAGTGATAGCGAATGTCTATGTGCTTGGTCCTAGAGTGTTGCACAGGGTTCTTAGCAATGTTAATAGCAGAAGTGTTATCACAGAAAAGGAGGAACACTAGCAAAATTTAACCCGTAGTCCTTAAGAGTGGATACCATCCACAAAATCGACTACAAACAACTAGCGGCTGACTACATACTCACCTCGTGATGATTGTGCAACAGAGGACTGCTTCCTAGAAGACCAAGAAACAAGAGAAGTGCCTAGGATTACCAAAATACCAAGGTGATATTTGGTAAGATTACCAAAATACCCCTTCTCGGTCCTTCTCCAAGACCGAGTCCATCTTCGCAAGCACTTCAGATGCTCATGCGTGTAGGTTGATCACCGCTCTCTCCATGCTCGGCAAGTCTCTCCCATCCGGCTCCCACCGAAACCACCATGGCACTTGCACCGACTCCGCGCCGCTTGATCAAACCGGCCGCACCGAATCGTCTGTTCGGTCATCCTTGTCCATTCTGCACCATACTTGATTTCATTGACCTCACCCGCATCGCCGATCGTTACGGACCTAAGCTCTCCAAGCCTCGTCCGATCATCCTCGCCGTTGACCGTCGTTGACCACCAAGCAACTTTGCACAACAATAGACAAGCAAATCGAAGCGGAACAAGTTCTTCGCAACTTGACCCACGTTAGTCAAAACATGCATCATGCAACACATATGCATGCAAACTCATGACTTTGACCTAACCATCGAACAACGCCGCCACGACAAAGCGACGTTCAAGTAACAACCGGTCCATCCCCTCGGGGCGGTCGACCGCCCGGCTTCTTGGTCGGACCACGCCAAAGGCGGTCTCGACCACCATAAGGACTTAGCCAATTTTCAACCCCGAAAATCCAAACCTCTGAAACTTTAAACCAATAGAACTTTTCTTGGAGACTCCAAAATTATGGGAGCAAGAACAATGGGATCCCCTCACTTGCCTACACCCTCTATTTTTGGCCCGGCTGTTTGACCACTTTTGTCACGGCCGGTCCGACCAAAGCACATGGCGGTCCGACCGATTTGGGACCGGCGGACCGCTGTGCTATGGCGGTCAGACCGCCTATCGTAAAGTCCGAACAGTCAAACTTTGTCGAAAACCCGTGAAACGACAAACCATTAACGCCATTGCCAATTGTCACATCATCCTAAGATCCGGAGCATATCCCCATGATATCCATAAAGCCACATCTTGCTAAGCCACATCGTACTACCACATGTCTTGAATGGGCAGGACTAGGCTAAGTAATTTATAATATTTCACCGTGGTTGTGCTATACGGTTGTATGGGTGTTTTTATGACCTACTTTTATGTATTCTCATATGGCGCAAGAGGGGACTTAAATCCGGCGGGTTTCTATCCAAAGGAAGCGAAACCTTAGCGAGGCGGGACTACGGTGGGATGTCGCATTGTAAAGGCCTTGTGATAATTACTTAGTCACACTCCTTTGGAAGTGTGTTAAACCAAAATTATAACTGATTAGCTGTACAACTTCTGCAGAGTGTAAAACTATCCGGAATAGCCGTGTCCACGGTCATGGACATGCTTAGCAAAGCCAATACAAAGTTAGATTTTGATTTTGTTTTCAAAAGACTTTATCAAATGGTTTTGGATATTTTATCCAACTGGGAAATTGGAGGGTTTGCCATGTGATAGGAAGATATCCTTCACCACCCTTGGATGAATGTTATCGGAGCAGCAGAGCTTGAGCTTGCGCCTCCCTTGTCGGCGACTTTCACGAGCCAACACTTTTTGGCCGGAGGAGCCTCGACTTGCTCCATCACCGTGCCAACGACCATCAATTCGACCTCGTCGTCGTCTCGGCGGTCTTCCATGCTGACTTTATGCAGAGGTTAGAAAAATAAGTATTACAAAGTGGTCGTAAGTTCTTCTACGACCAAAACCTAGTCGTAAATTTTTCTATGACAACCCTCTAGTCGTGAGTTTTTCCACGACTATTCTCCGGTCGTAAGTCCTTCTACGACCAGTACCTAGTCATAAGTTTTTCTACAACTATGAGATTCTAAAGAAGAAATCAGTCCTTATTTACCTTTAAGCGTTCCGTCCTATCATCTGCGGACAAAACCACAGGTATTTGAGGAGCCACCACGTTTGGTGGCGTGGATTTCTCACAAATGAGCTTGATCAGAGTGTCAATTTCCGCTTGTGTGAGATCTGCAGGAGCAAATAAACTTTCAATAACCAAGTTCAAAATCAATAGAAAGAGAGCCAAATTGAAGGTTTACTTACCCTGCTCGTAATCTCTGGTCGGGTCTTGCGACCCGAGTACTTCCACATGGGATGTGCTCATTTCTTCAGAGGGCTAATGCGGTGTGTGATGAAATCATTCACCACGTGCTAACCGGTGAGCCCCTCCTCCTTCAAGTCCTTGATGACTTGAATGTAAGGGGCGATGCGACCAAGATCCTTGGGAGTCGAATCCCAGGAAGAAATCTTCTCGGTGGCGTTCCCGATGAAAGAGAGGTTGTCTTCACTGGTCGTCTCCCAGTAGAATCACCTCTTCTTCCATCCCGGCCATGACGACGGGGTGAACATATGAATGTACTCCTTCGACTTCCCGTTGTGGAGCTTCATACAACAGCTACTGGCGACTTCCGCCAGCCGGTTCATCCTGTAAAATTACTGGAACAACTCCAAGTCTGCCGAAATCCCCAGTTAGGCCTCACACAAGTATACGAACACACCTAACATTGTGATGGAATTAGGAACGAGGTTCACCAATTCCACCCCAAAGTGTTCGAGTACGAGCATGAGGAAAGGGTGAGCAGGCAATCGAAGGCCACACTCACAGTACGCTGGAAGATAGGGATCTGCCCAATCTACCCCGAGACCAATGTTGCCCAGAAGCCTCAATCCACTTCACGAACTCCTTCTTTAGGATCTTCTTGGTGGCAACCAGAGCTTTCATCTTGGTCGCGTCTATCTCTGATTTGGCCCATTGGGAAGCGGCTCCAGCCATCTTTCTCAAGGGGAGGAGGCTTGAGGCGTATGATTTGGTTGGTGGTGGAGAATACGAAAGCTTGATGAACAGTTGGAGTGATTGGGGAAAAATAAGAACCCTACAATCGCACCAACGATAAGTTTTTATAACCACACACTTGGGTTAAAGACGTGACAACCTAACAATTGCCACCTCTTCGGGAACCACTCTAGCAGACAGGTCTATGAGAGTCGATTCATATTCATAAATTTATCTGTTCGAAAAAATCGAGTCCGTCTTTACACCTCAAACGGAATTACCTTCTTGACTAAGTCTTTTTCTGGTCAAATGAAATACCAGTTAGAAAGGATTTACTTCTGATTACCATACTACGACAACTTTGTAGTCGTAAAATTTTGTACGACCACCTTGTAGTTGTAAAGTTTCCTGCAAACTTCTTGACCAAGTCTGTTTCTGGTCAAATGAAATACCAGTTGAAGAGTCTTTCCTTCGACCGTCGTTCTATGACCATCTTCTTGTCGTAATAACATCTAACGCTCTTTTCCTAAGTAGGTACTTTCACTTGAAGCTAGGAGGCTAGATGACGAGGATCTATAAATCCCCATTTAATTATTCATCTGTAATCCTTATTATGGATAATGACGCCATTATATGGTTCTTGAGTATACCCCTTAATGTTCATAAGAGAGAAGCTAGAGTCATAAGATCTTCTACGAACTACCTCATGATCGTAAGTTTTTCTATGATCACCTCATGGTCGTAACCAAAACAACCCCTACTTGGCTGCTTGATAAATGATAATTAACAGTTCAACACATTGTAACCACTTAGTTTCTTACCCTTGACTTTGGACTTGGACTTGGCATTTTGAGGAGCCATCCCGATTTCTGGCCACCGGACCCGGCTGCCCACCTTGCCTCCTTTCTGCAACCGCAAGCAGGAATGACCGAAGAAGAGAGTACTCAACAACAGAGAAGCTCACCGACTATGGTAGTTTGTGGACCCATTCATGCAGAGGAGAAGCAAATCAGCAATTCGAATCGTGCTCACTGCTAAGTGGATCATTCGGTCAGACTTTTTGAGCTTTTCTCACCTGTTATGCCAATATGCCCAGTCTCTGGCTAGATAGGCTTCCCCTGCTGCTTGGCGTTGTCAACAGTCCACCACGTGCCCATGCCCACGTCGGTGTGCCACCGCCGCACGCCACCTTCACCTTGCCGCCCTGCGTCACACGTCCGCTCACCACCTTCGCCTTGTCACTGTGTGTCGCCCGCCTTAGCGCCACCTTCGCCCTGCGTCGCCTGCCCATGCACGCCTTCACCCTGCATCACCCGCCTGCGTGCGGCCTTCGGCCCTTCGCCCTGTGTCACCCGCCCGAGCACTGCATTCACCCCTGCCGCCCTGCATCACCCGCCTGCGCGCCACCTTCGCCCGTATCGGCTGCTACCCTGTGTCGCCCACCCGCGCGCCACCTAGGTTAGAATTTGGGGGAACCGGGGATTGGGGAAGCCGAGAACGAAAAGAGGGACTAGCTCTGGGGCCTGGGCTGTGGGCAGTGCCAGTGGGAAGAAGGACTAGCTCTGGTTTGAGTAGGTAGTGGGCTTTGGTGTTGGCCTGCTGGGCCTTTGGTTTGGGCTGTGACATGGTGCCAAGCCGCCAAGAATTCCCGCTTGCCACCCGTGAAGAAGACCAATGCCCAGCGGGAAGGATCGCCGATGTTCGGGATGGGGGAGGGGGGGTTGCCGCCGGTGGTTACCTTGGGCAGCAGCCCAGCCTTGCCCGATAGTTGGGTCCGTCCTTGATTCTCCCCATACTTGCAATTGTCTCATCCCACCTTGATCTCTGCTTCTTGGGCGTCGGTGTGACAATCCCACCAGGGAGCTTAGGAGTAGCATCCCACACCCCGGAAAGCTTGGCACCAGGTGTCACGCCACCAGCTGCAGGGGGTGCGTCTACATCAGCCATCCTCCCTGGTGTTGGTGTTTCATCCCACCTATTCTTCCTCACCAAGGGTGTTGCATCTCCAACACGTCCAGGGGTGGCGTCCCAGCGCCCAATCCCAGGAGTTGCATCAGGGCATCCCAGTCCGCAATTAGTCCCACCTATTGTGCCTCTTCGTCGTGATCGCTAGCTGCTCAGGTGCAACCTTCTTCTTCTTCACTTTCTCATCCTCCTTTTTCTTCTGAGACGCTTGGCGTAGCCGCCAATCCCTCTCCTACCCGAAAATTAAATGATTTTTGCTTAGTCAAGTAAGTCTGAAGAAGTGATCGGTGACGTGGCTCGAGAAAGCATAAAATTGAAAAACCACGTTTTGGAAATGAAAAAGCATAAAAGGAACGAAATACACATTCATAAACACCCTTTTAAAATGAACCCTTCTCCTCATCCTCAAATCCTTACATATCCATCCATTTCCATCTACATATATTATCCAGCCCCTTCCCATCCAAAAAGAGAGAGAAGAAGTAAAGAAGTGGATAATCCCCAATCGATGGAAACCATGAGCAAGTGAGATTCACACGATTGCATCAAAAGTGTGGGCCGCAATGGGTTCGTGAGGCGATGTTGAGAAGGATCCCCTGCTGCGGCCCAAGCAGGAGGAAGAGGCACCGCTCAAGCAGCCACCGACAGCGACGGCACACGCGGGGCTGGCGACGGTGCTGCTTGTGCTACTCACCCACTTTCTTTTGGTTGCTCTGCTCAATCCAGCTCCACGCCGCACTGCTACGGTCCGCCATGCTCGCGATTAGAGGATTAGGGAGGAAGACGATTAGAGGCGTCGATGAGCTGGCCTAGCTGCCAGGTGTTCAATTTTGAGCACCTAGCCTGGAACAACCGCCTAGCAGGCATATGCACCCAGGGCACCAGCCAAACGCCACCCCAACATGTTCCCAACATCGTCCTGCCAGATGAGTGGGCGTCAGGACACTAACTAAACAAACCCTTTGTACACCGGCACGGTATGACCCGTTTAACTATTCGGGTCAGGTCAGCCCGCAACCCGGGGTGCCGACCCTAGCACGACACAACTATTGTTTGGCCCGATTGGGTTGGGATAAAACGCACACGACGGTCGGGCCGTGCCATTTCCTCCGCTCGACCGTTCCTGTCTTAGTCGCCCCGCCTCCGCGCCCGATCGCCTCTGCCACCCTGACTACCCACACTCGGTCGTCCTCCTGTCGCGCCCAGCCTCCTCTGTCGCTATCACCATGTCGGCCCTCTGGGCCAGGGTGCCGGCATGATCTAGGTACAATTCAAGTCAGGTCGAGCCAGACTCGAATTGGGCCAACAGTTCCGTGCTTCGAGGCGATACAACCCATCTGACCACCTCTACGCGTAGATTAAACGGGCTTGGGTGGATGATGTGGGCCGTTGACCGGGGTCAGGGATGACTTGGGAAACCAGGAACCGTCTTCATTTTTAGCCTGAAATGAACCGACTCAAATCCATGTGAGAAATATTTTTTTTATTAACGCAAAAAATTCTTTTTATTATATTTCTTCGTCCTCGGCTCGTTTGCAAACAAGCCCTTCAAATTCCAACATCTCCATACCAACTCCCAACCCAACCCCCAATCCACCACTTGTCCTCCCCGATCTCTCCGGTCGCCGCCGCCGCCACCGCCGCCCCCGCCGCCGTCACATCCACTCGCCGGCCCAAAACCCCGTCTATTCTCTCTGTGCACCTCCCAACTCTTCACAAACCCCTCCTCATCGTCCTCCCACTCCGGCGGCTGCGGCGAGATGGGGAAGCACGAGTTCCTGACGCCGAAGGCGATCGCGAATCGGATCAAGGCGAAGGGGCTGCAGAAGCTGCGGTGGTACTGCCAGATGTGCCAGAAGCAGTGCCGCGACGAGAACGGCTTCAAGTGCCACTGCATGTCGGAGTCCCACCAGCGCCAGATGCAGGTCTTCGGCCAGGCCACCGACCGCGTCGTCGAGGGCTTCTCCGAGGAGTTCCTCGAGTCTTTCCTCACCCTGCTCCGCCGCGCCCACCGCCACTCTCGCATCGCCGCCACCGTCGTCTACAACGAGTTCATCGCCGACCGCCACCACGTCCACATGAACTCCACGCGGTGGGCCACGCTCACCGAGTTCGTCAAGTTCCTTGGCCGCGAGGGGCACTGTAAGGTAGAGGACACGCCCAAGGGGTGGTTCATCACTTACATCGATAGGGACTCCGAGCAGGCCGTCAAGGCGAGGCTCAAGCGCAAGAGGATCAAGTCCGACCTCGCGGAGGACGAGCGGCAGGAGCGCATGATTGCTCAACAGATCGAGCGCGCCCAGCAATCGATGGCCAAGGCTAATGGCGATGATGGGGACGATGCTAACCTGGATGATGCAGAGGGTGAGTCTGGCAGCGAAGATGAGTATTCGGGCTCGGATGATGACGGAAAAGAAAGGGAGGATGATGCAAAGAGGCTAACAAGGCAGCAGGGAAGATTGCGATTGCACTCCAGCGGGCTGCGCCGGGGCCTAAGGCTAACCCTTTCGATGATAAGCCAAAGGTGAAATTTGGTTTCGAAGAAGAGGAAGAGGTGGGTGCCCGGGAAAAGGATGAGGTGGCCAAGAAAAAGGGGAAGGATGTTGCGAAAGTAGTGGAAACGAGGAGGTCAGCATTGGATGAGCTGATGAAGGAGGAGGAGAAGGCCAAGGAGCGAAGCAACCGGAAGGACTACTGGCTATGCCCGGGGATTGTGGTCAAGGTGATGAGCAAGTCGCTGGCGGAGAAGGGGTACTACAAGCAGAAGGGGGTGGTGAAGAGGGTGATCGATAAGTATGTCGGGGAGATTGAGATTCTGGAGAGTAAGCATGTTCTCAGGGTCGACCAAGACGAGCTTGAGACAGTGATCCCACAGATTGGTGGGCTTGTGCGGATTGTGAACGGGGCTTACCGGGGATCGAATGCAAGGTTGCTCTCAGTGGACACAGAGAGATTCTGTGCCAAAGTGCAGGTTGAGAAGGGCCTCTATGATGGGAAGGTTCTCAAGGCAGTCGAGTATGAGGACATTAGCAAGATTGCCCAGTGAGATATATGAGGACATTAGCAAGATTGCCCAGTGAGATATAATGGATTTATTTCATTTCCTGGGGTATCACTTCGAGCAGCATTATGTGATCCAATGTGCTAGCTCTTTCTGTTACTTGACTTACAGTGTATGTGCATGTTATGCCTGTGCTAAAATATCTTCTGTCAAAGAAGTTTGATATGTTGATGTTTGTAGTTGCTATTGAAAGCACACTGTGCAAGAGAATGGTCTCATGTTTGTTTTCTTGTTGCCCGGTGACTAGAATAATATGACAAATTTATCACATTTGCTTAACTTCTTTGTATTTGTCTCCAGTTTATTATTTGCAAGTTTTTTACTTATTTGCCAGTATATCAGTGGGTTTTTAAGGTTTTTGCCTTTCTTTTTAATTTCAGGAAAACCAAATACACAGTTAAAAGAGAAGACAACCGAAGATAATTAGGAATTGTGAAATATACTCCATTCGTTCATAAATGTATGTCGTTTTAGAAAGCGTGCAACCAAACTTCTCTAACTTTGACTAATTATATATGAAAAACTATTTAGATTGGTCCTGAGAATAGTATCATTAGATTTGCCATGATAAATATTTTCATAATATAATAATTTTGTAATTTTTACTAACATAATTATATGAAAAGTAATGGTCAAAATTGGATATTGGAGATCGCGCCGATGTTCAAAACACCATATATTCTTGAACAGAGGGAGTAATATTTATTGAATATTTTTATGCCTTTTGTATGATATCATTAGCCTAAAGAAACATATGGACTTAACAGTATTATTGTGGGTTTGTTTGGAGTTTGGAAAGTTGTTTGAGAACAATTGTGCATCACATGCATTTCACGTCTGACTTGTAGCTTCAAGGAAGCTGCAAAACAAGACATTGTATATATTTGACTAGCTTCTCTAGCCCAAAGCTCTTAGCAATGTACTATTTTGTTTTATACGACTGTGGGTCATTTTTGCCTTATTCATGGGTTCAACTTCAAGAAAGTCATCATAGTTAAGTCTGCCAAACTAAAAACGGAGTTTAACAACAAGCAAATCTGTGAAAGTGGGTTTTATTTTCTTGATCTTCATTATAGTATAATATATGTAATCTAACAGGACAACCTAGAAGCAACTATTGACATGGTGGATTACTTCAATTGAATGGCTCTGCATGTATCTTATCTGACAACTCAGTCGAAACATGTTAAATTCAAGTTCCTAAACAGCACTGCCCTGTTTCTCCTGTGGGACTATAATGAATTATAAATTGTTTGTTTTTACCCTCAATTTTCTAGCATTCAACTCAAGAAACGTTGTGAGGAATCTCACCCTTTTATGATTAAGCTGTAAACATTTTAGTTCGTCTGAGTTTCATGTCATAGACTCATAGTTCATCTTTTATCTAGTTAGGGTGTCAGCACAGCACTGATTATATTTTGACATGGATATTTTATGATTTTGGATTGGGATACAGACACTGCTGTCTAACTGGAACCATTGTATCTGAACTCTTTAGGCACACAGAAAGAAAAATATCTGCATGGATGAAGCTAAATGAAAATTGTCCTATCTATAAAGTTTTGGTGGAAGTGTGGTGTTTTGATCATGGTAATCATTGTACGTGTGCTTGTCTTGGACCTTAGTTTCTAATCTGAAGTTTCCTGATTGGTTGATTGCCTAGATCTGGTAGGCCTGATTGCAGGAAGTGATCATATTTGATGCACCCAGTACATCCCCTTCCATATCATCGGAAGTTGATAATTTTTCATGTTATCTGACAGCTGAGCTACTCAAGCGTTGTTATTTCAAACTTTATCCACACATTTCAATTTGTGTCAGACAAGGCAGACACAACTAGGGCCTTTTTGTCCTTGTATATTAGCCTATTACTTTTAGTATCAGCTAAGTCCATAGTTACTGTGGTGAAAATGATTGCAGTTATCATCTTATTATAGACCTTTTTCTTATGTTTTTGTGTCATAGCTCACTTTCTGCCAGAAGAAATTATCTGTAAGACTAACTATCTTTGTAACTAGACAACAATGACAAATTTGTATTTACCAATGTTCCTCTTTCAGGCTATCAGATATTTTCTTCAAGAATACGGAGGTGAAAATGGCACGACATATGCTTCTATTCTATCGCGATGCATGTGCCAGTGCCTCCGTCCATGCCAAGCAAGGAGCAGTATGCCAGATCTGGGCGATTTGTGTCAGCTAGCTGCGGCCTTGGCATGTGCAGCCATTTGCAGTCTGATCTCTGGTGTTCTGTACTTCACATCAGCTTTGATCTGTTCAGATTCTATGTTTTCAGTAGCCATGTGCATGACTCATTATGTCAGAAAGAAGGGAGCAACAGTTACTTCGGTTATGTATTTGATGCAATGTCTGTTCTCTTTTTTGCCACAGGTGCAGACGGCTTCGCTTGTTTAGGATGCATCCTGAATCCTAATAGTATTATCATTTTGTTTAAGATGTGTTATTGAGTGAACCAAACATTGCTTTAGTTGAGATGCATGTATAGGCAGTATATCAGTTGGTGTCCTGTGCTGTACCTGTTACCTAACACCCACAAAGAAGCTCTGATGAATGAATGTACATAGGCCGAGAGAGAGAGAGAGACATCTGATTCATAAGTAGCATCTCTAGTTAAATTAATGTGTCAGATGTTGTAATCAAAAGTAAACAGTCATCTGTGCCAGTTATTGGGCAGTAAAAATGTAATATTTTATTCTGGTACGACAGGTCGACAGCAATTCACCGTAACGATGTTTATTTTAACTATGCATCATATGAGCAAATCGAGCTTGACCATGAACATAAAAGTCTGATTTCCTGATAGTTCACTGCCTGAAACATGATTTCCATTGTTCTTGAAAGCACTAGCAGTTGAAACTTCACAGTAGTAATGATATATATAGCACATTTGCATTTCCATTTTGTTCCCAACAACAGAAACTCATAAACCCCTTCATTTTTTCAGGTAGAGGTGGATGCTGAAGAACTGTGCTTTCAGGAGCTATCTAAACATGAGAGATGTGAAGCATTATCAAGTTTGAGCGTTGATATGGACCTAATAACCCCTAAATTAAAAAAGAAGGTACGAAAGATTAGTAAACGATTGTAAGCAGAAAAAGGTATCATTGTGAATGATTAATACCAGAAAGAAAACTCAGAAATAAACAATCTGAAGACGTGTATGTATAAACACCTTTTCTTTCCGAGACAAACACTAAAACTTGCAAGAGTAGTTTGTGATGTTACCTAAAGCTAGGACTAGAGGAGTCCTTTTCCAATCCATGAACTGTCCATTGGCTTGCACCAATGATGAGATTGAAGCAAATCATGCACGGTAGTTGTTCAGATAAGCAGAGTAGAGTTGGTGCTGATTGCTAATCTCCGGGTCCTTTGCTCATCATTGGCAGGGTGGGGGAATCTTTCATCAGTTGGATCACACTTGCACTCTTCAGGAGGCAGTCAGGTTTTGGCATGATATTGAAAGAACAACTTATTCAAGAAAAAAAAACTCTAATGGCCGTGTGTAAAACATCAGGGATCTTTCATCAGTTTCACAGTTAAAATTCTTTATTTTCCTTGAACTAAATGCAAGTGATCATATGAAATAAAGGCACCCTAGTAGTACCTTTTTTTATTTGTTCAGCATGCAGTCTTTGACTCCTTTTTCCTTGATAATATTGATATGTTCAAGTTTTCCGTTCTCCCATGCAGACACATTTGGAAATAATAAAGTTAAATGAAAGTAAGAGTTGCTGGTTTCACTGCAGAAGGAAGTTGAGGGCTTCAGGGTGTGCACTATATGTGTTTAACTGTGCCGTACAGGTAATGTGATAGAAAACACACACAGCAACTAGTGGTGCCTGTTGCTTCTCCTTGCATTAGTTTATTATGCTAAGAACAGCAACATAAAAAAATGGAGCTCTCAGTTTTAAACAAAGCATCGTATCAAACCCTTGATTAGAACATTGAAACTAACCCAATGAACATGCTAAGTCGCAACTAAACACTGATCCAACCTCCTATATATTGTCAGTGTCCCCCACATTACTCTTTGCACCAAGCAAGGAGGCAGCGGCCTGAAGCAGAGGAGGCAGCTATCCACACTGACAATGGGGGAGCAACGCAGGGCAAGCAGCAACAAGATCAGAGACATTGTCAGGCTGCAGCAGCTTCTCAAGAAGTGGAAGAGGCTTGCACTCGCACCAAAGGCTGGTAAGAACAGCGTTCCAAAGGGATTCTTTGCGGTGTGCGTCGGGGAGGAGATGAAGAGGTTTGTGATCCCCACAGAGTACCTGGGGCACTGGGCATTTGAGGAGCTGCTCAAGGAGGCAGAGAAAGAGTTTGGGTTCCGGCATGAGGGTGCCCTGAGGATCCCCTGTGATGTGGAGGTGTTTGAGGGCATCCTCAGGCTGGTAGGCAGGAAGGAGGAGGCAGTGTGCTACTGTTCTTCAGAGCATGATATCTTGTGCAGATGATGGATTTCATTTTTTCCTTTGTCCAATTGTCTTGTCCATTTGTTCCTTTCTTGGTTATTGGTCTTCTAAGGAGAAAAGGAGGAAGAGTTTGCGATTGATGAGCTTTCTAATTTGTATAAGAGGATGAAATGAAGAATTCACATTCTTTTTAAGTAAAAATGAAGGATTCAACATCAAGTATCTTAGGTAAACTTCTGCTTTGTTAGTAATTCTTTTTTTCCTTGTTCTTTGCTCTTCACTTTCATTTTCTATGTTCTGAAGTTGAACAACGTTCTTTGTGCTATTTGAACTCAGGGTATAGTTGTACCTCAATAAAGTAAACAACGGTTTTGTTCTTTTCTATATATTTACACTTTGGATGCTTTCTTGCTCAGCACTTGCAATGATTAGATAACTCTATCTTTAGTCCTTAAGTACTTGTTCATATATAGTCAATATTCAATTGTTCTGTCCTGACTAGCAAAACAACCATCCAATAAATCTGCAAGAATTCTAGGAAGTCACGTTAAGTTTCCCCTTGATCTGTGGATATTTAGTTTAGTACTACCTCTCTTGTTAAATTGCTTCTTGACACCTGTACTCCCTTGATTACCTTATTCCACACTATTAATAAGGGATGCCTACAGCATACATGATCTTTTTCGTAGACTCTTGACTGCATTTGTTGTGACTGAGTTCTGGAAAAGAAAGATGCCGTCCAATTACACATATGGCAAGAGCACTAACTGAAGAATAATGCTACGTAGCATAAAATCTTTTGTACATGTATTCTGACAGATACAAAACGTAGAAGCTGCAAAGCCGTGCTTGTTTCATGCAAACATATATTTTAAAATAATTTTGCAAGAACAAATATTTGATGATAAACTCTTGCTTGAATACTTATGATGTTAAAATTAGGCAGTGCTTCATATGCATCACACTGGGATCATTGCCACCAGTTTCAGTTTGTGCTAGCTGCAAACAGTAAAAATGGTAGGCCCCTGTTATTCTGATTTCTGAACAAATTTGGAGAACATTCTAACAGATACCCAAATGGAAGCAAGTGACATCTGGAGATTGGTTGGATGGGCAGTTTCTCCACCTTGCAGTGCCTAATCTGAATACTTGCTGAGTAAACCGCGGGGGATCATCACCTCAGAATGATCCACACAAACTAATTGTAAATTCAATTAATTATTGCTGATAAGCATAGAACTGAGATCGGGGCAGCAAGCAAGCTCAACACAACAATGCTTGGTTACAAATGGATCGCCCTATAATGCATGAAGTAAAATAATATCAATCTTGACTAAAATACTATCTAAAATATTTAGTTCGGATGTATGAGTAAATTTATCACGGAAAATACTTACGTAACGTCTAAAATCTTAAAGCTGTTAGAGGTGTGTTGTGATGTAGGAGTAACTATGTTGTGCCTGAGATAATCAAACTATACATGAATTTTTTTCACATACATATATACTTTAATTTTTTTTAAAAAAAATAGTGCACAATTATGGTTCATTCACTTGGACTTGTGAAATATGAGCTGGTAAAAAATTCATGCCATAGTGTTAGTACGGATTAGTTAACATAATGCGATGGACCCACACGCAAGAAGATCACACACACATAGAAGATGAAGAGAAAATTGTCGAAAAGCATTAAAAAAACGGAAAAAAGCAAAACCGCATGTACATGGGTGTACATGCGGTACCGTTGGATTCGCTATAGGATTTGCGCAGCATAGTGGAGTTAGTGGTGGAATCTCAGATGTGGGGCCGCATCAAAATCTCTCTCCCTCGAATTTTTGGCACTATTGCTCCCGTTCCACCAAAATTCCAAATCTAACTCCCTTATCTCCAAATTCCATTTATAGCCCCCCCTCCGAGCGCGGTTGATCTGGATGCAAGCACATATCTCCTGTTGCGTCGTGCAACTACAGCATGCCTTCCTACGCTGGGGCACGCAGCAGTTGCGCCCGCAGGCCGCAACAGCAAGGAAGGTGTTGCGCCCCACGGACGCAGCACGGCGGTATGCACATGCGGGGCGGGGCCGCGGTAGGTGGCGTGGCTGGCCCCGCGCGCTCGCTGACTGGCACACCCGCTACACCCCGCGCATCGATAAAACGAGCCCAACACCATCACTTTCTCTTGTGCGCTATTATTTTCACATTGAGGCGGGAAGGAGAGAACCAGAGAGGAAGAGAAGGGGGAAGTGAATCAAAGAGCAGTTGAGGTTCACACAGTTGCGGAAATTGTGCATCGTCTTGTGAGCAACAAGAAAATATAATTATCACGACATGCGGTTATAGTTTTAGCAATGTGATTATCATGTAATTAGCTAAATGGTAGCTTCTTATTGTAGCAAAGCAGTAGTTACGGTTGTGCACAAGACTTAGTGTTGCTAGTGTGGTAAATTTTTACTATGTGTGGGCAATTACATGCATGACGTATATGTGCTTGGACATAAATTTACACAATGACCTGCACAGTGTCAAGAACTTGAACATAAAATTTTAAAATATTTCGAACTCGTTTAACGTGTAATTCAAATGTGCATGAGACACAATAGAAATATAATTGAAAACATGGCGTATGAAAAGATGGTGTAAAGTGGGCATGATAAAATTTATAGAAGAATTCATTTGAAAAACCCACAAATATATATTTATATAACTAAAAATAAAATTTGAACAATTTGAAACATGTTGTCAAAATGATTTAAATGAAAACAATACCTAGTACACATAACAGTAGATTTCCTAGATTTTTCAAGAAAAATATAGAGTACATTAAATTACAAAGAAATTACACAATGACCTGAAAAGTTCTCGTAAATCTTAGGACATTTCTGTATTTATGGTTGCGTGTCCCGCAAGATTGCATCTGTACGAGTGCATTTTTATGGTAGTTTATAGTACAACAATTTATATGCTCAGAATGAGGTGGTTACGTCTGAAGAAAGCCGCCTGACGTACGATAGCAGTTGCTAGATGGTACGAGCATTGCATATAAGTGGTTTTCATATACACCTATGTTAGGTACTTCATGGTGAAGATTCAAGATCTGTTCGTGTTCCATGGGAACGCTCTCATACGCGACGGACCGTACAGGGCGGACCTGTCAAATTGTGACCGGACTCTGATCCGGGCGCCGAGTCTGAAGGACATAAGCCTCTCGGAACTAAGACGGTGCGTCTGTTCTGTGTTCGATCACGCCACTACAAAGAAGAAGTTGCGCATCGAGGTGTTGTATGCCTAAGTGGCGGGTGGTGCAGGGGAGACCGTTTGGCAACTTATGAAGGTGACAAGATATGCTTCATGGGCCAATTACATGGAGGTTGTTTGCAACCTTGCTGCAGCGATATATGTGTGGCCAATAGTTTATGTTCAGTTCGTTGAGAGGATGGTTGTATGCCTCATAGCGGGTGGTGCAGGGGAGACCGTTTGTCAACTTATGAAGGTGACAATATAAGCTTCATGTGCCAAATACACAGAGGTTGTTTGCAACCTTGTTGCAGCGATATATGCGCGACCAATAGTTTATGTTCAGTTCGTGGAGAGGATGGGGGCATCCAACGTGGGTGGTTCCGGTGAAGCTACTGGTGATGAGAAGCCTGCGTTGGTCTCCGATCGTGATGTAGATGCCGGTGTTGGAGGAGATGCGAGTGAGGGCAATGGAGACCTGAGGAGGCATGCCGACAATTTCAAGCCCAACGAAGGAGTAGAGAGATGGTGGGCTGCCCGTATTGATTGCCACGAGTACCTGGCCGACCAAGTGGAAGATGTCGAAAGTGAGGAGGAGGACGACGTGAAAACAGCCAATTCTGCAGACGAGGGAGATGCAGAAGCTACTACGGGGGGTGCAATTGGTGATATTGTGACCAACCGATATTGCTTACGTAGCCTCTAGATTGGACGACGTCGCTGGTTCTGCCACAACTAGAAGGGGCAGAGTGGGGGTTCAATGAAGACACTCTACTCTTAGAGCAGCGCTTCCCTAACAAGAGTGCCGCCTAGCAGGCTATTGCCAGATACATCGTTAACATTGGCCGGACGTATCGGGTGTAGAGGTCCAACCGCGACACCTACATCGTTAGGTGTGTTGATGAATCTTGTGCTGGCAAGGTCGGTGCGCAGCGGTTCAGGGCTGCTGCCACGGACTTCCAGATAACGGTGTTAAAGGATTGCACATGCGAACTAGCTGAGTAGCTTCATAGGCACTGCAACACGACGTCCTCATATGTTGCCAGCCTGATAATCCACCTCGTCGTCGCAGATGTTTCTATTTCGCCAAAGCTTCTACTGGCGGATGTTGTCCATATGGTGAGGTTCCAGGTCAGCTACAAGAAGGCATGGCGGGCGAAACGGAAGGTCGTGGAGCGAATGTTCAGCACATTCGAAGAGGCTTACGACCTAGTACCAAGAATGCTGCATCGAATTACATAATCAAATCCAGGTACATACATAAATAAGCTTGAGTGGGTGCATCCTACGGAGGGGCCCAATTGTTTTGTTCTTAACAGAGTCTTCCGAGCCTTCAGTCAGGCGATCGAAGGGTTCAAGCATTGCCGTCCCGTGCTGACGATGGACAACACCTTCCTATCTGGGAAGTACAAGGGTACCATCCTCACCGCGGTTGCAGCCGATGCGAACAACCAGTTACTCCCTGTGACCTTCGCAATTGTTGAGAGCGAGAACACCGATAGCTAGCTGTGGTTCCTGGCGAATGTGAAGTAGGTTGATGAGTCACGGCGGTCCGATCTTCCGATAGGTTCGATTTGGTTCGTCGTGAGGACGTCGACGCTTTGAGGCTTTCGACCAACAAATCGTCACCTCGCAATTCGCTACACCCGCACGCCTGTCGTTATCGACCACGCTTGCACGCGATCGACCTTACCACGAAGGTTATTGTTCCTGCAAGCAATCGAAGCAACTCACAAGAACAAGGTAGATGCAATCTGAATTGTATTGCGGATATGGATGAAGTTTACAAGTGGGGTTCCTCAAACCGATAATCGGCGAAACTGCAATTGGCAGAATAATCTAAGAAAAACCCGCCTCTAAACTATGGCGGCTCATCGATATATATAGGGAACGTGAGGAGATCGACCTAGGGTTGTGCGGTAGTGGGATGAAGCGTACACAACACGGACTCGACCTCATCACGTTTACAAAGTCTTATTAGTTTCCAAAACGGTGACGCAGCACCTTGTGTTGCATATTTCTGGTTGAAGATCTGGTCGTAGGACTGGCCCTAGGGTGGTCTTGAGGAGTCCATGCTTTTCTGGTCGTAGATTGCTCCAATCGAATCAACTAGTCGTAGGTCTTCTTGTAGTGGTCGTAGATCCTGCGGAACTAGTCGTGGACCTTCTTAAACTGATCGTATTCCTAGATTCCTGAGTACAAGTAAATCATCTCCATTAGGCAGCATCATAGAGTTCTCAGATAATACACTCAGCCCTAGAAACGACTTTACCTGATCGATTAAGTGACGTGCTCTAGCTCTTGTCATAGGACCGTGTAGTTCTGCACCCAGATCTGGAGGGTCTTGTGTAGTGCGTGTATCCGAAGGGGGGATGTCCTCATCATAGGTGGTGGTCTAAGACCGCCCAGATGTGTGTCATCTATGACCACAATGCTGGGTTGATATCCGCGTTGACCACGATGCAAAACAGGATGCAACCACCGTTCCAGTGGAACGATGTTAGCAACCGTTGGTGCATGAGGCATCTCGCGATGAACTTCCACACAAGGTTTCGGAGCAAGGACCTAATGAAGATGTTCAAGAAGCTCTGCATGCAGAACCAAAGGCAGGAGTTCAAGGCCATGTGGAGACAGCTCGACGAGGAGATCGGCAAAAATTTTAGGAACTCGGAGGACACCAAGGCGGGGGCAGCGGCAGGAGGGTCCGCTAGAGTTGGGGAATTCAAGCATTGGGTTAACTCGCACGCAGCCAACTTGGAGAAATAGTCTCTGTTGCGCGACACCAGCGGTTGTATCATCCCAATTTTTTGGTCTTTGAAAATCTTCTATTTAGTTGCTAGTTGAAAATATCCCCATTTGCATTTTATTTGAATTTAAATTTAAAAGCTTATTATAGACTTTCATGCCAAAAAAGTTTATTGGGGTTAATCCCGACATCAACAATTTTCCAAAATTATTTTATTTGGATTCTATGTGCTTGAATATATTTTCTAGAATTTTTCTAAGATCATTTGCTATTTGCATTTTGCTATTTGCATTTTCTGGATTTTCTAAAAGGAAAATCATTTTAAAAATCCCCGGAACAGTGTTGGGCCACACACTGTGCAGCCCAACACCGCGCCTCAGCCCAGCCCGCTCTCGCCCGCCTAACCCCGTTAAATGCGCGATGCGTGCCCCTTGTTTCGATCGGACGCCCGCACTCAACCCCGCCTTTCTCCGTTGGATAGCCGTCGCGTGGCCTCGCCACGATCTCGCTTCGCTTCGCCGCGCCTCAAGCATCGCCAGTGGGACCACCACCGAGTCATCGTCTCGCGCTTTCTTCTTCCCGCGCGCGCTGCGTTCGCGCCATTATCGAAGCTTCAAGCCGTCGACAAACGTATCCGCTGCGGATTCTTCATACGACTTTACCAAAACAAACCCCGAGTTATCCGTTCCTATTTCTGTTGGAATCAAACCTGAATTCGGTAGATATCCCCGGGAATCAAGGATTTTGAAATCGCGACCGTTTCAAACTCGAATTGGGGGTTTCCAATTCCGGCGTCCCTCGATCCTATAAATACCCCCCTAGGATCGCCCAGGTCTCCGCAACCCAGAGCCGCCACCCTCGTATCCCCGATCGCTCTAGCGTCGCCGCGTTTCAAGTTTTAGGGTTTTCGGCCGAGCTTCTTTTCCGGCCAATTGCGCCGCCGTTGTTGTCGCCCTTGCCCCACCGACTGCACCATTTGATCAGCAAGGTCCGGGCTACCTCGTGCGCCCCTCCTCGTCGCCGGAGCACCCGTCCGACAAGACCCGAGCCTCCACCGCCGCTTCTTACTTATCGCCGGTCGCCACCGTCGTTGCTAGCCACTGGTAAGGGCACCAACAGGTGCGCAATAGCACCAGCAACCCATTGGTACCCTCCACCACCGGTGACTCGCCGCCAATCGCCGGTGACCATCGGGTCCCGAGCGCCGCCCTCGCCGCCGTATCCACGTCAGCACCACCGCAACCGCCGCGTCAGCTTTTGTGCCTACATATCGCCCTCGTATCGTCATGTCAGCACAAGCATATCCCTAAGTGCATCAGGAATCTTAAAGCACATCCAACCGGAGGAGGATGCACATGTTACTCGAGGTATACGTGGGAAAACCCTTCTCTTCTCATAAAAAAAAATGGCATAACAATATCGAGCTTGTGAGTTGGCGACGTTGATGGCAGAGTGGCCGGGAGAGGGCGGAATGGTACCGAAGGAATTTTATTTTTTTCTTGGTAGAGGGTACGATTGTACGAAAGTATCGCATGAGGTACGGATTGCGCTAGGATTAGGTAGCCGGCCACTTCCTTGTTTCTTAATCCAGCTTATTTTCGTTTCTTGTTTTTTTTAACGTTGGATTAAACTAGAATGGCTCTTGATTTCATCCATGTTTCACCCGATTTCTTGTAGTAATGCACGCACGTCATCTCTTCAGGCTTCAGCTTCAGAGTATGCTGCCATGTCGTTAACAAGTTTAACTTGGTGACCTCTGAGAATAAGAACTCAGATGTATTTCCATGATTCAGGTTCAACCTCCTGCAAAGTGCTCTTTTGTTTTACCACTCTGGATTCACGAACGGTTTGAGCATGACTCGGTATTTATTTGGAGACAAATGTTACAAACGAATTGTATCTTATTTGTTGGCAGTACGTGCCACAATTCCCATAACACGCTCCCATATGCACATACCTCAACGTGAAACTTCGTCACGCAAAAGTAAGTTGAGGAACCAGACATACCAACAAGCCCAGCAGCGAATAGATGTGTAATCGGAGCGGATACGAGTGGATATTGTCTATTCTGTATTCTTTTTTTCTTCTTGAGTCAGAATTAGAGTCTAGTGACAGATACATATTCTCCCTTCCGTATTCGCTTCGTAAGTCTTCAGTCGGTCAAACAGACGAACGAAAACAAGAGCAGATCCAAAAATTTGGTCACTTCATGTCACCACATGTTGATCTCACTTGAGCAATTAAGATTACCTCTTACATATATAGAGTGCTACCTTTGATTATACCAAAGCCGTTGGGGACACAAGACCTCAATGTATGAATATTATCGGGTCCTTTTGCACCACTACACGAGATATTAGACAATAAATGTGCAATTAGAGCAGATACGGATATATATAACTTATTCCGTATCATATTCTTTCCTTTTTTTATTCGGAGTGAGAGTTGAAGATGAACAGTGTCTACTACCCATTTCTCCCTTCTGTTTCGCACCTCTGGTAGTGAAGGCCAGGGGAATGGAAGGAGCAAGGACACCATGCATGCTTTTTTTTTTTATCCTGGTCATGCCAAAAAAAGACAAAAATGGGCGTTTAATCTGATTATACCAGGCAGGCCAGGACATGCACGCGGCAGTATAGTATATACATTTGTACTGCAGGAAAATGGTGCGTTTCTGGAAACAATTGTGGAGCTTCATCTATAAACTACTTTATAGTATTACAATATATCCACACACATATATATATATATATATATATATATATATATATATATATATATATATATATATATATATATATATATCATCCCAAATTTTAGCCTTTTAAAAAAATATTTCGAAATAATTAATTCAAAGACTTGGATTTTAAATTGGGGATTTTTTTTTCTAAATCAATCCCAATTTTCATAGTCTTTTTAAAGTTTTAAAAATAAAAAGAAACATTTGCAATTTATTGGATTAATTTAAAGCTTAATTTGTAATTTTAGAAAATAAAAAAAATTAAATGATTAAAATAAACTTCAATTAAATTCAAAATTATTTTATTCAATCTATTCAGGTTCCAAGGATTTTTGTAGAATTTTCTTGAGTTTTTATGATTTTATTTTATTTTTAGATTTTTCCAGATTATATTTTCTTTTTCTCTCTCCACTTCATCTTCTTCCTCTGAAGGCTCTGTTCGTTCTTTTCTTTCAACCAAGAGCTGCCAGCTTTTGCCTCCATGGCAGCGCCGCCCATGCCACCGGCGGCGCCACCCCAGCCCCTCCCCTCCTTTCCCTGCGCCACCTCTCTCCCCTCCCCTTGCCTCTGCACTCACCCCATGTAGAGCCGCACGCCCAGCTCCCCCATGGCCGGCCACCACCATTTTTCTTTGTTCGTTGCGCACGAAGCGACAAACTAAACTCCGTCGAAGGTGTTATGACCCCCTCATCATCACTCACGTCTTGAAACCGTCAATTGCACATTTCCTCCATCAATCGCAATCAATTTTGCCATTTTCCGTCAACGCTTATAACCCAAAATCTCCTTGAGCGCACCTGATGGCTACTATCTCTCCCAGCAGAAGTACATCCAAGATCTCCTTGAGCGCGCTTGTTTTACTGATACGCACACGGTGGACACTTCTATAGAGCTTCACCTTCTGCTTCGACCTACTGGTGTTGCCCCTCTTCAGGATCCTACTCGCTACCGCCACCTTATTTGGAGCTTGGTTTATCTTGGCATCACACATCCTGGCATATCTCATTCTGTTCAAATCCTGAGTCAGTTCGTTTATGCTCCCACTCAGCTCCACTAAAGTTACCTTATTCGGATTCTTCTATATCTTTGTGGGGCCATCACTCAGCGTCATTTTCCCCCACTCCAGCTCTTTGCAGCGTCAGGCCTATTCTGATGTGACCTAGGCTAGTGATCTTTCTGATCGTCGGTCTCTCTCTGCCTTCTATGTCTTCCTTGATCGCCTGGAAGACTAAAAAGCAGGTTGCAGTTTTCCGTTCAAGTGTTGAGCCGAGGGCTCTGGCGTCTGTGACCACTGAGATCACCTGGCTACGGTGGCTCCTTGAGGACTTTAGTGTTTCGGTCTCTGCACCGACTACGTTACTGTCAGACGGCACTAGTGCGATCAGCATTACTCGAGGTCCGGTGAAGCATGAGCTCACCAAGCACATTGCGGTTGATGCTTCCTACGTGTGGTCGCAGGTGCAGCAACAGGTTGTCACTCTTCAGTATGTGCCTTCAGAGCTTCAGCTAGCTGACTTTTTCATGAAGGCGCAGACTAGGGCTCATCATAGTTTATATCTCTCTAAACTCAGTGTTGTTGACCCACCATGAGTTTAGGGGGGTGTTAGAAGTATATGTATATATTTATAGTAGTCCATTGTACAAGGGGTTTTCTGCTATTTGCTTATGCCTTGTACATAAGTTATTATGGTCATTTGGCCCATGGAATTGACAAGAGTTCATTTCAAAAATATCAACAAAATGTTTAATTTGGTGAGAAAAGGACCTTCGACAGCTGGACTATGCATTCATCAACAGCCTTCCTGAGTTTGTCATTCCACTTTACCACCTCTAAATCTCTGCTGCCAAGAGTAATATGCAATGTCTTCATATGTCTCACAAGGTCACTTATAGCACCTATGGTTGCTGCCGAAGCCTGGGCTCTTGATTGTTCTGCAAGGGCAGCTATCACCTCCACGATGCTGAGTTGCATCTCTGGTTGCTTCAGTACGGACTTGTGTTCAAGATGCTTTACTAGTATTGATATCATCAAGTTAATGTTTTGCCCTGCAGAAACGGGTTGAAGTAAAAAAAAACAGAACATTGTCATGTGCATATCAAAGGTTTTCAGTTGCTTCGAATAGGATGTAAATGGAGCACCTGAATTTTCCATTAACATTTGCATGACCAATACAACACAGAGAGCAAGTGCATTATGGGATAACCACGAATTATTATTATCAAAATGACGAAATAGGGACTCCAAAACACAACGGAATGTGGTTGCCTCTCTGGACAGGCCATGTTGTGCACAGATATTCTTGACCAAAAGTTAGGATCCTTGGCATCTTCCCAGCAACACAGGAATCAGTTAAGAAGCTTGCCAATGAAACAAGAGGGAATGACAGATCTAAGTAACAGAAGTTTAAAGAAGATGAATTACATAGCCAGATGAATTTCTCCCTTATCATTAAGTATGCTCTTCCAAGAAGGTATCCTAGAGATGGTAAATGGGGAAGGAGAGACATGACCCTCTGTTTTAAGGATTTCTTCCACCCACCGACTGCCTGGAGCTTCAGTGCCTCCATTGTCATTTTGCATCTTCTTAGGACTATAGCTTTCCAATACTACTTGAACAACCTAGCAGTTATAGCGAAAAGCAATGATAAAATTTGAGAGCGCACTATGCTTTCACAAGAAACCCGCATTCTGCCATCTAGGCAAAACATATAGTAGCAAATAGTACTGTCATAGATGGAACATGAATTATATTATAGCTGTCAACACTTGAGCAGGCTTGCATAAAAAGGCAGAACTTTTTATAGGTTGTAGAACACTATAGTATTTCTACTGTCATGCATAAGCAAACATCTGAGGTAAGGAAAATGCTGTCAATCTGGAGTTTGTAGGATGCACATACATATAACAGAAAACAAATGCAAGAATTATTGCCAGCTACTTGCATTATCAAACTCTGATGAGATATGAGAAAGCTCACCCATAAACCAGATCTGTTCAACACAAGAAAATAAACAATATTGTTAATAGTGAAGGGTATTTTGTTTAAGAAGTTTTCAATGCTTAGATTAACAAGTCAATAAGTTGTAACAAAAAAAAAGACAATCAGAAGGTCACTAATATCCGGGAAGACACACTAAATCACTCAGACTTCAGGATAAGTCCATGATTTACAGTGGAACACATATTAAAGAGTTAGATAATTTTGAAGTACAAACAACTGGAATTCAATTTAAGCAGAATGGTGAGAAAAGAACTATAAGAGTTTTCCCACAAACTATGTGAGTTGTAAAGATAATATATAGTCAAATTGTGGGTCCACCAACAAGCATGTCTGGAGATAAGGAAATACACCAAATTGAGCTGGAATTAGGGCTACACTTTAACATTGTTGCCCAAATTGCAAGCCCCCAAACGACTCTTTCAGATTTGTTTGATCAAAGTGAAATGCTCAACTAATAATCTAATATGACTTGGTGAAAACGTAAGGAACAACCGATACATGATAGCTATTCATTAAATCACGTAGGGCATTCCCTAAAAAAACAAAAGTATCATGCAGGGTGACTTACCGTAGATGAAAGGGCTTGCAGGGCTGATGCACGGAGTGCATTGGCCTTCTCCAACTTTGCTACCTGAGCTAGTTCGCAGAGTCTTGGAATAAGTTCTTCCAAACTGAACTGATGCGTGCCATCCACCTGGAATCAACTCAAAAGTCAGAAGATGATTTAGCTTAAAATAGACATGTGAACAAATAAAGGGATCGACTGCTAAGTGCTAACATACAAATGGAATACCTGGGTGACAACAAAATAAAAAAAAAAAGGTTTCACAACCTATGATGCGCATGTCATCCTGCTTTGTTTGATCCAAAAGAGTGTGTATGATGGTCAATAAGCTACTTGCTAGTAGTGGCCTGCACTGAGGAAATTAGTTTTTAGACTTTACAGCCATTTAAAAAAATACAAGTACAGAAACTATCTTATATTTGAAAACCAAACACTGGAGCTAACTCACTGCAATGTAAATGGAATGTGGAAAACACTCACATCTGTTCCTTACAAGAGACCAATAATTTGCGGTATATTAGCACAACTATTTTTGCAAAGCCGTACTGCTCATTTCTTAACTCTTTGTAACACCTTTGCTCCAAGTATGCTGTGATCTGCAGTTCTGCACAAATAGCAAAATGCAAGAGAGTGCAGGTCTATTGGCAGCTGTAAATTATTTACAATGTATAAGGATAATTAAGGCATCGGTGAATTACTCGCAAAGCTTCCCAATCCTCCTATCGTTTGGTTCCTCTTCCTGCAGCACAAGGAATTATGTCATGTTTTCGAAGAGCATCAGGTACTTAAGCAATGTAGGCCATGCCCGTATATTTCTCATGATAACTGCAAGCCTACAAAGGATGAACCTAGTGGTTCGAGCAAACTGAAACAGAAGGTTATGGTACGATTGTCCCCTTATCGTAAGGAGTTCATAGATGACAGAAGGAGGCCAATGGCACAGCCTCAAACATCGCTAATCTCGGCCTATAGTCAGTCCGTAATAATTACGTAATCGCAGAATGTTCACATGGCACAGGATGAAATAACCACAGTAACCAGCAGTAGCACGGCATCAATGGAAATCCATTCTATTTCTATCTTTCTATAATTATACGCAATACGAAATTAAGCGGCGTTGTTGGTCTCCGGGGAACCGAATTAATGGCGAGTAAAGCGAACCATGCAAGGAAAGTAGCTAGATTATAGCTAACCTAAGCAAATTACGAGCAGGGAGAAGGGATTATTATTAACCTGTGTTGCGGGGAAGATGTCGGCGAGGATCTTCTTGTAGCGCTTGACAGGCTGCCTGGAGCGGGTGCGCAGCGATGGCACAGGTAGCAGAGGCCGCCGCACGCCGGCAGCACCTTCCTCGACACCACCCCGGACACAGCCATCTCCAATCCTCCTCGCCCGGGCCAAAATCCCACGCTTTACTTTTCTAGCTACAGCACATACACACAAATTGGAGTAAATCCGCATCAAAATCGACGAGCTGAACCAAATCGATACGATCGACCGCGCATTCGCGTGCGTGGGACCGGAGCAAAACCATTGGAACCAGATGGAGAGGCGGAGGGGAGCGTTACCTGCGTTCGCGCTCGCGAGGGTGTGGGATCTCTGTCACAACCCGAGATTCTCTCCTCTGTAATCCAGAAGATCAGTTACGTTTGGAGATAAATACGCTGGAACAAGGAACTACCGATCTAGCTTAACCTAATGAAGAGCTATCACTTTGCATAATGGGTTGCTCTCCTTTTTAGCCACAACTCAGTTTAATACAACCTGGAGTCCGAAACAGAAAGTGAAAACGAAAAAGGGAAAGTTTACTGCAGTCTGAATTACAAGAGTAAACAGTAATTAGTGAAATGTCCGGAGCTTCAACCGTTGGCGATATCCATCCATCCTGAGCGTTCCTTGCCACTTGAACTGGTGAGAAAACATCGGCGCCGTCCATACTTCATAACCCCCTTCTTCAGTTCTGCTTGGAATAAGTCTTCAGTCTTTGAACCTTACGAGCTGCAGTGCTTGTCATGACAATCTCCTCCTCCACCGTCCCTCGTCGTGGGCCACGACGGTGGAAGGAGAGACGAGGCCGGGAGGTGGCACTGCAAGGCGAGGTGGGTTGGTGGGGATTTGGTATCGCGCCGTGGAGGGAGCGACGGCCAGCCCGGGGTTCGCGCGAGGATGTGCGCGCGTTTGCCAAATTTCACGGGATTCGGGATGGCCTTTGCGGGCACCACCTGTCGGCCAGACGCCGGGTCGCCGCTTCTCACTGACGAGTGGGGGCCAGGATGGTCCATTGTCGACCGCTTCTGTACTTGTTGGTAAATTGGGTCGGCTCCAATTGGCGGAATTATCTTGCTAAACAATATTCTAAACCATATTCTCTCTACGCTTTAAGCATACAACAATTATTACTTACAAGACAAGATGGCAACCTATCTCTACTGCACCGCCGACACCAACAAGATATAATTATTGGCTGCGTTATTTGGCTCTCCGTTCCGTTGGCGATGGTGCTACCTAGAACTACATAGCACCACATCTACTACCTCTAGATGCCGCCGTTTTCCTCTCCATCGACACTATTACACCGCTCTCGCCCACACCGATGACCTCAACCTTGTGGGCTATGCAATCCCCTCACTCTTCCTCAATTAGGCCGACGGGAATGGCCAAGCATGTTACACTGTCATGGTGGTACACAGCGGACCTCACCCCTTGGCCAAGCTCAAGCTAGCTAGGCTACACAACGCGCTTGGCGCCAGCGACCCTAACATTATTGCTACACTGGAGCTCCTCCACCCTGGACATCATGAAGTTGTCCATGCTCTGTGACGTGTTGTGCAGAGCTCACAGCTCCTGCTTCCTTAACTGTGGTCGTTGTAATGCTTTGTTCCTCACTACCACCACCTACTCGACGTAACGCCTACCACATTTCAAGTTTGTTATTTTTTTTCTTTTTTTTAGTTGGTTCTTCATTGTATCAAGTTCTTGAATTTTCAATATTTGTTTCATATTTTCATAATGGTTGCTGTCCGAATTGGTTCTTGACAAAGATTCTTGATCAAGTTAACATTTTCGGTCAAAGTCTAAGTCTCTGTCAAAATATATCCACATATTAGAGATAAACTCTATAACGGTTATGAACCTGCAACCAGTACTTAAAGGAAGTCTAATACCCTTTATTGCGACCAAATTGGTCAACAACCAGTTTGAGCCATGAAATGACTAGCTATGGGCACTGTCCGACCTGCTATATGGTTTTGGGCGATCCCTGACCAGCGAATTAGTCGAAAGACGTGACAGTTTCCCACGTGACTAATGTGAGAGCGATTATTGGTGTATCTGGCAACTTATAATTGTTGGCTAAGAGACGTGACAGTTCAAGACTCAACAAAAGAACGTGTGTGAAGATTAGAGACGTCTTTACCGGCAATAATTGCCACCCCTTCAATACCTATAAAAGGGATAGCCCATATATTTTGTAATAAGCACGATCAACATTCATGACGACTTCAAACTATCATTCGGATGATTTCCCCGTTGTATTATCATACAAACAATTAGTGTTTCCATAACAATAAAGGTCTTCGTTTGGATAGTGTTTCCATATCATTTTCCCCGATAAGCTCGATAGGGAACCCCGTGTTCCGATCATCGACAGTTGATGCTAGAAGGAGGGTGCTACAAACTCGAAGATCATCATCGTTGTGATGTTCTTGCATCCTCACCAATGGATGAGGAGAACTCCTTCGATCTCACCAACTATGTCCACCTCACATCTGAGAACTATGTCCCTGAGGAAGCATGCAAATGTGACTTCTACCTCGAGTACGTTCCCGAGGGAAAATCTTCGCCGCCTTCAACCCCACACGTTAGGAGTGAGGCGGTGGGGACATCAGTTCCACACTCAAGCAACTCCGAGGGCAGCTATATTCCAACTCATGTCTTAACTGGAGAGACAAGTTACCACGATGTCGGTATGATGGCGATTCATGATGATCTCGATGACACATACTATGTTGAAGCGCTGGAGGAATCGTCTCCAAAACATCTACCCCCATCTACTCTGAGGTCTCAACTGTTACCCCTCCTCTGATGAGGATAGGACGTTCTCACCCTCTATCTACTCCGAGTTTCATGAATGTGCAGTTGTTAGCGCCAACGAGACCAATGAACAATGGGTGGCACGTGAACAGCGTGAGGCCCAAGAGCAGGCCGAACGTTTGGCGTAGGAGCAACACAATCAACTTCTCGTTACCAAGCAGAAGGGACGAAGGAGGACCGACCGTAACCAAGAAGAAGTTGGTACCGCCCGATCGTATGCGATGGTGGGCTTTAGCCGTGAGACTCGGCCTCTACTGTTAGCCGAGATCAATCTAACATTCTCCCTTTGATCGTAAGGCTAACAACATAAGTCCATCCTCAAATGAAAATAAAGATACCAAGGTAATGTGGCATGGCCAATGAAGTGCCATACAACCTCGCATCTATAGTGTACTATTACATTTTAAAAATGGATATTCATAATACTTAATGGGAGTTGGTTCGTTTAAGGTCCTTTATCCGTAATCGAGGCTTTCCAATAAACCCATGCCGCAACATGATCACGAAATATATTGGGTGGTAAGCCTTTGGTAAGCTGGATCCGCAAGCATTGACTTAGTACTAATATGCTTGATACTAATGGTTTGATCCTGGATTCTATCTTTCACAACATGATACTTAATGTCAATGTGTTTGGCAAAGACCACTTGACTTGTTGTTACTGCGCATAAAAGATCATGGTTCGTTATCGCAAGATAAGGTGAGTGGTTTAGAAATGTCACAACCACTTTAAGACCTTAATAAAGTTCTTAAGCCATACAAATTTCGCTAGTAGCCTCATAACATGCCACAAACTCACTTGCATCGTTGAAGATGCCGTAAGGGTTTGTTTGGAGCTTTTCCACGAGATAGCTCCTCCAAATGAGTGTGAAGATATAACTCGACGTGGATTTCTTAGTATCAACACATCCCGCAAAATCAATCAATAACCAACAACTTCAAGGTTATCAAGATGCTTATATGTGAGCATGAGATGCTTAGTAGCTTGCATATAACGCAAGACTTTCTTAACTACCTTCCAAAGGTCCGGTCCTGGATTTGACCGATATCCGCCAAGCATTCCGTTACAAAGCTAAGTCGTATGCGTGTGCTTACTTGAGCATACATAATACTTCCGACAACAAGCGTAAGGAACCTTCATCGTCGGTTTCATATTGGTTCCTTGGACATTGAAATGTCCCAAACTTATCGCCTTAACGATAGGAGCAGTGAGCGAGCATTTATGCATATTGTATCTCTTTAGTACTCACAACGTATGCTTTTTGAGATAAACTTAATACTCCTTTGGACTGTCCCTGAATTTCAATGCCAAGAACGTAAGAGGCATCACCGAGATCCTTCATATCAAAATTGGATGAGAGAAATCTCTTGGTCTCAAACAGCATATCCTTATCGCTGCTAGCCAATAAGATATCATCCACATAAAGCACTAAGATGGTGAATTTACTCCCCTTGAACTTAACATATATGCAGTTATCAACTTCATTTTCCTTAAATCCAAAATTCCTTATAACTTTATCAAATTTGAGGTACCACTGCCTCGATGCTTGTTTTAAGCCATAAATAGATTTCTTAAGTCGACATCCCATGTGCTCCTTGCCTTCCACGACAAAACCTTCCGGTTGAGTCATGTAAACATTTTCTTGCAAATCGCCATTAAGGAATGCCGTCTTAACATCCATCTGATGTAGCTCTAAATCATAATGAGCTACAAGCGCCATAACGATTCTAAACGAATCCTTAGTTGAGACAGGAGAAAAAGTGTCATTATAATCAATTCCCTCTCTTTGTGAGAAGCCTTTTGCTACGAGTCTTGCTTTGAACCTTTCGATATTTCCCTTAGAGTCATGCTTAGTTTTGTAGACCCATTTACAGCCTACTGTTTTGACTCCGTCAGGAATTTCTACTAAGTCCCATACATCATTAGTGCTCATAGACTTTAGTTCATCCTTCATGGCTTCAAACCATTTAGGAGAATATTCACTCATTATTGCTTCCTTATAAGAGGTGGGATCATCTACCTTCCCTATATCATTAATATCCTCATTCATGTAAACAACATAATCATTTGGGATGGCAGATCTTCTCTCCCGCTGTGATCTTCTAATAGGTTCAGCAACTATTGCAGGAGGCTGCTGAGGCGCAGGAGACTGCTGAGGCTCATCATTAGGTATGACATTAGGAATTTCAGAGACCCCAACAGTGGGTGCATCAACGATTTGCACTTGGAGGTGCAACCACCAAGTGCGTGAATAAAAATCTCGGGATAAGCGGTGAAGGAACGTAAACCGCTTCTCTTCAAGATCAATTTTCCTAGGTTCCGTGTCCTCATTATTTTCTAAGAACACAAAGATGTCTTGTTTCTACAAACTTAGTTGTTCTATCAGACAATAAAATCGATACCCTTTAGATCTTTCAGGTATCCTATAAAATGGCAACTTCTTCGCCTTAGGGTCTAATTTTCCAATATGTGGATTAAATATCTTGGCTTCAAAGACAACAACCCCATACTCTTAAATATTTCAAACTCGGTTTCTCACCATAATTCATAAGGTGTCTTAGGTAATCGATTTATCGGGAACCCTATTAAGAATATGTGTCATTGCTCTTTAGTGCCTCCATCCATAAACCAGTGATAAACTAGAGTAGCTAAGCATGCTCCGCACCATATCCATAAGTGTACTGTTTGCCTCTCTCCTACCCCATTTTGGCCGAGGTTCACCGTGTAGAATATTGGGCAACAATGCCATTTTCTGAAGGAACTTAGCGAAAGGGCGTGAATTTGGCCATAAGGGCATGTCTCCATAATATTCTCCCCACGGTCCGATCTTACCACTTTGATTCTTAGGTTGTGCTGCTTTTCAACTTCACCTTAAATATCTTAAATTTATCAAGTGACTTTGATCGGTCCTTAATGGGAAAAATATAACCATAACGGAGAAATCATCGTGAATGTAATGAAAGAATCAAAACCATCCACCGATGTCACGGAAAAGGACCACAAATATCGGTATGAATTAACTCTAATAGTCCCGAGTCGCGAGTTGCTCCTTCTTTATTTTCTTTACGTATTTTCCTTTAATGCAATCAATGCAATGGTCTCGAGTCGAGAAATCTAATGGTTGGAGAATCTCTTCCTTAATGAGACGCTCCATTCTCCCCTTCAAATGTGGCCTAAACGATAAAGCCACGCTTCAAGAAGTCTCATTATACTTTTTACGCATAGTATCACTCACATTCAAAGAAAACGGTGATTCATTAAGGAAAGCATATAAAGCTTGTCTTGTCTAACAAAGAAGACCAACATTATTTGAATTAAAAGTGATAACACACTTATTGTTACCAAAATTACATTTGAATCCATCATCGTCCAATAAAGATATCAAATTAAATTCCTCAGAATGGAAGGAACAAAACTACATTATTAAGACGAAGTGTGAAGCCGCTATCTAAAACTAAGGAGACAGAACCAATTGATTCCACTTGGCTTCTTTTCCATCCGCGACTCTAAGACTTCGCTCCCCTTTCTTAGTGTTCTCACAGATGGAATCCTGTAAAGAGTTGGTAACGTGCACGATTGCACTCGAGTCAATCCACCAAGATTTAAGGGAAAAGTTAGTATAAAGGGTTTCATCAACAAAAGTTATAGAATCATTACCCTTCTTGGCAAGCCACTTTAGGAAACCAACACAATCCTTCCGAAATGTCCGGCCTTGCGTATGACATGCATTCCCACTTGGTGCTTTAGCAGAAGCAACATTGGGCTTAGGTGTAGTTTGCACCTTAGGCCCCGATTTATCCGAATTAGGAGAGTAGTGCACCTTTTCTTGGATTTGAAGTCCCCGAGAACTTCCTTTGCTAGGACCGCCAACTTGATTCACTAAATCTTTCTTTTAGCCCTAATCCTTTCTTCCTCCGGACACACATGGCGATAAGATCGCTCATGCTCCATTTATCTTTCCGAGTATTATAGTTTATCTTAAAAGCGGTGTATTGAAGGAAGAGAAGTCATTATGAAGTGGACTAGAAACCATCGATATTTCCATGTCCATGCCCTTGAGTTTTCCAAATCATATCAGTCATCATCATGATGTGCTCTCTTATACTGCTGGACCCGTCATACTTAGTGGATAGAAGCCTCTGGATTAATGTACTGGCATAAACCTTAGTGGAGCCTTTGAATTTCTCCTCTCAAAGCGATATACTCCTTAGCATTTTCGAACTGAATTGCTCCCGATTCGATCGAGATAGAAGTCTTCATAATCATTAGTGATAGACTGCTAGACCGCTCCCATTTTTCAAAGATTATTATCATATATTTTCTTTTTCTCATCGAATCGTCCTCACCAATGGTGGGAGAAACGGAGCGCATACTCTTAGTGCATAATCAAGGTCTAATACACCAAGGACAATCAAATTCTTTCTTTCCAAGCTGGAAGTTGTTCCGTAAGTCGCTCAATGTTGTCAATTGTAGCGGCAACATTTGAAGCATTCATGGCTGAACATTAAAATACAGGGAAAAATTAGAAATAGCATAAAAGTATTGCATGCAATTAACCCTACGTTGGTCTGATTAATAACATGCAAAATTACAGTTCTAGTTTATATCACCGTTGGGCAGAAAAATAAAAGAACTATAACAATTAATGTGGCGACACATGATTACAAACAACGTTGGTCATTATGTAATCATGTGTATACATAATGCCAAAATAATTATAAAATTCTCTAATTAAAATATCTCGTTGGTTCAATTTTAATCAGAGACCGAATTTATACCGAAACATGAGGAATCATCATTAATTGAAACAGTGCACAAAATGAAATAAAATAATAATCATAAGACTTAATCATAAAAGCACTTTACAAAATGGGGAAAAATACTTTTAGCAATTAACATTAGATTTAAACAGTAAACAAAATTAGAAAATCATTTTGTAAAAAGAAAATGCACTTGTTCCTTTGGGCTCGGCCACTTCATTATTCCCGCCTCGGCCTCGTTCGCCCACGCGTTTCGGCTGCAAGACTCACGCGACGTCGCGACCCTTTAGCAAAAGACATGACGACGGTGGTGTTGGATCCGATCGTCCTACCAAATCGTCTGCTGCAATTACTTACGAATCGAAGACGCGATCCGTCGGATCTAATCGAATCGGTGTGGAGCGAATTTCGCGACGTATAAAACGGGTGGCGACACCAAACCCTAACCCTAATCTCATTTTTTCCGATCCTCCAAAAACGCTACCGCAGCTGACGCGACGCACGCGAGAGAAGTGGCGCGCGACGAGGCTCCTGCCGCAGCCAAGGCGGCGGCGTGAGTCGGCGCCGCCTCTTCCTCGGCTGCGGCAGCGGCGGCGAGGTCGCGCGCAGCCGCCGAGTGGAGCCGGTGGCGCCCGAATCGGAGGAATCTCCAGATCCAAAAGCGTAAGTATTCCGCCTCCTAATGTCTCCGATCTAAGTTTGAGGTTTGGGGTTCTTCGGGTTCGACTAGGTTTGATCCTCCTTCTACTTGCTAAGCCGAGCCGTCAACCATTAGATCCGGTCGAAAAATAGACTCTGTTGGGCTAATCGGGTTCAAAGATGATCTAGGAAAGGCTCGATACCATTGTTAATTTTATTCGAGAGTAATCACTTAAACTAAAACATGCATAAGCCTAGATCATAAAGGAACACCGTAATACATGATTGAGGCAAGCATGTTACACTGTCATGGTGGTACACAGCGGACCTCACCCCTGGCCAAGCTCAAGCTAGCTAGGCTACACAACGCGCTTGGCGCCAGCGACCCTAACATTATTGCTACACTGGAGCTCCTCCACCCTGGACATCATGAAGTTGTCCATGCTCTGTGACGTGTTGTGCAGAGCTCACAGCTCCTGCTTCCTTAACTGTGGTCGTTGTAATGCTTTGTTCCTCACTACCACCACCTACTCGACGTAACGCCTACCACATTTCAAGTTTGTTATTTTTTCTTTTTTAGTTGGTTCTTCATTGTATCAAGTTCTTGAATTTTCAATATTTGTTTCATATTTTCATAATGGTTGCTGTCCGAATTGGTTCTTGACAAAGATTCTTGATCAAGTTAACATTTTCACAAAGTCTAAGTCTCTACAAAATATATCCACATATTAGAGATAAACTCTATAACGGTTATGAACTCCGCAACCAAGATTTAAAGGAAGTCTAATACCCTTTATTGCGACCAAATTGGTCAACAACCGCTTTGAGCCATGAAATGACTAGCTATGGGCACCGTCCGACTCGCTATATGGTTTTGGGCGATCCTCGACCAAATAATTAGTCGAAAGACGGATGCTTCCCACGTGACTAATGTGAGAGCGATTATTGGTGTATCCGCAACTTATAATTGTTGGCTAAGAGACGTGATACCAAGACTCAACAAAAGAACGTGTGTGAAGATTAGAGACGTCTTTACCGGCAATAATTGCCACCCCTTCAATACCTATAAAAGGGATAGCCATATATTTTGTAATAAGCACGATCAACATTCATGACGACTTCAAACGATCATTCAGACGATTTCCCCGTTGTATTATCATACAAACAATTAGTGTTTCCATAACAATAAAGGTCTTCGTTTTGATAGTGTTTCCATATCATTTTCCCCGATAAGCTCGATAGGGAACCCCGTGTTCCGATCATCGACAGTTGATGCTAGAAGGAGGGTGCTACAAACTCGAAGATCATCATCGTTGTGATGTTCTTGCATCCTCACCAATGGATGAGGAGAACTCCTTCGATCTCACCAACTATGTCCACCTCACATCTGAGAACTATGTCCACCTCACAAAGCATGCAAATGTGACTTCTACCTCGAGTACGTTCCCGAGGGAAAATCTTCGCCGCCTTCAACGCCACACGTTAGGAGTGAGGCGGTGGGGACATCAGTTCCACACTCAAGCAACTCCGAGGGCAGCTATATTCCAACTCATGTCTTAACTGGAGAGACAAGTTACCACGATGTCGGTATGATGGCGATTCATGACGATCTCGATGACACATACTATGTTGAAGCGCTGGAGGAATCGTCTCCAAAACATCTACCCCCATCTACTCTGAGGTCTCAATCACACCCTCCTCCGATGAGGATAGGACGTTCTCACCTCTATCTACTCCGAAGTTTCATGAATGTGCGCTTGTTAGCGCCAACGAGACCAATGAACAATGGGTGGCACGTGAACAGCGTGAGGCCCAAGAGCAGGCCGAACGTTTGGCGTAGGAGCAACACAATCAACTTCTCGTTACCAAGCAGAAGGGGACGAAGGAGGGTCGTTGCCAGTACCATGATAGCATGCCAGGGACATCCAAGAGGTCTACCATCAACACGAGTGGTGAACAACGTCTGCCAACCACGCCCTAGGTCACCCCGAGGACGACAATAACAAATTTAAATATTGTATTGCACCTTCATAAGCAAAAACTCCCATCGACAAGGTGCACACACTTTCAAGTTCCATTGCTAACTACCACATGGGAGAAAACGATGAACGAGGCCTTTTGGACATTAGTTCATTGGCTGTCAACCTGCAAGAGGCTATGCAGAAGCTTAGAACCTTTCGTTGTCATCGAGGTCTCAAAGTAGCTCTAGAGCAGACTACTCTGCTTCTAGCCATCATTGTCGCAGTAATAACCTTCGCCAAAAAGACGATCCGCCTCAGCAAAACATGTTTGACAGATTAGGCCCAGGTGAGCGCTCTAACAGTGGTCGCATAAGGCCTCGTTCTCCTAATAATTACGATGAAGGTCATAATGTCCGACCACGATTGGGGCCATACATAAGGCGCAAGGCTTTCTCACCCGGGCTAAGAGATGTTGACTGGCCTGAAAAGTTCAAGCCAGAACATCTGGAGAGATTCAATGGGACACAAAATCCCTCAGAATTCCTCCAAGTCCAATATCGTTGTCCAAGCTAGGGGTGGTGACGAAAAGGTAATGACAAACTATTTACCTACTGTGCTAAAAGGATTTGTTTGAACTTAGTTATTTAACCAACCAGAAAATTATATATTTAGTTGAGAAAATGTATGCCATGCCATTATCTACAACTTTAAAAGTTGTTACACAAAACCCGAGAAGAAGAATGATTTACATCGTCTTTGTCAAACTTCCAGAGAAAATCTACGTCAATTTGTTAAAAGATTTGTAGAAGTACGAAATACTATTCCAATATATTACTGACGATTATGTTATTCAAGCAGGCAGTGCAGTAGGATGACAAGTTGGCATCCAGGTTGGGTGATCGACGGGTGGGGCCATAGGGGACTTCTCCCCAAATCAAAACAGAGGAACAGGGGAGCGACTCCAGTTTCTTTGGACAACGAGGGACGACTTAGGTAGCGTGGGCAACGACGGGAATGGGTCGGCGGGGTATGGGGACTCTCTCGAAGGTGACGACGCAGTTAGATATGCACGGCGGCGGAAAGCAAAGGCGGACAGTGGCGACAACGGATCGATTGCGCTCACTAGGAATTGGTGTGTGCATGAGCACCAGGGTTCTTTGGGGGGTACATTGACACTCAGGTCTTGGCCGGAGGTGTTCGGTGGTGATGAGGCGACAGTGGCCGACTTTGTAGAAGAAGATGGCGGCGGTGGCGGTGCTATGGTGGCGGAGGGGTGAAATTGGTGTGGGATAAGCAAAAAGGAGTGGAGGTGGTGCTAGTTGCGAGAGGAATTTGGTAGACACTCACAGAGGCGGCGGATCGAGGCGGTGGCATGGCGGCTGGTCTTGAGGAGAAGATGGTGTCGCGGCAGCGTCCCGTCAGGATGAGAGGAAGAGAGGGGAGGGGGAGTTGAGCGTTATTGGAGTGCGAGAGGAGGCGGACTTGGTGATGTCGACGATGATGACAACGGCTGACACGCAATGGCTCAGGCGGAGTTGAAGCGGACGTGCCGGAGGCGGTGTGCAAACCGATAACACAGGCTTCACGAACCAATCTAAACGAAAGAATCATGAAGTTGAAACCTCCAGGATTCACGGGAATTACAGAAACAACGCCCCTCCAACTCTTCACGCAAGCACACAAACCCTGGATAGATTTTAAGTCACGCACACTTGTATGCCACGATAGCCATCACAACGTTTTCTGTATATTTCTACAAAGTAAACGTCTACTTGTACAAGGCCTTGTGGCCTGGCCTTTTATACGGCCTTACATGCACGACCGTGACTCAAGAAAAAAAGAACAAATTAGACTCAGACTAAACTAATTGATCGACTCACATGCTGATAAGGAAAAACAAAATCTAAAGCAGCCAAAAAATAATAATGAACCGACCCTGATAGCAACACGGATTTAGATGTAGAGGCGGATTGAGCCAACAAAAAATGACGCTTGGTGCTTGATTTCTAGCTCGACTCCATTGTGTTTCTTTCCTGGCTAGTAAGCCCCCATATGTCTGCCATGTACTATACACAATTTAGCAACTACATGTGTTGTACTCTTTCCAGGCATGCACAGATCTCCACGTGTTAGGGCTAGATTTTTCTTCCCCTCATCTTGGCCGGTACTTCTTTTCTCATACGTCGCAAGGCACGATACATAAGTATCTGCAACATATTCACCTCCCAGGCATCCTGCCTCTCCTCCCTCTCGGCATTAACGACAATTTCTCCAATTTAAAAAGATTGAACACCATTTGTAGCACTAACATTAGCAACTGATTTATAATCATAAATCGGTGTTGTTTGGATGACTTGTGCATCAGTAGGGATAGAGCTGACAAGCAAGACACACTATCAGGGAGGGAGAAAGAAGACTTCTCCCCCGTGGGCCCCACCTACAAGTTATCTAACTTGCCCAGTTTACCATCTTACGTGGCAAAACCATTCACCCATGATATCACATAGGCAAAAATCACCGTGCAAAACCGGATTACGGGTTATATGGACGAGATCACAAAGTTTAGGATGCTAAATACTCGATTTTAATGTTGGATGTGCTTGACGGAAAGCTTCAAAATCTGACAAAAAATGGTGATGCTATCGGGACAAGGGTTTAGGTGTTTGAGAGAGGAGGCCGAGGCGCATCCTGTGACGCGGTTGGCGCAGCAAGTGGATGATCGAAGAGGGAGGTAGAGGGAGGAGGTGGCATGGGCGGGGGCGGTGAAGAAAAAGGGAGCTCGCGGTGGCTTCGGTCGGGGAGAAAGGGAAGAGGGGAATGGAAGGGGAGGAAGAGGAAGAGAGAGGGATGTGCGCCTTTTATAGAAGAAGAAAAGGAGGAGTAGCACGGATGGGAGGGCGTGCAGGCGCGCACGCCTTGAGCGTGGATCGCCGAGCGGTCGAGGCAAGACGCTGTGGATGGGCGCGGGGGCATGGGCATGAAGGCGGCACGCTAACAGGCAGCAGACGAGGGGAATGGCGGCATGGGCTTGACTGGCAGCATGGGTAAACTGCCAGTCAAGGAAGAAGAAAAAACAGGTGTAAGATCGAGGTGGCCGACTAGATGGGGTGAATAGGCGGTTTTTTTAAAATCTTTCGGGCTAAAACCAATTAATAATGCGGAAGCTAATAACAAATTGGTTTTGCACAATTAAAACCTAAATCAACTAGGCTTCCCTAAGTACACAAAAAATATGAATACAATTCAATGATAGCAATCACACAATGATATATAAACAATTAAAACATGTAATATAAATTGCTCAAAGTAAAGCACAAGACAAATAAAGATGACACGATTATGTTTTACCGTGGTGTTCGGAGACTTACCGGTCTCCCCTAATCCACGTTGGACCGGCTCTAATAATTAAGTCAACATCTCCGAGGTAAGTCCAACCACTTGGATCGGTTCCAAACCGAACTAACACCTTACTCCACTAGGCCTGCTCTTCCTCCACTCCGGAGATGACGAGCACCAAACCACTCACAACCACGTCGGGCATTCTCACAAGCTTCTTGAGAAGATCACCGGGCACGACGCCTCCACGCCGTCTAGGTGTCGACAAACACCAAGAGTAACAAGACTCAACTTTCACTTGAACTAATCAAGTGTCAATACTCAAGTGGATACACAATCCACTACCTAAGGCAACACATGCACTTAGGATTTGCTCTCAAATCTCACTAAGTGCAACACATGCACAAAAGAGAGGAGAGGCTTGCTCTTAGCTCAAGAGAGTGTCTAACAACACTAGAACACTTTACAATGGCAGCAACAACTATCCCCAACCGACCAAGGTGAATATTTATAGCCCACACTCAAAAACTAGCCGTTGAGAGAAAGATTCCCTCGAAACAGTGCAGGGCCGGTTTGACCGCCAACTAATGGCTGGTCGAACCGCCCATGCCCCAACGGCTATAAAATTAGCCGTTAGGCATTCGGCCGGTCGGACCGCCAACTAATGGCCGGTCTGACCGCCGCCAAATCGGTCAGATCGCCAAGGCTGGCCAGTCCGATCGCCCGAGTCAAAATCGTCTAAGTCCCAAAATGGTGCTTCTCTGAAAATACGTTCTGTACGAACCCCGGAACTTCCGCACACCAGTAGTTCCGTTTTCAAAACGGCGGAACTACCGCACAGAGAATCCAATTCAAACGAAATCAGTCGGACCGCCAACAGCACAGCGGTCGGACCGATATACCACCGGTCCGATCGGTGACCACTGGCGGTCTGACCGCCAGACCACATAGCCAAACACATTGGCTTCACATCAAATGGCAAAACACATTCGCCTATTTGCGTGCAATTCCAACAAGGTTTCAAAGATGATATTCTCAGTAGGTTACAAAACACATTTGCCAACCTTTAGAATACTCATCACAAGGAATAAGGTACATGGACTTACATCATTTGCAAAACACATTTGCAAACTTAAGTCACATGCTACAAGAAATCAAACATGAGCTTCGACTATTTGCAAAACACATTCACAAAATAACAGTATCATGCCACAATGCTAAGGTGCATAGACTTCAACCATTTGCAAACTATAGTCCCATACTACAAAGATTAAATGCATGAGCATTATTCATTTGCAAAACACATTCGCAAATAATAGCTCCATGCATAGATGCGCTAGAGCAAATACAATGAGCTATCAACACATGACTAACTCATGCTACTAGTCAAGACCCCTCTTAATAGTACGATAATCTTATACTAGCAATCCGGTCTTTCAACCAAATACCAACACCGGTACAAGACTAGGAACACATCCTTAGCCCTAGCTAGTCATACCTTTGCCTTACATCTTCTTGAAGCTTGATGACGCACATAAATACTTCAACTCTGGGTTCTTGACTTTGACAATCATCAATACATGATGATTCCTTCACTTCGGATCTTGTCTTGAACATCATCAACACATGATGATTTCTTCATCCCGAGTCTTGATATGCATTAACACATGATGCATTCCTTTACTTGACCTCTATCAACACATGATGGGTCTTCTCTTGATTTGATGTGCATCAACACATGATGCAACCTTTACTTCAAGTCTTCATATGCATCAACACATGATGCATTCTTCACTTGAATCTTGACTTGATGATCATCCCAAGTCTTCATCATCCTGGAACAAAATCTATACATCAAACTCATGGAAAATATTAGTTCCACGATATGATTATCATTAATTACCACACCATACCATTAACTCATAATGGTGGGACAAGATACCTCTATCTTTCCTCTTTGGTAATTGATGATAACCATTTCAATTATACATAAATTGATTTGGATAAAAGTAACACGTTATGAGTATATGTAAACTACACAAGTCATATATATACTCATAACACGAGTATGCGATAACTACACAAGTTCTACATACTCAAAACATGAGTATATGAGAACTACATAAGTTCTATATACTCAAATCATGAATATACAAAACCACACAAGTTTTGTATACTCAAAACAAGAGTATACAAGAACTACACAAGTTCTATATACTCAAAACATAAGTATACAAAAACTACACAAGTTTTGTATACTCAACCAGATGTGTTTCAAAGTAAAGATCCCAAATATACGTGGAACACTAAATATGGATCAATACAAATGAAACCACAAAATATAGAGTGAGCTCCTCTAAATGTGTGCATACACATATGTGTAAAGAAAACATATGCATATATTCAAGATATACTTATGGTGGAGTTCAACTTATATTTTGGATCCGAGGAATGCAATATTATATAAGAGTATAAGTTGAATGCATACCTCGTTGAATTTTACCTTTATATCCAAATGAGACTACATACTATATATAGCAATATAAATATTAGTCTCACAATTAGATTTATCATTTATCACCAAAACACTCCATTAACTCATAATGGTGGGTCTAGATTCTTCAACATGAAAGAGAAAGAGAACAAAGAGAAAATAAAAGAAAAGGAAAAAAAAGAAAATCCAGAAAATAAAATAAATTAAAGAAAATCTCTTGGAACCTGAATAGACTGAATAAAATAATTTTAGATTTAATTGAAGTTTATTTTAACCATTTTAATTTTTTTCATTTTATAAAATTTTAAATTAAGCTTTAATTAAATCAATAAAATGCGAATAAATATTTTTATTTTTAAAGCTTCAAAAAGGCTCTGAAAAATAGGATGTACACACGGTGAGGCGACAGTGTGGTGAATATTAGGTTGGGAGGGGTGGCGTGGCGGGGGAGGGGGAGAAGGCGGTGCGGTGAGGCAGTGAGGTCTCTACTAGCCGCGCGGTGGGGGATGAGGGTGGAGTCAGAGGAGGAGTGCAAAGTTGCGGCTGACGCTGGAGAAGAATGCTAGGAGGGCAGTGGCGCATGAATGAGAGAGACAGAGGGGAGGGAAGCGGTGGGGGAGGGGTCATGGAGGCTGGTGGAGCTAGCTCGTTGCAAGGAGATAGCGTTGTCTAGCATTTTCCTTAATTTTAAGCATTTTGGTTTCACTTGGGAGTGACCATGTTTTACTAAAACACTTATTGTCATGTTGTTTTCGGGTGTGTATTAACTAGGAAGTGTTGTTGTTTAATCATAACAGCAAACTCTTAGTTGACACGATGATGTATTTTCACATGGTTATTTGTAGACTCCACGCATGACACTACAATCAAATAATTTCTTCACATCCACAAAATAGCATAGTACAAGTGCACAGCATATAGCAAGATAAATATATCACCAATATAAATATATCACCAATATAAATATATCACAAAACTTTAAACACCTGCACGTAATATGACAAAATCATTTTAATTTTCGCTACAAATTTTAACATGTAAATCCCTACATATAATTATAAATTACAGCAAAGGTATTGGGTTAAAAACCTAATTTTTTATGTGAGGAAAACACAAATAACCTAAAAAAAGAGAACATATATGAGATATCTGAAACGGGCTAGGCTCCTTCACTGGACCAAACGGAAAATTTAAAACACCAGAGAAAACGGGCCAGACTCCCTCAACACTTATTACGCCGAAAAGTCGAATAAGAAAGCCCAAAAGCGCAACTCGCCGTCACCACCCCCTCCGATCCGAAGAAGGCTTCAAAATTTCTCCGAGAATCTCCTCCCCACCTCGCCGCCCAAAACCAACACTCCCCAAAACCCTCCCCGCCGCCTTCCCGCCGCCGCCGCCGAAGGCGACGAGACCACCATGGCCGCCGCCGCCGTCGCCCGTAGGATCGCCGGCACCGAGGTACCCATCCCTGGCTCCGACAAGCTGCGGTGGATGGACCTCACCGTCCCCTCATCCCGTTCCTCCGCGCCGGCGAGTCCCTCCGATCTCTTCGTCTGCGTACCCCCGCGCGCCGCCTCGGGGTGCCACCTCATATCCCCCGGCGACTCACAGTGTTACCTCGCCTGGTTCGTGCTGTCGCTTACTCGCTTCTCCTCACTGCCTTGGAGCTCTGTGGAGTTTTTATCCGCCATTTTTGTTCTGTTAGAACTATTGGTGTAGTTGTGCTATCTGGACGATGTGAAGATTTTAACTAAGGGAGTTTGAGCATTGGGAGTCGATTTTGCTCTTATTTTCGGCTCGTTGTGGAACTGCACTGCGCATTCTATTGCTGTGGTTATTGCCACGTTCAGAGAAACCCTAGGTTTATGGCAACTCAATATAATCAGTAGTCCATGAAATTTCCACTACGTTAATTCACGTCAATTTGCTCCTGCATTATCGAGCATTGTACCATCATGCCATGGTGGAGGCCCAGCTCCGGTGCACGGCATTGGAAATATGCATGACATCAGCAAGACGCTGACATGGTGGCACAACAGCACTAATAGACCGTAGCAACCATTTACGCATAAAATGTTAATTTCCAGCCACAAAGTTGTATCCTGATAGTCCAGTAGAGTTCCTTACTGAAGCAATTTATATAGAAAATCTGACAAAGCAAGGCCTTTAATGTAACAATAGATAAACCCCGGCACTAATTTGGAGGAACTTCTGTTAAGCTACTTGCAGTCCCTACATTCCCTACACTTGTATCCTGCTACTGATAAAGCATGATGAACTAGACCTCCTGCAGAATTTTAGAGCCATCACCATGATGCTATTTTAGCCTCATGGTGAAGTGATTTTTATGAACCAGCTAATATCCAACATTACTATATATTTTTTTGAAAAGGCCAGGAACATGTGATACTAACATGACAATTTTACTGGTGGATGTTATTTTTCTAAAGGAAGAAGATGGTTTCTGTCTTACAGGAGGCTTCATGAGGAACACCAAAATGTGCTAGAGGTCATTGAACTCTGTGCTTCCAAGGAGTTCCCAAGCTCTGGACTGCGGATGGTATTCCAGGAGGCGCTATGTCCATTCGCTTTTTTATGTGAACGTGAGGTTGGCTCGTTAAATGTAATGCTCAATAATTTTCTGGAACATTAGTATGCATGCGACTAGAGTAATCACTTCCGTGGTAATGCAGGGTGGCAGGCGAGGTGAGGTTGGATATCTGCTATATGCGCTAACTGTTTCTGGAGTTGCTCTCTTGTGCCACTTACGCAGCCCATTTTCCTATGTATCTGGTTCAATACTGCCTCAAGATAAAATAGTTGAATTTAACCTTCAAACCCACGCACAGAGCGCTAAGGTTACAGCTGTAACAGCAAAGTCAGGATGTCTAGTGATTGGGCGGCAGGATGGGTCAATCTGCTGTTACAGTCTTGGCAAATTAGCTCCCAATTCACCAGGCAAGTACTCTAATGTCAATTCACAGTGGCAAACTGCCTATGTAAAGTACTTATCCATACGTAATGAGTTCTTGATGATTGGTCCTTCTGAAGCTCTCTACAAGGTTCTCTGAATGTTATTGTCTTTCGCTGTAGGTTTCTCAAATGAGCTACGAGATGATGCTGGAATAGGGCGTCTATGGACTCTCATGTCGAGGTACTTATTTTCTTGTAAAATACCACCGACAATGAAAACACGAGCCCACAACTGAGCTCCACCAAAATTGTTGCTCGAACATATGATTTATGTACAATATTCATACATTGGTAGACTCCGTTGGCATTTAAATTTACTTCCGCAAGTCCGAACACAGCATATACTGTTTATAAATTGAAGTTCACTATACTGCCAAGTGTCAAGCTTGTCTAGTTGATCTACATATCATGGCACATATATTTTGTCTGTTGACCTATTTATGTAATATATGTCTACGTTTGTTTTACAGAACAAAGGCTGTGGGCCCTGTACAAGATTTAGTGACAACTAAACTAAATGAAAGGGAACTGTTATTTGTTCTTCATTTGGATGGAAGTTTGCGCATATGGGATATTTCTAGTCACACAAAACTTCTTAATTATAGTGTTTTCTCGAATGATATTGGAGGTAATTTCTGTACGAACTTAATTGCTGTATGAAGTATTTTCCGCTGAACTGTCATTTATGGTATTATTGTTCCTTGTTAGTGCTCCGTTTTCAACATTGTTCTACATTACATCACATGTAATGTCATTGTAACACTTGTATAAGCCGCAATGTACAATCTGAAGTCATTGCTGCTACTAGCATTGTAGCCACTCTGCTCAAGTTGCATCTAATCTGCAAGTAGATACCATGGCTTGTCTATCCAATGTGGACAATGAATGGTTGTGTCCAGCCGTTGTATTAAACTCTATCCTAGTAATTGGTTAAGTGTGGTAATTATTGGTGATGGTAGCATGGTCTGAGAATGTTTATTTGAGTGAGCTCCATTAAATTTCTTTGACAGAGGAAAGAAATTATGATGAGGGAAAAATGGGAAGATAATGGCTAACATGTGGGGTCTATTTGTTGGCAGAAAATGGGAAGATAATGGCTAACATGTGGGTCTATTTGTTGGCAATAGTTCCTGTCGCGCGGGAGGAAGTGCGCCGCCACGCTTTGCCGCTTGCTGCGTGGAGGAACCCTGCGCCTACTACCGCCGCTTGCCTCGTGGAGAAACCCTAAACTCCCCTCTGTTGTCTGGTACTTGGGCCAAAGCCGATTTGGCCAGCTTGCTTTTCCGGATTAAAAAGAAAAAGAGAGAGAAAAAAACGCTTGGCTCGATCGCCGCCATTGCCCAATACGCTACCAATGGGTACCGCTTCCTTCCTCGCCGCTCGGTGATCTTCGACGGTGTTAACTACACCGATTTCGTGTCCCACATGCGTGGTCTTCGCTTTGGGCGCCCTTCCGCGATGTCACCGTCCGCCATGCCCTACTCCTCCGACGGCTTACGCCTCGTCATTGCACTTCCCGACACCGACAAGGTCGCTATTGAGTCCGCCGCCTTTCTTGATGAGAAGGTCGCCTCGCCTACCAAGAGGCTCGACTCTACATGGATCGCTTGACTACCTACACTCAGCCGTGTGACGACGACGCCGAGCCAGCCGCCTTCATCGCCGCTGTCAAATTTCGCTTTTCTTCGAGATTGTGGGATTTTCATCACCGTCTGTGATGTGGACTCATCTTCGACGGCGCTACGAACCTCTCCGAGATGCCCTCTACCGCCAAGAGTTCGCCAGAGCACTCTCTTCACAGGGTGATGCTACTGTTGACGCCTTCTACGCCTGAGTTTTGCGATCAAGCGCCAATCGACTCTCTTCGCACCGCCGGCCGCCGTTCTTGTTCATGCCGCTTCGTCTGCGTACGACTGAGTTTCAGCGTGTCTACGAAGTTCCTTACTCGCCGCCCCGAAGTTCGAGCAGAGGCGTGCCCGCCTACTTGCACGCCACCGTGTCACTCTTCCGAGGCCCTTACCGAGATACGTGCGAGAGAGACTCGCCGAGTGGTGCCGGCCTCGATGCCACTCCTCCGTGCTCGCCGCCTGTACACCGCTACACCGATCGCTTCACGCTTGAAGACGCTTCCTCCAAGAACCACAGTGGTGGTGGCCGCCCCATCTCGCGGTAGTCGCCCTCGCCGCTTCCTACCGCGACAAGATCGGCTACATTGAGTCTCAAGCTACAAGAAACGCCGCATATTTCACGCCGTTTTTCCTAGCACTGCACCAGTATTTACATCGCCGCCTCATCGACTACTTCCGCTTTCTCACCGAGCGAGGAGATAGCCGGACTTCGACGATCGCTGCCGCCTGTGGTCTTCCTCGATGTGTTCTGCAGGTTCTCGCGATCGACTCTTCAGCACCGAGAAACCACCTCCTACACGCATGTACCTCCCGTGGATCCTTGATTCCGAGCATCCTTCCACATTACTTCCGATTCTTCCACTCTATCTTTGTTACACCTCTTGATTCCCGCCGTTGTTCTTACTGGCGATGGTACCTCTTTCTCATCTCGTCGAGGACCTCTTAACAACTCATATTTTCATGTTCCTTCATTGCTCATGTTCCTCGCCTAACCATGCAAACTTCTTTCTCTTTGGATGACATCGACCTTGGTTATCGGATCATTCTCGACTCGACTTTTGTTGTGTTCAGACCGCCACACGGAGCTCGTTGGTTCGCCCTCGCGCTTTGACTCAGCCGCCTCTCGGGAGCTTGACGGCTTCACCTTCCTTCGCCGCCACCGCCGCCGCGGCCTCTCCGCCTCGCCACCCCGCTCACCGGCTTTTTCCAACAATGGCATCACCGTCTTGGCCATCTGTGTGGCTCTCGCCCGCCGCCTTTAGTTCGTCGTGGTCTTCGGGTCTGCCTCGAGACGTGTTCTACATTGTCGGTACGTAAGTTAGGAAAACAACTTGACTTCCTTATCCTCATAGTGAGTCGGTGTCTCAACGCCCATTTGATCTTGTTCATTCGGATGTTTGGGGTCCGGCCCTTCGTTTCGAAAGGGTCATCGATACTATATCATATTTATAGATGATTTCTCTCGCCACACTTGGATATATTTCATGTCTTCTCGTGAGCGAGGTCTTGTCTATCTATAAACAGCTTGCCACTATGGTTCGCATACGCTTCTCCACTCCTATTCGTGTCTTTCGTGGCCGACTCTGGCGAGTACCTCTCTCACCACCGCTAGCTTCTTGCCGAGCAGGCACTCTCGCCGCCTTCTTTGTCCCGTGCTCATGCTCGAATGGTGTTGCCGAGCGCAAGCATCGCCACCTCCTTGAGTCGGCCGCAATCGATGATTGCCGCCTATTCCACCTCACTTTTGGGCGAGGTCGCTTCCACCGCCACTTATCTCGCCAACATCCACCTTCTTCTCGCTTCTTCAGGCGCAATCCCTATTGAGCGCCTCTGTCTCCTTCTTCGACTACTCGCCTTCGCTCGCTTGGTTGCGCTTGCTACGTTTCCTCGCCTCGAGAACGCACCAAACCGACCGCCACCCATTGAGTGTGTCTTTCTGGGGGTGCAAGGTCGAGCACAAGGGCTATCTGCTTTGGGATCCTCGTTGGTCGACGGATGCGGATTTCTGGATGTGACTTTCGACGCAGTCTCGCCCCTTCTACCCATGTCCTCGCTCTCCTTCGACTTCCTCTGTGGAGTCTCTGCTTTTTTGACCTTTCCGGATACACCTATCTCATCTCCACATATTTCTCCTGTGGCCTCTCCGCCGCTGTCGCCGCCGCTTTTGCGTCTCCTGCGGCTCCTCGTGCTCCCCGCTACACTCGCCTACACTCGTCGACCTCGATTGAGGATCTTCCAGATAAGCCCACTTCTCCCGATGTTTCATCTTCTTCGATGCTTCATCTTCCCCGATGGGCCATCTTCTCCTCGCTACGCCTCCGCGATCGCCACGATTCGCCGCCTGCTTTTGCCTTTTGCGGGCGCAGCTACTTGTGAGCTCGCCTCCTACCAGATGTCATCACTCATCCCGAGTGGCAGCATGCCATGGCCGAGGAGATTGTCGCCTCGAGCGCATCGGGTACTTGGGATCTTGTTCCTTTTCCATCTCACTCGCCCCATCACATGTAAGTGGGTCTATAAGATTAAGATTCGCCTGATGGTTTCTCTGAGCGCTATAAGGCGCGTCTTGTTGCTCGTGGCTTCCAAAGAGAGCATGGTCGTGACTACGACGAGACTTTTGCCTGTGGCCCACATGACCACCGTCCGCACTCTTCTTTCGGTGGCGCCTGCTCGCCATCGGGTCTGCTTTCAACTTGATGTCAAGAATGCCTTTCTTAATGGCGAAGTTGCGTGAGGAGGTCTACATGCATCCGCCTCCGGGTATTCTGCTCTCGAGGGCATGGTCCGCCGCCTTCGCCGCTTCTCTATGGCCTTAAGCAAGCCCTCGTGCTCGGTTTGAGCGCTTCTCCTGTGGTCACCGCCGTTTTTCAAAGAAGTGATCATGATCTCGCGCTCTTTGTCCACACTTCGCCTCGTGGTCTGACTCTTCTTCTTCTCGTATGTTGATGATAAGATCATTACAGGAGATGACTCGAGTACATTGCCTTTGTCAAGGCTCGTCTTAGTGAGCAGTTCCTTATGTCGGATCTTGGTCCTCTTCGTTACTTCCTTGGGATTGAGGTTACTTACACCCGGATGGTTTCTTTATGTCCCAAGAGAAGTATATCCAGATCTTCTTGATCGCGCCTCCTCACTCGACAGCCCCTGCTGAGACTCCTATGGAGCTCAATGTTCACCTCCGACCCTCGATGGCGAGCCTCTTCGATCCGACTCGCTATCGCCATCTTGTTGGGAGTCTTGTCTACCTTGTCGTTACTCGTCCGATATCACTTATCCAGCTCACATTCGAGTCGGCTTGTTTCGCTCCCACTCAGTCTACTACACCCACCTTCTTCGAGTTCTCGCGATACCTTCGTGGGACTATCTCTCGCCGTCTCTTCTTTCCACGCCCACCATTACATGCCTTTAGGCTTATTCGGATGCTACTTGGGCGGCGATCCTCCGATCGCGGTCTATCTCTCCATCAGTGTTTTCTTGGTGGTTCGCTTATTGCCCGGAAGACGAAGAAACAGATCGCAGTGTCCCGCTCGAGTCAGAGGTGAGTTGCGAGCTATGGCTCTCTTGACACAGAGATTACTTGGCTACGGTGGTTACTTGAGGATTTTGGTGTTTCACATTACACCGACTCTCTCTTGTCGACAAAGACAGTGCTATCGGTATTGCTCTGACCACCGTGAAGCATGAGCTCACCAAGTATATTGGTGTTGATGCTTCCTTCATGAGGTCTTGTGTGCATGATCAGGTGATTGCTCTTCAGTATGTGCCTTCAGAGCTTCAGATAGCGGATTTCTTCACGAAGGCCCAGACTCGAGCACAGCACGGCTTCTATCTCTCCAAACTCAGTGTTGTTGATCCACCATGAGTTTGAGGGGGGTGTTAGAGATATAGTTAGAGATATATTTGTGTTAGAGTAGGATTCTAGATTTGATTTGGTTTCCTTATCTGTAACATGTATTGTGTATATATATTGGCCAATTGGCCCCTGATAATACAAGTTGCATATTCCAACAAATTTTAGTGTAGGCGTGCTTTGTTACTGTCTCACAGTATAACAGCCACTTCTGTAATCATCCCTTTTTGTTTGGTAACCTTGGGTTCAAACAGGATATGTTTTAAGCTTTGCTTGCACGTGTTTTGGAATCTCTTCTTGTTCTTGAGTAGTGCCGTTGTATTAAAGTTTTTCTCTTTATCTTCAGGCCAATCGTCTAGGCTATGGGTTGGTGAGGCCGATGATGATCAAGAGCTGATATCTTTGGCAGTTCTGCATCAAGGCACTGTGGTATGTCAAGAATGATGTCTCACCACTGAATTTACTTTCTCGTCCGCAATGCACAAATTTTCCTGCTGTACCTTTTCATTTGACATATAAAACGTGAGAGCAAAACCTGAGGTTGTAGAACTAAATCGCTAAATCCTCTGTCCAGAAACAGAATGTTCTAGGTGTAATGTGAGTTGAAGTTGGTGTATCAGGTCTACGCACTATGCGCCCAGACACCTCCAAACTAAAGAAAACTGTGCGTTGCCACTTGCCAGTGATTTGTTCGATCTCACTGTAATGAGAGCGAAGAGAGGTTTAAGATTTACTATGGTCATCGAGCAAGATGAGTTGTAGTTGGACAGATAGGGTGATGTTGTTTGTGGCTTGAATTTCACAGAGTGCTGGGGGTGGGGTTTGAAATGCTGAAATACATCGACTGGTGGGAGAGCATGGAGTTGTATCGAGGGAGTTATTGTATTGTAACCAAGGAGTACTAACAAATTATTATTAGTAAATCAGTGACATGCATGACTGGTAAAACATGGTTTGCTCTCAGTTTTATAAGATAGGGATATATTGTTTGCGGATTATATCATCTGGATATGTAGGGTGAAATAATGTTTTTTTTTGTTTCCATGCAATACGGTTTATTTGTTGTTTTCCAATTGCATTTTCCTTTGCTAATCCGTTGCAGTAGTTTCCAGTTCTAGATAGTAGATAGTCTCTTCATGTAAATGTTCTATTGGTAGATGCAACCACCTATGGGAAACTGTTTGCTCTGCTCGTGCTCTTGCTAGTGACTTTATGATTTTCTTTGCCTATTGTGGATCATTATCACATGACATAATGTTTTGGAAACTGTTATTTTCTCTCATCATTTTTTTGCTTGAAGTAGCTGACTGGTTTGCATTTTAACATTGTAAAGGTTCCAGCTTGTGATCGCGTTGATGTATATAGCTTCAGTTTTGGTGCTGGCGAAAGGTTCTTGTTCTCCCCTGAACCTTCGATTTCTGCTATACCTTTGCTTGAGGTAAACAAGAGCGCCACCATGGATGATATTTGATTCATATTATTTGGTCCGCGTGCATGGTAAAGTATACGAAGGAAACTGCATAAGAATTCTGATTACCATAGAACGGGGAAGCTTGTATTATATTTAAAGTGTATCTTTTAAATTTTGTCCATAGATGCAGTGCATTATCCTTATGCAGTTATTTACCATCTCTGCAGCAGGATATCATAACTCATTATTTACTAACCACTGTATCATGGTTATTAAGGCGGTAAGGCGAGACGACTCATCCCTCTCATACCTTTTAAGCGGTAAGGCGCGAGGCGAGGCGACGCCTTACACATCCTAAGGTGACAGTGCAGAGCAGTAGGTTAGAAGCAGAAGCCAGCAGCCAGCAGGCTGGAAGACCGCAAAATATCACGGCAGCAGGTTAGAAGGCCGCAGAAGATCCGGCGGCCCGCTGCCCCGCCTGCCCGCCTGCCTTCTATTTCTCCACGCCCCGACTGCCTTCTCGTTCCCCACGCTCGGCCGAGCGCGTGCGCCTCCTCCCTGCTGCTCTTCTCCCACGACGCCTCGCTGCCTCTCCTCTCCCACAACGCCGAGCCGGGCCGCCTCCTCCCTGCTGCTCCTCTCCCACAACGCTGAGCCGCGCCGCCTCCTCCCTCAACGCCGAGCCGCACCGCCGCCTCCCTACTGCTCCTCTCCCACAACGCCACCTCCTCCTTGCTCCTCCTCTTCCACTGCGCCACCAACAACTAGGAGCCCCAGATCTCGTGGCCGTGGTGGTGGCGACGAGCGGAGAGCAGCGACCACAATACGAGCGGAGAGCAGCGACCACGGCGACGCAGTGATGAAGAGGAGTGATGACGACGGCTTCGGCAAGCAGCAACCACGGTGGCGGCGATTGTAACGACGGGAAGCAAGGCAGTGGCTTATGTTAGCTCTCCCTCTCCTCTTTGATCCAGATCTGGGTTTGGTTGTGGTTGCTGGAGACGGGCGACGGGGATGTGCTGGAGACGGGGACGGGCGACATGCGACGGCAAGGCAGGGTGACGCCTCAACTGTGAGCTGCGCCTTACCGCTTAGGTGTCGCTTAAGCGACGCCTTAATAAGCATGTACTGTATTCAATCTAAACAAGCTTGATTTGCACACCGTCAGAAAGAGAGAGAGAGAGAAACGGGGGGGGGGGGGGAACCAGCATTTTGTAGCTTATCCCATCTAGGAATCACCTCTCATGCCTGCGGGCCTTTTTTTGGTTTGGATTATTGACAATTTGGCATTGGAATCAATAAACTTAAGTTTTCTTTAAGATCATTATCTATTTAATTAATTCAAAATGAATCAGATATGATATACTGGAGAGTTATCTTAATACTTTCCCTAAAAAAGTTATCTTAAGACTTGCCAACTGTTAGAAAGATAAGACTAGGGTTTGCTATTCACAACTATGCATCTTATTCATTAATGGAGGACACACACACACATTGTTACATGGGCCTCATAGGCTACAAGGGCCGAGAGAGAGAGAGAGTAGAATATACAACACTTAACACCCCCCTTCAAACTCAAGGTGGACTAAGAGGATCTGATGCACTGAGTTTGAGTAGATGCAACCGATGATATTCTCGAGTCTGAGCTTTAGTGAATGAATTTACAACTTGGAACTTTGAGGGAACATACTTGAGGGCGATGGTCGACTGCTGACAATGAGATCATGTGAAGGATGCATCAACACCAATGTACTTTGTCAGCTCATGCTTGACTGGATCACTAGCAATCTGAATGATACTTGTATTGTCACAAAAGAGAGGTGTAAGATTGTTACAATGGACACCTAGATCAATCAAGAGTCATCAAAGCCAAATGATCTCTGAGGTGGTAGCAGCAAGAGCTCGAAGCTTAGCCTCTGCACTAGAGTGTGACACTACAGTCTGCTTCTTGGACTTCTAGGCAATGAGCGAAGTATTAAGAGAGATATAGTAGCCAGTGATAGATCGACGATCAGCAAGATCACTCGCCCAAGTGGAATCAGAATAAGTGTGAAGTTAAAGCTGACTTGAACTGGCATAGAACAGACTTCTGGACGCAGTCTCCCTCAAGTATCTCAGTACACGAAGAACATGACCATAGTGGACTGAGGTGGGAGTACTAACAAACTTGCTGAGTACATGAACAATATGAACAATGTCTGGCCTAGTGACAATGAGATAAACAAGACTCCCAACGAGCTGACGATAGCGTGAAGGATCTATCAGTGGTACACTATCTGTAGGTCGAAGCTGTAGGTGGAGCTCCATGGGTGTGGCAGCATTGCGTGTACCAGTCATACTAGAGCGAGCAAGCAGATCTTGAACATAGCGATGCTGAGAGAGGTAGTAGTCATCATTATCAGAATGAACAGCAATCCCCAGAAAATAGCTCATTGGTCCCAAATCAGACATTAGAAATTGTTCGCTCAATTTCTTCTTCACAAAGGCCACATAGTCCATGTCATCTCCTGTGATCAACATATCATATACATACAACAAAAGCAAAGTACAACCCTGCTGAGAAGTGTGAATAAACAAGGCAAGGTCATGCTCACTTGGAGTGAAACCAGTGGCTCAGATCACAGAACTGAAGCGCTCAAACCAAGCACGAGGAGCCTGCTTGAGACCATATAGAGCACGCCTAAGGCGACAAATATAGCCTGTAGGAGACTCGACACCAGGGAGTGGTTGCATATAGACTTCCTCATATCACCATGAAGAAAAGCATTCTTGATATCCATCTGAGATATAGTCCAGGTGTGTACCGCTACAGCAGCAATAAGAGTACGGACTGTGGTTATATAAGCAACTGGAGCAAAAGTCTCATCATAATCTCGACCATAAGCCTGCCGAAATCCTCTTGCAACAAGACAAGCCTTGTATCGCTTTACTGACCCATCTGACTTGTTTTTTATTTTGTACACCCACTTGCAAGTGATAGGAACAACTCCAGATGGTAGCGGAACAAAATCCCAAGTGCATGTAGACTCAAATGCTGTAAGCTCCTCTGTCATAGCCAACTGTCACTCAGGTACACCAGTAGCCTCCTGATAGGTACTCGGCTTAGCTACTGCATCTGCATGAGAAAAACCCCATCTCGCTGGTGGTCGAATAGAAGAACGATCACGTAGGGCATATCGTGATGTAGTAGAACGATCGTCAGAGTCGGTGGTATTGGTTGGAGGGTCAAGTGGAGGAGAGGACGACTGAGGATCAGAAGGAACTCTCTGTCGGCGACTATAGTGAAAAGGGAAAGTGGAAGTGTCAGAAACTGGTGGAACTAGTGAAGGAGGCACATTGGAAGGTAAAACTGGTAGAGAAGGTGTGTCTGGAGTAGGCAAGTCTGGTGAGGGAATGGGAGATAGGCACAAGAAGGAGGTGGAATCTGTGGAAGGAGTGTGATGTATAGAAATATGATAAAAAAGGTGGACGCTGATCAAAAGTCACATCACGAGAGATGTGAATGCGATGTGCTGAGGGATCATAGCAATGATAGCCTTTATGCTCAGGACTATAACCCAGGAAGACACTCAACCAACTGAGCACTCAGCTTGGTATGCTCACGGGGTGCTAGAAGGAAATAGCAGACACAACCAAAGACACGAAGATGAGCATAGCGAGAAGGTGCTCTATACAGAATCTCACCAGGACACTTGTCCTGAAGCTTGGAAGAGGGCTGACGGTTGATGAGATAGACTGTCGTAGAGACTGCCCCCCCAGAAGTGAGAGGGAACAAGGAGATGAGAAGACTACGAGTAGTCTCAATGATGTGACGGTGCTTGCGCTCAGTAACACCATTATGAGCATGAGCGCCAGGACACGAGAGCTGAGGAAGAGTACCCTCAGAAGTAACTGACGAAAGGCTAAAGAAAGACACTCTCCTCCAGAGTCAGAACGGAAAACATGGATGGAAGAAGAAAACTGTGGAAGAAGAAAACTGTGTATGAACCATCTTATCAAAAGACTGATAAATGGAAATCAGCTGAGAGCGATGTTTCATAAAATAGATCCAAGTATATCGAGAGTGATCATCAACAAATATGACATAATAACTATGACCACCCTTTGAAGTAAAAGGAGATGGACCCCATACATCTGAATGCACCAAATCAAAAGAACCAGAATACTGAGAGGTACTACTGGAATATAGAAGTTGTAGCTGTTTTCCCAGCTTACAACCAGTACAATGAAAACTGGACTCAACAGTGACATGACCTAAGGAACCCTGGTGAGCTGGAGTGGTGAGGTGAGCTCAGGGATGGAAATCCGTGGTTAACCGCCTTCTTAGTGGGGCGGATTTGAAATCCCTACGGTTTTTCCGGAGTTTGCAAATTCAAATTTCAAATTTCGAATTTCGATTGATTTTTAAGTAAAATTTAACGAAATTGACCGAAAACTCAGAACCCACGGCCGATTCGCATGCCACCACCGTAAATTGCGCCGGGACCGATTTTTGAATCCTTGGGTGAGCTCCACAAAGATGTCCAAGTCTATGATGCCACTTGCTGAAGGAAGAACCAACAAGAGACTGAGATGATGACATAGCAGAAGACACTAAGGCCTTCGACGTACTGTGGGAAGGAAGATGTAAGGTGTTTAAGACATAGAGACTAGGAGAGTCTCTACGGCGATGACCAGAACCAATCACTCTTCTGCTCTGACGATCCTGAATGAAACAAGAAGAATTATCAAATCCAATGAAACAATTCATATCAGTGAGTTGACAACAGAAAGAAGGTTCATAGATAGCTGAGGAATAAAAGACACATTAGGAACAGAGAAATGAGATGTAGAGAGAATGCCCTGACTGGATCCGTGAAGCAGAGGACCGGATCGATCGGATCTGTGGCTCGGGCGACTAGAAGATGAAACAGAGGACCGGATCCGTGAAGGAGTGATCTCTTCGGCGCCGCGCAAGAGCAGCTTATGCCTGCCGGCCCGAGCGAAAAATCTCTGCTAGCAGAATCCGATGGTGGTGGAACTAGGGGCTAGGGTTAGGGTTGAATGGCTTTGATACCATGTTAGAAAGATAAGACTAGGGTTTGCTATTCACAACTATGCATTTTATTCATTAATGGAGGGGATATATATAGATATTGTTACATGGGCGTCATAGGCTACAAGGACCACATGGGCAGAGAGAGAGAGAGAGAGAGAGAGAGAGTAGAATATACAACACTTACCACCAACCATGGCTACTCTGGAGTTTGAAATATTTGTTTGCATGTTCCTGAAGACAATTTTAGTGCATTATGATCCCTTATATTTGTAAAATATGGCCTTTTCCCATTTTAGGAAGAAACAAATGTTGGGCGCATTGTAGCAACTCATCATAGTTCAGCTATCATGTTAACAGCTTGTAGACGAGCTATGCATGTTCTTGAAGACAATTTTAGTGCATTATGATCCCTTATATTAGCATAATATGACCTTTTCCATTTTAGGAAGAAACAAATGTTGGGTGCATTGTAGCGACTCATCGTAGTTCAGCAATCATGTTAACAGCTTGTAGACGAGTTAATATTGTCAACCTGCTGATGGATAATGCTTTTTTACTCAGGGAAAGCTTGTCGACTTGAAAATAAGCACAAACAAGCTTTGGATACTTAAAGAAGTTGGATCAATGCTCTACGAAATAGTGCAGTATGACTCTGATACGTAAGCGCTGTACTTCATTGTTGTCATCCTGTTCCCTTTTAATCCTTCAGCTGTTGCTAGTTCTCTTCATAATTTTATTGCCTCATGAACTTTCAACTAAGCATTTTTATTCAAATGACATTGATCAAATAGTTCTCTGTTTCTTTAAGAGATCGAGGCTGAGCTTATTTAATTAGTGAGTTCAGCACACAATGTCTAGACATCAGGACTTATATTTTTCTGTGTACTTGTTAGTTATAAAAGGAATCATTGTTGAAAAAAGAAATGATTTCATTTATGCTAAATTTGTTTACCTGGCTAGTTTCATATTTATAATGATTCTCAGTTTCCCGCTGCTCCAGTTCCAGCAAGCAAAATTTAGGTCTATAATTCTATATTATCAATTATATGTTGTTACTTTACACACAGATCTTGATTTAACTAGATGTGGCCATCACGCAGATACTTTTAAGTTGCTGTTAGAATCTTGAGTAATTTATTCCAGTAGAGGTCCCTACATCTGTATCACTCTCTAACCTAGGTCAATGAGAATTGAAATATTCCTGACAGGCCATAAACTTGTATTATATGTTACTCTAGTCTACTTCAAATCAGCTGAGCACTTTCTGGTTATTTCTATATAGTGCCTAAGTAGCTAACGGATAAATGGCACATACTTACGGCCTTACGCACAATTAGGGATTTGCCAGGAATATGTTGAAGTTTATAGACCTAAGTGAAAATGTAGCACATGTTTAGGGTCCTGAGATGCACTTTGTTATGCTGTTCCCCTTCATGTCTATCTGCCACAATATCTATGAAGTATGAAATTTCTGGGCAGTGATACTGGAGAACTTTTATATTAGCTGCTTTGGGTGCCGTATGTGTTAATATAACTTAATGGACATGTGCTGCTCATGCTGCAATATGTTAACCGGGCATGGATAATATGTACTTAGGTGCATTTGCACCCATTATGGTATGCAGATGAGAATTGTCCCAAAAATTGACAAGAAAATTCATTAGCGTTGGACATGTGCACTTGCAAAATTTTATGCACGGATACGTTCATACGTCCACTATACAAAAAGTCAACCAAAGCTGACATAGATAAGTATATAACGGGTCTTGATTGTCTTTTTTTTGTATTTACACATATGATCAACTTGGTGCACACAAATTTGCAAGCATGCATGCACTAACATAACCCACTTTCGTAAATTTTGGAGAATTTTCCAAGTGTACATGTGTATAAATTTGCTTGACAGGTGCATATGCCACTAAGTGCATATTTGCATTTTTCATATTAACCAGTTACTAATTACTAGTTTATTTGTGTATTAGCTTTACTTGATCGTGGGCTTGTTTTTCGCCCACTTGTGTATAATTGGATCAGTCGGCTCTTGTCATCTATTGCTGTGCTCATTTCAATTGTTTCATAGTTGGTGTTTGAGTGCCTTTTCTTATGTAAATTCTAAACCCAGATGCTAAATCGTATCAGGCAGTTTAATAAAGTCTCCAGGTATTTACTTGTAATGTAAAATAACTGCAGTGAGAAAATGTGTTCATATGTGCTACAAGAAGATGCTATCAGTGAGCAATTGTTTCAAAGTTCTGAGAATGCATTGGATGATCTGGTCTGGACAGCTGATTCAATATTCTCTTCCATGAAGGTAACTATAATTTCCTCAAGGTTATTCATAGTTCTAGTCTCATTTGGCATATACAGATACCGTTCTTTGTTGATTGTATTATTTTGTGATTACGACTTTTGTTCAACTTGAATTATGGGCTTGCTACTTCGCATTATTGTTAGGTTTCACAAGCTTCTGATTACTGTTAGGTTTCTTGTGTTCTACTCCATTAAAATGATTAAACTCCTGATGCATGTTTAATTCTAATAAACTCGGTCGTTTAAACTCTACAGATTCTTAAACATTATAATTGTTCTTAAGTATTCTACATTCTCTTTAGGTCATTAAAACTCCAGAGTTTTTTAAACATTATAATTGCTCAAGCATTAAATCTTCTCTTTAGAATCACAAATTAAGAAGTAATTTCTGTATTTCTTTATATTTTATTTACCCACTTTACCAACTGTTATATTTTCTTATAATTTGTTTTATAAGTGTGGTTAAAAACTATGGAACTATGACAAGTGAACTTGTGTGTCAATTTATTATTTGATTAGCAAGTTTTGAACTTGTCTTTTCTTTATCATTTATGAGCTATTATTAGGTAATACTAACTTATTTAACATAGCAGGTTCCTCTGATGAATTGTGCAATTTCGATGGCCTTGGAATAAACTTATGGGACGATATATCTGACTCGAAATCCTCATTGAAGTTCTTAGATGCATGGGCCATATAAACCATCTTCTGGGAGATCTACTGCTGCAATATATTATGAGTCCCTCATCAGTTCTGTTATATCATCTGATGAAATTGCTTATCAGATATTAAAGATTCTAGAGACTGGTTGAGTCATCAATCTTCCTCATCCTCATTACATTACTTGGACGGATGCTTATGTCAAAGAAGGCAGTCAGCTCACAAAAGTCAAAGGAAGTTTTCTATTGAGATGTTACTATCTTTTCATAAGTTGCAATCAAGATCGACATCCTGGTCGGCAGTATTTGATGTGATCGAGCATTTTATGAAGTGTTTGAACATGAACATCACCATACAAGAGTATGAATTGAAGAGAGTTTGTGTTAGGAAAATAGGTGATTAGGGTTTTGATATTCACAACTGTAAATCTTATTCATTGATTGAGAATGTATATATAGACATTGTTACATGAGCCTCATGGGCTACATGGGCCACATAGGCCAAGATAGAGAGAGAGAGTGAGAGAGAGAGATTGTACAACACTCTTAACACCCCCTTCAAACTCAAGATGGATCAGGAGGATCTGATGCATTGAGTTTAAGTAGATGAAGCTGAAACTGTTCTCGAGTCCGAGCTTTAGTAAATAAATCTGTAACTCGAGGCTCTGAGGGAACATACTTGAGGGCGATGGTTGACTGCTGACAATGAGATCGTGTGAATGATGCATCAACACCAATGTGCTTTGTCAGCTCATGTTTGACTGGATCACTGGCAATCTGAATGTCACTTGTATTGTCACAAAAGAGAGGTGTAAGATTGTCACAATGGACATCGAGATCAATAAAGAGCCATCGAAGCCAAATGATCTATGAGGTGGTAGCGGCAAGAGCTCGAAGCTCAGCCTCTGCACTAGAGCGTGACACCGCAGTCTGCTTCTTGGACTTCTAGGCAATGAGCGAAATACCAAGAGATACCGTAGCAAGTGATAGATCGGCGATCAGCAGGATCACTCACCCAAGTGAAGTCAGAGTAAGCGTGGAGCTAACTCGAACTGGTATAGAACAGACGTCTGGACGCAGTCCCTCTCAAGTATCTCAGCACACGAAGAACATGACCATAGTTGACTGAGGTGGGAGCACTGACAAACTGGGTGAGCATATGAACAACATGAGCAATGTCTGGCTTGGTGACAGTAAGATAAATAAGGCTCCTGACGAGATGACGATAGCGAGAAGGATCTGTCAATAGTACACCGTCTGTAAGTCGAAGCTGTAGGTGGAGCTCCATGGGTGTGGCAGCATTGCGTGTATCAGTCATACCAGAGCGAGCAAGTAGATCCTGAACGGACGCTGAGAGAGATAGTAGCCATCACTATTAGAATGAACCTCAATCCCCAGAAAATAACTCAATGGTCCCAAATCGGACTTCATAAACTGTTCACTCAATTTCCTCTTCACAAAAGCTACATAATCCATGTCGCCTCCTGTGATCAGCATATCATCGACATATAGCAGAAGCAAAGTACGACCCTGCTGAGAAGTGTGAATAAACAAGGCGGAGTCATGCTCACTTGGAGTGAAACTAGCAACTCGAATCACGGAACTGAAACATTCAAACCAAGCACGAGGAGTCTGCTTGAGACCATATAGAGCACACCTAAGGCGACAAACATAGCCTGTAGGAGCCTCAACACCTTGGGGTGGTTGCATATAGACCTCCTCATGTAGATCACCATGGAGAAAAGTATTCTTGACATCCATCTGAGATATAGTCCATGTGTGTATTGCTGCAACAGCAATAAGAGTACGGACTGTGGTTATATAAGCAACTGGAGCAAAAATCTCATCATAATCTCGACCATAAGCCTACTGAAAACCACTTGCAACAAAATGAGCCTTGCATCGCTCTATTGAACCATCTGACTTGTTCTTTACTTTGTACACACACTTGCAGGTTATAGGAATAGCTCCAGATGGTAGCGGAATAAGATCCCAAGTGTATGTACACTCTAATACTGTGAGCTCTGTCATAGCCAACTACCACTCAAGTATATTGACAGCTTCCTGATAAGTACTTGGCTCAGCTACTGCACGAGAAAACCCCCATCTCTCTGGTGTCTGAATAGAAGAACGATCACATAGGGCATACCGTGATGTAGTAGAATGATCGTCAGAGTCGGTGGTACTGGTCGGAGGGTCAAGTGGAGGAGAGGAGGACCAAGGATCAGAAGGAACTCTCTGTCGACGACTATAGTGAAAGGGAAAAGTGGAAGTGTCAGTAATTGGTAGAGGAGACACTAGAAGGTGGAACTGGTGAAGAAGGTGTATCTGGAGAAGACAAGTCTGGTTAAGGAATAAGAGGTAGACACAAAAAGGAGGTGGAATCTGTGGAAGTAGGATGTGTAGAAGGATGATAAAAGAACGGTCAACCCTCGTCAAATATCACACCACGAGAGATGCGAATGCGACGTGCTGAGGGATCATAGCAACGATAGCCCTTATGCTCCGGACTATAACCTAGGAAGACACTCAACCGACTGAGCGCTCAGTTTTGTGTGTTCACGAGGTACTAGAAGGACATAACAGACGCAACCAAGATGAGTATAGCGAGAAGGTGCTCCATACAGGACCTCACCAGAGCACTTGCCTTGATGTTTGGAAGAGGGCTGACGGTTGATGAGATAGACTACCGTAGAGACCGCTCCCAAGAAGTGAGAGGGAACAAAGGAGAAAATGAGAAGAGTACGAACAATCTCAATAATGTGACGGTGCTTTTGCTCAGCAACACCATTCTGAGCGTGAGTACCAGGACACGAGAGCTGAGGAAGAGTACGCTCAGAAGAAAGGAATTGACGAAAAGCTGATGAAAGATTCCCTTCCCAGAGTCAGAACGAAAAACACGAATGGAAGAAGAAAACTGTGTATGAACCATCCTAGCAAAAGACTAATAAATAGAAATCAGCTGAGGGCGATGTTTCATAAAATAGATCCAAGTATATCGAGAGTGATCATCGACAAATATGACATAATAAGTATTGACCACCCTTCGAAGCAAAAGGAAATGACCCTATACATCTAAATGCACCAAATCAAAAGGACAAGAAGACTGAGAGGTACTATTAGAATATGAAAGTTGTAGCTGTTTCCCCAGCTTACAATCTGTACAATGAAAACTAGACTCAACAGTGACATGACCTAAGGAACCTTGGTGAACGAGTGGTGAGGCGAGCTCCACAGAGATGACCGAGTCTATGATGCTACTTGCTGAAGGAAGAACCAACATGAGGCTGAGATGATGACATAGCAGAAGACACTAATGCCTTCGATGTATTAGTGGAAGGCAGATGTAAGGTGTCCAAGACATAGACTAGAAGAGCCTCTACGACAATGACTAGAACTAATCACTCTTTTGCTCTGACGATCCCGAATGAAACAAAAAGAATCATTAAATCCAATGAAACAGTTCATATCAGTGAGTTGACCAACAGAAAGAAGGTTCATAGATAGCTGAGGAATAAAAGACATCAGGAACAAAGAAACGAGATGTAGAGAGAATGCCCTGATGAGTAATAGAGCAAGGTGTACCATCAGTAGTGTGAACATATGCAGCATCAGTCACGGACCTACGAGCAACAAGCTGAGAGCTGTCCGATGTGACATGAAATGAGGCACCTGAATCCAAAACCCAAGGATGAGTAGCGCTAGGGGTAGAAGGTGCAACTGAGGTCATAGCAGGCACTGATCCAGAAGTCACAATAGGTGTAGGTGTGACAGTAGTGACTGCTCCAGTAAGTGCTCTCGGAGGCCCAATAGGTGCTGCACGACGACGATCAGATGGATGTTTAGCATAATAATCAACACAGATCGGATGTAACTTGAAGCACTTGTCAACAAGATGACCATTCCTCTTGTAATGAGAACATACCATAGCTCTGGTAGATCTAGACCGCTGTGAGAGACCCAGGACAACATGTGGTGAGGATCCTGAGGTAGGCATAAGCGAATGAAGACAGTCTCCTCCGCAATCAAACTAGCGAGCACCTCAGTCAAGGTCGGTGGAGTGGGATGGTTGAGTAACTAAGTACGAACAGGCTCAAGCTCCGATTGAAGCCCCATCACAAACTGATACAGGAGCATCTGCTGAGCATACTCATCTTTGGCCACACAAGACTGGCAAGCAGTAGCAGCCTTCGATGTCAGACTCTAGAGGGCCAGTGATATGAGTGAAAACACTGTAATACTCCTCCACTGATTGATCCTATTGCTGCTGAATACTATGAAGGTTCTTGAGCAATGTGAAATGAAGAGCACCACTGGACTGAACACATCTCTTCTCTAAGTATGTCCACATCTGCTTGGCTGAAGTATGATACTCAAGACTCATCCTCAAAGAAACATCTACACTCAAAACAATACCAGTCATGACACGATCATCCTCTTTCTGCCAAGCCTTAACTGCCTCAACATCGACCTTCTTCGGATCAGGAGGATCGTCAGTCAAATGAGATGCCAAACCATCACCCCTAAGAGTAGTCTTGACTGAGAAGGCCCATGCTCGGTAATTCAACCTATCTAGCTTGATGTTTGTGAATACGAGAGATGAATTACCCCAAAACATTGAGTCAGATTTTGCCGTCTCAAAGGACCACAACCACCCGACAATACTAAGCACGACAGATCATCAGTGCATCAACAACGACAACAGTACACGAAGCAGCAATACAGAGGTTACCGAAGCAGAGCCATCGAAGCAGAGGTCAGAGCAGAGGTTACCGAAGAGTAGAGGAAGCTGCTGGATCGCGCCAGAGCAGAGGAGGCGATGTCTAGAGGAAGCTGCAGGATGGTCCCGCCGGAGCAGAGGAGGCGGCGTGCGAGGACGAGCTCCCCGTCGGTCCAGAGGAGGTAGCAGTACAGAGATGGAGCCGGTCCCGAGCGTCAGATCCATGGAAGGAGGCGGCGACGTGTGCGACAATCTCCTCGTCGGCCCAGAGGCGGCGGGAGCATAGAGGTAGAGCGGATCCGTTGAAGGAGGCGGCATGTGCGATGATCTCCCCACTAGCCCAGAGGAGGCGGTGGCACAGAGATGGAGCCGGCGAAGATGAAGTCCCGAGCGTCGGATCTGTTGAAGACGAGGCGGCGAGGACGAGCTCCGGGTGCCGGATCCGTTGAAGACGAGGCGACAATAGAGGTGGAGGCACGAGGACAAGCTCCCGGGCGCTAGATCGAGGTGGCCCGCACCAGATGCGTCTGGATCAGGGGGCGCAAGAAGGTGAGGTTGCAGAGGTCCAGCAGCCGCCAGAGGGAGAGGTCCGCCGGGCCAGCCGAGGTCCAGCCGGCCCGCGGTTGGGAGAAGTTGACAACGGCGGTGCCTGAAGGATTAGGGTTATGTTTTGGAGATTAAGGTTTTGCTATTCATAACTGTGCATCTTATTCATTGATTGAGTGTATATATAGACATTGTTACATGGGCTTTATGGGCCACACGGGCCAAGAGAGAGAGAATGTATAACACTCTTAACATTTTCAACTGCTATCTCATATGACATGATCTTCTAGAGTTATTTAGATCATTGCTGTATTGCTCTAGAATATATTCTTTAGCCATGTAGAGCTCTTCCATGTATTTCAGTTCCTTCTTTTTGGCTATGTGGAGCTCTTTAATAGTTTAATGTTCTTTCGCTACGTGGATCTCTTCGGTATCTGTAGCAGCAGACTTTCAGTTTTATTTCATCCATGTTTTTGCGGAGGCTACTTCAACCGGGAGTGAACCACTGTTCTGCTCTACGTGACACCTTATTGGAGTACAAAAGGTTTCTATCAGATTCTGAGTTCCAGTCACTTACAACTAGTGGGCTACAAAAAGAGATATTATCCATTATAGAACAAGAGGTACCGCTTCTTTTGTTTTTTGGTTTTTCATTTGGTTTTTAGGTTTCTTTATTTCCAATCCTAGTGGCTGAATTTCCATACTTCCCATTTTTATTTAGGGAAGTTCACAGACAGCAAGTTTTACTGCTTATCACTGGAAAAAGTTTGCTGCACGGTATCTCCACAACTGGTGCTGGAACAATAAGCCATATGGGTTGCTTCTTGATACTAACCGTGAAGTGTTTGGTTTAATTAGAAAGGGTTCATTTTCTCTCTTTCGTTGTTTGGAGGGTGTGGAGCAGCTTATTTACGGTTTGTTCTGTCCTAGTGTTTGACAACTCACGTTAAATTTTCAACTTATATTTATGAACTATTAGATAATACTAACTTGCTTAACATACCAGGTTCCTCTGATGAATTGTGCAATCTCGATGGCCTTGGAATAAACTTATTGGATGATATATCTGACTCTGAAATCCTCATTGAAGTTCTTAGGTGCATGGGCCATATAAACCATCTGCTGGGGAGATCTTCTGCTGCAATATACTATGAGTCCCTCATCAGTTCTGTTATATCATCTGATGAAATTGCTTCTCAGATATTAAAGATTCTAGAGACTGGTTTCAGTCCTCAATCTTCCTCATCCCTCATTACATTACTCGGAACGGATGCTTATGTTGAAAGAAGGCAGGCAGCTCACAAAAGTCAAAGGAAGTTTTCTGTTGAGATGTTACTATCTTTTCATAAGTTGCAATCAAGATCGACATCCTGGTCGGCAGTATTTGATGTGATTGAGCAGTTCATGAAGTGTTTAAACACAAACATCACCATACAAGAGTATGAATTGAAGAGAGTTTGTAATATAAATTCTGTGTTATTGGTTCAGGCTACTTCACAGGTTGCAAGAACGATGCTTGAGTCTGCTTTTGATCTATTTCTGTTCCTCAGTTATCTGGTTGTTGTTGGTGGGCAGGTATGTCAATTTTTTTTTTTTGAATTCTGATATTTTTGTTTGATGTACACCTGTAACATCAACTCTGCTACCTCTGCTAAGTACTCAAGTGACTGCCATATACTTAAAGTTCAAACTCTGTGAGCATGCATGCTGGCTTGTCTCAACTCTAACTTGCATCAGTTGGTCAGAACTCTCAAGAACATAGCCAAATACCAGGATTTTGGATTGTTCTTTGTGATCCTTACATCAACTGGAAAGACAGATAACAATTTATTTTGGTTGCTCAGTTAATCTTGTGCACATACCATTTAGTTAACTTCAGACTTCACACCCAACTTCCACTGTGCGCTAAAAATGGTATAGGTGAATATTTGCTATCTACATGTTCATTTTACTAGAAGTATATGTATATATTTGTAGTAGTCCATTGTATAGGGGGGTTTATGCTATTTGCTCATGCTTTGTACATGTATTATGACCTTTTGGCCCATGGAACTGACCAAGAGTTCATTCCAATATGGTATCAGAGCCCATGGGTCTATCCTCCCCAAAACCCCCAACCCTAGCCTCTCCTCTTCTTCCTACGTGACCGTCGCCGCCGTCCGGATCCTCCCCTACATCGTCTCCTCCCGAACTGTTGTCCCCTGCGCCGAATCAAGCTACGTCATCTGAGCTTGCATCGCCCGAGCTCGCTCTACCTGATTGTCGCCGCCTGCGTCGGATCGAGTTGCGCTGCCCAGATTGAGGCCCGACGCTGCCGGCTTTGCTCATCCCGTTGCTTGAGGATTCCGCTGGCTCCTCAGGCCGCCGCCGCCGCCCTCCGAGCTGCTGTTCTGCTCTTCACTGAGTTGCACCTGCTGAGCTATGGCTCCCGCTAGCTCCTCTGTGTCTATCCCACCTCCCAAGGTCCAGTTCAATGGAATGAACTTTCGGGAGTGGTATGTGCACTTGCGGATCTACCTCAACAGTCAGCGCCTCTGGATCACCTCACCGGCGATCGGCTTTGTCCGCCTCTGCCTGCTCCGCTGAAAGGGTCACCTGTCGGTGCGAGGGCAGTGCGGGTGCTGCCCCGGCTGATCTTGATGCCGTTGCTGCGTTTGAGGATGCTGTCGAGATGTATTAGTGAAACCTTCATGCCTATGAGAGGTGGCAAGGCGATGAAGCTCGTTCCATCACCATCATGATTGGGAGCATGCCTGTCGACATCTCTATGGACTTCGTCGAGCTCCCGTCGTCACAACTGATGTGGGAGCATGTCTGGGCACAATATCAGCCTAGCAGTGATGCCCTCTACCACTCTGTGGTACACCAGGCGCATTCTCCAGTAGTTGTCTTCTGTCGTCCTGGATGCCCATGCACCCACGGCACCTATAGCACCGGTGGGTGCACTAGTGGCCGCTGCGGGTGCCTCTAGTAGTGGCCTTCACTGCACCTGGCGTTAGCGTGATGGCCACATCTACCAGACCCGCTACTCCAGGAGGCAGAGCCAGGGCCGCAGAGGTGGTCGTCCTCAGCGTGGCTCTGGTTAGTTAGGAGATGTTGGTGCTTCTCGCCAACCAGATACCGCTCAGTAGTTGGTCTCCTTCCTTCAGCGTCTGGTCGTCAGCCCTACATCAAGCTCTTCGGGTGCTACCAGTCTGCCACTCAACCTCCAGTCACTCAGTCTCCCACTTCTGGTATATCATGTCCTTGGATCCTGAACTCTGGTGCTTCCTTCCACATGACGCTAGATTCCACTCATCTCACTTCTTTGTCCTTCTGTTCTACCTGTTTCCATTCAGATTGCAGATGTTATTTCTCTTCCTATTACTAGTCGAGGCACTGTTTCCACAACAAGTTTCCATGTTCCTGCAGTTTCTCATGTTCCTAGGCTTGCTATGCAGCTTATGTCTGTTGACTGCTGGTCAGATTACTAGTCATGATCGTGGTATCATTCTTGAGTCCGACTCGTGTTGTGTTCAGGACCGTCGCACATGGACTCTAGTTGGTACTGGCCCGCGCCGCCTTGTTTCTTAGCGTCTCTGGAAGCTCGACTGGTTTCACCTTCCTTCCACTTCCGCTGCCTCCATTAGCCAGTCGACCACTACTATCTCTGTCTCCGCCGCCACCACTTCCATCAGTTTTGCTTAGTGGCACCCTTGCTTAGGCCACCTGTTTGGGTTGCGTCTTTTTTCTTTAGTTGGTAGTGGTGTTCTTGGGTCTATTTTCGGTGATACTTTATCTTGTATGGGTTGCAAGCTTGAAAAGCAGATGCTGTTCCCTAATAGTTCTAGTGACTCTGTTTCCGCTCGTCTTTTTTATTTGATTCACTCTGATGCATGGGGTTCGACTCCCGTCATTTCGAAATGGGGTCATCGATACTATGTGATCTTCATTGATGACTACTCTCGCCATACTTGGATTTATTTCATGTCTTGTCATAGCCAGGTCCCTTCTATTTATCACTCTTTTGCTGCTATGGTTCGTACTCAATTTGATTCAGCTCATTCGTGTCTTTTGTGCTGATTCTGCTGGTGAGTACCTGTCCACACGTTTTTGTTAGTTTTTTTCCGCGCAGGGCACTCTTCCTCAGTACTCCTGTTCCGATTTTCACGCTCAGAACGATGTTTTTGAGGGCAAGCATCGTCACCTTGTTGAGACTGCTCGTGGTTTGATGCTAGCCACTTTTGTTCCACCGCACTTGTAGGATGAGGTCATTTCTACCGCCACCTACCTTGTCAAACTATAGCCCTCCACTGCTCTTCAGGGTTCTACTCCTGTTTGAGCATCTCTACTGTAGGTATCCTCAGTACAGTCACCTTCATGCTTTTGGCTGCATCTACTTTGTTCTTCTTCCACCCCGTGAGTGTACAAAGCTGACTGCTTAGTCAGTTGAGTGTGTTTTACTTGGCTACAATGCTGAGTATAAGGGTTATCGCTGCTATGACCCTGTCGCTCGTCGGATACACATTTCGTGTGATGCCACCTTTGATGAGTCTTGGCCTTACTATCCTTGTGGCACCACTTCCACTTCGGACTCTCTTGCCAAGTTGATCTCCTTTTGACTTTTCCTGATTGTTAGATCTCCGCTCCGGTGGTTTTGCTTCCATCTCCTCCACCAGCTTCGCCGGTTTCACCTTTAGCTCCTTCCTCTCCTGTTCCCCTTGCTTCTTCCCTACTGAAGGATCCCGCTCATGGATTGAAATCCCACGCAGAATCGTTTATCGGTGGGGCCGGATTTGAAATCCCTACGGTTTTTCCGAGTTTGCAAATTCAAATTTCGAATTTCAAATTTCGATTGATTTTTAAGCACAATTTAACGAAATTCATCCGGGAAAAACCGATTAATCTGGCCGGTTATCGCATCGCCGCCGGCCATAATTCTTGCGCCTGCATCGTTTTTTAACCCGAATTCCCGCTAGCTCTTTTGTTGAGGTCCCCCCCCTTTCCGTTCCACTATTCTCGTCGTCTGCGTTCTAATACTTCTACTTCAGCTCTATCACCTTCTACCTCTACTCTTCCCTCCATGTTGGGTCCTGCTCAAGTGCCGGCCTTCTCCCTCCTTGTTGAGTCTTGCCCCAGTGCCTTCTTCTCCCTCCTTGTTGGGTCCTGCTCCAGCGGCACGCTCTTTGTGATAGGACTGTGATTCCGCGTCCTGATCGCTATGGCTTTGCAATCTCTATTGTCTCTCTTACTGAGCCTACCTCTTATTGTGATGTTGCATCTCATCCTGAGTGGCAGCTTGCTATGGCTGAGGAGATAAAAGTAGTGTATTGGCAGTTGAGATGTTCTTTCCCTTCCTGCTCGTGTTACTCCTATCACGCGCAAGTGAGTTTATGAGATTAAGACCCGTTCTGATGGTTCCATTGAGTGCTACAAGACGCGTCTTCTTGCGCATGGCTTTCATCAAGAGTATGGTCGTGACCAGAGATAAAATTCCTGGTCGGTAACCGCCAGTTACCGGCCGGGGTCCGGGATCCAAAATCCTGGCCGGTTTTTTCTGGTTTTGTAATTTCAAATTTTGGTGGGTTTTTAAGCAAATTCAAACGAAATTCAACCGGGTTTTTCCCGAAAACCGATAACCCACGGCTATCGTTCCGCTTCCTACGGATTCGGTCCGGTAACGGTTTTTTTATCCCTGGTCGTGACCATGATGAGACATTTGCTCATATGACCACTATTGATGCGATCAGAATTGCTCGAGATCCGGTGAAGCATGAGCTCACCAAGCACATTAGGGTTGACGCTTCCTACATGCGGTCGCAGGTGCAACAACAGGTTGTCACTTTTTAGTATGTGCCTTCAGAGCTTCTGCTAGCTAACTTATTCACGAAAGCGCAGGCTAGGGCTCAACATAGCTTCTATCTCTCCAAACTTAGCGTTGTTGATACACCACGAGTTTTGGGGGTGCTAGAAGTATATGTATATATTTGTATTAGTCCATTGTCTAGGTTTTTTTTTGTTGCTATTTTCTCATGCTCTGTACATGATTTATTATGACCTTTTGGCCAATGGAATAGATCAAGAGTTCATTCCTACTCATTTAAACATAGCTTTGTTGTAGATGGCATGTGGGCTACAAATTAGGCAAAACTGTATATTTATGGCATTTCTATTCTTTTATTGAATCCCTTGGCCTTTTTGTTGTCACATTGTGACTCAATGCTTCTCATGCTATTCTTGTATGGTAAACGATGTTTTCATTTCTTTCTTTGATAAGAATAATTTCCAAATCAGGTCTCCTTGTTGCAAAGCGATGTTGCCAGAATAAAACTGAACTTGTTCCCATTGATTCGAGACATATTGGGACAGTGGGTCGTTCTCCACTTTGTAGGAGTTTCACCAACCACATCACCAACCATTGAAGATTTCAGCTATCAACTTTCTTCGCTCCAGCTAGGTTAGAATTACCTAAAAGAAATGGTTGCATTCTTACTTATGAAGTTTGATATGCTATCTTTTGAATGGGGACTCTTCCATTACCACGTCTACGTAATTCTGCTGTTTTGTGATGGGGTAACAAGTCCATATGAAAGGACAGTAGATACACCATTTATAGTAAATAATGCATATATGAAGGTTTTGGGTAGTTTGTTTTTGGGACATTTTCTGTGTGCACTGGTAATATGGGTATATGTAGTCTGCAGGACATTGCACACCCTGGCCTTTTATGATATTTGGGATCTGCATTGACTAACCGTGCAAGCTCGGCCAATTAGGCTACTATATCCTGCCTGTGCAGGTGATCCAAAAATGTTTTGTTCACTTGAAACTGGCTAGCTTTCATTGCTCTGATGATTGAATTAAATGTAAGGTTCCCATGTTTGTGCAACTGCACATAAGTTGAGAACAAGGGTGTTACCGAGTCTGGCTCTGATTGGAGAGGACAAAAAACAAAGTCAAGTTTAATTTTGTTAGACCCCCGGGTGTGGAATACCCGAAGATCTTATGCGTATACCGTGCTAGTCCCAGGGTTAAAGGCTAGCACGTACATTCACAACATTTGACATTCACATCCATACATACACATGCTAAAGTAAAGAAAATGTTACTCTACTTAAGTTATTTCAAGATTATTTCGACAACGGCCGACCAACCAAATAAAAGAAGTTATCAGAGAATAAAACATAGCAGTGGGAGACATATAGTGGTAGCAAAAGTCTAGCAGCATGCCCATCTGATCCCGCAGGCAACCGACAAGGAACAAGATCTAGGTAGATCCGTCGCCGAACCCTCCGGTGCTGGGAGCAAAGAACGCGTCGTCACGCGTCGGCTCATCTACAAACTCTAAACCAACAACAATAGCAAGATTGAGTACAATGCATACGGTGCTGGGAGCAAAGAACGCGTTGTCACGCGTCGGCTTCCTTCATGAGGTCTTGTGTGCATGATCAGGTGATTGCTCTTCAGTATGTGCCTTCCGAGCTTCAGATAGCGGATTTCTTCACGAAGGCCCAGACTATAGCACAACATGGCTTCTACCTCTCCAAACTCAGTGTTGTTGATCCACCATGAGTTTGAGGGGGGGGGGGTGTTAGAGATTTATGTATCATTGTATTATTCCCCATTGTTATGAGGGGTTATTTGCATATTCACCTCCTGTACTTGTCTATATATACTAGCCCTTTGCCCCCTGAGAATACAAGTTGCTATTCCTAACACTGGGGATGTTGAAGTGCGTGCGGCTCCTCGGTGGCGGAAACTCCGAATTGCTTGAGGGTTTCGGTTCCTAGAGTGATGGGACACGGCGTGACGCGGTCGGTGGCGGCCGAACGCTTGGAGGCGGTGCGGCGAGGCCGAAAATGGCATTCGGAGCTTTGGCCGATTGGTTTGGACGATTGGAGCTCGGGAAAGAAGGGAAATGGAGAGCAAATGGCAAGGAGATGAAGAAGAGGAGGTAAGGCTCTCCAGGCTCAACTTATATAGGGAGGAGGCGGAGGAAACCGAGAGAGGCGGTGGCTTTGCTTCGGAGACGTCGAGGAGGCAGACAACGGTGCGTGGACGTGGCGGCCAGGCTGGGCATGGGCGGTCAGGGCCGAGCATGGGCATGGCATGGGCGTAGGAAAACCGCCAGCGCTCGGCCAAAACCGGGGGCGAGGTCGGCGCGTTGATGCGGAGGAGCAGCCGCGTGGCCATGCACAGGCGTTGCTGGCACAAGGTGCCTGACTGCGTGGAGAAGAAGGGCTGCATGTGGGCCCGGCCAATCAGTGGGAGGAAGAAAGGCAATTGGTTTTCCATATTTCAGAAAAATGGCTGAGGCTTTAGAGAATTATTTGGCATAGAATTATAGTTCCAAAATTTTTAGGAGAGGTTACTGAAATAGTGTATATTGCTGTGTAATTTTTCTAGGATTTTATTTGTAGTATATTTTTATATAAAAATCTTTCAAGTTTCTGTTGTATGTACTTTTATTGTTTAACTTGAGGAAATTTTGTGAAGCATGTTTTAATCAATCTCCCATTTTATTAACCGTATAATTACATTAAGTTTGAAACTTTAATTATCATATTTTGTTTTAAGTTATTTTGATCCTTAATTAGTTTTGTATTCCCATAATTTGATTCTTACATTTACTAGACAAAAAGTCTTGCAATAACATCCAGAAAAGCAAATGTCGATAAAATCCATAAAAGGTTTTAAAAAGATCACATTTTTATACATTTGGAAATAATCCCAAATTTTGGGATGTTACAAATTTGAGTCAAGAATCCAAAATGTTTGATATAGTCTGTCGTAAGCTGATTGTCATTTCTCAGCTTATTGTAATTCACTTTCCAGGGTAAACTATGACTCCTGGTTGGATTCTTAAATTCACAATGCTGCATGCATATGCAGCTCATGACAGATTGATGCTCTATGGTAGCTTAACTACAAATTTACATGTGCAGAAAGGAACATAATTTTGTATCTATGTATGTACTGCTGTACATACCTAGTTCCATTTTGATAATTGGGAATACTAGTCTCATATTTAGGTATCTTAACACCCCGCAAATCGTAAATATATGATCAAAACTTAATTATGTTACGATAAACCTTTCAACTTAATAAAAAATGAATTTGAATATTTGATATCAAGCAACTGTGTCTGTTGAGATGACTCGGAGTATAAACCTTGTGGACATATGACTAAGAAACTAGGTATGGTGTGATTTTGTCTATATCATTTGTGTAGGACTGTAGGTCTGTACTCTGTAGCCCTCATTATTTACTTCCTGCCAGTAGCTGCACTGCATATTATAAATATTTGCCTTTTGGAGCTTGATACTTTTTAAATACGACTTTCTCATACTGTTCTCATTCAAGAAACTCTTTATCATTACTTCAATGTTCACAGGTAAAGCTGATCAGCTGTCTTTGCATAGAAAGCTTGGCTCCACTGATTTTACATTGGCTTGTTTACTTGATTTTCCCAAATCTGCTGAAGGGGATGTTCTGTCATCTTGTTTCCCTAGTTCAACCGAGGTCATCAACTTGATAAGGAGGTTTAGCAGTTCGATTATGTGCAGAAATAATGTTGAGCATGTAGACAGTTTCTTGAGTTCCACAATTAATCTGGCAGCAGTTCTCGTCCACCATGGTCAATATGAAGCTGCTCAGGTATTGTTTTTTTTGTTTGTGCTCGTGAAATTCATTACCCATATTTTTATTTGATTTGGTGCTATTTATAATAAAAATGATAAGTTATATTTTCTATCCTATTTTTTTTTCTCTCCAAAAGAGTCTTCTGGGCATTCTCGAAACATACCTGAACTACGAGAAGGCATCCCAAGCTGATCAGGATACAGATATTGCATGTTCAGCACACCTTCATCTCAATGGATTTTGCCATCTGATGCTTGCAGACGATGAAGCAAACGTGGTTTTGAGAGAATCCAAGGTTCATGAAGCTATCCAGTGCTTCTTCAGGTACTACCTTCCCCACTATGCAGACTTGTGGACTGAGTTTGTTGGTTACCAACGGACACAAGTTTCATCAAGCTGTCTTTAATGGTTGGAGAGTGATAATTTACACTATTCTGAATTATTTGTGACTTCTTAGTTGTGATCATGTACAATGCAGTATCGTGCTGAGCCCTATCTCTCATTGAGCTATTGAAAATAATGTTATTGCTTCATGCTCACTGGCTTTTGTAGAAAAGGCTAACTGACCAGGCATTGATCCACTTTCAATTTATTTTGCTGTTCAAATTCAGACAATTTCGTTAAGATAGCTTGCATCAAAGTGAGAACATGTGGTTCTGCATCCTGAATCCAAATCTACGTATAAAAAAAATTGGGTACTTCATACTAATAATTTATCTGTTATCCAGAGAATATTGTAGACATGATTTTTAATAGTCATGAAACTTTTTGAAATGTCTAGTGTTCCCCTAGGCACTAGGCACTAGTCGGGCAGTGGACCGGCGCCTAGCACCTAGGGCGTGTGTTCCTCGCCTCCACCCAAACCCTACTTGGTCACCTCTTCCTTGTCGCCCCATCGCCTTGCCGTCGCCGCTGCCACCTCTGGGCCCCATCGTCTCCTCCCCTCACCTCCTCTTCCTCGTTCACCTCCACCTACTTGGTCACGGAGCTGGAGTTGGGGTGGCAACAGGAGGAGCAAGACGGCCTGCGATGAGCACGGGGACGGCGGAGGCCGATTCGGCGACGACGAGTCGGATTTGGCGGCTACGATGGCGGGGAGGGGTTTGGAGGAGGCGGTGCCGACGGTGGGGAGGAGAATTTGGCCAGCGACGAGGCGGAGGCGGCAGAGGGGATGAAATCCAAACCTAGCTCGGGCTTGGGAGCACACGGGTGAGCCTCCTCACTTCATACCCCCTCCTTTCTCCCACATGTCGCCGCCTAGCTCCGCCCGAACCGCCTTGCAGCCGCCGCGCCTAGCCCGCTTGGGTCCGCCTTGGACCGGCGATGACCGACTAGGGCGAGTGCCTAGGGCGCCGATTTGCCCCGAGAGCGCGGCGGCGGGGCTGCGCCTAGCGCCTAGGTTAGGGGAACACTGCCTTTTTCCCTAATTAACTATTGTAGTTGGTAAAGGAAAGGGTATTCTAAGTCAAGGTTATTAAAGCGGAGCTTAAGCGACGCTTCAGTCGATGTTGCGACTTGCGTGTTGCAGTCGAATCATCGGGCTTGGGCTAGACTGGACCAGGCCGGCCAAGTTCTTTTTCTTCTTCACTTCTTCTCCCCCTCCCGCTGCTTCTGCTCGACCGCCGGCTGCATAGACTGGCGCCTAGGCGCGCTAGGTGGCCACCCTCCGCCCGCCTCTTGCCTAGCGCCTTGGTGAACACTGTACAATACCTTAGCAGTAAATTTGACATCATAAAACTTATGCTAGCAGTGAATCCAATACATGGTTTGCAAACTCTCCCATGATTATTAAGTCGTCGCCTAGCGATGCTTAGGCGGTAAGGCGCTGCCGGTGTGCTAAGGCGTCGCCCCGCCTTGCCGCGCATGCCTATGGCGTCCGCCTTAGTACGGAGGCGTCGCTATGGCGGCGTAGGGCGTCGGGAAGGCTTGAGGTGGCTCCTTAGGTAGAGGAGGAGCACGAAGCAGCGCTGGCCTTTCCCGCGACTAAACCAGGCCTACCTCCCTCCCTTGCAGCACCAGAAACTCGACCAAAGAAAGAAGGGGAAAGAGGAGAGGGCGAAGACTCACTCTGGAACCCTAGGTGGCGGCGCCTCCATCCCTTGCAGCTCCGGCCTTCGGCCACGACGGATCTTCTTTGCGCGCCGCCTCCTCCCCGGCTCCTCGGATTGTTGTGCTGATGGGAAGGGGATGAGGCGGCGGCGGGATGGGAGAGGTGAGAGTGAGGCGGAGAGCACGAGAGAGGGTTGAGCGAGAGCGAGAGCGAGGCGTAGGGAGCGAGAGAGGATAAGGGCAGCGGCTTCGGTCGAGTGAGTCACTCAGTAAGCGTTGTGGTCGAGTGAGTCACTCGGTGTTGGGCCGCTGGATTCTGTTGGGCCGGATGGTCCAGGTTTCTCTTTTCATTTTTCTTTCTTTCTCTTTTCTTCTTCCTACCATTGCTCTGTTCGACCGCCGCCGACTGCACAGACCGCCGCCTTAGGATGTGTAAGTCGTCGCCTCACCTCACGCCTTAGCTCTTAAAAGGTGTGAGGGGGGTGGGTCGCCTCGCCTCGGCTTACCATCTTAATAACCATGAACTCTCCAAATTTATAGAAGTGTAAAACACAAATCTAGTACATACCTCAACATGGCGCTGTGGAGACTGGAGACAAGTCATACTTACATGCAATGTAACCTATGTTCTGTCTTTTGAAAAAGAAATGGACTTGTAGTTAAGCTGCATTGTCATCTAGTCCTTCAGAGCAGCAGCCAGCAAGTGATCAAGTAGTTGTGCTACCAGCAGTAGCTTTCGTTGTGACTTTTGATAACTTTATCTGATAAGGGGATTTTAGTTTGGGCCATCAGATCAAACATATCTGACGGTGAGGCTTGAGTTGTGGGGTGGGAATCCAAAAGTCAAGAAGGAAACTATCGGAAAAGTGCTACAAGGCTTGAAAAAGAAAAACCATAAAGAACAAAATGCTTGAATTTGTATACTCGCCCTGTTTTTTGGTACTTCTCGTTGCCAATCTCTTTTGTTACATTGGGCTATTGGCTGACTCGTTCTATGGTGTTAATGTGGTAATTACTTTGGAAAAACAGAGCTGTATCTGGGGAAGAAGCTCCAAAGGCTTTTCAGAAGTTCTCTTTGGAAACAGGGTTTCAAATTTCTGGTGGGATCATTTTCCTTACTTTGTTTGTAGTATACTCGATTTCAATTATGTTCTAAACTATTTTGGCTTTTTTTCAGGGGAATGTAGATCTATTTCCGTATGGAGGCTTCATTACTATGAGTGGGCAATGCAAATTTTTGAGCAGCACTCCATGAGTGAGGGGGCATGCCAGTTTGCTCTTGCTGCTCTGGAACAAGTTGATAGCATTGTTGATTTAGATAATGGAAATGAAGCCGAGGAACTCCCAGAGACTGCAGCAATGATTAAAGGGCGACTGTGGGCTAATGTATTCAAGTACAGCTTGGATTTGAAACACTTTCGAGATGCGTATTGTGCGATAGTCTCGAATCCAGATGATGATAGCAAGTATGTCTGTTTGAGGCGTTTCATTATAGTTCTATGTGAGCTCGGCGAGACGAAGGTTTGGCATGTTTTATCCTCATTCTTCAGTCTTCACTATATGCGGTGAATAATTTACCAGTTTTCTGTCTGATGTCCACAGACACCCTTGGTGGTCATTATACTTGTTTACCTGCCATACATGTATAGGTGCTGTAAGACTTGTAGTCCTGGTAGTTGGCTTGTTCTAGCACACCTGATTGTGTTCTACATTTTTCCTGACATTTGGTGCAATGATACCTTATTTTGGATTGGATGGGAATTCCCGCAGATGTGGGATATTGTCCAGCAGGCTTTCCGCTAAATATTGTTGCCCAAAAATCATATAACACACTGTTGTTTGTGTTTGAGCTATTCAGTTCTCTTCTTTTTCATGGTATGCAAGGCATGTTGACTGGGATATTAGAGTTTAAAGCAGCTTGTTATCTGTTGAATTAGGTTCTTTGCAATGGCGAGATACCATTCACTGGCTTGGTGGAAAAAGTGGAGCAAGAGCTCTTCTGGAAGGTTCTTTCTCTCCCTTTTTTGCATACCTAATTTGTTTTCTAGCACAGCCTGTCATGTGTGTTTTTTTTTTGGTTTCTCAGGCTGAGCGCTCGGATCTATCTTCTAGACCAAATCTATACAAGGTCCTTTATTCATTTGAAGCTTATAGGAACAATTGGAGGAAGGCAGCTGCATACATGTACAGGTATTTTGTTAGATTGAGTAGAGAAGGGAATGCAGGTGGAAGCCGCCAACTTTCTCATGCATTGCAAGAGAGGTTGCATGCTTTGTCTGCTGTTATCAACGCGTTGCAGCTTGTTGATCCCTCATTTGCCTGGCTCGATTCTGTTTGTGAAGCTGATGATCAAAGTTCACCAAGTAAAAAGCCTTGTAATCTTTTGATGGAGAACTGTATGTTATGTTAAACTTTCAACTACTATCTAGTCTACACCTTTGCCCATCTATATGCTTGATTTGATATTTGTTTGCTGTTTACAGCTGCTTTTGGCACAGATTCAGAGCTCTCTAGATTGCAATTTTGTGTTGACATTGAAATTCTTGAAAAGGAATATACACTAACAGAAGCACAGTATATGCTTAGTACTGTAAATTCTAGATTCAAATTTTCAGGTGTGTCCCCAACTAATCATACAAAATATTTTATTACTTGAATTTTTAATATCAATATTCCTTTGGCCATTTTTTTGTGGGACTGCAGAAAGCCAATCTATTGAAGCCCTGTTGGATATTCTTATAAATGAGAATTTGTACGACCTGGCATTCACCATTGTGCTCAAATTTTGGAAGGAGTCAGGAATGAAAAGGTGGATTGGAATCGTGATGGATATTCTTATTCCCTTGGCCTTTTACCTGTAGCCTTTTATTGATAGATCGTTGTTCATCACTTTAATTCTGTGCATTAATCTGGCTATTAATATTGTTTTGGTTTTTTATTGTAGGGAATTGGAGCATGTCTTTGCAGCCATTGCACAGCAGTGCTGCCCAAATAGAGTAGGCGACTCAGGGTGCGTTAACTATGAATATTTTCCTTCTGGCTGGAATTGACTTTTGTCTGATTGACATATATGGTCAGATTATAGTAACTGCTATATGTTTAAAAATGATATACTTATGAATTTTTTTCAGGAGAAATTTGACTGACAGTCAACAGCTTCTACTGCTGCCTTCTCCCGAGGATGATGCATGGGATGGCAATACTAAGAGTATTGCTGTGGCCCATCAATTCCAGGGAAGGTGCCCCTGGGAAACTCTTGAACTGCATTTGGTATGCGCCTTTTTTTAATTCTCCCTCTGTTGTCTTATTGTGCCTCTTCAGTGTTTCTTTGAAATCAGCTTCTTTTATTACTTCGCTTTAAGTTAAGAAAATCTCTAAAGTATTGCATCAAACTTTATTTAGTATTGACCGCTTAGAACGTCACTACAACGAAATGGAAAGTTACTGTTTTTGTGTTGCTGCATGGATACAAATGACTTCTTACTTTTCTGGTTCTGCACCTATATAATGGGGGTTGTAGTTAGCATGCTTTTGTTCATTTTGTCCGGTTACTTAGATTATTCCTAAATTCCAATTGATGGTCACGATTTGTAGGTTCTGGTCAAATTCCAATTTTCCTGTCAGCAAGCACAATTGAAAAAGACACCACACCAAAACTAAACTTGGAATTTCAGAAAAAAAAAACATACTACCACGGTACCACCCTCTTTAACTTCACGTATACTGCTGAAATTGATGCCTATATATTCTCCCTGAAACTGGACTAAGCCTTATGCTTTGAGTAACAGGTCTCCAAACTAAACTAAGTACAGCGTGAGATACATGCTCCTTTTAGATTTGTGAATGTATTGGCCTTTTCCCTTGAAAATATGCATTAGGTGTTTGATAATTTCGCTGCATTTTAGTATCTTGTTTCAAATGATAGCATATTTATGTGCAATGTGCTAGTCTGAAATGGTATGCATGCAACTTCTCCATGAATTGCACAAAATCATAGTTCCATTGACGCATCAACTTTTATTCCCATTCTGCAGGAGAAATACAAAGATTTGCATCCGAGGTTGCCTGTCATTGTTGCTGAAACACTTCTTTACACTGATCCTGAGATTGAGCTACCTCTTTGGCTGGTTCATATGTTCAAGGTGACTTCCTGATGTATAGTCTATTAGTTTTGTTGACTTTATTGTTTGATTGACCGCTGACCTTAGGTTTGGTTGCTACGTTATGTTTTTAGACTACCAAGGCTGGAAACAGGATGATTTCATGGGGCATGTCTGGCAGAGAGGCAGATCCTGCTGCATTATTTAGACTCTATATAAATTATGGTCGGCACGCAGAAGCAACCAACTTGCTCGTGGAGTACTTGGAATCATTCGCATCATCGGTAATGGATTGACAAACTGAAATGTCCAAATGCGACATCTCAGTAAGTACATATTAACATTTCGAAATCATTTTGCAGAGACCGGTGGACGTCCTCCACCGCAAAAAGATGTCTGCAGCCTGGTTCCCGTACACTGCTGTCGAAAGGTTGTGGTGTCAGCTGGAAGAGATGCAAAGTGCTGGCCATAGCGTGGATCAGTGCGACAGGCTCAAGAAGTTGCTACATGGAGCCCTGATGAGCCACTTGCAACAAGTTAGCACATCACATCTAAATGCAAAACACTTCAGTTCTGGCTGCGTCCTGTAACTGTTAAGCTTGATTGTGTTGCGTCTTTCCACGATTTCAGGTTGTGGTTGACTCCGAGGACGTGCTCTCATCAGTTGGAGGACAAGGAATGGAGAGCCAAAGCAGCCGATAATGTGATCTTGTTGGTGTTGGTTGTGGAGTAGAGATAGGTTATCGTTGTATCCTGTATGTAATTGTTTTATGCTTAATGCCTACGATAGACTGGTTGAGAGAAATGTTCATCGCATGTTTCTTGTTGCTGGAGAGTGACGATGCTCCATTCGTGATGTGAATGAATATCGATGAGATGTGTTCGAGGTCCATGGGTGACTGCAACATATCCTACTCAATCTCGGCCACCCGATCCGAAATGGGCTGACTTACGCGACTTTGCATCCCCCTCGTGCTCCTCCCCAGCCCATCCAACCCCACAGCATCCACACTGAAATCGATCCAGCAAGGATTTGGGTTAGGGTTTGGTCAGTAGCGGCTGCGGCCCCTCCCCCTCCCATCGTCTCTCTACTCGATCCCCTTCCCCTCCTCGGCCATCGCCCATGTCTCTCCCCCAATTAGCGGATGCACTCACGGCTGCGGCTAAGATTCACGGCGGCGACAACTAGCTATTATGTCTGCGGGACTGAAAGAAAAGAAGTGATCGATGCCAGCCATGCTTGCTTTAGGGGGGGATGCAGTGTGATGTCGGCAAAGATTAATTCTAAAAAAACTTTTGTCTCTCTGGGTTCTTGTGTTGTACTGGTGCTTGCGTGCTGTTGTTGCTAGTTGTTACAAAAACCATTCACAGTAGCAGCTTGCAACATGGAGGTTGCAGGCCTGGCACTTGCTAGCTCCATCATTGCAAGCACCAGCTCCTGGCAGCATCATGCAAGCCAGTTCCAAAATAGTACAATACACTATCAAGTTTCATGCTTTCATTCGCTTCTCCCATTCAATTGCAATCTATATGCTTACCATGTCGATATGATTCACAGTTTCAGCGACAAAATATTATCACAAATTGGAAACATGATTCCATTGGTATAATAAACTCCAGAGAGATGCTTGCACTAACAAGGAAATTCAGGCTACTACAAGGTAGGTATAACATAACTTACAAATCCGTCCTGAAACTAACATGAGTCTACGAGCTAATAGAAGCGCAACAAAAATTCCAAGCAGCAGAAAAAAGAAATCACGATTCATTGATGTTTTGCAGTATCCGCGTTACATCGATTGCAGTTTGTTTGTTTTGTTTCAGACGTATATTGCTAATTCTACTTGCATTGCCTTTTTTTAAAAAAAAGTGAATCTATCTGTCTTACCTACCCACGTTGGGTAAGATCTATCAAAAGTAGCTTTAGCTTGTCGAAATTAACGAACGAAATAATTGAATTATTATGCTAGTTAGAGCCGGCCCATTTTTGCTAACGAGTACAGAAGCGGTCGTCAATGGGCCAACTGTAAGATCTTATTGGAGTGAAGAAAGATAAAGAAAATCGTGAACCCTTCTGTATAATGATATATTGTATGCTGCATGGATGACTCTTATTATCATTGCATCCAAATAGTTATATATATATAGAATGATGGATTATAAGTAATCCTACTATTTAGCCTTCTTGTTTGTTTTTCTGACAGCTGCATTATTAGTGAATATATGAATCAGGGCAGTTGAGCTGGTATTGCAAGCAGTCAACGTATCCTTAAAGAGTGAACGTTTATTATAGATATGCATCTCTATTTGTTAAAGTGAACCAACATTTTTTATGCGGTGCGTATAGTTCTGCATTTTGCTACTAAAATAATTGTTTATATGTTCATGTATTTAACTGCTTAATGTACTATGTTATTCTCAATACACTTTACTTAGCATTTATATGTTTTTTTTCCAGACAAGTAATCCCTTAACAAAATTAAGTGGTACATACACGTGTTAATGGTTAGGGTTTAAGGGTGATAGTGACAGTCACTCTTAATGACATCTCGTTCTTGACGGGTCTCCTGATCCGGGGTGAGCCACTTGTTCCAGGCCGTCTGCCGACGGACTGGAATGTCAGGCTGGGGCATCGGTTCGGCATACATGTCCCGAAACATGCACGTGACATCGCACGGACTTGGCTGAGGTATTTTAGTTAATGCCCGCAGGATGCACTGACCTGACGAGGTCGTTAGGATGCATCTCGTTGCTTACCTTTTTTAGCCCTTTGGTTGGGTCCTCTTTCCAACCACACAGGGCGATTGGTGCTACCCCAGTTTCGTCCGCGTCGTCGAGTCTTTGGCTGATACGGAGGCTGGGGCAATACCCCAATATAGCTGAGGATCAGCCGTCCTTTGCGCCACATACCGGGGGTTGTGTGATGCTTCAAATTGCGGCATCGGTGCTACCCTAATCCTGATCGTTGGACAACCCGATAGACGGGCCCACTACGGGCTTCCGGTGGACTGCTGCCCGTGTACGCTGGGCCATATGAAATAACTGTAAAAATTGTAGAGTAGGTTAGTATGGTTTTTTTATATTAATCAAAATAACATCAACTTAAATTTGGTTTTTATTTATGCATTCTTATTACTTTTTGTATATATTTAGTAGTTTTTACAATGTGTGCATTGAATTTTCAGGTATGACGGACCCAGGACATGCTGCGCAGTGGCCATACGAGTTGCTTGACCCAGTCATTGACGCTCATCATCATAGCCGTCTCAGTACCATCCTTCCCCGGGATGGTGAGACGGAGATTGAGCTTGGAGGGTGGACCCACGTTGGGTTACGAGGTACTTGCAGTTGCGACCTTCGTGTACTCATTTGCATCCTGACTATTTTCGGTCGACTAACATTTGTTCTTAATCATTTTTTACGCAGTTTGAGGGCAACCTCCTTCCACTGGCGAGGATGGTCGAGGTGACGTGGGAAGACGACTAGGACCGCATGGGCGGTGGTCGTACGTCCAGGCAATTTCGTACGACCGGTGCCTCCTGACGGCGCTGGTTGACCAGTGGAGGCCAGAGATGCACACGTTTCACCTCTCGTGAGGGGAGATGGCGCCAACGCTTCAGGACGTGGCTTTCCTGATTGGGTTGCCTTGCGCCAGCTCCCCCCCCCCAGCAGCGTGCGACATCCCGGCCACGTGGCGCACGGAGTTTCTGGCAAGGTTCGGGGGGCCACCGCCGGACAGTGGCTACAGGGGAGTTCAGCAGCATCCGTGGGCTAATGTTGAAGTGGATTTACCAGTTCTATGTAAGTTTTCGTAACTGTTGTCTTCTCGCATCTATTGATTTGTGAACCTTGCTGACGTGTATATGTCTTCTTGTAGTCTGAGCGTGCGGTAGAGGACACACCCGACCACACGGCGAGGAGACACTTCGAGGCCCACTTGCTGTGGCTATTTGGGTGGGTGGTGTTCGTGGGGTTCCACGACGACAACGTCGACAAGAACTACATCTGGTATGCACAATAGCTGGTGGACTGGGAGGTGGTGGACATCTAGGCGTACGCTTGGGGCCCTACGGTGCTGTGCGCGACGTATGGCGGACTACGCGACTCGTGCCACCATGTTTGCAACAGGAGGTGCCAGCCCTCTAGGGGCAGCGGGTGCCTCCGAACGTCCACGCGTAAGTTCACGTTTTATTTATTTAGTACAATTTGCGTTATATACTTACGAAGTAATTGTTTTGCCTTCCATAGGTACACTAGTAAGGGAGTACCTACTAGGACTTCCTGGGTGGACAAGATGTTCTCTTTGGTCCAGGGCTGGATCAACGCCTTTGCTGACGTGGTCGAGGAGGATGCTTCCTATGACCCCAGGACGTACGTGGAGTACATCGAGTGGTACTCCAGTTGGACAAGGGGTTCGTTGCGTCAAGGTCGTGGACGACCCCCCATGACACGAGGTTGCGGCGTTCGAGCCCGACTACGCATTCCATCGCGTGGTACGTACTGAATGATCCATACTTCGTATTTGCTTCGTAAGATTTCGGTTTCGAACATGTTAATTATGTGTACAGGTCAATCGCACCGGGAGATGCACGAGTTGGCGGCCTCCGTGCATCAGATGACGATTAGGGAGCTCTTCAGCATGATGACGCAAGACATCAGAGCGGTCATGGAGCAGTTCCTTGATAAGACGAGATGAGGGATCCAGATCACGACTTGTTGTACACCGATGGACTCACCTGCGAGTGGACGGGGGTGAGCCACAGTACGTCACACCCTAGGAGTAGGGCTCCTCACCCGACGTGACGAATGGGTCCTCGTGACATCGTGCTAGTAGTACCCCAACACAGTTTGTAAGTCAGCATGAAATACTCACGTCCGGTTCTTTATTTCGAACTCTAGTAGTTACTAACGATAATTTTCTCTAAAGGTCCTGAGTTGCACCCGTACACGAGGCAGGTGTATGCGGAGTCATCATTTGACTTCGTGCGATGAGGTATGACTATCTTGCTTGCATGCATAGCGTACTATTTCAGGGTTTTTTTTTGCCAAGGTTACATGCATAACGTAATGTTTTCACAGGTCTTGCGCCGCTTTGGGACGAGCCGAAGGTGTCACACTAGGAGTTGCGTGAGGAGTCACACTCGGTGGACTACCAGTTCGCCCCGTGTGGCAGCCAGGTCTCCGTGGGGGCTTCAAAGCTGCACGGCGTGCCTGAACAGAGCTAGCCAACGCAGGACCCCCTCTCAACACTCCCCCATGGCTACTAGCATCGGTCGGGTACCTCGGGCGTCTGAGCCTTTGACGTACTCGCACCAGCGCTCGAGGCCGGGCGACACGCGGGGTACGCCCCAAGAGGGGCCGCGAGTAGAAATTTGTTCTTGTAAATATCAACAATGACATGTAAATATTGATTTATGTACTACTTGTGCTTGTCTCGTGTTTCGATATTTCTTTTTTGCGTACACACTGTGACCATGTGAGGGAGTCAGTATCGGAACACCCCACACCACCCTGTTTGTAGCATATACTCCGCCACGCCACCTTTTCAGACCGAGACGATCACACTCTACCACGCCACATTTTCGAACCGAAAAAACCAGCCCCTATCACGCCACATGCTGCCACTTTTAATTACAGATCGATATGACAACACATTGCGACACTAACCTTTTAGAACAACAAGACCACACTCCACCACGACACCTTTTCAGACCTAAATACCTCACCCTGTCACACCACACGCTGCCATTTTTTGCAAATTGAGATGACAACACACTACCCCCTTTTTAGGCCAAAAAATCTATGTATAAAAGGAGGGAGAAGAGAAGTGGAGAAGATAGCTGCAGGATAACACTACACCCAACACTACACAAAAGTTTGGTTCACACAACTGAGAGGAAGGAGGTAGACGATTCGGCGAGCTTCTACAAGAGGATGCTGTAGAAAAGCAAGTAGCTAGCCGAGAGGGCTAAACCCTACCCAGATAAGTCTACGAAGGATGCGTCGGTACCATCGCAGTTCCTAGTCCCGCAATGTGTGTGAGAAGAACTGACAAAGATCATCTAGTCCACACACCTAACGACGTCTGCTCGGGCGTACTACACATGCAGCCACCACCTCGTAAGCGTATCTTGTACACACAAAGATTTTTCACAACATACATTACGTTCCACAAATCACTGATTACACACACCCATAATGGCATCCGGAGATGCAATGCAACTTCTTCTAATGGATCGACGGTCCGAAAATGTACGATAGTGTGTTCATCCATCATAAGTACATGTTGAACTTTTCATGGCGAGCCGAGACCTTCTAGCACTGGACACATTACGTACCTGACCCGACCCAACTGAAAAGGCATCGGACGAGCTCAAAAAAGCAGATGAGTACGACAAAGCCAAGCGGGCGGTGGACAGGGGGAAGGCTCCTGCAAGTGAGACCGTGGGCCGTACTACCGCTCCCCGTCGCTCGAGCGCACTCCGGATCGAAGAGGTAATTTATGTTCAATATTCATCATAACTATTAATTTGGCCTGACATTGCATTATCCTAACAACATTCAACTGTCCAGCCCGCCTCGCAGGATATGGATAACTTCGATACTGGCCGCCGCCGCGGGCAACAAGCAGACAAGGGGAAGGTTCCTGCAAGTGAGAATGTTGGTTGTACTCCCGCTCCCTGTCTCACGGGCGCACTCCAGATCCAAGAGGTAAGTTATGTTCAGTATGCATCATAATTAATAATTTGGCCCGACGTTGTGTTATCATAACATCATTCAACCGTTCGACCTATCTCGCAGGACAAAGATGACTTCGAGATTGGCCGTCGCCGCCGCATGTAGCAAGGAGACAAGGGGAAGGGAGCGATGAGCCGCCGAAATTAACGATCTTTGTTTCAATGGACTTTATTTCTATTCCGAAAAGATGCATATGTATCGTAGGTTTATTTCGGTTTGTTGCATTGTGCATGTTGTCGTTCCTTATGCACGTAACCAAACCCCGCGTGCTGTGTAATTCGTAACTTTATTATAAAGTCTATTTCAATTTGTAATTGCGTTGTAAAGCCGACTTTAAATCTCGCTCTCTTTTGGCTTTCAATTCTTGGCGTAGTAAGGCATGGAACAACATAAAAATAAAGGTCCAAAATACGTGTTGTGGAAGTACACTAAAAATAAAGTTCCAAATGACAGTGAAATTGTGCATTGTCCAAATGTTATCCATTCTCTACTTTACATCACATTGTATTATCCGATTTTTGCATTCTGAACTACACAGACATTTAAACGTATTACCAAATTTTAAAAACAAAAAATAAAAAATTCAGCTACACTACACATAAAAAGAATCCACAGAACTATCATGTCACCAAGGTTCAATTGGTGACAACAATTTCCTCACTCACTGTTCTAATTGGCGACAAGTCCCTGTCGCCATTTAAAATGGTGGCAGAAGTATGTCGTCATTTCAATTGACGATAGACATTTAAAATAATCACTATTTAATTTTGTAATTATGTCGTCATTTCAATTGACGATAGACATCTACTTTTGTAAAAGTGGCCGAGGTCAGCCCCACCGCGTTTTCTGGAACTATCCAGTATCCAGTATCCACCCAACCCAAACGCGATCCAACCAAACCCGGCAAAACCACACGCAAGCGAAACGAAACCCTTTCCAAGATCCCGCGAAGCGAAACGCCTCACCCGCGCCGCGCCGCCAATCCGATCGGCGCCGCATTCCAGAGCCCAATCGGTGCAATTAGCACTCGATTCGAGCGGGCCTCGCGAGGAATCCGCGGGATTCGAGGCGGATTTCCGGGGGGCGGCGGAGGCTGGAGGGGCCTCGGATGATGGTGGGGTTCATGGGGAAGAGGAAGGAGCTGGAGCAGGTGGTCGACGGCCTCTCCGACTTCTCCCTCTCCGGCCCGGCCGCCAAGAGCCGCAGATTGGTCAGCGCCGCAGCCTCCATTTTCTTCCTTCACGGTTTTGCTTGTTCTAGCTTCCGTTGTTGCATCCCTGTTTGTGTGCAAGTATCTAGGTTTCAGAGATGTGTGGTTTTAGTGCAGTTCATGCTGGAACCTACCAGTTTAGCTTTAGATTCTGCCTGCTGTGTGTGTATGCTAGGATCGCTACTAGGTGTAGAGTACATTGGATGTATTTGGTGATTCGGTGCATTTTGGGTGGTACCGCTCATTGTAGTTTTAGCTAGTGATTCCTGTATCTTGTTGAGTGATGCGCATGGATGCCCTAATTTTGTGCTTCCATTTTGTTTGTGAGGTGATTATGTTGAGGCATGACGAATGCATCGCCAAATTGATCATTATTAAGTTTATATGTTCTTTATTTCTTTCCTATCTTCAACATATTTGGTTGGTACCTTGGAGTTGCTTGAGTACATCTGCATGTTGTTTGGCGGAGTTCATGTATGATGAATCTAGTCGTTTTATTTTGTTTCTGTTTGATGATAGTCCCGCTTGTAATGTTATGCTACTGTATTGTAGATAATTACAAATCCCCAGAAATGAAATAATGCAATGACAGCATCCCCTGGATTGTACTTTAGCTCACTGCTATTGCGCTATGCTTGCTGTAATGTCCATGAGCTGTGTCAGTGGCTATTTGCCTAAAGCACCTTCATGCAAGTGCTCTACGCATTGGATTTTATAGAGGTTTAGTCAGCACCATGCGCAGTTTCTGCACCGTTTTCTCATTACCGCTTTAACCAATATGAGTACCCACTACCCAGCGGTAGCAGCTTTGTCAGAAGCTTCCTACTAAATAATCAGTTGACGAAAGTGAATTTTCTTATTGCTCTTCGAAAGCTCTATGCAATCAACCAATCAGTAGTTAACCTTTTTATGGCTCATCCTATTTCATTGGAATGTCTTCTTCGTTACACACACTTACGGGAACATATTGATAGTGGTGTTCTCGTTACCTAGTAAGTGGTTCTTTTGTGTAGACATGTACTGAGGTTCTTCCTGTGTTGATATGCACTGTGTTCTCATGACATCACCATTATATATGAGCTTCCGTACTTTACAGTTTACACATTTGTTGACATATTCTGATTAATGAGAAAATTATTTCCTTGCTTTCACTTTGATTACTGGTATTAACAGTGCAAGTACGAAGTATCTAATTTAATTTGGGAAAAAAGTATGTATGTTGCATTTTTTATCGCTTCTGTATATCAATGAGCATTCTGTCTTTACAGGATTTGTTTGTTCTGATATTTTACATTCGCTGCAAGTCTTTACTCAGACATTTCTTGCAGCTGTTACATTTTGCTGACTAAATGTTGCTTATTATTTGAAGGACCCTGGGCTCCCACCTATTATGGAAGAAGAATCACCGGCTCCTTCCATCACATTTCAACATGAGTTGCTGGGAGAGAAAATCAACAGTGGTGTTAGCATGCCCAGTGTGGAAGACATGATGGAAGGTGCCATGCCATCTCATCTGTCTAGCGAGGACAGGGCACTTGTTTTATACAAGCCAGTAGATAACCCTATACTCTTTGGTCCTGGTATCTCAAACCATTCAATCATAGTCAGTTCAGACTTGATACGTGGTCTAAAAAGTAAGTTGATTATGGCCAACCTTTTCATTATATTTGAATTTACTCTTCTTCCGAATGTTTACTATCTCTAATGCTGCATATCTGGATTTCTAATACGTCCTGGGTATAAGCCCACTTTTTGTAGTAACGTTATGTTAAGTGTTACATTCCTATCTTGCTAGATATAAATTGTACTGGTAATTTCGGGAACTTTGGAAGGATTAATGGAGAATTGAGAGGATAGGTAGATAGAAATTGGGAAAGTAGGAGCAGAGAAGGAGACACGTAGAAGACGAGAGAAGAGGCATTTGCCTGGTTTTGGTCTGCTGGAGCTCTCCCTCTGATCGTGCTTCTTTTAACCTCATTACTTGCCAGCATCGGCCAAAACACAGCCCAATGCCCTCCAAGGGCCATGTCGCAGCTCAGACCTTTGCTATCCCAGGAACAGTCCATGACAATAAGATACTGTCGCTGCCTAAGTATTTGGATGCTTTTATCATTTTACATCTATAATACAGCCAATGACACATATGTGCAGAACTGTGAAGATCCAACTGTTTAGTCGTGCCATGAGGCTAGTAGTTGAACATAACTGGAATTCTACGCATGCTTGTAAGCATTATGTTCTGTTCTTTTCCTTTTTGTGTGGTGTCGTCTTATGTGGATTGCCTTTTGCTGTATCATATATGCCCATGGATCTTGGAAGATAGGATGACGATTAATTCTAAACAAGACAGCACCTGCTGCATTCCGGTGCATACTTTTACCGCTGCACAGCGTGGTGTGCTTTATATGAATTTTATTTTCCTTAGTGCTATAGTTGTGCGTCCCTTGCTGTGCAAAATATCATCCATATCATGAAGTCTAATACGATACTTGTCAACAATTGTCTTGCTCCTTTTGTTTTATTTGGTTCCGCTGTCTCAACTTTGAGCATGTTTTTGTTGGTTCCCGTTTTGTACAGCCTTCACTATTTGCAAGTCGCAACTCACATCATATATTTCTAGTTTTTTTTTTTGGTGTGGATTATATAGCACCTCACCATTTTTATTTCTCCTCTTTCAGATCAAGCTTTCGATCAAGGGAACTATCATGGGCTGGAGGACAATTCTCCTGAGCGCAGCAATTGCTTGGCTTTAGTTCCTTGGGTGCCACCGCAGATCGCTATGATATCTAATTGGTCTGCTACTCAACCAGAGAACACAGAAACTTTTGAAGTGCCAATGGAGGCTGACGAGACAGAAGTCGTTTCTATGGACGTCGAGGAAGCACCTCAAGCAACTGCTGGGGGAATCGACGGTGAGAACCTTCACCAGTGGCAACAACACTGTATGACCCCACCGTCACTGCCAAACCTGTCAGCCAATGTTATGTGGTCAAGGTGACAATCAGTCGACATTGCGTCCTGACTGCTTGTTGCTTACACGAAGGATGAACAGATCCTCTTATTGGTCTCCACCAGTTGTGCAGAAGTGTCTGGCTGCTTTACTTCACTTGAAAATTATTACTATGTGCAGTGCATAATAGCTTCTCCTAGCGTAGCGCTGATCTTCCCCAGTAATGTCAGTAGTCTGTAATGTCAGTAGACTGTCGTGTTACAAGACAACCCTGTTACGTTGGCATCTAATTAACTGATCTAGCATGTTGGGTTTAGCATCTGAAATCTGAATGCCGCTTTGCAGTTTTGTTCGGATAGATCAGTTTGAAGTTACGCTCTATAATTTGAGTTCGCTAGGAGCCTAGTATTGTTGATGTATCAGTATTCACATGATGCAGAAGCTGACCTTATTATTGATAGTAAATTTAAGCAAGACATAAATGAAAGTAATGCTTCTATATTTCAATAGTAGGGTAGAAATTTCCAATAAATCTAGTCCTCCTTTTGTTATTGTCATGGTTATTAAAGCGATAAGGTAAGACGACTCGCTACCTTCTTACCGCCGAAGCCCTTAAGGTGTGGTGAGCAACACTATACACATATTCTAACATAGTATGATAGTAAATTAAACTAGCAATTAGTAGTATATGCATACTTTGATGTTGCCAGTTCTTGCATTTATCCCTTTGCAAGTTCCAACATGTATTTTGTTACAATACATTACAATAATTCAAATTCTAATTAATTGAGTAAATATGGATTGAGTAACATACTTTGTTGATAATCTCCCATCTCTTCTATTCTCTCAGACAACAAGCTATATGAAAATGGGACAACAGTGAAGTGAAAAATGATAAACAAATATACGATTACATGAATAATGAGCAATATAACAAGCACGACATAACCAATATAAGTCAACAACAATAAAAAAAAGTCCACAAGCTTAAAGTCTAATGATATAACATAAATCCACAACAATAACATAAGTTTAACTCTCTCATCTCTTAAAAGTCATTCATCTCGAACTCATCTAAATTGGTAATAGCATCTATGTTCTCTCCATCACCATCTTCGATTGCTGTCACACTCACATGTCGGCCATCCCAGAACTTGTTTGCACAATAGAGGCTTGGACTTCTTGTCGGTTGCTGTCACACACACATCTTCATTTTCTCTAACATCATAACCTAGGAAGGGTGGTCTACCCTTCATGTACTTCCGCAAAGCCTCTTGTGTCTTTTTCATAATTGCCGTTGTAGTCCTAGCACATTTTTGAACATCTCCAAACCCACTCGCAAGATGCTCTTTGAATCTTTTGATTCCTCTATGTACCTTCAGTCACAAAGTGAACATTAGACCAAATCTCGGTTGCCAATAACTGGCCAAAAGACATACTTCCATCCTGGTTTATTAGACTTTGTCTTCCGTTTTGGATCACTCTTTGGATCATTCACGACATCGGAGGATGCAATACTTGCAGTTGCCATTTTGGTTGCACTTCTGCATTAAAGAGAGCATAAATATCAGGATTCAGCAACATCAACAGTAGCATCTAGCATTTAACAATATGCAACATCAAGAGCAGAGATATCAAGACAACACCTCTCCTTCTCCCTGCCATCCTCTATTATCGTCCCTTTTCTCCCTCCCTCCATCCTACATAGCAAAGAAACAGAGCATGAAGAGGATGGCGCTCCCCGTCTCTCCTCCCTCCCTCCACCATATAAATCAGGTGGCTTGGAAACAAGAGTAGCAAAGCAGAGCAGAGGATGGCGGGAGGAGAGGGGGAGGTCGGGAGTGAGAAGAGGAGGGGAGGACAGGAGTGAGAAGAGGGGGCGAATACATGTATCTGGTTAATGGATAACCCGTCGATGACACACTCTTACCCCAGCCCGTGGGGTATATCCTCCAGCCTGTGTAGTCCCTACCTCTGTAGGATTTTATCAAGAGTGCGCTGGACTAGCCATATACATGGCAGTACTCATCGCCCTAGCTCGATGCAATGCAAATGATGCAACAATGTTTATTAATCATTAATGTTACCCATTGTCATCATTACCATGTCATCCTCATGGTCATATCATCATTATTATGTCATTTAAAATGAGCATAATAAATCATAAACAATTACCATATCAATTCAATTGTAAAGAAAAAGACCGACAAACTGTTGTCTACCGCTCTCTACCATCCACTTGCATTTTATCCAGGAAAGTCAAGACATTGCAAAGGCGGCACCCAACTCGAAGTAATACTCCTTGGAAAAAATCAATAATATATCTCAAAGCATGCCACAATAGCACACAATCAGCAAACAATATGCTATCACATCTACGCGCAAATCCGACACACTTAATTCAACTTTATCAGATAACCAACCCACTGTCTCGATGATCAAATGTTCATAACTTTTGCTTCTGGACTTCTAATATAGCCAACTGTATAGTTTCTGGAATCTACACGAAATTTCTCACAATTACTTAGTTACAAATCATCTGATTTTGTCATCTAGTTCCCTGTTTTCACCCCAAAGGTTATTCTGGAACTTAATAGAACAATAGACATCACAATTTCGTAACTAATTTTCTACAATAAGAAAGATAGTAAACCATACCACTTCTGGAAACTACAGAGAATTATATAGCTAAACCTAGTTATGACCATAATTTCATTCTAACATCTAATGCACGTAATTAAATAATCTACACAATTGCTATCATTGGCGACGGAGTTCTAGACAGCAGTGCCCCCAAGGTCATAACTTTTTACTCGCTTATCCCAATTTAATTATCTTGGACTCTTTGGAAAGGTAAGTAAATTATATACAACTTTTCTAACCAAGAGAAATCATGATTCTGGATGGAGATACCCCAAAATCCCATGTAAGGTTTTGTATTACAACTTCCCAAACTAGGGCAAACCAAAACGTCTAATCCCCACGACCAAACTAATCTAGACCTAGAATAAACATCAATCTAACATAAAAAAATGTTAACCTAGTCATTACCCATGAAAATTGGACAAAGAACACGGGTGGATCGCAAAGCTCTAGGTTTTCCCTTCTTTCTTCTTCCATCCTCTCCTTTCTTTCCTCCTTGTTGGTTCTTCTACCTTGCTTTGGAGGGCGCCCCTAGGGTCCTATTTAAAGGACGAGAGGTTAGAGGGTCGTGGCTTGGACGTGGTAGGGTTGGAAACAACCGGCATAGAATTTAATTCGGAGTACATTTTGAATTCGAGTCGTTTTTTTGCTTCCTTCTATGCAGCGAACTTTCCGGAGGCCATAACTTTCTCTACCTTACTCGAAATTGAGTGATTAATTTTTTTCCTGTTTATCGAACGCAAAGGACGTCAACTTTTTATTTTTGTAGGTTTTCTAAAAATGTTGTCTTCGTTGCTAAATTTACCTTGGAAGTTGACTATATTGCAGACTCTGATTATCTGTGTAGTGTGCCTTGCGGGCTCCACATCTCATACGCCATGACTCCAAATTAGGTCAATGAAGACTCTAAATTGGACTATGCGAAGAGATTTACAACTTTGTAGTTATGTAGTTTTCCATTTGAAGCCGTTTCAGTCGCAAAAATCACTTTGCAAGATGATAGACAGATTTCGTCCCGTTCCTTTGCGAGGCAAATATAGAATCTCTCAAGCTCCTTATCTCTTTTGCTTTCCTTTCTTCAAGAATTGTGTGAAATCATCCAAAAACAAGAGATGCACGACTAGGGCGGCAGGGAGGTGTGTCAGGGCAAAGGCAAGGGACAGGGGTGGTTCGGCTAGGGTCTGGGTTCAGCCCCCCCCCCTCTCCTTTTATCGGGTGGCCCGGTCCTCCCCTTGCGGAGTCCAAGGTGGACTCGGTTTGAGCTTGGGCCAGCAGCTCACTAACCCCACTTTCCTACTATTTTATATTCAATTACCTCCCTAATACCTTTCTATTTCCTTTTTAATTGAACATGATATTACAAGCGATCAGTGGCGGAGCCAGGATTCCACAAAGCCTCGAACTCAAAACTAAGTGGATATAACAAATGTCAAATACTATTCACACTGAGGCATAACAAAAGTACAACACAAATGCATAACTGAAATAAAATTTGAATTCCATGTTTAATGATACGACAAACTAGCTAAAACATGGCAAAAAATATAGTGGAGCGGTCAAAAGTTAATACCTAATTGTTTCTGGATGGTTTTGATTGGATTGCGATGGAAAATAAGATGTTAATATCTTAGTCCTCTTCATCATGTATATCTATTACATCAAATAGAATCAAATCAAATAATATTGACCAAATGACATCTTTTGTAGGGAAGATGTTGATATATTGTTCCAAGCACTAGTTTGTAATATAGTGCACTTAATCATCAAAAACCTCCTTATCTTTCCAAAAGGAGATTCACATAATGTTTATGTTCCGTATAACTCATAGGTTGCTCAATATCTACTTCATCTTCCCGCGACAGAGTAAGCACATAATATTAAAACCAATTTATCAACCACGACTAATACCTAGGGCTAGCCTAGGGTCTAGGTATATTCACTCCACTGACAAACACACTACCATGAAAAAAACTAGTCAGCAATACATGATAACACAATGAGGCAAAGCTACAATGCAGAATCTAGACCGCTAAAAATTTATAGTTCACAATCATTATTCTTTTGTTTCTATCACCTTAAGATCACGGTTCCATGCAAACATGAACCATCACCTACAAGACATACAACTTGAACGATCCCCTCACCAATCAAATGTACAACCAACTCTTTATCAACAAAATGAATCTTAGATTCCATCCTACAACCCGCTCCATCCTAAAGGTTGGACAAGTAGCAGCTCAAATGAAATCAAGACATACAACTTGCATTTTAACAATTTTATATCACTGACATAGGACAACATCGGACATTACAAGAGCAGCACGCTTGTGCGACAACAGTTAGATTGGAGAAGTAGTCCAAAATCCAGTAGAACCCTAATGAGGAGGGCATGAGGGAGGCACGAACCTTGTCTTCTTCTTCACCTTCATCATCGAGGAGACCGAAGAGGTTCCTGGCGGCCTAACTAGGGGCGGTGGACAGGCGAAGCAGGGGGCGCTAGGCGCGGTGGCTCGGGTGAGGAGGGAGAGGCAGGGGCGCTGGGAGCAGCGACACGTGTGAGGAGAGGAGGCAGATGCTCAGCTGGGGTTTGCTTGGCCTCGGGCCATTTCCCCACCGACGTGAGACCCATCTCCGCCCTGCAAGCGATCCTATCAAGCAGAAGCTATGGAAGCATACACAGGCTAGACAACTAGCAAATGAAGGAGCAGTACTAGTGTAACAAATTGTATGTTATCGTCATTAAATCTCTAGGCCTCTCTGTCTCCTGTTCCTGCACATATTACGAGTTCTTGAATGTTTTTTTCACCTTTCATTTCTTTCATGGTTCATTGGATTAATAAAATCAATGTATCATGTTTAATTGAATGTCTGAAGAATCTAGACGTACCATTATGAGTTAATAGAATATTTTGATGATTAATGATAAATCTATTTGTGAGACTAACACTTCTACTAATATACCTATCGTGTAGTCTTATTTAGATAAAAAGGTGAAAATCATGGTGGTATGCATTTGATATTATATTATTATATCTTGTTGCATTCCTAGGATCCAAAATATAGGTTGAACTCTACCAAAAGTCTAACTTAAATATGTGCATGTAATACCCCAAAAGTAAATCGGCGTACTAGAAGAAGTTTCAGAAGAAGGGGCTAATGGGAAAATCTGAATCGTTTTTTTTCTTGAGGGTTTTCTGTGTTTTTCAAGAACTGGACTCTGGGCCTTAGCCCAGGGTGGCCCATGAGGGGGCTGACCAAAGGGGGGTATCTCTCCCCCCCTAAACCCTAAAACTCCTTCTCCCTTCCCCTTTTCCCCTCCCCAAGCCGCCACCCCCCCTCCCCCTCTCCAACCGGTCGCCTCCCTCCTCCCTGCAGTACAACACTTTTGTTCGTCAGATTTAGGTAAGTTCCGTACGTTTTCTGATCTTCTCACCTCTTAGAAAGTTGTAGCCCTTGGTCTTAGCTTTCATTTGGCACCAAGATCATCTGATTTGGAGTTACGGTTTAGGAGATATGGAAGTTTTACCGCGACTGTCCAGGAGAGCTAACGTGATTTGGCAGATTTTCTTGTCGGGCTATTATGATTTACTTAGAGGCCGAATCTGGTATTTTCGTCTTCTAGAGTTTTGTTCCTTATGTCGTTATCTTTCTTTTGGCACTGAGATCACTTGATTCCACCTTACGGTTTAGGAGATATGAATTTTTAATCGCGCGCTGTCCTGTCTGCCTGAGAATTTGGAACTGTCGGTTTGCCCCTCGGTTTTGATCTAGTTAGTGTCAGATTCAGAACTTCCACCCAACTAGGTTTTTGTAGCCCTTGAAATTATCTTTCCGAGTTGATAAAGATCATCTCAATTGGATCTGTAGATTAAAAGTTATGCCATTTTCTTTACCACTGTTCTGAAATCTGGGCAGATATCTGTTAGTGTTTTCAACTGTTGTTTAGGCCACTGTTTTGGCCGAATCGAAGGATTCCACCAACTAGAGTTTCGTAGCCTGTTACGTTAAGAGTATTTGAGCACTGGTTTTAAGTCATTCGGAGTTATATATATTTAATTACGATTTTTCTCGTACTGCTGATCAGAAGGGCCGATATTGGCTGATTAGTTAATTCGTCATTTTGAGTTTTTGGTTATGTTGATTAGATAGAGGGTTATGGTAAACGCTTGTAGCCACGTCATGACTTATTATTCTTATTTCAATAAATATTTGTGTAGGCGGTGGGGCGGGGGAGTGGAGAAATTCGTCGTTGCCTCCTAACTCGTCCAGTTGCGGAAGGCAAGTATATGGTAGAGTGGTGAACAATGGGTTGTTCACCATGATCATTGATGTTACTTATCATGCTATTTATTATGCTTTCGTTCAGCTTATTCTTATACATGATATTGATGACCTTGAGTGAATGAGATTATGATAATGAGATAATGAGTAGATATTGAGTTAATAAGATGGACTATGTTGATGAATAAATAAAGATGTCGCATCATTTACATTCATCATGACAGGGGTTGCATGAGCAGTCGGTGAGAAAGTCATGTAACTATTCGGTGAGGTCGGTGAGAAAGATACATGACTAGTCCAAGAGCTCTAGATAAAATCCTACTTTGGTGGGGACTTCACGGGAGTGAAGGATAGAGTGTGTCATCGACGGTGAACACTCGCTATCTGGAGTATCACCGTGATGAGATGCATATGAGCATGAGCATGTTGGTGCATTCGCATATCTAAGTAAATTGTTAAATTGTGCAACTTTACCTATATGGAATATGGCTTGTTTGTTTGAGAATGACAATGGCATTAACTAAATGGATGATGATGATAACTTTGATTATGGTTAATAAACTATTGTTTATGGCTTTATTATGTATTCTTGAGTCTTGGACTCATTCTTGCTCTATTGTTGTTTTTAGGTGACCCGGTGATGACGTTTTACTCGGAAGGGCTAGCACACTTGGAATCATGCACTTCACTCAATTATTTGATTCATTGGACATGAGAAAATTTTAGAATAACATGAATATTTATATCTAGGACATGATGGTATTGAATAACCATAGATACTTGGTTTATGTTAATCTTGGTTTATTATTTTGCTATGCTCCTAGGTCTAATTTATTTATGATTGTCGTAGTGTTATGCTTGTGTTAATGCGACCCGTGGATGGGTTTTAATGTTGTTATGCTTGCTGAAACTTCACGGTGTGTTGATGTATAATAGATGATAAGAGTAGTTTGGTGGCATTCGGGCTCGGTGTTGAAATGGGTGTTATTCTGATTAGTATCGAGCGGGCTTGGTCCGTGGTGAATAGATTAATAACTTAGTTAACCTAAAATTGCTAAAACTTGTTTTAGGACTTGTAAAATATACCAAAATTTGATAATGGTTAATTAACTTAAAATTTTGACACCTTTGGTGCACATGGGATGGGAATGGGATGAGTATCGCATTTACGCTTCCGTTATGTTGTATTGATGTTTTATGTTATGAATTGGTTCTGACTACTTATGATTTGATTATGTGATTGCTATGGGTCATGATAGTCGAGAGGTAGAGATTGTGGTTGTGGCCATATGCATGGCCAAGTTATATCACCGTTTGTTGTATGATAGTGGTGAAGTGTTTACATCGGGTAACTTAGTTACATGTGTTGAGGATATATTTCTTTAGAAAAGTTGTTTTCTTCCTTGAGTTTGAATTTGATTATTCCTGTTATAGTTGCGGTTGATGAATTTTCTTGGGTTAGTATTTACAATGCAGTTGATGTATTTTCATTGGTCTTTGTTGGTTATATTAAGTTATTATTTGTTCTCCGATTGTTGATCATTGTTGTTTCTTGTGAGCGTCGTTAATTTGCAAGGTTGATCTTTTCACGAGAGATATGCCTTTCTTGTTGGGAAAAAATGACTCATTTGTTAGCTTGGTATTTTTGATAACGAAAGTTTTCTTTTTCAAGTCCTTTAACATGTGGAAGCTTTGACCCAATGTATTTATTTTGGGTATTTTGAGTATTGAAGTTGAATGCTTCTCTGTAATAAAAGAAAATATTAAAACCCTTTAGCGATGTCTTGTTGTGGTTAAGTTAAAGGTTGTAATTAAATAAATTAATAGATATGGTATGTGTTATCAAGTTGGAGTGCAGAGTGTGGTGTATAATCAATCTTAACCAAGAACCTTGGAAGGAAAGTTGATTAACTTGATGGTGTCATGTGGTAGTTCTTGATGAACTATGATTAATAGTATGGCTATACCTAATTGGATTAAAAGGAGTTATTAAGAATTGTAGAACATTGATGACCGGTATGATCATTAAAATTATGTAGTTTTGCTAAACTTGTTGGATTAGTTCGTCTCAGTGGATTAATCTTACTGTGTGGGAAGGAAAAGTTGGGGAGATGCTAGATTATTACCATAGTGGATATTAATCTTGGAGTTATGCTTGCTGAAACTTCACAGTGTGTTGATGTATAATAGATGATAAGAGTAGTTTGGTGGCATTCCAGGCTCAGTGTTGGGCTGGGGTGTTACAGTGCATATATTCTTATTACACATTTGTGTATGCACACATTTAGGGGGAGTTCACTTTATGTTTTGTAGTTTTATAAGTATTGTTCCATATTTCTTTATCCACATATGTTTGAGATCTCTACTTTGAAACATATGATTGAGTATATTAAACTTGTGTAGTTCATATATACTCACATTGCTTAATATTCAATTATTTGTAATTATGATGGTTGTCATCAATTACCAAATAAGGAAAGATTGAAGTATCTTGATCCACCATTATGAGTTAATGATATGTTGTGGTAATTAATGACAATCACATTGTGGAACTAACATTTGTCATGAGTTGGTGAAATAGGTTGAGTTTCATGATGATGATGACTTGGGATGACATCATGAGTTAATTGTCATCAAGTTAAGTGAAAGATGCATCATGTGTTGATGCATATCAAGATCTCGAAGAAGATGATCATGAGTTGATCACCAAGTCAATAGAAGATCTATTATATGTTGATGGAGGGCACGTGAAGAAGATCATCATGTGTTGATGATATTCAAGTCATGATTTGGGATGAAAGATGTTATCATGTGTTGATAAGCATCTAGACAAGATCCCGAAGTGAAGGAATCCATCATGTGTTGATGGAAGGTTCGTGAAGAATGCATCATGAGTTGATGCATATCCAAGTCAAGAACTTGGAGTAAAGAAAATCATCATGTGTTGATGGAAGTCAAGTGAAGGATGCATCATGGGTTGATGCATATCAAGTCAAGGACCCGGACTTGAAGTAAAGATGTGCGTCATCAAGTTTTAAGAGGATGTTCAACGCAAATGTATGACTAACTAGGGCTAAAGATGTGTTCCTAGTCTTTTACCAGTTTTGGTGTTTGGTTGGAGTCCGGATTGGTAGTATAGATTGTCGTACTATTAAGAGGGGTCTTAACTAGTAGCTTGAGTCTCATCATGTGTTGATAACTCAATCTACTTTGCTCTAGCTCACCAAAGCATGTAGAGTTAGATTTCGTATCCACTTGAGCTTGTGCATTCGTTGCACGTGGTGAGAGTCAAGCAAAGGGCTTGACTTATCACTTTTGGAGTTCTTGAGCTCTGGAAGCAGCGTTAGGCGTCGTGTCCGGTGATCTCTTCAAAGAAGATTGTGAAGAGCCCCGATGTAGTGTAAAGGTTGGAGCTCACCTTCCCGGAGTGGGAAAGAGCCACCACTAGTGGATTTGAGGTGTTTGCCTTAATTCGTGAAGCAGGTCCAATTAATGCGGGCTTACCTCAACGTGGATTAGGGGAGACCGGCAAATCTCCGAACACCATGGTAAAAAGTCATTGTGTCATTGTGGTTTGTATATTTGCTTTCATTGACATAGTCTTATATTGTTGGTGCACTTAGTGAGACTAGTTGTTTTAGACCTTAATTGTATAAAACCGATTTGACTTACTCTTCTGCGTTAGAAATCAGTTTTAGCCAAAAGTTTTTAAAAAAACCTCCTATTCACCCCCTCTAGTCGGTCTCCTCGATCTTACAATGTCTAATACACTCATTTGGACAAATGGGTATTCTTTTTAAATATGTTTGCACAAGTATCACTTGGTTCTGAATAGAGTAATTGTTCTCCAACCTTCGATATGGATCTTTCTGATTTTATGGATGGTTGAAAGATCTAGACCCGCCATTATAAGTTAATGGAGTGTTTTGGTGATTAATGACAAATCCAAATATGAGACTAACTCTTTTATCAAGTATTATCCTTGTGTAGTCTCATTTGGATATAAAGGTGAAACACAACGAGGTATGCAATCGACATCTCAATCTTATATATTGTTGCATTTCTCGGATCCAAAATATAGGATTGAACTCAACCATAAGTTAAACTTGAATATGTGCATATGACCTTATTACACATTTGTGTATGCACACATTTAGGGGGAGTTTTATCCTATACTTTGTGGTTTCATTAGTATTGATCCATATTCCATTCTCCACATATATTTGGGATCTTTACGTTGAAACAAAACCTTTGAGTATACAAAACTTGTGTAGTTCAGTATATACTCATGTTATGAGTATATAGAACTTGTGTAGTTCTTGTATACTCATGTTAAATATATATAACTTGTGTAGTTTATATATACTCATTTGTTCTCTCATTTATCATCATTAAATTTATGAGAATTTAAGTGGTTATCATCAATTACCAAAAGGGAAAGATTGAGGTATCTTGTCCCACCATTATGAGTTAATGGTATGGTGGGCGGCGACACGTGTGAGAGGGAGGCAGATGCTCACTGGGTTTGCTTGGCCTCTGCCATTTCCCACCGACGTGAGACCCATCTCCGCCTGCAAAGCGATCCTATCAAGCGAAGCTATGGAAGCATACACAGGCTAGACAACTAGCAAATGAAGGAGCAAGACTAGTGTAACAAATTGTATGTTATCACATTAAATCTCTAGGCCTCTCTGCCTCTGTTCTGCACATATTACGAGTTCTTGAATGTTTTTTCACCTTTCATTTCTTTCATGGTTCATTGGATTAATAAAATCAATGTATCATGTTTAATTGAATGTCAAGAATCTAGACGTACCATTATGAGTTAATAGAATATTTTGATGATTAATGATAAATCTATTTGTGAGACTAACACTTCTACTAATATACCTATCGTGTAGTCTTATTTAGATAAAAAGGTGAAAATCATGGTGGTATGCATTTGATATTATATTATTATATCTTGTTGCATTCCTAGGATCCAAAATATAGGTTGAACTCTACCAAAAGTCTAACTTAAATATGTGCATGTAATACCCCAAAAGTAAATCACGTACTAGAAGAAGTTTTGAAGAAGGCTAATGGGAAAATCAATCGTTTTTTTCTTCAGGTTTTCGTGTTTTTCAGCAATTGGACTCGGGCCTTAGCCTGTGGTGGCCCATGAGGGGCTGACCAAAGGGGGTATCTCTCCCTAAACCCTAAAACTCCTTCTCCTTCCCTTTTCCTCTCCCCTGCCGCCACCCCCTCCCCTCTCCAACGGTCGCCTCCTCCTCCCTGCAGTACAACACTTTTGTTCGTCAGATTTAGGTAAGTTCCGTACGTTTTCTGATCTTCTCACCTCTTAGAAAGTTGTAGCCCTTGGTCTTAGCTTTCATTTGGCACCAAGATCATCTGATTTGGAGTTACGGTTTAGGAGATATGGAAGTTTTACCGCGACTGTCCAGGAGAGCTAACGTGATTTGGCAGATTTTCTTGTCGGGCTATTATGATTTACTTAGAGGCCGAATCTGGTATTTTCGTCTTCTAGAGTTTTGTTCCTTATGTCGTTATCTTTCTTTTGGCACTGAGATCACTTGATTCCACCTTACGGTTTAGGAGATATGAATTTTTAATCGCGCGCTGTCCTGTCTGCCTGAGAATTTGGAACTGTCGGTTTGCCCCTCGGTTTTGATCTAGTTAGTGTCAGATTCAGAACTTCCACCCAACTAGGTTTTTGTAGCCCTTGAAATTATCTTTCCGAGTTGATAAAGATCATCTCAATTGGATCTGTAGATTAAAAGTTATGCCATTTTCTTTACCACTGTTCTGAAATCTGGGCAGATATCTGTTAGTGTTTTCAACTGTTGTTTAGGCCACTGTTTTGGCCGAATCGAAGGATTCCACCAACTAGAGTTTCGTAGCCTGTTACGTTAAGAGTATTTGAGCACTGGTTTTAAGTCATTCGAGTTATATATATTTAATTACGATTTTTCTCGTACTGCTGATCAGAAGGGCCGATATTGGCTGATTAGTTAATTCGCTATTTTGAGTTTTTGGTTATGTTGATTAGATAGAGGTTATGGTAAAACGCTTGTAGCCACGCCATGACTTATTATTCTTATTTCGAATAAATATTTGTGTAGGCGGTGGGGCAGGGAGTGGAGAAATTCGTCGTTGCCTCCTAACTCGCCGCAGACAGAAGGCAAGTATATGGTAGAGTGGTGAACAATGGGTTGTTCACCATGATCATTGATGTTACTTATCATGCTATTTATTATGCTTTCGTTCAGCTTATTCTTATACATGATATTGATGACCTTGAGTGAATGAGATTATGATAATGAGATAATGAGTAGATATTGAGTTAATAAGATGGACTATGTTGATGAATAAATAAAGATGTCGCATCATTTACATTCATCATGACAGGGGTTGCATGAGCCTGTGTGTGAGAAAGTCATGTAACTATTCCGTGAGGTCGGTGAGAAAGATACATGACTAGTCCAAGAGCTCTAGATAAAATCCTACTTTGGTGGGGACTTCACGGGAGTGAAGGATAGAGTGTGTCATCGACGGTGAACACTCCGCTATATTTCAGATCACCGATGAGATGCATATGAGCATGAGCATGTTGGTGCATTCGCATATCTAAGTAAATTGTTAAATTGTGCAACTTTACCTATATGGAATATGGCTTGTTTGTTTGAGAATGACAATGGCATTAACTAAATGGATGATGATGATAACTTTGATTATGGTTAATAAACTATTGTTTATGGCTTTATTATGTATTCTTGAGTCTTGGACTCATTCTTGCTCTATTGTTGTTTTTAGGTGACCAGTGATGACGTTTTACTCGGGAAGGGCTAGCACACTTGGAATCATGCACTTCACTCAATTATTTGATTCATTGGACATGAGAAAATTTTAGAATAACATGAATATTTATATCTAGGACATGATGGTATTGAATAACCATAGATACTTGGTTTATGTTAATCTTGGTTTATTATTTTGCTATGCTCCTAGGTCTAATTTATTTATGATTGTCATAGTGTTATGCTTGTGTTAATGCGACCGTGGATGGGTTTTAATGTTGTTATGCTTGCTGAAACTTCACAAAGTGTTGATGTATAATAGATGATAAGAGTAGTTTGGTGGCATTCTGTGCCGGTGTTGAAATTGGGGTAAATACAGCTTGGTATCAGAGCGGGCTTCAGGTCCGTGGTGAATAGATTAATAACTTAGTTAACCTAAAATTGCTAAAACTTGTTTTAGGACTTGTAAAATATACCAAAATTTGATAATGGTTAATTAACTTAAAATTTTGACACACTCGTGCTGCATGAGGATGGGAATGGGATGAGTATCGCATTTACGCCCGTTATGTTGTATTGATGTTTTATGTTATGAATTGGTTCGACTACTTATGATTTGATTATGTGATTGCTATGGGTCATGATAGTCGAGAGGTAGAGATTGTGGTTGTGGCCATATGCATGGCCAAGTTATATCACCGCTTGTTGTATGATAGTGGTGAAGTGTTTACATCGGTAACTTAGTTACTGTGTGTTGAGGATATATTTCTTTAGAAAAGTTGTTTTTTCCTTGAGTTTGAATTTGATTATTCTCAAGTTATAGTTGCGGTTGATGAATTTTCTTGGGTTAGTATTTACAATGCAGCTTGATGTATTTTCATTGGTCTTTGTTGGTTATATTAAGTTATTATTTGTTCTCCGACGTTGATCTGTTGTTGTTTCTTGTGAACGTTTAATTTGCAAGGTTGATCTTTTCACGAGAGATATGCCTTTCTTGTTGGGAAAAAATGACTCATTTGTTAGCTTGGTATTTTTGATAACGAAAGTTTTCTTTTTCAAGTCCTTTAACATGTGGAAGCTTTGACCCAATGTATTTATTTTGGGTATTTTGAGTATTGAAGTTGAATGCTTCTCCGTAATAAAAGAAAATATTAAAACCCTTTAGCGATGTCTTGTTGTGGTTAAGTTAAAGGTTGTAATTAAATAAATTAATAGATATGGTATGTGTTATCAAGTTGGGTCTGTAGTGTGGTGTATAATCAATCTTAACCAAGAACCTTGGAAGGAAAGTTGATTAACTTGATGGTGTCATGTGGTAGTTCTTGATGAACTATGATTAATAGTATGGCTATACCTAATTGGATTAAAAGGAGTTATTAAGAATTGTAGAACATTGATGACCTAGATGATCATTAAAATTATGTAGTTTTGCTAAACTTGTTGGATTAGTTCGCCTCAAAGGATTAATCTTATGTGTGGGAAGGAAAAGTTGGGGAGATGCTAGATTATTACCATAGTGGATATTAATCTTGGAGTTATGCTTGCGAAACTTCACAAAGGTGTTGATGTATAATAGATGATAAGAGTAGTTTGGTGGCATTCCTGTGCCTCGGGTTGGGGCAAAGGTGTTACAAGGCATATATTCTTATTACACATTTGTGTATGCACACATTTAGGGGAGTTCACTTTATGTTTTGTAGTTTTATAAGTATTGTTCCATATTTCTTTATCCACATATGTTTGAGATCTCTACTTTGAAACATATGATTGAGTATATTAAACTTGTGTAGTTCATATATACTCACATTGCTTAATATTCAATTATTTGTAATTATGATGGTTGTCATCAATTACCAAATAAGGAAAGATTGAAGTATCTTGATCCACCATTATGAGTTAATGATATGTTGTGGTAATTAATGACAATCACATTGTGGAACTAACATTTGTCATGAGTTGGTGAAATAGGTTGAGTTTCATGATGATGATGACTTGGGATGACATCATGAGTTAATTGTCATCAAGTTAAGTGAAAGATGCATCATGTGTTGATGCATATCAAGATCTCAAGAAGATGATCATGAGTTGATCACCAAGTCAATAGAAGATCTATTATATGTTGATGGAGGGCACGTGAAGAAGATCATCATGTGTTGATGATATTCAAGTCATGATTTGGGATGAAAGATGTTATCATGTGTTGATAAGCATCTAGACAAGATCCCGAAGTGAAGGAATCCATCATGTGTTGATGGAAGGTTCGTGAAGAATGCATCATGAGTTGATGCATATCCAAGTCAAGAACTTGGAGTAAAGAAAATCATCATGTGTTGATGGAAGTCAAGTGAAGGATGCATCATGGGTTGATGCATATCAAGTCAAGGACCCGGACTTGAAGTAAAGATGTGCGTCATCAAGTTTTAAGAGGATGTTCAACGCAAATGTATGACTAACTAGGGCTAAAGATGTGTTCCTAGTCTTTTACCAGTTTTGGTGTTTGGTTGGAGTCCGGATTGGTAGTATAGATTGTCGTACTATTAAGAGGGGTCTTAACTAGTAGCTTGAGTCTCATCATGTGTTGATAACTCAATCTCGCCTGCTCTAGCTCACCAAAGCATGATATATTATTTGCGAATGTGTTTTGCAAATAGTTGAGGCTAATGCGTCTAATCCTTGTAGCATGTGACTATACTTAGCAAATGTGTTTTACAAATGGTTGAAGTACATGTACCTACTCCTTGTGGCATGATCTAAGTTTGCAAATGTATTTTATAAGTTGTTAGGGATCATGCATTGTCTTGTTTTGAGCTTTTGGAACCTGTTTTGAAAATCGGTATGACCACTGTTGATAAGCGGTACTACCGCAAGTTGGTAGTACCGATATTTATATAGCGGTACATATTTTTCAGAGAGTGTGTTTTCAAGTGGTTTGATACTCAAAATCGTAATCGACTATTATTTCAATCAAGCAGATTACCGCAGCCTCGGAGTACCGAAAATTATATGGCGATACGTATATTACAGAGAGCGTGTTTTTGGAATATTTGATCTTCCTTGAATCGATATGACCGCAATCCCTTAAGCGGTACTACCGGAGTGTGGTAGTACCGATGTTTACATGGCGGTACGCGTTATCCAGAGAATATGTTTTTGAGAAATCTTGAGCTTTGGAAAACGGTAGCTCCATTCTAGCCGAGCGGTACGACTGTGATGCGGTAGTACTAATTTTTAATTGGCGGTAGTTCCGTAACTTTATGTGTAACGGCTAGTTCAGAGTATTAAATGCTACTATTCCGACCGTTGAGCCAAAAATCGGTAGTACCGGTTTTAACAATGCAGACTTCATCAGAATCTCGATTTTTTCTGGAATATGGTCATAACGGCTAGTTTTGCGGTTGGGGGCTATAAATACACCCCACCTGAACCATGCCTAGAACCTTTGGCACTCCATTTCATTCTATTGAGCTAGTGTGAGCTTCTCCTCTCAATTGTGCATATGCTGCACCTTGTGACCAAGGCGAGAGGTCTCTAGTTGCACGTGTTGCATCTAGAGTTAGATTTCGTATCCACTTGAGCTTGTGCATTCGTTGCACGTGGTGAGAGTCAAGCAAAGGGCTTGACTTATCACTTTTGGAGTTTGCCGACTCCTAGACGATGTTGGAGGCGTCGTGTCCGGTGATCTCTTCAAAGAAGATTGTGAAGAGCCCCGACGTAGTGTGAAGGTTGGAGCTCACCTTCTCGGAGTGGGAAAGAGCTACCACTAGTGGATTTGAGGTGTTTTCCTTAATTCGTGAAGCTGGCCCAATTAATGCGGGCTTACCTCAACGTGGATTAGGGGAGACCGGCAAGTCTCCGAATACCATGGTAAAAAGTCATTGTGTCATTGTGGTTTGTTCTCTAGTGATTTACTTTGTGCTATTTACATTCCTAGAATTAAATTGCTTACATGTCTTTGTATATTTGCTTTCATTGACATAGTCTTATATTGTTAGTGCACTTAGTGAGACTAGTTGTTTTAGACCTTAATTGTATAAAACTAATTTGACTTACTCTTCTGCGTTAGAAATCGGTTTTAGCCAAAAGTTTTTAAAAAACCTCCTATTCACCCCCTCTAGTCGGTCTCCTCGATCTTACAATGTCTAATACACTCATTTGGACAAATGGGTATTCTTTTTAAATATGTTTGCACAAGTATCACTTGGTTCTAAATAGAGTAATTGTTCTCCAACCTTCGATATGGATCTTTCTGATTTTATGGATGGTGACAAACCAATATCCTATGATAAGGCCAAAGAATATTTCTCTTAGGACCCATCCCAAAAGTAAGAATACTTTTAATTTTCCTCTATAAATGATAACCTGTCAAGTGTATTCTTGTTTGACAACACTGTTCTATCTCAGATGGGCTGCATATGTTGCTAGGATAATTCTTGTGTTGGTGATTGAGCTAGGTGTGCGCTTCGCTGACACATGAGCATTCTTGTCAATATTGTTGTAATTCTGAGGGCCATTCAACAATTTCTCAATTAGAGAAAAGAAGAAATAGAAAAATAAAATAAAAAGAATGGTGGGGCCCACCTGTCGGTGAGAGAAGGGAGGAGATAAGGCTGGAGACTAAGTCTCCAACCCTATCCCTCGAGCACGTTCGGCCTGGGCGGTTCCTTCACGAGTGGCGGCGGCATAGGAGGCGCTGATGGCACGGGGCCTCTGGCGCCGACCGTTGGTTGAAGCTGCGCGGCTCCTCTCCTTCTCCTCTTCTTAAAGGCTGCTCCCTTCTTCTCTTTTCTTCAACCCCGAAAATCAGTGATCAATTTTTCCCCCTTTTGGTTCTTCCTCTTCTGATTTGGCTTTGGTTTTTGGGCTTTGGGAGTTGCTGCGCCGCCGTGGTTGGACACGATGCCGTTGGTGGTGAGGGTCGGCTCCTCCTTGTGCACCCCTTTTCTTCCCTTGAACCCTCTCCTCTGTTGAGGTTGCGGTGAGGGGAATTGGGACTTGCACTGCTAGAGTTTGGACTGCCGGCACTGGCTTGATCTGGGAGAGGATGGAGGCTTCAGTTTGGTGAATTTTGCTCCTTGGGTGCATTCGGCTGGTGCACCTTGCGGTGATTCATGTGCAGTATTATCTGTACCTCGACTTCGCAAATTAGTGTGTCCTGGTTTGTGAATTGGAATTATATCTCCGCCAACCTCATCCGTTCTTCGTGGCACAGCGGGACGATTGGTTTTCTGAGTTAGCACATTCGGCGTGCCTTGCCCAGTTTCGAATCGGTGGCTTTGAGTCCTATCCGCACCGTGAGTTTTTTTTTTGCATTACTTTGCTAAGTGCGTTGTGCTTGTTGAATTTCATTTTGTACTGTTGTCTAGCACTAGGAGATTTTGCTTATTAATGTTGTGGGATTGTTACATGCTCAATGAAGATAAAAGTCATATATGAAATTGGATTGATAACGTAGATCAGACTTGAGCTAATTGTTTGCTTACTATTGTTGTTTCATCTCTAGCAATTTGGTTATGTTACTTTCAGTGGTTCGGTTGTGAGTATTGTGACTAATTGAACTTGATCATTTTGTTATGTGATCTTATTGATCTTCTGTTAGCTAATAGGCTTAAATGCTGAAACCTGTGATCTCTTTGCAATGTGAGATAATTACTATCCTGTTGGCCAGAAGGTTAAAGTGCTGAAATTGTCATTCTTTTGCATTGTTAAACAAATGATCCTCTGTTGGCCGAAAGCATAAATTGTTGTTTATTGCTTACGAGATAATTCAGTACTTGACATATTAGTATAGCATTCATTTGGGCTCAAAGTTTGATTTATTGTTGTCATATCTAATTAGTGAAGGGCATAGACTTATGTGGCGAGGAGGCCAAGATTTGATCTTGAGCAGCCCGACATCTTAGAGCAAATATAAACATTTAAATCTGAACATTGTGTTGATTTTATTTGCTTTCAAGTTCTATCTTTTGAGCATATTATCTTGTTTAATTGACATGAGGAAGTTACATGTTTATATGTATTTTCTATTTTTTTTATATGCCGCTGGAAATATGCTTTGATAATCATAATTACTGCTGGAATTATTTCTGAATATTTGCTAAAACTGCTAATTTTACAAGTATTTACCCTTTTTGTTATTTTTCATAAAAATTCAATCACAATTTAAAATATAAAAATCACATATCTTTCTGACCTTTCTCTGTGTTGTGGGCCAGGTTTATAGCCGTCGCCGCAAGGGCCCGGGCCAATCGGCTGTCCGACCAGTGAATTAGGTGCCACGTGGGACCGGTCTAACCGGTACTCTTTCCTTGCTTGCAATTTGATTGAGATCTTTCCAATCTATTTAAATATTATATTGAGATCCTTCCGATATCGTTTGTAACTCTCTCTATATATATATATTTAAAGGGGAGAAGACCACGAAATAAAGTAAACAAGATTAGTTTATCTAATCTCTCTTCTGCTCGCCTTCTTTCCCTGCTATGCGCACAGAAGCCCGGTCCAAATGGTAGAACACGAGCGGTCAGACCGGTGGATCCTCAGTCAGCGGCGCGCCGCCTCGCCTGCACAGGCACTCCTCTCCTCTCCACCATGCCCCTGGGGGCAAGCCTAGGCCGAAACCTCTCACCTCTACTCATACCCTATTAGATCTATTCCCGAAGCATGTGACATTCTCATACTGGGGAGATACACTTTAAGAGTTGGTCAGAAAAAAAGAAATTGTTTGTTGATTAGTCATCAACGATCTTGTATTCACATTTTATTGTTTCAACATGGCAATCAATCGAGTTTCTCACTGTACACACTTGTGATTGGAATATTGTATGGGTCATTTGTGATATTTTTGTTGAGTCCTGTGTTTTCTTCTGCTCCTCTAAGGCAAAGGTGTATCCTCTTCGCTACGGTGGGAGGTGCCCGACCGTGGAGGTGGTGGTTTCGCAGCGTTCAAGAGTCGAGAGCGTAACCGCAGAACTCGCCGAGGGAGAACATGAAGCGCAAGAGCAGCGCCGAATCCGGCTATCTCGCCGCTCGGTGAGAGAAACTACCAAGAGCAATTTGGTTATGTTACTTTCAGTGGTTCGGTTGTGAGTATTGTGACTAATTGAACTTGATCATTTTATTATGTGATCTTATTGATCTTCTGTTAGCAAATAGGCTTAAATGCTGAAACCTGTGATCTCTTTGCAATGTGAGATAATTACTATCCTGTTGGCCGGAAGGTTAAAGTGCTGAAATTGTCATTCTTTTGCATTGTTAAACAAATGATCCTCTGTTGGCCGAAAGCATAAATTGTTGTTTATTGCTTACGAGATAATTCAATACTTGACATATTAGTATAGCATTCATTTGGGCTCAAAGTTTGATTTATTGTTGTCATATCTAATTAGTGAAGAGCATAGACTAATGTGGCGAGGAGGCCAAGATTTGATCTTGAGCAGCCCGACATCTTAGAGCAAATATAAACATTTAAATCTGAACATTGTGTTGATTTTATTTGCTTTCAAGTTCTATCTTTTGAGCATATTATCCTGTTTAATTGACATGAGAAAGTTACATGTTTATATGTATTTTCTGTTTTTTTATATGTCGCTGGAAATATGCTTTGATAATCATAATTACTGCTGGAATTATTTCTGAATATTTGCTAAAACCGCTAATTTTACTAGTATTGACCCTTTTTGTTATTTTTCATAAAAATTCAATCACAATTTAAAATATAAAAATCACATATCTTTCTGACCTTTCTCTGTGTTGTGGGCCAGGTTTATAGCCGTCGCCGTAAGGGCCCGGGCCAATCGGCTGTCCGACTAGTGAATTAGGTGCCGCGTGGGACCGGTCTAATCGGTACTCTTTCCTTGCTTGCAATTAGATTGAGATATTTCCAATCTCTTTAAATATTATATTGAGATCCTTCCGATATCGTTTGTAACTCTCTCTCTCTCTCTCTCTCTATTTAAAGGGGAGAAGATGACGAAATAAAGTAAACAAGATTAGTTTATCTAATCTCTCTTCTCCTCGCCTTCTCTCCCTGCTATGCGCACAGAAGCTCGGTCCAAATGGTAGAACACGAGCGGTCAGACCGGTGGATCCCGCGGTCAAAGCGGCGGCGCCCTGCCCTCGGCTGTGCGCACTCCCTCCTCTCCACCACGCCCCTGGGGGCAAGCCTAGGCCGAAACCTCTCACCTTCTACTCATACCCTATTAGATCTATTCCCGAAGCATGTGACATTCTCATACTGGGGAGATACACTTTAAGAGTTGGTCAGAAAAAAAAGAAATTGTTTGTTGATTAGTCATCAACGATCTTGTATTCACATTTTATTGTTTCAACATGGCAATCAATCGAGTTTCTCTGTTGTACACACTTGTGACTGGAATATTGTATGGGTCATTTGTGATATTTTTGTTGAGTCCCCAGGTTTCTTCTTCTGTTCCAGAAGGCGAAGGTGTATCCTCTTCTGCGTCAGTGGAGGTTGCTACTAGGTCTGCTATTGCTGCCGTCTATGGTTAGTATATTGACTACAACAATAATTGTTCCTACAAGAAAATAGCTATAGCATAGAATGCTTACTAATTTTGTTAACTTTGGTTGTATTTTCAAGTTCTTCAGAAGCTACTGGTCCACATTTTAACTTAACTGGACATGCTAAATGACATCAATTCATGTGATTTTCTTGGCTGTAGGTTTGAATATTACTCCAAGGGATCTTGCTATACTCTTGTCAAAAGGTTCGGTATGAAGAAAAACGAAGTTACCCCTTAATGGCTTCAACTTGTGTCACGTTCATCACTTCATCTTCTATTCACGCGAACCATTCATTGTTGAACAATGTGCAGGTTGAGAATCGCTTCGTTGGAGCTCCTTGTGGGGTAATGGACCAAATGACACCTGCTTGTGGAGAAGCTAACAAACTTCTTGCAATGGTTTGGTTATCAAGATCCACTAGCTGGTGGATCTAATCTGTCCTCCAGTCCAACGCTATGCCTTCTTTGTATTTAATTAGTCAAATTTCCGTGCAGCCTGCAGAAGTGAAAGAGTTGGTTAGCATTCCAACTCGTATACGATTTGGTGTTCTTGAATCTGCTGTCTTTTTCAGTTTCAGCATCATCCCTTCAGAAAGCAGCAGCAGAAGTCTCGCAAAATCTTTGAGGTCAACGAAAACCTATTCTGTAAGCTTCAAATTCTAGCGTTGCAACACACTGCATCAAACACGTTTGTTCATTGAGAGGACCATCTAAATCCTTGGTCGAGAGAAGTGCACAAGAAACTGAAACAAGTGAAAATTAATGAGCCCATCAGCGACAGCTCGTGGCATATGTTGTGATGGGTATACAGTAGCTACCGGCTTCAACTATTGTGTCAGGCAACCATCAAGAACCAGTGTCCTTGCAGTGACATGGCTTGTGATCAAGTAGACAGCAGGTGCAAACAGATCCTCTAAAAAAAGATGGCAATTTGGCAACCAATGAGAGATATGAAGATGCAGGGAGACACCTACCTTTTCCTGGTAATATAGGCGGCTGTATGATTTGAGCCTGATCATGAATAGGGTTAGTGTGTGATCTGGACTAATCATTTTAGTAGAACAGTTCCTTAGCTATAGCTTGCTGTAAGAAATTACTGTTTGGAGAAGAGTTGATGATACCAGTGCCTGGTAGAAAAGAAGTATCTGCATCACCGTCTATTCCTGTTCTGGCATCTCACAAAATGGCAAGCAAGTACAGCCTTCTGATTGAATTGCTCTTTCAGAAGAAACTTTTTAGTTGAATTATAAGGTTGGAAACCAAGCAGGTGGAGTATATCTTAATTGGTCCCCCTCAGGAAAAAAAGAAGATAATAATAGCTTTCAGTAGGTCCAAATTGACCAAAACTGTTAGGATCAAGCATCAAAGAGCAGGTCCAATGTGTCCCCACATTGTTGAGTAGAAGTTAGCTAAGCACTAGTTGAGTAGAAGTTGGCTGGGCCAGGTTTTAATTGGATCGGGCCCAACCTCCCCATGCGTAGTCCATCCCAAGAAACCATCCAAACCAATCAGAGTCAGGATTTAAACCAGGGCATGGGTGCAGGATCAGATATGACAATTAGAGAGAGGTTAATGATTGTAATGTCTTCTTTTTTAACTTATCGAAAAAAATCTATTCTAGATTCAATCCGACCACTGAATACTACGTACTCATACGAGGTGCCTCCTTGTTGTTGCGGTCGAAATTGCTCTGATATGCTCTGCCGGTTGATTCTGTTGACGACAATCGGGTGACCTGAACAGTACGCAATCGACGAAGATGAAGTCGACCTGGTAAAGAGAGTTACGACCACCTAGTCAAAAGAGTTCGACTGTCAGATTTCTTCCACCCTTCGACTTTGAAGATTCACGCACTGCAAAGAACAAAAGCAGATCGAAGACGATGGACGAGAAAAAGTCGAAGACCACTCAGAACATAAACTAGTCGAAGACTAATCAACACAAGAGCTTGTCAAAAACAGAAGAACAAGCAGTCGGCGATGAAAGAGAACAAATCGAACACAATGTCCAGAATCACACGCCAGCAGAGATGATAAATCTTTCTTGAAATAGATCTGATCTGTTATTACTCAAACATGTTTTGTGGCTACAAAGTGCTCTCACGGAACCCCTCAAATCCTAGCACAAAGCACTGAAAAACTCTCTGCTGAAAGTTGCCGCCGCCAAAAGCCCCCGAAAAGCCTCCCACGACTGCAACTCTTCTTAACCTCTTCGGCCTTTTATATGCTAGGGCCTTAAACCGTGTCTTTATCAACACAAACACATAATCATATCTTTTTTGAAAATCAGGGAACCCGAAACCCTTCAAATCCTGGTTTTTCTAATATCTCTAAATCTTCCAATTATGAACGTCTTCTATAACTCTTCAAGCGTTGAAGCCTCCAGGACGGCACCTCCTGTAGCTTCGATCACGCATCATGTATTCACCTTTGATCTCCATGTGCCCCAGCGTGAGCACGACCACCTTGTGACATCCACGACCACCTAAACCTTGGATTTCCCCCTCCTAATTCCTATTTTCCTCGTCATTGACCATGACCGTCTCCACGCTCAACCTACACATGCAAAGATCAAAGAACGTTTTCATGGCACAAGTTCTCCAACTTGACCAATATCAGTTCACACACGTATATCACACTCACATCTATCAATAAACACGAGTCAAATCATCCACGACCATAAATTCTAACTCTCATAACACAAATCGCGATAACTCTGTAAAACCGGTCGTACCGCTGTGTACATGCTGGACATACCGCTGGCCAACCAGACACGAGAACTCAAGGTACTCGAAGAAAATAAGTATTGAATCACTCGAAGCCTATGACCATTTACCAGAGGCGTACGACCACTTACCATAAGCACACGACCACCGAACATGAAGTCTACGACTACAGTCAATCGACCACTGACCAGACATTGTAGCTTTCGACCATCGATCGGACACTGTAGCTTTCAACCATCGACGAGAACTGTAGCTTTCGACCATCGACCGTGCACTGTAGCTTACTAACATTTGATTATGCAACTCCGACTGCCCTTCGTACTCGATACACACCTCGACTTACGACTGAGTACATTACTCGAGCTCTACCACTCGGTACTCGGATCTACAGTATACGGAAAACTAACACTCCGTTCTCGGAGCTATAGTACACGGAGCTACAACACTCTAAACTGTATCACTCGGTACTCAAAGCTGCAGTACTTGTAGCTACAGTACTCCGAGTCCAGTCGAAAGGTGTTATCGAGTATCACCGATTAGACCACTCGATACAAAACATGATCCGACCATTCACACTAAAAATCCAACAACCGAAACTTTCACAACCACAAATATCAATATAACCCAAATATCAATTATTCATCATTACATGGTCTTTTACGATAGTCTACATGATCTTTTACGATGAGTTCACCTGGTCTAACAATTGGAGATAATTAAGTGGGATAATGCAACCGCAAGCTAGCTTCCAAAGAGAAACACATTAGGTGCCAGTGTCACCTCAGCATCCTAATCATATGCACGCACTTGGACCTGAAGCTCGCACTATGGCCACAGGGGGGTTGAACTTGAACCACAGATCTAGCTGTCACTAAAGTGTGGCCTCCATTGCGATTCTTACCCACCTCTTCAATGCTAATTCGTTTTTATGCATCTTGGCTTGTTTTGTTGGTCATTTAGTTCCAACTCCCAGTGTTGTATCTTGAATCTGTGTAGATGTAGCAGCTAAAGGTAGGGACCATGAAACTATGGGGTCTTTTTGTGATACTACATGATCAATAGGTCCTGTTCCTAATAGTATTTGTGTAAAAAGAATCTTAGATCATATCCTAGTGATGTAAAGCACTAATCATAAAACTCTTTTTGAGGCTAGTGTCATTGCAATGGCAAACACGAGATGACACCACTCAAAACTAAAGAGATCTCTCTGCTATGTATATATATTTCTTGTCACTCAGAATTTTTTACACAGTACATATAACGCAATGAAAAAAAATAAGGGAAGGATTGATATGATTGTTGCAGTTTTCTAATCCCATCAGCGAGCAGCAAATTTGACGGGATAAGATCCGATCACCTATCCACCATTCAGCAGCGGCAAGCAACGCTCGAGCCGGGACGAGTCTGCCTACTCCAGGAACATGTTCTGCTAATCTACAAGTATGAGATCAAGGTGGAACCCATGGGAGGGTCTCCAGCCTTATCACAAAACACCCTAATATGTAGTATCTCCCCTGACACACAGATGGGACGGCGACGGCGGAGCACACAGCCCGGCGTAGAGGACGTGATGTGTGGTGTCCCACGGTGATGACGGTCGCTGTGGGGGGTGCGGGGCTCGCGAGCGGTCGGCCGACATGTCGTTGTGAGCGTAGTGACGTGATGAGATTTTCCTACTGCGGAGGCGATGGCTAGCAGGAATAAGTAGACGACATTCTTGTCTTCCCTATTGCAGACGTGGAGCTAGTAAGACCTCCGGGTGTGTTGGAACAAGACTTCCTAATTTCTTTTATTTCTCTCTTTTTTTTTCTACTGCAGCTTCTCTAGTTGTTCTACTCCTATTAATTTTTATTGTGGATCTCTACTACGGAAGCACCCATCGAGAAGTAATAATAAGCTCATTCCTCTTCTATTTCTTTTATATCTCTTTTTTTTTCTAAGGTTCTCCTTTCTCTTGCATTTCTTTTCCATCTTTTTTTGTGGAGGTACTCTACTACTGAACTTAATTCGTATGTATAAATTGTTTTGCATGAATTAATTTCAATAATCGCCCAGGATGCGCGTGTACATGGTGCAATACATGCACGTGTGTCGTAGGGATGTTACTGCATAAAAGATATAGTGTTACTACGCCACCACAGAAGTGTTACTACACCACCGCAAAGGTGTTACTGCATAAAAGATATAGTGCTACCACACCACCGTATAAGTGTTACTGCACGAAAGACATGGTGTTACTACACCACCACAAGAGTGTTACTCTACGAAAGACAGTGTTACTACACTACCGTAAGAGTATTACTGCATGCATACTACTTTTGAGAAAACAACTCCCTGCTTAGATAATCCATCACCCATTCATGTTGCTCTCTTCATGCATCACTATAATTTGAAGTGTCATTGCCCATCATACTAAGACATTGTTTCAGTGTGTCTACCTCTGCCTTCTCTTTTGCAGCTTCTGCCATTTTTGTCATTGCTTCTGACCTTTTTGTTGTTGCTTCATGGTAAAGTTTCATCCTCTTAATTTTCAGGTCTTTTGCAGTGTACTGTGATGTGGCTTTTTCTTTCCATTTCCTTTGAGCCTTCGTTGCCTTCTGCCCTTCTTGGACAACGAAGTTGAATTGGGCTTGCCTCCTCACTGCCTTGGTTTGAAGATGAAGTGTAAGTCCCCGATGCATTGTGCTTCAATCTCTTGCGTCATGTATGTGTTGTTCTTATCGTAAATTCTTCCCTATTTCGGTTGGTCTTTGACTTCTTTCTTATTTTTGACATTGCTTCTGATCTTTTTATTGTTGCTTCATGGTAAAATTTCATCCTCTTAATTTTTAGGTCTTTTGCAGTGTACTGTGATGTGGCTTTTTCTCTCCATTTCCTTTGAGCCTTCGTTGCCTTCTGCCCTTCTTGGACGATGAAGTTGAATTGGGCTTGCCTCCTCAATATCTTGGTTGGAAGAGGATGTGTAAGCCCCCGATGCATTGTGTTTCAATCTCTTGTGTCATGCATGTGTTGTTCTTGTCGTAAATTCATCCCTATTTAGGTTGGTCTTTGACTTCTTTCCACCAATAGTCCAATGCGAAGGGTTACCCTTCGGTGTCTTCCCCTTGTGCTGCTTCTTTGTATGTTGCATGTGTTTTTTTTCATAAGTTGGTCATCAGATTAACCACTAACATATGTGCTCTTCATTTTCCACCAATGTTCATTGAACAACACAACCTTGTTGTTCATCTTGCTCTAATGGCTTTTGTGTTGTGATGTTGTTCTTCCATCTCTTGGACCATTGCTATTGAATTCTTCTGCAATTTTCTTCCAAAAATGATCAAACTACTTTGAATTTTCATTGATTGGGTTGTTCGAATTATTCAACCAAGCACTAACTAGCAGCCATAGGTTGTCAGCTTCACTCCAATTCCTATGGCCTCTTGGCTGTTCTTCATCTTGATTATCACTCCATTATGCAATACTCATTATGGAGTACTAACATTTTGTACATTTATTTGACATGCAACGCACACAGCGGAGAGGCCAAACCTGAATGACCAACATCTCCACCCAAGATTGCCGATTCAACCGATTAGTAAGACTGGCGCGAGCTTGAGCCCCTCGAAACATTGCAGGCGGAGAGTGATTTACATTGGCTTCATATGGAAAGTCATTTATGAAAAGCTTCATAGTGGTGATAGTTTTAGGGTGTTGGGGCTTGGGGGTAACACCATAAAGAATGAAATGTTGAGAAAATAGAGGCCGAAAGTGTTGGACATATTGAAAAGGCGCAAATTTCATAGGAAATTGTGATGATAGGGGCTGAAAGTATTGGTTGTTTGTGTGTTCTAAGTTTGAAGGAGGTAAGGACTGGGGAGTTGAAAGCAGAAAATAAGGAGTGAGCGATTGAATTTTTTTGTAGTGTTAAGTTGTGTTTTATATAACACGAAGGCAACGTTTACTCGTTTGGCAAAAGTATAGACAACTTCTGCCATCTCTGAAAATTAGCCTTTTATTTTAGATATGTGTCCACGTGGCACACCGGTTCTTCTCTCTCTCTCTCTCTCTCTCTTTAGCTTCTCTCATGCGCAGCGTGTAGGTTTTCTCGGCCTCGTCTCTATTTCATACGCAGCACATGGTCTTAACAAGCATATGTACAAAGCTAATACACCTAAACAGCTCGAGAATCTCTTTCTTCTTCTGTAGTGAGTGTGCAGCTCCACTGTGTTTCTGTAATCATGGACATTTTACTGCTGGTACTACTACACCTTTTTTTTTTCCCCACACTCGCTTTTTACTGTGACAAATGGAAAGCTTGATAGCGCATATTGCCTTGTCCTGACTTAACATCTCATGCTCTCCTCGATGGCATATTCGAATGCAGAAAGAGTCCAAAGAACGAAGATTAATGGAGAGAAATCATCTGCCAAATGTGTTGGGCGGTGATCGATGGCTCTCATTGCCATTGCATCCGAGTATCTTATCTCGGAGAAAATTCACAATATCATGTTAAGTAACTACATGATTCGTAATATAGTATTCATTGTGATGCTGATATGTAAGTGAAACATCCATAAATATTATAAAGATTCGAAGTTATTAAATGGTATATAACGAATTGCCCCCCTATTCTTTCTAAAAGTAGCTCGAAAGAAGGAAAGAAAGGAAGCAGCATACTGTATCATTGGCTTTTTGCTACAAAACACATATTAGTATTGGCTTGTGGTATACTCGTATGTGTATGCCATGTTGACGCAAGTGCTTACATGAAACTACTCCTGAGCCAGCTTCAGAAACTGTTTCAACCAATGGTTGGTAACTTTACATTACATCGTACTGGTTCCTGTATATGATACCCCTACTATGATTTCTCGTTGCATCTCAAATGTGTTCCGGTGGGTAAGACTCTCCAGCTTTCAACGCCACATGTCGATACATTAGCCGTACCCTGCCATTCGTGGTATTGGCGGCCGCCGCTGCTGCTGCCTGCCCGTGACGGTCGGCTCCTCTGTATTTTTTTTTGCTGACCAGGTGAGGTGAGGCTGGATCCGTATAGTCTGCAGGACAGCAGGGAGGCGATGGGACGTAAGCCATCCTAGACGTAATGTTTTTTTTCGGAAGTTGGAAGTCATTTACAACGTAAGTCGAAAGCTGTTTGTAGATAATTTTCTATAGCTTTGGCTGGATGAACTTAGGAACTAACCCTTAGAGTTGCAGGGGTTGTAATTACCCTATCTTACCATCAAACAAACCCCCTCCACCGCCGCTTCCGCTCGAACCCTAATCCCAGCTCCTCCCGCCCAGTGGCGGATCCAGAACGAAAATAATCAGGGGTCCTCGCTTCCCTTACATATCAAACAAGTTTAATTTTTTGGTTTGAGGTGTCCTTTTATCTTAAGTTAAGGGTGTCCATACTGTATATACATGACTATATCTAAAGGAAAATAATTTTTTGACCCGGTGTCCTGTGCACCCAGGTAAAATTAATCATGCAGTTTAAAAAAAAATTATCGGATCTCACCCATAGAACTGGTCGTCGGTTATCGGATATTTTGGCAAAAATTTCAAATGTAGAGATAAAATTTATCTAAATTTTAAATTAAAATTGAATTTGGATGAAAAATTAGATAAATCCGAACTTCTTTTTTGCACGATATGAAAATTTACAGGCCCTGCCGATAACACCGGTTTCCACGGTCTGGATGGGAAAATGGTCCGGTATGTATGTTTGCTTCAAGTCTTTATTGAAACAATGCAATGTTATCAAGGTTTCCCATACATATCAAATAAGTTTGATTTTTTTGGTTTGAGGTGTCCTCTTATCTTAAGTTAAGGGTGTCCATACTGTATATACATGACTATATCTAAAAGAAAATGATTTTTTGACTCGGTGTCCTGTGCACCCAGGTAAAACACTGTAGATCCGCCCACGTCCTCCCTCCTGCCCCCCCCCCCCCGCCCACCCCCATCCTCCTCTTGTGTCGCCGCCCTGCTCCCGTCCTCCTCTCCTCCTCCCTCGGCACCTCTGCTGGCTCGCGCCGCCACCCGCCTCCGCCTCTTTCTCATCCTTCCCCGCCTCCTTCTCCTCCCTTGCCGTCCCAACCCTAGCCGTCGTCGGTCTCTTTTTTCTTCTTTTTTTTTACAAAAAATTGTTCAATTTTGATTTTTAAAGTTTTCATGTTATAAATAAATTGTTTGTGTAATTATTGAATGCCATTAATTGCCATCAATTACGTTATTTGTACAAATTATCGTTAATTGCCACCAATTGTGTTAATTATCGTTTGATATCAAACGTGTTTAGGGGTATCTTAGACATTTCTCAACTCATAAGCTACCGCCAGCCTACCTAAAATCCGATACCCAAATACCAAACCTATTCAACTCAGCCATTTAGCCCTGCAACCCAACGGAAAGCTGATTTTCAGAAAAGGCTCTTAGTGTTGGGTGTTTTTTTTTTTGCTGTTACTTGCCACTGTAGCACTTAATCTGTATCGTCGAATTTCGATTGAATCGATTAAGAAATGTTCTTTGATATACTACCTATTCATCCTCTCTAAATAGGGAGACCTCTTCGGTTTCCGGTGAGGCTGTCCTAGCAAACTTGTTACATTCTGAGGTCTGGTCTATGGGAGATGCACGAGGAGAGGAGACCAAAGAACAGGGCTTGTCTGGCTGGCAGGGGACAGGGCAAATCCACAATCGTGCACTCCCCGGACAGGACAGCTTCGTCTGTACTTGGTTCAGCAGCAGCTCAGTGCTTGGTTCGTAACCTCGTGCCATCAGCTGCCGTTAATCGCGCGAATATTTCTGTGGCTGACTGGTGGGCCCAGCTAACGCCGGGCTAACTTCACGCCGCATCCTTGCCGTCGATATAGCTTGCATCGGCTTAATTGGCCTGTGGAATTGTAGATTTGCCATGCCGGCTAGGAATTCCCGGCACCATAACCTATCCAATTTAATCTGATTCCTAATCACGTTACCACGATGTGTTTAATAAATATATAATCACACTTGGCTTACTACTGGTTTGATGTCCCATATAAAAAAGAAAGCCTTAACAGAATAAGAGAGAGAGAGAGAGAGAGAATAGGTTGGTATGGGTTTCGTTCAACCAATCTATATCTTTAATATTATAAAAGAATGATTTTGTGGTGGTTGTGAATCTGTCATCCACATGTCCACCTCTTGAGTTGGTGGAATCTTTTGTAGATAGATATATACATAAGTTATTTGAATAGTCTTCTGTGAATAATTAGATTATCTGTGCATGTGGCTTGTTGATTGGATGCAAATTATATATATAACTTTCCTTTGTAGGGACAAGTACCTTATTCATATTAGTTTTCTAAGTTTATAACTTATATTATGTTTATTTGAAATCCATTGCAACGCGCGGACACTCGGCTAGTGTATATATACACGTATGCGTCTAATTAATCGATTTCTAGGCAACACCTTGTTGCAGTTTACGCTCACGTGCTGTAAATCCCATTGACCGATCGATTAACCTGGCTACGTATACTTCTCATCATTTTTTCTAAGGGATAATGGATGCTTTGCCACTCTATAGGGTGACACCGTAAGATTTGCCACTGTGCAGAGAGAGTGGCAAATTTATCTTTCGCCACTTCGGACATTTTGCTCGTGTATTAATCGATTTTACCCCCTCCTTCCCTGCTCCTCTTTTTTTTTTGCCCACCATGGCAACACTGACATCAGGCCTCAACCAACTGTCGTGTTCTGCCTCTTCCTCCATTCTCTCCCCTTTCTAGCCTCCTCGCCTCCTCCCTACCCACCCCTCCTCCAGCGCCTCCTCCTCCTCCTCCTTGACGCCTCCCATCTTTGCCATGTTGAGGATGTCGTTGTGGTCGGAGCCACCAGATCTGGACGCCGACGTCTTCGTCCTCGCCGCCAATGGTCCTCTTCATTAGCTCTGACTTCCTTCCCACTTCGCCAGGGCAACGACACAGACCGGGCCGGGAGGAGGCAAGCTCGTTGGTAGTGATATTTCCAGCGATCCCCATAGCGATTGACGAGGGCAAGAGTAGAAGGACATTAAAGGCGAACTCGGTGGTGGCTAGATGATGCTTGAGGTTGCCACAACGATGCTGGGTTGCCATGGTGGCATGGATGAGCTCCCGGTGACATGCTTCGGCGAGTTTGTGGAGGCGGTGGCGTAGGAGGCCTGGCATGGCGGGTTGCCAGAATGTCGTTGTCAAGGAGGAGGTGGAGAAGGAATAAGGGCATACTTGTCCATGTAAGGGTAAAGTAGTCTAAAAGTGATAAAAGAAAAAGTGACACTCTCGGGAGATGCAAATAATCAATTATGCCTTTTTCTATGTCTACTTAGGGCATGCATAGTGATATATACATCTACTGCCTAAAGTACCCATCTATATCATCTATAGACAACGCTAAAGATAGCTCCTACAATGTGTTATCTTTTTACATATCTCTATAGAAAAGTCCTCCATATACAATGTGTCTTGTTTATCGTGTTACAGTCAACTATTATATGAGAAATGACCTAATTTTTTATGCCCTCCTTCTCTCATTCACATGATCTCAGGTCCTATGTGACAAGACTTACAGACAATCACCGTCACACTATTGTACATGCTCTTAGCACCTATCGTTGTCGAGGAAATATCTCTATCCTTTTGCACTAAGAATGCAAAAGAATGAATAACAATACACCCCACCCCTTTTGCGTCAGTGTAAGCCACCCACGTACGGCAGTATTTTGTCTACAAAAAAAATCATGGGAAAAGAGAAGTGGTCTCACTTAACTAACTTATTTTCGCTCCTTTTTCCCCTAATAAGGAATTCAATCTTTTCAATTGAAAATTATAGTGACTCTCTTTTGTTCCATTTACTTTTTTTTACAAGCTTGTCCCATGCATTTACTTGTCCTTTTAGCTCACTACACATATGTAGAACAAAGAAGTATAGGAGTATATTGCTTTGGAATAACAATATAGTGATGATAAAAAAAAATAGTAATAACAATGAAGTGAGTGATGGCTTAGTGTGTGTGTGTGTATTCTATTGCTATTAATTGGGGTGAATAGAGAGGTAGATTTGGAAGAAAAAGTTGCTTACAAGAGACATCTACAAACTGAAAACCTTTTTTTCTTGGGGTAATTATGTTAGATACATATTTCTTTTCGAGAGATTTTGCATAGAGATTATTATGGGCTTTGCATTTATTTTTAGAGATAGATTAATTGTGGTTTAAATTGGTTTAAATAGATTAATTGTGGTTTAAATTGGGTTTTAACTATAGATACCGATCAACTTTTTTGTGTTTAGAACCAATGGGAACTGGGGAATCTTGGCGGCCTGGCCTCACCCATTTAGGCACAGCCCATCCTGGCCCAACTATTAGATGAGTCGTGCCATGCCGGCCCACGTGCCGGGAAGGCGGTCCAGGCATGGCCCATAATTCATTTGCATCATACCAGGCCAGCACGAGCTCATTTGGCCCAACGGGTTAAGTCCGGCCCATTTAGCCTATTAGGCTCGAAAAAAAAATTAGAAAAAAATCCAAAAACAGAAAAAGGTGTATAATTCAAAAATATATATGAAAATTAAAAAAATGAGTCAATCATATTGAAAATGTAATAAAGATCTATATTAATGTTCAACTGGCTACCTCTTTAAAACCTTCACCAAATAAAAACTCAAAATGAGAACCTTGGTAAATGAAAAAGAGTACAACCTATAGCTCCACATACATTGTTGTTATACATGTCATTGTTTAAGTATGGATTTTTTAACAGCTTCGACAACTGTGGATTTTCCACATAGTGATGTGTTCGTGAATCAACTTGTTCCCAGTCCTTCACAGTTAGAAGTATCTCCACCATCTTGCTTGTGAGACTTGTTCTTCTCTCCTCCAATATTCTAGCAGAAATACTAAAAAGCAGATTCAGAGGAAATCGTCGAGACATGAACAATTAACACATCATGTGTAAGTATGGATAGCACGGATATATTAACTTATAGGCTTGCCACTATTGTAAAATTTTGAAACCTTCTCAGTTGACATTCACCGTATCGTATTGTCTAGATAGGTGGATAGTTTTCCACTCCTTGTGGGTCTTGGCTGAGCAGACCACAGTGTAGAAGAAGAAGACCTGGAGAAAGAGCCACCGAAGATCTTGCTCCACATATTTGTTTGTTACTTGAGGCAGGGGCTACTAAACAGTGGCGGAACTTGGATTCCACAAAGCCTCGGACACAAAATTAAGTGGCTATAACTAACGTCAAATACTATTCATATCGAGGCATAACTAAAGTACAACTGAAATGAAATTTGAATTCCATGTTTAATGATACAACAAAATAGCTAAAACATGGCAAAGAAATATATAGTGGAGCAATATAAAAGTTAATACCTAATTGTTTCCGGAGGGTTTTGATTGGATTGTGATGGAAAATAAGACGCTAATGTATTGGTCCTCTTCATCATGTATATCTATTACATCAAATAGAATCAAATAAAATAATATTGATCAAATGACATCTTTTGCAAGGAAGATGTTGATACACAGTTCCAAGCACTAGTTTGTAATATAGTGCACTTAATCATCAAAAGCCTCCTTACCTTGTAATATAGTGCACTTAATCATCAAAAGCCTCCTTACCTTTCCAAAAGAAGATTCACATAATGTTTTGTTCTGTATAACTCACAGGTTGCTCAATATCCACTTCTTCTTCCTGCGGCAGTGTAAGAACATAAGATTAAAACTAATTTATCAACCACGATTAATACCTAGGGTCGAGGTATATTCACTCCATTGACAAACACACTACCATGAAAAAAACTAGTCAACAATACATGATAACACAAATGAGGCAAAGCTACAACACAGAATCTAGACCGCTAAGGATTTATAGTTCACAATCATTATTCTTTTGTTTCTATCACCTTAAGATCATGGTTCCATGCAAACATGCACCATCACCTGCAAGAAATACAACTTGAACGATCCCCTCACCGATCAAATGCACAACCAACTCTTAATCAACAAAATGAATATCAGATTCCATCCTACAACCCGCTCCATCCTAAAGGTTGGACATGTAGCAGCTCAAATGAAATCAAGACATACAACTTGCATTTTAACAATTTTATATCATTGACGTAAGACAACATCGGACATTACGAGAGCAGCACGCTTGCACGACAATGGTTAGATTGTAGAAGTTGTCCAAAATCCAGCAGAACCCTAACAAGGAGGGCACGGACCTTGTCTTCTTCTTCACCGTCATCATCGAGGAGACCGAAGAGGTCCCGGGTGGCCTAACGGGGGTAGCATGGCCGAGGGCCGACAGAGGGGTGCTGGGGATGGGGCGGGGGCGACGCCGGCTGGCTGAGGGGGGCGCAGGGGTAGGGGTGGGGAGGGGGTGTTGGGTGACCGAGGAAGGTGAGGGCGGTGTTGGCATGATTAAGCATTAAAATCTCTATGTATTACTTTAATACATAATAGAAAATCATATATCTTCGTGGTCGTAACCCCTAAGGCTAACAAACCATGGGGTCATAAGGATTCTAGATGTTACATAAAGAGTACCCTGGTCGGATGAGGTCCTGCACCCAATCCCCGACCAGATGACTACTCGTGAAATCTATGAAATGACACTTGGACCCGAATCCAAGTATGTTTCTTATCGTGTGATGAATGGAACACATGATATATTTGTTCCATACCATGCGATGTTTCATGGTCCTAAGACACTGACAATAACCACTATACGGTTGAGTATCTCACAGACACTAACTAACGACATGTTACTGTTTTGTTAACTGTAACTGACCCTCCGACCGGACGCATCACTTTTAACATACGTCTTCTCTAGGAGTAACTGACACTTCTTCAATGGTTATTTAAAGACGGGCACGGAGGAACATGGGTATCGGATTAAAGGATCACAATCGCCACTACATTCATGTTTCAACTCTGATTTAATAGCATAGCAAGCACTACACTCAGTGTAATTAGGATTAGTCCACCGCCTTGTCAAAGGAACCCCCTGTAAAAGATTCAGTTCATATCAATAAAGAGCAATCTCCTTCTCTTCCAAGAACTCTTTGTCATTTTCCTCTATTTTATTTCGTAAGATCGGCGACTCAATCGTCGACATGGCGTCGTCCATGGGGAAGAAGGCGTTAGGTTCTCGAAGATCACTTCGCTCGAGCATTCTTCATTCCTCATCGCTGAGAACTTGGAATGAGTAAAACTGGTTCGACTTAGCAGACTACTTCGACCTGGACATGGACACATGCATGCGTACCATGGAAGAAAATAGGATGTCCTCATCATCTTCTTCTCTGTTGGCTCGCCACTCATTGAGACCAGCGAGATCGACCGGATGGATGAGGATTCACCACCGCCATTCGTGGTGCTTCGGAGGAACCGGTCATTCCGACCAGTTCGGAACATCCGAATGCCTCTACAAGCTCGGTCAATCCAACCGGCAAGAATGCGACAGTAGCCCAACAGCAGAGAATCAACGTACTCTCGATGTTATCATGGGAGACCAGTATTCGCCAATGGCTCCTACGTATTCCGGGGGCCAACCAACACATGGTGAGAGTGTCAATGAAGTTACCATTGCCACTAGTCGAAGGCCAAGTGGGAATGATAAACCTCAGTATACGATGGTCAATCCACCGGATCAGACTGAATCCACCACAAAGCCCGCCGAAGGTGGTAATCTCCGACCGCTCCCTGTCATGGAGGCTCCTTGCCAAAGCTCTGGAAGGCTCTCGCTTAGCTACGACGGGAGATCATCGGAAGATCGCTGCTGGCGCCATGAGGTTAACGTGATCGGAGACACCAATCAAGATGCCATGCTCAGTCCTCCAAGGTTTAACCCACCACAACATACTGATGGACATGGTACGGGAGCTCAACACCACTTATTAGAGGTGAACGAACTAATGGACGTCAATCAGTTAATTCGTCTGTTCCAACACCACAACACGTGACAGGTCGGGCATGACAAGACAGAAGGTCAAAAGGACATTCGACTCATCGAATGCCCACTGCTATTAGCAATCCTCCAAGACCTTCGGTAACTATGCAAAACTTACAACGAGTTCGTGACATCTTGAATAACCCAGATCCTGCTCTGGCAGAGACTCCGGGTTACGTTCAACATGCAGGACAGGTGTTGGAGATCCTCTAGAAAACCATGCAGCGTACAAAAATGTATTGGGAGCAAAGAAATTAGCAAATTCAAACCATTACTTCTTCCCAACGCTCCTTCCTCGACAGGGGACAACATGGTCGGATGGAGGACCGGACGATACCAAGATCCCCTCGTACATTCCGACCAGGGAATCACGAGGGAAGACGGTTCTTCTCAGCAGCCACTCCTCCTCGACGAGAGGAACAACCTCTTAGTTCTGGCGACCTTCGGTGTCATCAAAACCAAGCAGGTGGTCAAAGACGTAACACTAACGTCTATGACCGGATTGGGGCACCAGAGACTTGGTATATTAATCTGAGGAATCGGACCCCAACCAACTACAATTCGGCTCCTTTTCAAAGAAGGTGCCATGACTCCATAACAGGTTGTCGAGCCTTCTTAGCAAGGCTCCAAGTCGCATAATCGCCGCATGATTCGACCACCAACATAGAGAAGTTCAATGGGACTCAGAACCATTAGAATTTCTTCAGATCTATACTACCGCCATCAAAGCTGCTGGTGGTAATGACAACGTGATGGCAAATTACTTGCCCACGGTCCTTGAAGGGTCTACCCGGTCGTGGTTGCTCAACTGCACGGCCGGATCTATCTTTTTGAGTCTAGTCCTACAGTATGGCAGCGGTACGAATCCTGTAGAAACGGTGTCGAATCTCTGCTGGGCTGAGAAGCCGCTGCTGCGGTTTCACTGTAGCATCGTGCTGCAGATCTTGATCTAAATTATTAAAATTTGGCCTGATGCACCGTGGTGTGTATCCTCTTCATTGCATCGTGACCACGGATGCTTCGCAGCTTCAGTTTCATCAGAGGGATGGAGTGAAATTAAGCCGAGAGAGAGAGAGACAGCAGAGGTGAGAGAGAAAGGAGAAAGGGGAACTAGAAAGCCAAAGGGCAAGGGCGAGTGTCCCCTCTTCAGCCGGCACAAGGGCGAGCGAAAAATGCTGTCGGAGTCGTCGGCGTCGGACCAATGTCGGCCTGCTGCCGCCCATGTCCCGTCAATCATTTCTTATCCTGTCTACTCCTCCGGCCAATTTCTGTAGCATCTCCTCGCATCGTCGTTTCAGCCTCAAATGTAACCTTGATTCGACAAGCACAGTGGCAGTCAATTTTGCTCAACCCTCTAGTCACTGACACCTCAGGTGGACTCCCCGAAATCGAAATAATGCTTCTTGTATTATGATCCATTAATTTCTTAACCTTTTCATGCCTAGTTTTGATCTGACCTCCAATCATGCCAAGTAGAGGCCTGTGCTGTGACTGTGGTATGGTTGGACAGACATTACAGATCAGAGCAAGTAGTAGCATTGGACAGTGACATATCTCTCTTAATTTAGTCATATAGTGTTGAATGAAGAGAATACCAAAAGCATGTAGAAGGAGATCCTATAGCTACAGTGTTGTGATATAGTGTTTTCCACAGAATAAAATTACTGTAGTACTTTCTCACCGAAGAACAATACTACATCGAAGCACGCTCACATCATGTGAAAACACTGTTTACAATGTCCTCTGCGTTTGTACACTTGGGAGCAAATTTATGTGATATGTTGATCACCAACTTCTAGGAGACGCATGATCGCCCTAGAAAGGAAGACGATCTCCATCGAATCAGGCAAAAGACCTATGAAACTGTTCGATAATATATCAAGAGGTTTAGCCAGGTTTGAAACTCTATTCCAGAGGTCGCAGAGTCTTCCGTTATCAAGGCCTTCAAAGCAGGGTTGAGGAATCGGCGGTTTACGGAGGATATTGCATTAAATCCTCCCCAAACAATCATTGAAATTTTTGACATGGCTGACAAATATGCAGCTGCTTGCGAAGCGGTTGAATAGTGTGAAGCTATTGATCGAAAAGACAAATTCCCTCAACCTGGCTTAGAGAAACAAGAGAAGAAAAACAAAAAGTCTCTCAAGGGTAAGAAGAATCGCAAACCGAATAATAAGTAAGTCTTTGCGATTCCAGAAAAAGTTACCAAGGGTAAAAAGACTTTTCTGATCGGAACAAGGTAAAGTTTCCGACCAATTAGTACAAAAAGAACAAAAAGTGGTCTCCACTTCACCAGGCAGCGCGGCATGATCTACGCAGGGAAAGTGACCGGGGCCTCAAGGGACTAATCCGACACATGGAAAAGTATGTAACCACATGCCAAGCAGTTAAGCCCCTAGCACTGAAATCTTGGATTACTTCAACACACCTTCCGACCCTTCCCTCCTTCTTTACGGTTGAACGCCAGTTGGGGTTGTCCCTCGCCAATTTGTCAACGAAGTAAAGGGCATCCTCCTTTGTGACCGTTATATAGAACCATTTTTTATTCCATGACGACCACGATGACTTTGAGTACATTTTGATGTACTCATCGGCCTTACCGTCGTGGAGGCGTAGCGAGCATTCCCTAGGAGTTCCCGTCGTCTTCCCCGACCTTGCCATCATGTAAAAATACTTGAAAACTCTCAGATCTGGTGGGATCCTCAGGTATGCCTCACAGAGGTAGATGAAGATGCTGAGGTTGACGATTGAGTTAGGGGTGGATTGACCATATCGATGTCGTAGTACTCAAGAACTTGCGAAAGAAACTTGTGTACTGGAATTCACTCGATGTAGGCAAGAAAAATAGGGATTTCTCCTTCTTCTTTGCTCAGGTAATACTCTCCAGTTGCTGGCCTCCACTTAATAAAATTCTTATCTGGAAGCATCCTGATCTCCGCCAAAGCCTTGAGCTTCTTCACGCTTAGATCTGAAACCAACTACTTGGTGATCGAGTCTGACATGATTGGATGAGCAGTGGTCGGAGAAGATTTTTGGGCGAAAAGAACAAAGGAGGTCGGGAGAGATCCTTCGTAGGAAGATGAAGAGGAGATTTAATAAAATCTGGGAGCATAAAGTCCTCTAGGCGGCGTGCCGAAGGGATTTTATAGCTATAATTTCTTAACTTCAAAAAGGAGTTACCAAAACTCCAACGAACAGAAAAACTCTTCGATTCTCAAGGCAGCTTCTCAACTTTAAAGCGAATACATACCACCTCGTTTGTCATGACATTAAATGAGGGTCTGCCCGATACGACTTTTCATCGAGGGTTCACACGGCCAATTCATTTTAAAGTTCAGGGTCTAGCTGACGAGGATTAAAATCTCTATGTATTACTTTCATATATAATAGAAGACCTTATGTCTTCCTGGTCGTAACCCCTAAGGCTAACGACCCCTGTGATTGTAAAGATTCTAGAGGTTACATCAAGGGTACCCTGGTTGGATGATATCCTGCACCCAATCCCCGACCAGATGACTGCCCGTGAAAGCATGGCACTTGGATCTGAATCCAAGTATGTTCCTTACCGAGTGATGAATAGAACACATGGCATATTTGTTCCATACCATACGACGTTTGATGGTCCTAAGACACTGACAATAACCACTATACGGTTGAGTGTCTCACAAACACTAACCGATTTACCGCCATTATTTTGTTAATCAGAATCGATCCTTCAACCGGACGCTACTTCTAAACACAGTGTCTTCAGAGAGTAATTGCTACCTATTTGATGGTTATTTAAAGACGAAGTACAGAGGAACAAGAGCATCGAATTGAAGCCCACAATCGACACTAGATTCATGTTTCAACTCTGATTTAATAGCATAGCAAGCACTACACTCAGTGTAATTAGGATTAGTACACTGCCTTGTCGAAGGCACCCCCTGTAAAGGATCCAGTTCGTAGCAATAAAGAGCAATTACATTCTCTTTAAAGAACTTTTTGTCATTTTCCTCTATTTTATTTCGTAAGATCGGCGATTCGATCGTCGACACTCGTATAACTGAGAGTGAACTTATGCAAAATAGGTAGTATAGTCTAACCCTGTAGTATCACTAAGAAGATCAAGTACACTACCAAATGCATCAATTTTACCTCTAGGATCTAAAACAAATGCAAATTCATATAGGTACTTTCTCACTGACAACAATACTACATCGAACCTTGCTCACATCATGTGAAAACACTGTTTACAATGTCCTCTGCGTTTGTTATAGAGGATCCATATCCTACCTATATACTTATATAATTAACAAATCAACAATAGTACCATATTGCTGGTCTATTGGGAGGAGACTAATTTATAAGGTAAAATTTGTCTTACCTAGTTGAAGCAAACAAAAGAAGAACACACGCGTGCTCGCTCGCTCGCCATCGCGTCCGGTTGGGTGTGAGGCTACTGTTTCTTTTTGAACCTCATAACCATACATGAGGACATGCCACCTACGTGTATACAATCTCGGAACAAAGTAACCATAGTTTAAACTGAATATTTGAATCATGCTAATTCTGTTGGGCTATTATGGCACACATTAATGATGTTTAATGTGGTTTCCAAAAAACATTTCGCGAAGTGATTATGGGAATTTTCTTCTGTGTCGCTGTGTTCTATATGAAGGAGGGACATCTCCATTCATTGGTGAGACGAAAGGGAACCACCTCTGATCTTTTGTCTATTCCTCTGTGCTGCGCTACCTCGACTACTCCATCCTTGTGCCCACGTGCACCTTCACAGGGAGAGCAGTGCCTCTGAAGCCGACGTCACTCGTGATCCTGTACGGGTTGGGACGAATCAAGTTTTGGGAAGCATTCACCGACGCTTCGTGTTCCTTCATTAGCGGCTTGCGTCGCTTCAGATCGACTTTACCACGACCATCGCCAGAGCGATACTCTATAAGTCTCGGTGATCTCCTTTGTCATTACTAAATCTTGCTTGTTGGAATTTAGTCATGTGATGATGATACTTTCTACTTTGGTTAGTAGAATTATTATTCCAGGCTTTGCTTCATCAGCGCATACATATGAGATATGTGTATTTGAGATTATAATTATGCTACTTTTTGTAGTTGCAAATATGGCTAGTATATATGTTGCTTTTGATCGATCATCGTTTAGGAATTAAACAATGTAGACATGTAGCAGACGCATCAAGATGGCGATTGTTGAGAGGCAGTGCGATCATTGTGCATGTCATCGATCATGATGCATAGATGCGCGTGCCTTGAAGATTTTTGCGCTCGATCCCCTCTCCCTTTCTTGGAAGGATCTTTTCAAGTTCACCGCTGACAATAATGTGTGCACACAAACAATAAAACATTCTTTTTTTAATAAAACATGCATGAGAGCTGCCTATTCAATTTAATATAGGGCAAATAGAGTACAGAGACCCGAAAGTCCAAAGGGTTCTAAAGGCTAATTACACGATAATATGCTCTCTAAGGCAATCCCCCACCCCCACGATTGCCTAGACTTTTCTTTCTTCCCTTATCTTTGCGAACAACTCCGGAGTGCAGACGAACCTTATGTTGAAAATTATATCGTTACGCTCCCATCCAAATCTCCTAGATGGTTAGTGTGACCACCGTGGCCATCGCTCTAGATGGCAGGTGGCTCGAGTTGTAGACTGTTGACCACCATTCTCCAATGTTGAGGCTTGGGCTCCAGTTTGATGGTTTGAGTGACGCACTACCCAACCATTCTGCTATGTGGCTCCACACCCGTTAGGAATACCTGTACTCTATCGGTAGGTTCAAAATTGTTCCATTTGCTTGCCTGCATAGTGGGCATAAGCCTTGATTTGACCAACCCCGTTCTTGCAATCTGTCAGATGTCCAAATCCTATTTTGGATGGCCAACCACGCAATTGCTTGTATAGGGGGCGAGTTCGATAATCGAGAGTGAACTTATGCAAAATAGGTAGTATAGTCTAACCCTGTAGTATCACTAAGAAGATCAAGTACACTACCAAATGCATCAATTTTACCTCTAGGATCTAAAACAAATGCAAATTCATATAGGTAAGGGATTTCTCTGTAATATTTAAGGTAATTACTTTTTATGGCAACAATAGCATCACGTAAAACTAAGTCATTTTCATGCATTTTCAATTGAGTAGCAATCTGTAAAATACTATGCACAATGATAGGAGATATTGAATAGTACACAACGGACAAAGCAATGGTGGCCTCATAAAAAAATTCTAAAAATCGTAGTATCTTCTCAACAACGAATCAATGTTGCTCAATCAATAGTATACTACCATCAGTGCTATGATAGTATGTTTGAATAAAAACAAAAAATATGATCTTGTATGGTAAAAGACGCTTAAGCATCAGGTAAGTAGAGTTCCACCTTACTGGCATGTCCAAATTGAACTTTCTTGGATGTACACCCATCGCCCTGCAGAAGTTCCTATATTATACTATTCTTACATTAGAATTATTCAAGAAAGAAATCGCATCGCGAAAAGCTTTAATATACAGACTCAACCTCTTCAAACCACATTTGATTATAAGGTTAATAATATAACAAGCGCATCGTTGAGGTAGAAAAAAAGAATTGGTGTATGTACTCAACACTGGAGTAAGAATATTCATGGCCCTAGAGTTCGAAGCGGTATTGTCTAAAGTAATTGATAATATTTTGTCTATAAGACCAAAGTATTCCACGACTTTGATAATATAGTCAGCAATATTCTCACTCGTGTGTGCTATATCAATTAATTTTAAATCTATAATTCTTTTCCCCATTACCCAATTGTCATTAACATAATGAGCAACTACACTAATATAATCCTCCCTAGCCTGACCAAGAGCAAAGCTGTCGTAACTATCTATAACCAAAACTGCAAAAAAAAAAACTAACACTATTATTACTTTCATCTTAGTATAAAAGCACTAACAATAAAAGTATGCAAAAAAAATAGAATTGTACCTCTTTTACTGACTTGCTGTCGGAAATTGAATTTTTCAAAATTTGGCTTTTTTTTTATTTTGTCAAATTGGCACAACACAAATTTGAATTTGCACAATAGAATTTCAAAGAGAGAATGAGGAATGGAGGGGTACTAAATGAGGGGGTTATGGTGGCTATTTATAGAATTTGTTTTGAGATTTTTTGAATTGTTTTGCTATTTTTAAAAGGCCAAACTGTCAAAATGGTCAAAAGGGGCAAAAACGCCAACGGCCATATTTTAGTTGGCCCGTGCCATGCCAGGCATGGCCCACGAGCCCGCCTCCAGCCTACCCGAGCCGCCAAATTCTTCCGTCTTCCGCTTTCTTCTGCTTCTTCCCTACCGCTCACAGCAGCCGCTGGCAAGACTACGCCCGCTCCACTAACGCCTCCTCTCCCTCTCCTCCTCCTCCTCAAAGATCGGCCTCCTCCCTCAACGTCGGCCCATGCTAGAGGTTTTCGTTTGTTGTTTTTTTGTCGATGTTTTTGGATGTTGGTTGATGTGTTCGGTTTTTGGGCATGCGAGCGGCGGCGGCAGCCATTGCAATAGTTTCATTTTGATCCTTGTGACCCCGCCAACATCGATTCCATGCCCCTATTAGTTGCAATGTTCTTGATTCTTCACGTCCTCCGGTGACATCTTTTTTTGTCTCCTCCCCTATCTTTATTTTTCATGTTCTTGATTCCTTCTGCATCTTTTTTGGGTTGCCTTATATGGCCAAGAATTCTTCATTAAACTGCATTGGTGACAGGGCCTCCTCTCCTCAGTGATCTTCTTTTACGAGAGGGAAAAAGGGGGATAGAGAGGAACACCGAACACCACATCCTTCTTTGTTATCTTCATGTAGATTTGCTTTGATTTTTTTTGTAATGGTTATTATTTATTAAACATGGTTCCTTTGTTTGTCAAGTGTAGAGGAAACCGGTCTGCGATGCAACCAACTCACTACAAAGATTGTGTCATTGTGGGGAGGGGAGCCCTACAAAGTTTGAACACCGAAAATAGAAATGGACTAGGATTTGGACATTGAACTGTGGGTTTGGAACTAGAGAATGCTTAGTAACGTTTGTGTCTCTGTGATGTTTAAGTTTGTTCCTTGGATTAAACTAGTCTCTACAATTATAGTTGTTGTCATGAGTTGTTATGCATTCGATCAATGCTCCATTAGAATCTATGTTGCTTTGTTCAAATTGTTATGTTTATTAGCTGAAAGTGTAGCACCGATTATAAATAGTGCGGGCCGTGCCGTGCTGTGCCGTGTCTCAAGCCGACACAACCCAGCAGTGAAAATAGCTACACCCATACTCGCTGGACTACTTAATTTCATGCGAAATACCTCCCTTCCAAGCGAGCCACTCTCCAAATTTATCGCCTCACCACCTCACCTGGCCTCACCTGCGTAGGTCGAGCGAGGAGTGCTTGTTTAACACCACTCCCGAGGCAAATTACTGGGCGTGCGGAGAGCGGAGAGGAGCAGGAATAATTCATCAATTAAATGCGCAAAGTGTCTCGGAATCCGCACTATCCCATTCTCATGACACAGCCGATAGCACCAGGGCTAAAAACTGTACCGAAGCGGATAAAGATGTACAGTACATGTCATTAGGAAGCGAATGGAAAACAAAGTGCGAGATCAGTGGCTACAGTGCTATTTTTTTAAAAAAAAAACCCCGGATTGTGCGCAGCAACGGTAGGGAGAAAACACTGTTTTTGAGTCTAGTCCTACAGTATGGCAGCGGTACGAATCTTGTAGAAACGGTGTGGAATCTCTGCTGGGCTGAGAAGCCGCTGCTGCGGTTTCACTGTAGCATCGTGCTGCAGATCTTGATCTAAATTATTAAAATTTGGCCTGATGCACCGTGGTGTGTATCCTCTTCATTGCATCGTGACCACGGATGCTTCGCAGCTTCAGTTTCATCAGAGGGAGGGAGGGAGTGAAATTAAGCCGAGAGAGAGAGAGCAGAGGTGAGAGAGAAGGGAGAAAGGGCAACTAGAAAGCCAAAGGGCAAGGGCGAGTGTCCCCTCTTCAGCCGGCACAAGGGCGAGCGAAAAATGCTGTCGGAGTCGTCGGCGTCGGACCAATGTCGGCCTGCTGCCGCCCATGTCCCGTCAATCATTTCTTATCCTGTCTACTCCTCCGGCCAATTTCTGTAGCATCTCCTCGCATCGTCGTTTCAGGTGTAAATCGGGTAATTTATTTCGAGTTTCGATTTTGGTTGCGGCTGTTTGGAACCCGGAGCGAGCCTCAAATGTAACCTAGATTCGACAAGCACAGTGGCAGTCAATTTTGCTCAACCCTCTAGTCACTGACACCTCAGGTGGACTCCCCGAAATCGAAATAATGCTTCTTGTATTATGATCCATTAATTTCTTAACCTTTTCATGCCTAGTTTTGATCTGACCTCCAATCATGCCAAGTAGAGGCCTGTGCTGTGACTGTGGTATGGTTGGACAGACATTACAGATCAGAGCAAGTAGTAGCATTGGACAGTGACATATCTCTCTTAATTTAGTCATATAGTGTTGAATGAAGAGAATACCAAAAGCATGTAGAAGGAGATCCTATAGCTACAGTGTTGTGATATAGTGTTTTCCACAGCAATAAAATTACTGTAGTACTTTCTCACCTGCAGCAACAATACTACATCAGAGCACTGCTCACATCATGTGAAAACACTGTTTACAATGTCCTCTGCGTTTGTTATAGAGGATCTATATCCTACCTATATACTTATATAATTAACAAATCAACAATAGTACCATATTGCTGGTCTATTGGAAGGAGACTAATTTATAAGGTAAAATTTGTCTTACCTAGTTGAAGCAAACAAAAGAAGAACACACGCGTGCTCGCTCGCTCGCCATCGCGTCCGGTTGGGTGTGAGGCTACTGTTTCTTTTTGAACCTCATAACCATACATGAGGACATGCCACCTACGTGTATACAATCTCGGAACAAAGTAACCATAGTTTAAACTGAATATTTGAATCATGCTAATTCTGTTGGGCTATTATGGCACACATTAATGATGTTTAATGTGGTTTCCAAAAAACATTTCGCGAAGTGATTATGGGAATTTTCTTCTGTGTCGCTGTGTTCTATATGAAGGAGGGACATCTCCATTCATTGGTGAGACGAAAGGGAACCACCTCTGATCTTTTGTCTATTCCTCTGTGCTGCGCTACCTCGACTACTCCATCCTTGTGCCCACGTGCACCTTCACAGGGAGAGCAGTGCCTCTGAAGCCGACGTCACTCGTGATCCTGTACGGGTTGGGACGAATCAAGTTTTGGGAAGCATTCACACGACTGCTTACAGGTTCCTTCATTAGCGGCTTCGCGTCGTCTTCGCATCTGACTTTACCACGACCATCGCCAGAGCGATACTCTATAAGTCTCGGTGATCTCCTTTGTCATTACTAAATCTTGCTTGTTGGAATTTAGTCATGTGATGATGATACTTTCTACTTTGGTTAGTAGAATTATTATTCCAGGCTTTGCTTCATTAGCGCATACATATGAGATATGTGTATTTGAGATTATAATTATGCTACTTTTTGTAGTTGCAAATATGGCTAGTATATATGTTGCTTTTGTACTGATCATCGTTTTAGGAATTAAACAATGTAGACATGTAGCAGCACAGACCGAAGATGGCGATTGTTGAGGACAGACGAGCTGCATCATTGTGCATGTCATCGATCATGATGCATAGATGCGCGTGCCTTGAAGATTTTTGCGCTCGATCCCCTCTCCCTTTCTTGGAAGGATCTTTTCAAGTTCACCGCTGACAATAATGTGTGCACACAAACAATAAAACATTCTTTTTTTAATAAAACATGCATGAGAGCTGCCTATTCAATTTAATATAGGGCAAATAGAGTACAGAGATCCGAAAGTCCAAAGGGTTCTAAAGGCTAATTACACGATATTATGCTCTCTAAGGCAATCCCCCACCCCCACGATTGCCTAGACTTTTCTTTCTTCCCTTATCTTTGCGAACAACTCCGGAGTGCAGACGAACCTTATGTTGAAAATTATATCGTTACGCTCCCATCCAAATCTCCTAGATGGTTAGTGTGACCACCGTGGCCATCGCTCTAGATGGCAGGTGGCTCGAGTTGTAGACTGTTGACCACCATTCTCCAATGTTGAGGCTTGGGCTCCAGTTTGATGGTTTGAGTGACGCACTACCCAACCATTCTGCTATGTGGCTCCACACCCGTTAGGAATACCTGTACTCTATCGGTAGGTTCAAAATTGTTCCATTTGCTTGCCTGCATAGTGGGCATAAGCCTTGATTTGACCAACCCTGTTCTTGCAATCTGTCAGATGTCCAAATCCTATTTTGGATGGCCAACCACGCGAATTGCTTGTATAGGGGGGGGGCGAAGTTCTCTAGATTATCCTATTATATTTGGTGGCTGTTGATCCTATAAATGGCAAATTGTAGGCTGATTTTGATGTGTACTCCACCCGCAAGTTTAGCCTCCATGTGATCTCATCCGTGGCAGATCTGTCGAGGGTGATTTGACTAACCCGTTCCTAGACTCGTAAAAATTATTGGATTATCTGGGTTGTTATGACCGCCGGTAGGTTGATATCTTGTAACCATCGATTATCCTGCAGCACTGCGTGGACTGTTCTTTGTTTCCGGATTGAGAAGTGGAAAATCTCTAGGGCAAACTCCTACAGGGAAGGACGCCTGGCCACTTTGAGGTCCAAAACATGGCTTTTTGGCCGTTTTCAATCGTAATCGAGGTGGCCATGTCAAAAAGATCCTTGTCTATCTCGTCGGAAGGTAAATTCATGTCGACCCATGGCTTACTATCGGTCGTCCATTGTTGCCACAACCAGCGAAGTCTAAGGGCCCTTGTGAATTTGGTTAGGTTGCGGATTACCAGCCTGCCGAGTTTTGTTGGTCGACACACTTTGTCCCAGTTTACTTTGTATTTTCCTCCTGTTATCGCTTCTGCCCCTGCCCAATCGAACTGGTGCCTCATGCGGTCCAGAGTACGAAGGATTGATTTTGGGACTCTTAGGGTCCTAAGGTAATAGGTCGGGATCGAGGTGAGCACCGATTTTACCAGGGTGGAGCGACTAGTTGAGGTGAGAAGTTTGCTTTGCTATCCTGCAAGCCTCCCCCTGACTTTGTCTAACAAGGGCTGAAAGTCCACCCTCCTGAGTCTTTTGTAGGTCAGTGGCATACCCAAATATTTCATGAGGAAATTTGCGTGGGTGGCCACGAACTCTTGGAGTAACGTGTTGATGTTTAGATGCCCTCACCCTATTGGAACTACTGTGCTTTTATGGAAGTTTGTGTATAACCCCGAGACGTTTATGAAGTTTTGAAGTATCAGGGTTGTTGCTTGGATGTCTCGCTTTGTTTGGGGAGATGAAAATTGTTGCATCGTCAGCGTACAACGAGATCCTGCATCGTCAGCGTACGACGAGATCCCGAGGGTGTCAAAACGGCCACAACGACGGTCTAAATATTTGTGGTCTGTTGCGTTTGTAAACAATCTTTGCAGTGGGTCGATCGCCAAAATGAAAACGAAGGGGGAGAGCGGATCTCCTTGCCTCAAACCCCTTCCATGGTTGATGTTGTTACCTGAGATGCCATTGGGAAGGATTCTGGAGGAGGCCGAAGACCATAAGGCCGTGATCCATCCTCTCCACCTGGGTGAAAAAACCCATCTCTGGAGTAGCCCCAGAAAGTAATCCTATCGAACCGAGTCGAAGGCTTTTGCTATATCAAGCTTGAGGAATAGAGTCGGAGTTTTGGATCTGTGGAGCTGAGTTGTTAGGTTTTTGACATACATAAAGTTGTCATCGATGCTTCTTTTCTTCGAAAAACACGCTCTGGTGAACCGATACAAAACTATCCAGGTGGGGTGCGAGGCGAAGAGCCAAGGTCTTGGAGATCCACTTTTCTATCCCATGAATGAGGCTGATGGGTCTGTAATCGGTCACCCCTTTAGCCCCTTCTTTCTTTGGGATCAAAGTGATGTTTGTCGCGTTGAGGAGATGCATGCTCGCCATGTGGAGGTTGTGGAAGTTTTGGATGATCGCCATGATGCCCGCTTTTATAATGCACCAGCAAGATTTGTAGAAAATGAACGTGAAGCCATCGGGACCTGGTGCCTTATCACTTGGCATGAGAGCTAAAGCATTTCTAACTTCCTGCTCAGTAAATGGTCCCTCCAGACCCACCAGGTTATGCGGTTTGTAATCCACCTCCTCCCATCTAGTATTGTGGTTTCTAGAGTTTGGCGGGGATAGCATCTCAAAGAAGTGCTTTTCCAATGCTTCTTGTTTATCCTCGTACCCGTACTAAACTTGTGCCCGCACTAATTAAATCCTCTTTCGAAGTGACACATGCAATTTTAATTAAGTAAACCTTACGGAGTACTCCATGTAACTTGGTGTTCTGGTATTTTGGATGATGCACGGGTTAGTGCATATATATATGAATAGATATATCCTTAAAACGCCATGTTGGGTCGTTCTCTCTTCTTCTTTTTTTTTTTTTTTTTTGCACAAAGGAAATTAGTCACGCCTGAATTATGGTCTTCACTAGTTCGTCTCATTTCTATACACCAATTCCGGTGCCTAATTGTCAGGACTAGCTATCATCGACTGATTCAGAGACATTTTGATTGTTTCTAATTAAGGTTTACATTTAACTCGACTTTACTCCTGCCTTTGTGATTAGGGGTGGACCGGTGGAGGGCACAGCGGTGGCAAACGCGTCGGCGGCGAGACAAACACGAGGGCCTTTTTAGTTTGATACCAAAGCTGCTCCACCAAGGCTCGTCAACGTTGGTCATCAAATTGGCAACAAATGTTTTGTATCACACTAATTCGGCCAACGCTACCAAAAATTGGAGAGGCAAACATTGGCAACAAATCAAATAATCCTGAGAAATCGTGACACGTGTACCATGCGTATTGCCCTTACAGATTTTGAGACCCGGCTACGCCACTGCCTGCACATAATAGTTATGTGGTGGACACGTACAAGATAAGCCGCTAGGATGTTTAATTTGTACCCAAACTTAATTCGGTATCACACTAATTCGGTGTCTTAGCCGGTCTAATTTGTACCCAAATGTCTGGTACCCGACTTAATTCGGCATCACACTGATTCGATATCTTAGAAATTTATACCCAAATGTTTGGTATCACACTAATTAGGTCAACACTACCAAAAATTGGAGAGGCAAATATTGGCAACAAATCAAATAACCCTGAGAAATCGTGATATGCGTATCATGTGTATTGGTGAGGTGGTATGCGTATCATGTGTATTGGAGCAACGATCGGGGAAGGATAAGATCATGGGGTTTACACTCAGTGGCATATCCGGTCTATTCCTGTAGGTTTTGTAAAAAAACCTAGTTAGTACTAATATTTATATATACATCTATATAGTTTAAAGATTTTATAAGATTTAATCCTACAAGTTTTGTGACCCGATGCACCTAATAGTTATGTAGTGGATACATACGAGATATGCACCCAATAATTACATAGTGGACATATAGATATACATCCAATAGTTACATAGTAGACAAGTATGCATCCAATAGTTACATAGTGGAGATAAGCCATTAGGATTTTAATTTGTACCCAAACTTGACTCGTAACAAATATTATTACGTAGAGTCGATGTATTCTGTGTGGTGAAGTGTGGAGGAATAGCAGACTAGCCAGGTCCTATGTCTAAGCACATAGCGTGTAGAAAATCTCACCAGGAAAAAAAACAAGTAAATAGAGTTTTTCAAACACTTGAAAAACACGATCAGAGATTTTTAACTGGCTTTTTTTTTACAGGTTCGGCTGAATTTTTTATTTTTTTTGAAATTATCGGATTCTATTTTTTTTTAAAAAAATAAATTCAAATAGAATTAAAAAAACATTGATTTTTGGATAAAATTTATTAAAATCTGGTTTTTAGAATCGACTTATATTCCTACCAAGCCCCGATTTGACGGATTTCGGCTGATTTTTTCTCCTAGAGACGCAGCTGAGCTGAATCGAGTCTCAAACGGTCTTTCTCTTTCCTCCGAGTCCAGTCGCAAGAGACTGAAAAAAAGAGGACAGAGAGAAAGAAGCAGCGTTTCGTTTTAACTCCCGAGACGCAGCAGCACGCACGGCGCACCAACCGGCGACAGCAAAGTAACCAGGAAGCCCAGAGGCCAGAGAGCTCAACTCTGACAACTCTCTCTCTCTCGGCTAGCCTAGACGGGTCCTTGGTCTTCGTGTTGCTGTTTGTCGGGAGGAAGGCGCCGCCAAGCCACACGAGCCGCTCCCCTATCTAGCTCCACCGCCGGAGTAGCTTGTGCAAGAACGTACCAGGCCGGCCATCCGGCGACCGGGCCATCCGGCAACAACCGGGCGCGGCGCTCCTGCCATGCGTGGGGACCACTGAAGCTTACGCGTGCTCAGGCGACCATGAAGCAGACGCCGTCGAGCTCCGCCTCCGCCGCCGCGGGCCCATGCGAAGGTACTTACTTCTTTCGTTCTTTCTTTTGCGCATTTCAGTCACCGACTTTTGACGAAACGGCGTGCGCGTCGCCGGCGGCCACCGTTAAGGATCAGAAAGCAAGCGAGAGCACGGAGCACAAGAACATACTTTGCGTTTGAGGCCAAACTTTTGACAGAAGTACAGAAAGGTCTCTTCTTTTTGGGTATCTGGACTTGGTCGCTGACGCGGCGTTTGTGGGTGCAGGGGAGCGGAAGGCGCCGACAATCAACGCGGAGCTGTGGCACGCCTGCGCGGGCCCGCTCGTGTCGCTGCCGCCGGTGGGCAGCCTCGTCGTCTACTTCCCGCAAGGCCACAGCGAGCAGGTGAGGGCTGCTGCTTTTGATTTTGCTTGCCATGGTCAGTGATTGCTGAAGGGAATAGATCGATTCTCTGCTCCACTTCACTGTCAATTCTTTCAGTAAAGGTTTTGATTCTGGATCTTTGATCTCCCATGGGAGAATTTTTTGAAGGTTTGTTTAGCTATAACAACCGTTTTTTTTTTAAGTTCAAGAGTGTACCTAACATCGATATATTGCATTGCTCACTGGTTAGGAGGATTATACTTGCTTGCTATTGTCTTGCTTTTAGCTACTTATCTTGGTTCATTGCCAAAGTGGTTGGGAGTATTGGGCCTGCTTGCTTCCTTTTTCTGTTGGTTTTTGGTGTGCTGTGTACTATTTTCTTGTCATGAGGTTTGGTGTACAACAAACATCTTTGTAGCTTTGGATTTCTTGCATTTATGGTTCTGGGATGAGTAATTTCTGTTGCACCTTCCTTGGATTTGTCATTGGAATAGCTTGTTTTGAGAAAGATAGTCAAATGATATGGTGCTCTGGTTATGAAAAGGATCAACTCGTAATCCAAAAATTCAGTCTTGGGAGGGCTGATTCTTTTTTATCGCGTTTCTTTTAGAAAGATGAGAATTTTTTTTTCATGTATGACATTTGGTTGTGTTGCACATGATGGTATGTGGGAGGAACACTTTATCAGTGCACTTTTGTAGAGTTTAACTAAAAAAAGTTCATTCATGAACTGCACTTTTTATATTACAGGCTACTTTGCACTTCATTTTTAGTGAAATTGCAGAAATATATGTAAAGGGGAGCGTGTTTGAATGCTTTTACTTACTTAATCATTTTATGAAATGATTTTTAATGGAAAATTAGCAATGTATGATGGGTAGCATAACAGTGTACATGAACAGAAAGCAGCGGGTTTTTATGTTGGACAATTTTTGCATGTGTTAGGAGTTCAGGTTCTTGTTTGTTTATGAATAAAAGTTACAAACGAAGCTTCCTGTTAATTCAATTTTCTTCTTTCTCAAGTTCTTATCTCTCTGAGTTTGTTTGATTGCTTCGGCTCAACGCTCAAGTGTTGAGCTTTATCTTTAACATACGTTCAGATGGGATATCTTCTTAATTCATTTTCAGTTTTTATCTTTTGTTTGCTCGTTCCGGCCTGAGCTGCACGTGGCAGATATGGACTCAACCTTTCCTGATATTTTGGTCAACGAATTAAGCTTCTTAGCTGTATAATCTTGTTGGTTATTGAGATAAGATTCTCTAGTTGGGAAGGAGTCTATGAAAGGTCACGTACGGCTGCTTGTTTTCAATGGAAGTATTGAGTTCTTCCCAAACACATCTGAAACCTTTGGCTTTGAGAGTGCTACGCTTCATGAGAGCCTGCTGGTTCATCTTCTATTGAGTGCACAATAGAAGATAGGGTTGTATCTTGGAGGAGAGCCGCTGTTCATCCCGTGTACCTCGGCGGGGCGTGAATCTCCTTGAAGACATCCTTGATCCTTCAGAGCTACTGTTCGTCGACTTGCTGCGACTGCTTCTTCTCCAACTTGATCGAGCTGCTGCCTACGACGTCCTCGACACCAACAGAATGTTGGTCCACATGCTTGCTGCTTCGTTCAGCTGCCCGCAATCTTTTATTGCTTCAGATATTAAGAAATGTTCGTATTAAGAAATGTTTGTTTGAATCTTATTAATAACACTCTTCTTTATCTTTAAAACAAAAGGGATTTGCTTGGACTTAGTATTTTTCTGATCCAGGTTGCAGCTTCTATGCAAAAGGATGTTGATGCCCATGTACCAAGCTACCCGAATCTTCCGTCGAAGTTGATATGTCTTCTTTATAGTGTTACTTTGCATGTAATCTGCAGCTCCTTCCCTGCCTTTTTGACATGGCACACTTGCAATCACATATTTTAAAAGCATTTCTCTTTATTTCTCAGGCAGACCCAGACACCGATGAAGTGTATGCACAAATGACTCTTCAACCAGTGAATACAGTGAGCATCTAAAATTTGTGGTTTTCCCTAAAGTTCTTTTAATGTTCCATTGCCCTAACCCATGGCTTTGCTTTTCATTATGCTTTTTATCAGTATGGGAAAGAGGCATTGCAGCTGTCAGAGCTTGCACTGAAACAAGCAAGGCCACAGATGGAGTTCTTCTGTAAGACGCTCACTGCAAGTGATACAAGCACACATGGAGGCTTCTGTGTGCCTCGCCGTTCTGCAGAGAAGATATTCCCTCCCCTGGTATGCAGGCATCAAATTTCTAACTTTTCTCCAACAAAACGCCTTGCTGATTTTGGGTATAATTGTGTGTTGTCCTTTAGGACCCCCACACCCTTTATTTATAGCGCTAAGAATTACAATCTGACTCTAACACAACTCTCGACTCGCACACGATTTGACTCTTATTAAACTTTAATACTAACTATCTCCCCCCTCAAGATGGGCATGCAATAACAATCATGACCATCATGTTACACATTGCAATATCATCACAAAGACCAAAAAATTGCCCGACACCAATACCACTAGGGACATCACAAGCCCATCTCAATCTACCAGCTATCCTGGCCTCAACCTCCTCCTCTACCCATATACCCACAACCATCCCTGGCCTCCACCACCTCTGCCCACACACCCCAAACCTCGGCCACCATCACCACTACCATAACCCATTACGCCTGACTCAAGTTCTAATCCTCTTCCCAATTCTCTTCTCTCTACTACCACATCCCTGATTGCGCGGTTTTCTCCTCTGTCATGGCTGCATTGGCCCTTGGCCACCTCTTCCTCTTCCTCTTTTTCTACCTCCACCTTGATTTCCTTCAGCAGATCTATTATTCCCACCACATCCTCTACTAGCGCGAGATGCACCACGCTTGTAACACTCGCTCCTCCTTGCAAAGTTCAAGTTGCCGCATCTCACGTCACGACAAATCCAATCACCCTCGCGACCTCCAATTCCTGAGAGAGGACATGCCCAAGTTAGGTGTCATGTTTGCTTACAATTATAACACTCCCTGTCATCCGTGTTGAGTTTCCTCGACAACCATAGCTGAAATAGCCTCCTCCATAGTTAGTAATGTCACTTGATGACATATTGGAGTCCTCTTGCTCTCAAACTCAGGGTTCAAACCTTTTAAGAAGTGAGCGACACTCCTACGTTGCAGCCACGTCTTACCAAACTCTATCACCGGTACACGTCAGCTGCAGTGGATCATAATGATCCAAATCTGCCCACAACTGTTGCAGCTCACTAGCATATTCTCGAACGGTCTTCTCCCTCTGTTTCAGAGCATCTACCTTTCTTTAAACCTCCACCATCATCATCACATTGCCAACCCCAAAGTACATGTACCCCAACATCTTCCACATCACCGTTGCATTTGGGATTGTCTCCACCATCCTAGCAATGGACGGGAACACAGAAGTCAACAACCATGCCACCATCACAGAGTTGGTGGTGTTCCACACCCTCCAATCCGTATTCCCCCTGTCTGCAGGCTCGACGGAGGTCTCCTGCGAGGCGACGCGGCTACAGCCAGCGCTAGCCCACGAGGCAGCTCGGCGGCGGCCTCGCAAGGTGGCGTGCTGCGCCCGCCTGCCCGTGAGGGGCAACGGCAGTGGGGGTAGAGACACTGGTGCTGGATAGGTGGCAGTGGCGGATTGGGTTCGAGGTGAGTTTAGGGATTATGGTTAGGCTCTAATACCATGTTGATTTCGGGAATAATTGTGTGTTGCCCCTTAGGACCCTCATACCCTTTATTTATAGTGTCAACGATTACAATCCGACTTTAACATAACTCTCGACTCGCTCGCGACTTAGACTCTTGTTAAACTCTAATACTAACTCTCCAACTCTTGTTTATAAATATCATGGTACCATTGTAATTTTGTTACTCTGCCCTGTAGGACTTTTCTATGCAGCCTCCAGCACAAGAATTGCAAGCCAGAGATATACACAACAACGTGTGGACATTTCGGCATATATATCGAGGTGTGCAAGAACTTTGTTCTGCTGCGAGATGGCACAATAAATAAAACTCTGTACGCTTGAAGTACTTTTATGTTCTGGATAGCATTTTGAAGTTCACTGCTACTGTTACTTAATACTATTGGATGTCCTTGGAGTGTGTATATGTGAGTTTGAAGACTGCTAATTTTTGTTGTGCTTTGTTATAATTAGGTCAGCCGAGAAGGCATTTACTTACTACTGGTTGGAGCCTTTTTGTGAGTGGCAAGAGGCTATTTGCTGGTGATTCTCTCATCTTTGTTAGGTAAATTCATGTTTCCTTCCATCTTGTGAAAGCATATCCTGGTTCTTCCTAGAATTTCAAATTTTAGTAATCGATAAATGAAATAAAGAGCAAAGTTGGAGATATAAATGCCACCTTTTGTTGTGTTATCATGCTATCTTTTAGGGATGAAAAGCAACAACTTCTACTAGGAATCAGGCGTGCTAGCCGACAACCCACTAACATATCATCTTCAGTACTTTCAAGCAACAGTATGCACATAGGGGTCCTTGCTGCAGCAGCCCATGCTGCCGCCAACACTAGCCCATTTACCATATTTTATAACCCTAGGTGAGTTCTAAATCTGTGCTTTGACTTTTGTAATCTTGTTAACTATCTAATAGTTTTCTATGTAAATTCAATAGCTACTGATATTATGTTTTGAACTATGGACTTTCAGGGCCAGTCCTACTGAATTTGTTATCCCATTTGCGAAATACCAGAAGGCATTGTATGGTAATCAGATTTCTTTAGGAATGCGCTTTCGCATGATGTTTGAGACTGAGGAATTAGGAACAAGAAGGTGTATTAGCTCTTATTACCTATACAAACTCTACCTTTCAAGTTTACTGACAATGCATTTTATTTTTCCTTTTCAAACATAAAGAATGATATACATGGTTATGTTGCCAGTAGTACATTAGCTAATCAAATCATCTAACATTTTCAGGTACATGGGTACGATAACTGGAATAAGTGATCTAGATCCTGTCAGATGGAAAAATTCCCAGTGGCGTAACTTACAGGTTGGGTTTCTGAACACCATCCAATGGCAGCTCCTGCATTGTGTTGTTTTTCCCCCATTTTCTTTCTGATTCACTGATTTATCGTTCTTTGATAGGTTGGCTGGGATGAATCTGCAGCAGGTGAAAGGCGGGATAGAGTTTCAATATGGGAGACCGAACCGGTTGCTGCTCCTTTTTTCATATGCCCCCAGCCATTTTTCGGTGTGAAGCGCCCTAGACAGTTAGGTATGTCTGGTATTAGTATGGCAAACTAGAGTGCTACATAGTGTTTTTCTTCAAATCACCATGGTAACTGCAAGTATGGGGTAACAGCCTTTCCTTAATTTAAACGTGATGTATAGACTACTTTGGTGTGGTTACCTGCTTCTGATACTTTTCAGAGAAAATTCCTTATTTGCCATGCAAAGTTATTGGTTTTCCTGGCATGCCATCGAAGAAAAACAGCTCTTCCCTTCCGTTTCATCGGAGCAAAATTCCTTACCCTCCCATTCCATTGCCGTCACCTCAGTTAGGCTCACTTGCCGTTAGCCAAACAAAAGCTGTCAGCATTTTCACAAAATTCTCATCTCTTCCTTCCTTCCCAACTGTCCTCTCTCCACTGCTGGCAATGGCGGTCGAGTAGATTAAAGCCAGATAACAAAAGTTCAGAGTGCTGACCGGAGGGTCTCTACCCTGCCTCCTGTATGCTTGCTTGTATGCTTGCAGGCGCTAGTACATGTCAAGTCTACAGGGGAACGCGGGCCAGCATCCAGCCGGGGCAAGAGACCATGGAACGGCACCCCCTGCCGTGCACGGCAAAGAAACAGAAGGCAAGGCGTCGGCTAAGGAAGGGGTGACTTGGTCCTGCCGCTCAGCACTCTGAACTTCTTGTCGAAGGCTGCCCCTGTAGAGCGTCTTAGTGCCTTCTTCACTGAATCTACAGCATCTGATGCCGCCGCTCTTCCTACCTTTTTTTCTTTCTTTCTTTTTATCCCTTTTTCGCCCCTGTTGTTTTGCTCCTGATTTTCCTCTACCTATGGGTCTGAAAATCTGGGATTTTGTATTCTGTTTACTACTCTTTAATGAAATAATGGCATCCTTGCCGTCCATCGAAAAAAATACATTTTTTCCTGTGAACTCTTCCGTTGAGCTGCAATCCATAGCTACGTTACAATTCACACGATCCACAAAACACAGAGGAGGGGGGGGGGGATTGGAGATAAAAAATCACTGGCACCGAGTTTTCCTCTCTTTCTACGCTATTTTTCACACGCCCAGCAGATCCAATTTAGACACGTGGCAGCATCCACAGATATGGAGATGCTGGAGGGTTCTAGATTCCAGATCTTGATCTGTTTTGCAGGAGCAGACTTGATCTCGATCCGTTGTGCTAGAGGGCTCCGGATCTTGGGACATGGCGACGGCGCTGTTGTACAGACATGAGCTCGAGCCGCCTCCTCGCTGTGGCTATGGGGTGAGGATACCGCCGCTTCGGAGAAAGCTCTGCTGACCCTCGCCTCGTCTGTCCGCCGGACTCTTTCCCACATCAGAGACAATCCGCCGGCGCGGCTCGAGGAAGAAGGGCGACGCAGGGCTTGAGGGAGGGGGGAGGGCGGCTACGGGAGAGGAAAAGACTATCGGTGGGGAACACATAAGAGTGAACAGAGAGGGGAAGAACAGATGAAGTGGAGGAAGAAAGGTATTTTTGTCTTTTTCCCGTCCAACTTAACACACCCAACGCACGGTCAAGGACGGCAGTGGCGAGAAAAATTGAGCTAGTGGCATGGGAGGGAGGAGTGGTTTTTCGGTGGCAGATCAGGAAGACCGATAACTTTGCATAGCAAATAAGGAATTTTCTCTACTTATGTTCTTTTCTGGTAATATAATATATCATGTTTCTTAGCCTTTCAGCACATACACAAAGTAAGTCAAATGAAACATATGAATAAGGAATTTAACGTAATTCTATGTGTCATACAGAGAGCATCTCTGCATATTTGCTAAGTATGCCATTAGACACATAAACCAGAATTGCACCAAGAGCTAATCTTGTACTGCTAATAGCTGATTGATCTGGAAAGGGTCTGTTAAAATCAATGTTCCTATTTTTAAATTGGGGGAATGCTATAAGCTAATTATATCTCATATTAGCATATCATTTATGATGGTTTGAACACTTCATTTTTTTATCTGAATTAACAGATGACGAGTCATCAGAGATGGACAATCTTTTCAAGAGAGCAATGCCTTGGCTTGGTGATGAGGTATCCATAAAGGACGCTCAGACCCAGAACACCACAATACCTGGTCAGAGCTTGGCCCAATGGATGAACATGAACAGGCAGCAGAGCTCCTCATTAGCTAGCACAGCCATGCAGTCCGAGTACCTACGATCTCTAAGTAACCCTGCCATGCAAAATCTTGGCGCTGCCGATCTTGCAAGGCAGTTATATATGCAGAACCATCTCCTTCAACAAAACAGTATACAGTTTGATTCTTCCAAGCTCCCTCAGCAAATGCAATCTCTCAATGATTTGTCCAAGGCAACACTTCCGTTGAATCAACTTGGTGTCATCACCAATCACCAAGATCAGAAGCAAGATGCTGGCAACCCGCAGAGGCAACAGCAGACCATTAACCAAGTAATTCCCTTGAGCCAGGTTCAAGCCAATGCTGTCCAGTCTCACGTAATTGTCCAGAATCAGATGCAGCAGCAGCAGCATCAACAACAACAACGACAACAACCGTCTCCAACTCAAAACCAGAAAGGGGCTGGTGGCCAGCAGCTGCTTCTGTCCCATCAACAGCAGGGCCAAAATTTGCAACTGCCGCAGCAGCAGCAGCTTTTACTTCAGCAACAGCAGTTGCAACAGCAGCAGCTAAATAAGTTGCCTGGGCAGCTAGTGAATCCGGTGGGTCAGCAGTCACAATGGTCTGATCAGGAACTTCAGTTGCAGCTATTACAGAAACTACAGCAGCAGTCGCTGATGTCACAATCAGTAGCTACACTCTTGCGATTACCTCCAATCCAAGAACAGCAAAAGTTTCTTGTAGACATTCAACAGCAGCTGTCGAATTCACATTCACTTGCCCAGCAACAAATGATGCCCCAAGAAGACAGCAAAGCTTCATTGCAGGCAACACCACTGCCACCGCCGATGCAGCAAGAGCAACAGCAGAAGCTTTCACAGAAACAAGTTGCACGTGCAGATGTGTCAGAACTTGCCTTTCCACCTATCGCATCAAGGAGTGTGATCTCAAAAACTGGAAGCGCTATGATGATTCCGGGTGCTGCACAATCTGTACTTACAGAAGAAATACTTTATTGCTCGACATCACCTTCCACAGCTAATGGCAATCATTTAGTACAGCCAACCATTGGCAGGAATGAGCATTGCATGATCAGCACAGAAAAGGTGGCACAATCCACTGCTCCGATGTTGATTCCTACCTCCATTGAAGCTGTAACAACAACTCCAACAATCACCAAGGAATTGCCAAAGTTGAATAATAATGTGAAGCCAAGTGTGAGCACCTCGAAATTACCAAATGTTGTGTCTGATACTCAAAATTTTATGAAGAATGCACTGCTAACAGACAACCTGGAAACGGCTTCGTCAGCAACCTCATTATGGCCTTCCCAAACGGATGAACTTTTGCATCAAGGTTTCCCCACTTCTAACTTCAATCAGCATTATTTGTTCAAAGATGCACTTCCTGATGTAGAAATGCAAGGCGCGGATACAAGTAACAGTGCCCTGTTTGGGATGAACAATGATGGCACATTGAGCTTTCCTATGGAAACCGAAGGCTTGTTGGTAAATGCACTTGATTCTGTCAAGTATCAGAATCATATCTCAACTGATGTTGAAATCAACTACCAAATGCAGAAGGATGCTCAGCAAGAGTTATCAACCTCCATGGTTTCGCAGCCATTTGGTCAGTCGGATATAGCTTTTAATTCCATCGATTCTGCAATCAACGATGGTGCCTTCTTGGACAGAAATTCTTGGCCCCCTGCCCCTCCATCACAGAGGATGCGAACATTCACTAAGGTTTGCCCTTTTCTTTGACATGCTTAACTTATTGATAATATGATATTCGAGCAGTATATGTTTGTTGGTACATATACTAATTAGATTGCTGAACAGTAAATTGTGAGGCATTACTGAAAATAGGATAAAATACTTCTGATCACTGCTGCACCATAAATGGAAGATGGAACATTGGAGTAGACACCACAATGTTGATCTATTATGAAGCAGGGCCAAGGATCAAAATCCTGGTACCGGATAAAATACCGCCCGGCGCCATTTCTCCGTTACCAGCCGGTAACCGGAAATCCCGGAAAAAAACCTGGCCAAAGTTTGAAAACTGAAATTTTACTTTGCTTAAAAACCGGCCGAAATTCGAAATCTGGAATTTGAATTTGCTAAACTGGGAAAAAACCGGCCGGTTTTCTAAATCACAGTACCCACCGGTAAAACTGGTAACCGGCGGTTACCTAACCGCCGGATTTCTATCCATGAGCAGAGCTGCCCACAAACATGAGGAAAACTCAAACATATAGATAGTTAAGAACGGGATTATGTCAAAACTAAGTTACGTTCCAACTAATTATCAAAGAATGTTATTGTAATTGTCTGTAAAAACGGAATGCACTTATCATGATTAAAGTTTCGCGGTAAAAGATACAGTGTTACAAAGATAAGTCTGCTTATCATCATGTAATTTTGAAAAATGGTGGTTCAGATGAGGCCTGATCGCATGTGATATGTTGTACATATGGTGGATGAGATGGTCACATATAAGCTTTAAAAGCTTCTTAAGGGCGGGACAGTTGGAAATTGGGACCTCATATGACCATGCTTACTGTGGAGCCATAACTCTTGAGCATATGTTTTCTTTGTTGAAGTCATCCAATCTTTTGTATGTTGGCCTAACCTTAATCTTGTAGGTGTACAAACGTGGAGCTGTAGGCCGGTCCACTGACATTGGTAGGTTCTCTGGATATGAAGATTTGAAGCATGCTTTGGCTCGCATGTTTGGTATAGAGGGGCAACTTGAAGACCGGCAGAGAATAGGTTGGAAGCTAGTCTATAAGGATCATGAGGATGACATCCTACTTCTTGGTGATGACCCATGGGAGTAAGTCTATCTGTCTTTCTGCTTGTGCTTACATCAACTTTTGAATTCTCCAGTCTCAAATAGTTCCTGAGGAAAATAAAGATTGTAAAAACGACAGATATAGAGACGTTTAGGAATGTGAAATATGGTTAATCCAGGATGCTAATATGGTTGAAACATAAATCTGTGAAAAACTGAAAATCAATGTGTTTGGTGTCCACTTTTGAAATGCCTAAGTTTGCGTTAGTGCATATAGGATGTGCACATGGACTATTCATGATGAAAGAGTTTACTGGTTGGCTGTCCTAATAGAAAACTGATGTGGATTATACAGGGAGTTTGTGAACTGCGTGAGGTGCGTTAGGATCCTGTCCCCTCAGGAAGTGCAACAGATGAGTTTGGATGGTGCTTTGGGGAACAATGTCCTCCCCAACCAGACTTGCAGCAACTCAGATGGAGGGAATGCTTGGAGGCCTCGTGGTGAGCAGAACTCCCGGAACCCTTCCATCGGCCCCTATGACCAATTCGAATGACCTGACTTAAGAGGTTCATTCACACAGTTGCAATGCCTGTCTTTTTATCATTCCTGTGTTAGTTGTTGTATTGAATTTCGCCATTACGGATTCAGAAATGGACACAGATGAGAGCTATGGATGCCAAGTAATAAAAAAAAAAAAACTGTATCGCAGCCATCAAAACCATGGCCTGCAAAAGCTATGCAGTGAAAAATGTAGTGTAAATGCGTCAGCTTATTGCTGGGAGTGCAAATGCTCCTCAGATTAGGTTTTCTTTTGGATATATGTGTAGTTTTCTCAGTTGAAACAAAGTAAGGATGAGAAATGAAACTTACTTAGAGTTGGTGAGACTTGAGACAGAGGGTTAGGCAAATTTGAATATAATGTATTTTAGGGAAGAATATTTGTTCTAAACTGCTGCTGGGGTTGTTTGAAGCCCTTGTTAAGATCACCAGTCTCAAATTAGAAACTGCTAAATGAAATTTTATGCAGTTCTACTGATTAGTCTTGTCTAATGTGAATGCCCCCTTTAGATCTATTTACATTACTTGCTATAAAATTTTGATTCCTTCTTTTTAATGTGACTTATTCTGTGAAGCACCTGTGCCTGTTCTTTTCTCTCCCATTATTATTCCTTTGTTTATTTTGGGAAAATTTGGCTAACAAATCCAACAAATGAACCTCTTACCCTTCTCCATTTCTTGGTGGAGTTTTACTGACTATTGTCAGGGTCAGGGATGGCTCGAACTCACGTTAAAGATAGGCCTTTTCTACCTCTCATTTGGGCTAAACTCAATGACCGAAATCAATATTTCCCTTATGCTGTCAAATAACTTCAATCCCAATCATTCATCAAGGGAGCTGTAGGATGTCACTAGGTACACAGTCGGCAGAGAACTGATAATGACTGAGTAGCGTAAAAAGGCAAAAGAACAGGACTCCGCAAGTTCATGAGCACCCCAAAAAAAAATTCACACGCAGATTTTGTAATTATTTTTTTGGTTAATGATGATCGCATAAAGATCTTGTTTACAATTTAGAATAGAGACGGTTGAACAACACATAAAATACATTGGTGTATTGATCCTTCCGGAAGAGTGATTCGTAGGTCTCAAGCCTGGGTCGTCGATTACGGCTGTTCCAGTTCCTCCATGAACTCTTGTGTGTCATTGTGAGATAACCCTTCAAATGCACCCTTCATTTCTGCAAATAGCACATGAAGTATGGGAAGTAATAAGTTGAAACATAAAAAAGGTCAGTTCTTAAAATGGATAACGCAGTGATATGCCTCAGAAAACTGAACAGATGAGAACAAGGAATCTGCAGAACTCAATACACAAGATGTCATGAAAATTAGTTCAACTGGTAGGTACCCCGCCTGTGTTGCCTGTGGGATATACTAAGAATATGTTTGTTTAGACTTAGGTTTTTTACTTTATAGTTTAAAGTCAGATTTTTGGCTTAAACAGTTTATAAGCATCTAGTTTTTAAGCTAAGCCGTGTTTGGTAAGCTAGCTTTTTGATAGGTTAGTTGGCTTCTTAAGATGTGTGTGAACGATAAAAATGTCTAAATTGTTCTTGGGATTTTGAGGACCTATATATGCATTGATTTATGTTTAACTTTTTTTTTACAGGAACTGATTTATACGGCGCATACGTGCATGCGTACATGTGAAACAAAAATAGTTATCGCTCGTGATTGCATGCGTGAGGCTACCAAGGCTCAACGATTCAGCGGGCGGGCGGGACAGAGAGGTAGACAGAGCTTATGGGTCGCGGGGAGGCGACGGGCGGGTGGGACGCCGGACAGAGCTTGTGGGTGGCGGTGATGATCCAGCGTGTGGAGGCGGCGGACGAACGGAGAGGGAGCGGATCCGCTTGCCGCAAATGCGGTTGCCAACGGAGGAGGGGAGGCGATGGACAGGTGGCCGGACAAAACTTATGGACAGGTGGCCAGACAGAGCTTGTGGGTGGCGGTGATGATCCAGCTCGTGGATGGCGGCGGCCGGAAGGAGCTTGCGCGGTGGGCGGAGGAGGCGGTGGTTCGGTGAGAGGGGAGGAGAAATGAGGAGAGGATTGAGGGATTCTGAGTTTATGTGTGGATCACATTGTGGATAATTTCGACTAAACAAACAGAGCATAAGAGATGCTAATATTGAACGAAAACACAAATGACTGTTTGTTCTATTCAGTTTTATGAAACCATATAATATACATGCATGCTGATCATTAAGTTCAACCATATCAAACACGTCAAATGATCCATTCAAGGATTGTAACATCCTGAGATTGCAAAACTGGCATTCAAAATCAAAGCTTGATTTCAATTTGAAAATTTGCAAATTTTGGAAACCCTAACCTGGGTTGGCTCAGCCCGATTCCTCCCCGTCCGCCTCGGCCCGGGGCGCTATTCCACCATCCCGCCCGTGCACGCCACCGCCCTCAACCCCCAACCGCTGACCTTCTCTCTCTTCTCTGCCTCTCCCTGCTTCCGCCACCGACAGCCACAGCACCCGCCCAATCACATCGCCGCCCCTCCTCTCCAATCCCTCCTCCGCTCGACTGCAGAACCCGGCCACTCTCGCCTTGTCTCCATCGCCGCCTCCCTCGCCAATCGCCCGCTGCTGCCCCTTCCTTGCCCGGTCACATCCGAGAGCAGGCACTCATGGTCGACCTCGGGACGCGCAAGCGCTCCTCTGCCTCTCCCCGCTCTCGCCGGCTATAAGAAGCCTCGCCTCCTTTGCTTCCTTTCCCCTCCAGCCCTTCACCTCCTCCAGCACCGTCGCCTTCGTCTCCGGCGCTCGGGTGCCTCCGCTCGAGCCATCACCCCCTCCGCCTCAGGACTTCGCCTCCGGCTCCGGCCCCTGCTCCGGCGCCACCTCCCTCTCTCCTTCCGCCTCCATTGCCATTGCGCTTCACCCCGCCGCCTCTCGCTTCTCCTTTCTCGTCTCCTCCGCGCGACGGAGAAGACGAGGCGACACGTTCAATCGAACGCGTCGCCCGTCCTTATCTCCACGCTGCGACGCCGATCGTGGGCCCCACCCGCAGCTGTCGCGCCGTCTGGGCGACAAGTGGGCCCAACGGTCCATCGTTACGTGGGCTCGCGCGATCGTGCGTAGACCCGATCACGACCGTGCCGTGGATCTGCATGCGTGTCGGCGCCAAGATTTTTTTGGATTTCTTGATTTTCTCTTTATTTGAAAATTCGTTCTAAAGATTCAAAAATTCATATCTTTTTCTTTATAACTCCAAAAATTATGAAACTTGTGCCCAAAAATCTGTAAAATCAAGACCTTTGTTTTGGTACTAGTTTGATTAGTTTTTGAATTCAAATATTGTGAATTTTGTATTTATTTGTCTTGTTGGCTTATCTCTTTATTTCCGGTGCGATCGTCTGAGTAGAGTTCGAAGAAGCTAAAGGTTCCCACGTCGAACCAGCTCAAGATTTCCAAGACCCCCTAGCCTTTGACCCAGACGAGTTAATACTTTGATCATGTTGAGCATATATTTTCGTGCAAATTATTTTCTTTTAAATAGCAAATTGCATGCTTTAATTCCTTATGCAAATGTATGTTAAATGGTTCTAAGGTAGTTAAATGCCAACTTGGTTACTAAATAATTATTATACCTTGTCCTTGATAATTGGATTCTCTGATCTTTGTCACCCTAGTAATTATATGGTAACCTATTAGTTATAGTTTGTACTCAAGTGCCATGCTAGTCTTGCTTGAGTACCGGGGTATTAACCACTCCAATCATCAACATTTGAAGTTAAAGTTTGTTTTGGACAGTCATTGGGGAGAATGACTGAATTGGTTGAGACAATTTGTTTTCTACTTCCCAAAACTGTAAAAACTTGCTAATACCCCATCTGGGCGGATGGTATGTTGGAGGGTATGTGGTTGGGTACTAATGTAGCTCAGTATATGTTGGTATGTGGTATGAACCGTCCAGATAACTTTAAAGATTTAATCCTGTGATGACCTCCTATCGCAATACAGTACAACCACAAGTCTATAATGGTGTCGACCTGACTAAATAATTTGTGTCCATCAGTACTAGTTACACCAGGTAGATGTCTCGCAACGCCATAGGCCTCCGAGCCTATGGGTTGGAGAGTTCTTGGCGCAAGAGGGGGTTTAGGGGCATGGTTGACGCGGGTGCGAGAGCGTAACCACTCTCAGACAAAACCTTAGTGGGTGTAGCAAACACTGGGGGGGTGCTTTGTAAAGACCTTGTGATAATCTCCTTGATTCACATGTCTAAGGAAATGTGTGTATATATCAAGATGACTATCTCTTGTGGGTAAAGTGTATACTCTCTACAGAGAAGTAAAAACTGTTCGAACAGCCGTGCCCACGGTCACGGGCGGGCATAGAAACTTACAAGATATAGTTTTATTTCAAAAACATTGTTGGTGGAATGAAAAATATGCGGAGCTCATCTAGCCCTTGTTTGGATTTCCCTGGGTAGACTTACCCAGTGTTGTTAATAGGTGGGTGTAACCACCATAAAAAAAAATAAGCATGAAGGTGGAGGTAGCCTCTGCTGTTATTAATTATTGCACAATTATTCTCTTTTAAGAAATCATGATTTAGTCAAAATGCTAGGTAGTAGGATTTTCTATTATGAGTATTTACAAATGTTGCTTTGTGCAAATAAAATAACCAGAGCTATCCTTGATTAGCCTTGTATATTAAATATTGCATCTGTTGTGTTGGCTCGCGAAGTACGGTAGTTGTGCTCATCCTCGCTCTTTCCCCAAACCCCAGATTTCGCTGAGCAGGAGACTATGCTTACTACAAGGACAAAGGATTCGACGGTCAAAACCAAGGCGGAGAGTAGTTAGCTTCGTAGGCTAGGGATCGCCACAGTCTAGTTGGCTCCGCAGGTGCCGGCGTACAACAAATGTTCACCAACTCTGTGGTTAATATCAGTTGTACGTATGTCACCGCAGTCGCTCGCCTATGAGGTGTTGCACCCTGTTCCTTTTGCTTCCACGCTTATTTCTGTACTTGATGTAATGGACTTATTTGGCATGATCGGCCCGCTTTTGTAAACTTAACCCGACATGGTCTATTTAATTGTGTGGTTATAATATTATGTTTGGTATGGTCCGCGATGTATGAAATGATTCAGCAATGTGTACTGTGAGCGCTACCTACTAATTCAGGGAGTAGCGCGGTGATTTCACAGAGGATTCTGGATTAGAATATCCGGGTCCGACAAGGATTGAAGATGATCGAGGGCTCCAGGCGTGAATGCTGTCAGGATAGTTCCATGTCGATTGTGGAATGGGATAGAGCACGATTTTATAAGGGTAAAACTGTACCCACCTATCATGCTAGTTTTTTTGTTTGTGTGTGTTGTGGGGGGCGCTTAAGACCCTTTAGTTGTTGCTATGTAGTTAGGCTTGTAAGTATAGCGGCCCAATGACCTGTAGTCGGGGCGTTGGTTTAGCGAACCCAGTATCGAACACTGGTTTAGCAGTCTGATGACGATACACAACAATTGGTATCAGAGCTCAATGTCTCGGATACATCTCAGCCCTCACGGTTGTCGGGGAGCGGAGCACACCCAGGAGATTTGTTGGGATATTCCCGCATCAATTACAATGATTGTGGGAGGAGATAGAGTATGTGTAATATTCTGAAAAATAAATGGTAATAATAAATAATAAATAATAACGTCTTAAGGGTCGGTGCGTAATTAAATAAAATAGTGCACATAAAAACAGAATTTCAGAATTTTTAAGAGCTATATAAATAGATCTTGGGAACTCTAGAAACCCTAGCCTTTTCCTTTTATTCTTTTTTTTCCACCGCCGCCAGCCGATTGTTTTCTTCTAGTTTGCCACCACCAAATTCGCTTGGTCTCGCTAGCGCCAGCGGCGCTTCGCTTATTGCTTTAGCCGCTTTGTGGCGTTGTTCTTGTTGCCAAGTCTTTGCCTATTGTCGCGTGGACCCATTGCTGAAGCGCGTTCCGCTTCTGATGGATCGCTTTTTCTGCCTTGCGTGACGCCACCGATCGCTGTATTGCTGCGCCGCCGGAAGCCGGTAGCCAAGTACTCTATTCTGCGCGTTCTTCTGCCGCCGCCGCGTTCTTTGTGCCGCGTGGATCGCTTCTTGCGCTGAATTTTCCACCGACACCGCTGAAGCGCCGAGCGCTTTGTTAGTTAGGCCGGTGATTTTTCCTTGACGCCGAGTCCGAGAACTGCTGCCGCACGTCATCCGTTTCCTTGCTTGGCCGACGTGTTTTGGTTGGTAATCCTTTTACCGATTTCTTTGTGCTGTTGACTTTTAACGGAAGTGATGTCTTGTGGTTATGGTTATGATTAGTTCTATCGGGATGTGCCATGCAAATGCATGTGATTAGTGGAACTAATTGATTATTTAGACTGAGTTAGAGTTGCAACTAGGAAAAAATGTATACTGTACAGTGGAAGATGAAGAGATGAAACTAGTTGGTCCGTAGCATTGCTTGCATGCAGACTAGAATGTTTTGTTGGAACAGTAAGGTAGTTTGTTATGATGTTTGTAGTCGGAGATACCGATTATTAGATCTATTTAGCCTGCTGTTCTGTGTACGATTTATTTGGGTACCTTAATGGCGAATTTTGGAAATATCATCTACTAGTTAATTGTAGATAACTTCGTTATCTTTCTACAGAATATTTAAACATGTCAATCGGACAAGTAGAATTCGAGATATGAATTTTGGAAGGCTGCTGTCTTTACGGTTGTCGTCTTTCGGCGCTGTTTTGGTAGACTGCGGATTAAAAATAGTAAATAGACTAATTAGAGTTTTTGATCTACATGAAAGTTGTAGATAATTGTCCAATGGTTCTGTAGAATCTGAGAACGCGAATTTTGGTTGAGTAAAACAAAAGTTATGAATTTAGTAAGATCTGCTGTTCCGAAGCGGACAGATCGGCTTTCTGGGCTAGAAACGGAGGGTTAGATGATTTAATTAGAAGTCTTTGTAATCTAAGAAAATGTGGATAATTTTATGAAGAATCCAGGATGGGGTGGTTTGTGGTGATCGGACTTTCGAGTCAAAAGTTACGTTCGTTTTAGTACTAAGTCAGCAATGGGTAACTTTTCGGTACCGGAGTAACGTGGTATATTTGGGGACGTGTAGGAGCGATGTCGATTGATTGCTGTTCTTATGATGCTGTAGCTTGTATTGAAATTTGTGTATTTAATGTAGGAGAGGCGTCGTACTTGTTGCCATCTGCTAGCCAAATTGTACATCGCAACTAGTAAAGGCAAGTGCATGGTAGACAACGATCAATGATTGATCACTGTTTTCTTTATCTTCCATTACCATTATTGTTGTGCTTTTATTTTATTTAATTGCAAGCAATGGAATGGTATGGATTTATATTGTTAATGGACATGATGAAAAATTGGATATGATGAGTTTTATGAAATTATGCATGTTTGCATTCATAAGCATCTTTGCATATGAGCAGGTGATCATGAATGATCACAACTCCACGGGAGTGGAGGAGGTCCCCGATCCTTATGGAGGAACGGGCTTGAGAGTGAATGTTGTCGCGAGCATTCACTCATGCTATACCGGTATACGCGAAAGAAGTGCATGTGGACATATAGATTAGAGTTGCATTGATATTTGAGATTAATGGATGTGAATAAAAGAGAAGATAACTGCATGAGTTTATTAATGAAAGTACCTGTGATGATAATGAAGTTATTGAATGCTGTTGATTTATTATTGTTCGTTGTTATGGATGTGCTTGCTGAGTCGTGGACTCACCCTTGCTCTTTTGTTGTCTTTAGGTGATCTTCGAGGACGCCGTAGCTGAGAGCGAGTAGAGCACATGGACAACACATGATCATTTGCCATAAGAATCTTTCCATTCACAATTGGATTACTCTTGGACATGTTAGAGGTTGAATAAAATTTAGGACATCGTTTGGACTAGACTATTTGCTTTATTAATTTGGATTCATTGGTTGATGCTATTTTGGATTATTTTACCTGGTTATAGTTCCCATTGCTTATTTTGGTGGCATTCTAGGCTCAGTGTTGGGCTGGGGTGTTACAGTTGGTATCAGAGCGGGCTTTAGGTCCGTGGTGAATAGATTAACAACATAGGCAAACTAAAATTGTTAAAATTTGTTTTAGTTTAGTAAATCAACTAAAATTTGCTAATGGTTAACTAACCTAAAATTTGACACACTAGTGCACAGTAGGTTAGAGAGAGGTACGAATATAGTTTTACGCTTCCGTTATGTTGTTCATTGATGCATGACTTTATTTTGATCTTTGAACTCATTGTGTATTGTTGATTGTGGTTGATAGCTATGCCGAGGGGTAGAGGACGTGGTCGTGGTGGCCGCGATCGTGGAGGTCGGGCCATGGCGAGGTTCCGTGGAGCCACCTCCTGTAGCGATTGAGTCGATGGCGAGGGGTTCTTTGTTGACCCGCCTCGGTTGGGGTCGAGATGAGACCCCGCTTTCCGAGAGTTGGTGGGAGAGATCCGTGCCATTCGTCAACAGCGCCGGCACCCTGTTCTGCGGCATCTGTTGTTGCTCTGCCGCACCTCCACCGGTTTACGAGGCGGATGTCACTTCGAGTGGATGGGGTTGAGGTTGGATCCGTTTGATGGTCGGGCACACCGGTCGAGCGTGGACTGGTTGCGCTATATGGAGAGGCGCTTTGGAGCTTTGGAGATGTCTTCACATCGAGGGTCCGTTTGTAGCCTTTCACCAAAGGGCAAGCGATATTTGGTGGGAGGCGTGTTGTCTTGAGGACCGCCACTCAAGGGCCATCACTTGGGAGGACTTTGTTGATCGGTTCAAGGGAAAGTTCTACCCCTACTCTTTTGTTGAGAAGATGGAGGTTGCCTTGACGACCTTTGCTCGGGGAAGAGGTCTATTCTTGAGTATGAGGTGAGTTCAACAACTTGGTTCGCTTTGTCCCTTCATGAGCGAACGATGATCTTCGAAAGCCAAGAGGTTCCGTCGGGGTCTCACCTCGAGTCCGACATGTGTTGGGAGCTACTCCACTCTGTGACTCTGACTCATTGTGGAGCAAGCTAGAGGCATGGAGTTGGAGATGCACTCACAAAGGCGACAAGCCTCTGGTGGATCGGTAGCTTCGTGGTGACCAAGAGGAGCTCTAGTGAGGAAGTGGGTCTATTCGACCGCCCGCTTTCAAGAAATTCAAGGGAGGACCGCGGTCTTTCAGTCTAAGCGATCGAGGTCGTTCCTTCTTGGCGCCTCGTCCTTTGCGGTACTCGGCTCTTCGTCTGTCCCTGTAAGGGGCATGCTTTGCTTTAAGTGCGGTGATGGACACCGCGCTCTCGAGTGCACTTGACGGGTGATTGCCGTCGGTGTGGCCGACCGGGTCACAAGGAGCGGGTGTGTCGCCGAACCCGCTAAGCGTGATCAAGTGGGAGCTGTGCCATCTTCTTCGTCTTGATGGGTCCCGCCGAGGATCTTTCCGATGATGATCGCCTCCTCAGCCGCCATTTCCTTCAGCTTGGGCGCCTCCAGTAGGGTACTACTGGCAGCCGCCACCTTCGGCACCGCCAGTTGCACGACCGCTTTACTCGCACCGCCACGCAGATCGTTGGGGCTCTCCTCCCGCCGTCGTCTTCTTTCGCCATGGCGCCACCGAGTGTACGCCATGCCCACAATGAGTCCGCGGGTCGTCCTGACGTGGTGACAGGTACTTTGCTTGTGGATTCGTTTGATGTTTTAGTCCTTTTTGATTCAGGGGCTACCTTTTCGTTTGTCTCAACGGCGTTTGCTAGGAGAGCGAACTTGAGTATGCAGTGGATTTCTCAGTCAGTGTTAGTTAGTTCTCCTGGGGGTATTATTGCTAGCTCTACTGTTTGTCCTGGGTGTTCTATTATTATTGATGGAGAGAAGTTCACGGCGAATTTGATAGTTATTCAAATGGAGCCGTTCGACGTTATCTTGGGTATGGATTGGTTGCACTCTTATCGAGCCGTGATATCCTGTTTACAGAGAATGATCTGCATGCGACTCCGTCTGGGAGACTTTGACCTTTCAGAAGTGCGCCTCGCGCTCTCTTCGATATTACGGATTGTTTCGGTCGTGTGCATGAAAAGCGGACTTCTTTTAGCTCTTCTTTGAGAAACGAGCGTGGCTTCGCATTGAGGAGATTCCAGGGTTAGTGATTACCGGATGTGTTCCCACCGAGCTTAGGGTTTGCCACTGCGCGAGATGTGGAGTTTCGCATTGATCTTGTTCCGGTACTCGTCCCATCTCGATGTCTCCATATCGACTAGCACGTCCGCTTCGGGACGAGTTGAAGAAGCAATTGGATGATTTTTGGCTAAAGGTTTGATCAGCGTAGTGTATCGCCATGGGGAGCTCTGTTCTATTCATCGAGAAGAAGGATGGGAGTTGGCGCATGTGTATTGATTACCGCGCTTAATGCGATCACAATCAAGAACAAATATCCATTGCCCGCATTGAGGACTTGTTTGATCGGTTAAATGGAGCTCAAGTGTTCTCCAAGATTGATCTCGATCGGGTATAATCAAATCCGTGTGCGTGGCGGATGTAGAGAAAACTTTCTCCACGGTATGGGCATTATGAGTATAAAGTTATGTCTTTTGGATTGACTAATGCACTGCCATTTTATGGAGACCATGAACAACATGTTGCACGAGTATCTAGATGACTTCGTGGTGGTGTTCATTGATGATATTCTTATTTATTCCAAGACCAATGAGGATCATGGCGTCATTTGAGGTCGGTTTTAGATACTTTGAGAGAGCACAAGTTCTATGCTAAATTGAAGAAGTGTGAGTTCGGATTTGAAGTGGGTTTTCGGGTCATGTGATTAACCCTCGTGGCATTCTTTTGATCCTGGTAAGGTCTCCATAGTGGTGGATTGGAAGAGGCCGACTAGCGTGAAGGAGGTGAGGAGTTTCTTGGGATTGGCTGGTTATTATCGGCGTTTTGTGCAGGATTTCTCTATCATTGCCAAGCCGATGTCTCAGCTTACTCAGAAAGGTGTGAGATTCAAGTGGACTGATGAGTGTGAGCGCAGTTTATGCATTTTGAAGGACAGTTGGTGACCTCTCCTATTCTCACTCTTCTGGCCGGAAGCGGTTCACGATCTTTTCAGATGCGTCTCGAGTGGATCTTGGCTGTGTTCTTATGCAAGACGGTAAGGTAATTGCTTATGCGTCGAGGCAGTTAAAGAAGCACGAGCAGAATTATCCCACTCATGATTTGGAGTTGGCTGCGGTTGTCTTTGCTCTCAAGATTTGGAGGCATTATCTATACGGTGAGCCTTGTGATATTTTCACAGATCACAAGAGTCTCAAGTATATCTTCACTCAGAAGGATCTGAATTTGAGGCAAAGGAGGTGGTTGGAGTTGATTAAGGACTATGATCTTACTATTCAGTATCATCCAGGCAAGGCCAATGTAGTTGCTGATGCCCTTAGTCGCAAGACGACTCCCGCTACTCTAGATTGCCTCATTGCTGATTTTGATCGCATGGGAATATCTTATTGTTATGCGGGCACGACACATGTTGAGACACAGTTGATTCTTGAGTCAGCTATTCCAGACCGTTTGCGGGAAGCACAACAGAGTGACCGGTTATTACAGGAGGTTAGGAAGCGTCTGGATGAGGGCAAAGAGAGTGATTTTAGCATGGATGATTTTGGTACTTTGAGGTTTAAAGGCCGCCTTTGCGTACCACAAAAGGCGGAGGTCAAAGATGATATTTTGAGGGAGGCACATCGCACTCCATAATCGCTCATCTGGTGAGACTAAGATGTATCGAGATCTCAAATGAATTTTTGGTGGAAAAGAATGAAAGTGGACATTGCTAATTATGTGGCTTCTTGTGGTGTTTGTCGCCAAGTGAAAGCCGAGCACAAGCGTCCCGCAGGTTGTTGCGACCTTTGGAGGTACCCAGTGGCCTTGGGATGATATCTCTATGGACTTTGTGGTGGCATTGCCTCGTTCGCGCGAGGAAGGATGCGATTTGGGTAGTGGTGGATCGATTCAACAAGTCTGCGACTTCATTCCTATTCGCACGACAAATTCAATGAGTGATCTAGCTCCTATTTATGTGCGTGAAATAGTAAGACCGCATGGTGTGCCCAAGACCATCATTTACGATAGGGACGCCAAGTTTGTCTCCAAGTTACGGGAGAGTCTGCGAGTGCATTGGGCACACACTCCGCTTTGTACTGACGTTTCACCCACGATAGATGGGCGGTCGAGCGTACCATTCAAACTTTGGAGGACATGTTGCGATCTTGCGTTTTGTCTGGAAGGGTAGTTGGGAGGACCATTGCCACTCGCGAGTTTGCTTATAACAATAGTTACCATTCGAAGATTAGAGCCGCGCCATTTGAGGTTCTCTATGGCGAAGTGCGGATCGCCACTTTGCCGGGATGCGATTGGAGAGAAGGCAATTTTGGGTCCTGACCGGATTCGAAGACCGTTGAGCGTGTGGCCATGGTGAGGCGTAATCATTAGCGGCTCGAGAGCGCATGAAAAGTTATCTTGATTTGAGGCGTGACTTGGAGTTTGCGGTGGGTGACCAGTGCTCTTGAGAGTGTCTCCCACCAAAGGTATTGTTCGGTTCGGTACCAAAGGAAGCTTAGCAGAGGTACGTTGGACCGTTCTCGATTATTGCAAGAATTGGAAAGTTAGCCTACCGCTTTGGACTGCTGAGTCCATGCGTGGAGTTCACAATGTGTTTCACGTCTCGATCTTTGAAAGTTTTTGAGAGATCGAGCATAAGATTTCATTAGAGCCGACTATTGAGCAAGAACTCACGGTTGAGTCGCGTCCGGCGCGCATTCTAGAGAGGTCGGAGCGAGTCTTTGAGGCACAAGACGTTGGTATCGTCAAGGTCTTTGGACGCATCGATCGAGAGAGGCGACTTGGGAGTTGGAGTCTCGCATGCGCGAGCAATATCCGAGTTGTTCACGTCGGTGCGTGTTATTTTGTTGTTTAATTTCAGCAGTGTAGTTTTTATTTGAGTAGAACGGCGAGTAGAATTCGGGGTCGAATTCTGTTAAGGGGGGTAGAATGTAATATTCTGAAAAATAAATGGTAATAATAAATAATTAATAATAACGTCTTAAGGGTCGGTGCGTAATTAAATAAAATAGTGCACATAAAAGCAATTTCGAATTTTTAAGAGCTATATAAATAGATCTTGGGAACTCTAGAAACCCTAGCCTTTTCCTTTTATTCTTTTTTTTCCACCGCCGCCAGCCGATTGTTTTCTTCTAGCGCTGCCACCAAATTCGCTTAGTGCGCTAGCGCCGCGGCTTTCTTATTTGCCGCTTCTTTGTCGTTCTTTGTCTTTGCCAAGTCTTTGCCTATTGTCGCGTGGACCCATTGCCGAAGCGGCGTTCTTCTTCTTGCATTGGATCGCTGCTTTTCTGCGCGCGTGGCGCCACCGACTCTTCTTGGCTGCCGCTGGCTGGAAGCCGTAGCGCGAGTACTCTCTTCTTTGCGTTCTTCTTTGCCGCTTGCCGCGTTGCTTTGCTGCGCGTGTCTTTCTTCTGCGCTGAATTTTCGGTAAACGACACCGCTTGAAGCGCCGAGTCTTTGTTAGCTGGTGATTTTTCCTTGACGCCGAGTCCGAATCTGCTGCCGCACGTCATCCGCTTTCCTTGCTTGGCCGACGTGTTTTGGTTGGTAATCCTTTTACCGATTTCTTTGTCTTTATTGACTTTTAACGGAAGTGATGTCTTGTGGTTATGGTTATGATTAGTTCTATCGGGATGTGCCATGCAAATGCATGTGATTAGTGGAACTAATTGATTATTTAGACTGAGTTAGAGTTGCAACTAGGAAAAAATGTATACTGTACATTGGAAGATGAAGAGATGAAACTAGTTGGTCCGTAGCATTGCTTGCATGCGGACTAGAATGTTTTGTTGGAGCAGAAGGTAGTTTGTTATGATGTTTGTAGTCGGAGATACCGATTATTAGATCTATTTAGCTTTGCATTGCTTACGTATACGATTTATTTGGGTACCTTAATGGCGAATTTTGGAAATATCATCTACTAGTTAATTGTAGATAACTTCGTTATCTTTCTACAGAATATTTAAACATGTCAATCGGACAAGTAGAATTCGAGATATGAATTTTGGAAGGCTGCTGTCTTTACGGTTGTCGTCTTTCGGCGCTGTTTTGGTAGACTGCGGATTAAAAATAGTAAATAGACTAATTAGAGTTTTTGATCTACATAAAAGTTGTATATAATTGTCCAATGGTTCTGTAGAATCTGAGAACGCGAATTTTGGTTGAGTAAAACAAAAGTTATGAATTTAGTAAGATCTGCTGTTCCGAAGCGGACAGATCGGCTTTCTGGGCTAGAAACGGAGGGTTAGATGATTTAATTAGAAGTCTTTGTAATCTAAGAAAATGTGGATAATTTTATGAAGAATCCAGGATGGGGTGGTTTGTGGTGATCGGACTTTCGAGTCAAAAGTTACGTTCGTTTTAGTACTAAGTCAGCAATGGGTAACTTTTCGGTACCGGAGTAACGTGGTATATTTGGGGACGTGTAGGAGCGATGTCGATTGATTGCTGTTCTTATGATGCTGTAGCTTGTATTGAAATTTGTGTATTTAATGTAGGAGAGCGTCGTACTTGTTGCCATCTGCTAGCCAAATTGTACATCGATTTTATAAGGGTAAGAGTGAGGTGGACTCACCCTTGCTCTTTGTTGTCTTTAGGTGATCTTGAGGGCCTTGTGATTTATAAGGATAAGGGTGAGAAGTCATAACATGATTTATAAGTGTAAGGTTGTACCCACCTATAAAGCTAATCTTTTGGAAGAAAATGACACAAACCCTCTTGATTGTTGCTTTGTGGTTGGACTTACGGATATAACGGCCCAACGACCTACGGCCGGAACAGTACCACCTGTACCGACCATCGCACATTCACGACCTTCTCGTCTAGCTGTCATCTCCGCTCCATGTAGCGGTTGCTATGAACAGCGTTTGTATTCAATACGAGGCCAATGAGCCAATATATATACACATACATATGTGTGACATATATGCAAAGAACACCTTGTACAATACACATCTAACACCGCCCTTAAACTTATGATGGATCAACAACATTAAGTTTGGAGAGATAGAAGCCGTGCTGAGCTCTGGTCTGCGCCTTTGTGAAGAAGTCTGTCAACTGAAGTTTTGAAGGCACATACTTAAGAACAACAATCTGGTACTGCACCTAGGTCTGTATGTAGGAAGCATCAACACTAATATGCTTTGTAAACTAATGATTCATCGGATTGGTAGCAATGATAATAGCTCATGTATTGTTAGACAAAAGAGGAGTGGGTGCTGAAACAGAACCACCAAAATCCCCAAGTAACCTCCATAGCCAAGTAACCTCCGCAGTTAACAAAGCCATAGCTCGCAACTCAGCCTCAGCACTCGAATGAGAAATTGTTGTCTTCTTCTTGGTCTTCCAAGCAATGAGAAAACCACCAATAAAAACACAATAGGCAGAAAGAGACCGACGATCAGAGTGATCACTAGCCCATGTAGCATCAGAATATGCCTAGAGTTGGAACAAAGGAAAACCTAGTGATGGTTCTACGAAGATATCGTAGAACACAAAGAAGATGATATAGTGGAGCTGAGTGGGAGCGAGCAGAAACAATCTGACTAAAGATATGCACAGGGTACGAAATGTCAGGATGAGTGACACCCGGATAGACAAGACTCCCAACAAGGTGACGATAGCGAGTAGGATCAGTAAGGGGCTCACCATCAGTGGGCCGAAGATGAACATTAAGCTCCATAGGAGTCTCAGCGGTGTGCTGATCCGTAAGAGAAGCACGATTAAGAAGGTATTGAATATACTTTTCTTAGAACAGATAGAAGCCCTCAGGTGTAGAAATAACCCCAATCCCAAGAAAATAGCAAAGGGGATCCATATCAGACATGAGAAACTGCTCATTAAGGCGCTCCTTGACAAAAGTGATGTAATGTGAATCATCTACAATAATGATCATATCATCAACATATAAAAGGAGAAGCGTCCGACCACGGGGCGAAGTGTGAATAAAAAGCCAGGATCCATTGGCAGAGAAAACAGCTGCAGTGGCAACAAAAAGAACGATCAAACCAAGCACGAGGAGCTTGCTTGAGGCTGTAAAGAGATCGGTGAAGGTGACAAACTATAACCTCAGGAACAAAATGCCCTGGTAGTGGTTACATATAAACTTCCTCACGCACTCACCATTGAAAAGACATTATTGACATCGAGTTGAGAGATGGATCATGACATCAAATCGAGGGCGTCGAAGCAGCGAGCGTAGCTGCCGTCGCTCGGGGGTCGTGTCGAGGATATAGAGGTCGGTGCTGGAGACAGTGACAGAGACGGGGGTCACTTGATATGAATTGCACTGGAATTGGTAATTGGGATACAATATATTTGGATTTTGGGGAAGAAATAGAGAGGAATCAGTGGGGTGGGAGGAAGAAACAAAGGAGGCCAGAACCGGTGGTTCACTTTGCTCTTGTACCAAGGCTGAGCTTATAAGAAGCTGCTTGCTTGCCCATGATGTCCATTGAGGAGATCCAGTCCATTTCACTTCCAACACTGGATGGCCCAGTTCCTTGCCGAGCCCACCGGCCCAATGGCAAGAGGATGCATGTCCATGACATGACAGTGAAGGCAATCATATTTTTGTTTTAATCCCTAGGAAATTTTATTTCAGCCCTTCGACTGCCGGCCCACCCTCCCCTCTCCCAAAGCCGATAGCACCATCTTCACCGGCGGCCATCGGTGTTTTCCACCCCGGTCTCACGCCCTCGCACACTCCTAAATCCCCACCGCCCAAATCTTGGCGTCATCAACCTCGCCTGCCGCCCCTATCATCGCCTTCCTGCTCCACCGCCAGGACACCATTCTCTGCCACCCCCCTGTCGTGACTCCACCCTCGGCACCGCCCTCCTCCGCCCACGGATCCAACTGCCACCGACCTCTCCTCGCGGATTCGATCTCCACTGACCTCAGTTCTCCTGAATCCGACCACCGTCACCTTGCTCCATCCAACTGCTGTTGTCGACATGTGGACGTGTACCGTGCATAGTCTAGACCAACAATAACTTATTTTGAACCCGTTGGCATAACCCATTTTGCCATCTCTAACTCTTGAAAGAAAATTTGTTGGAGGAAGATTAACTCCTACTCCATCGTTGTTGATCCTTTCTCGAATAATCCCGGATGGACGGAAGGAGCCCTGGCATGAGGCCTTCCACACCGAATTTTCTCCCCTGGCTCTAGCCCTAGCCTTTGCGTGCTTAGCTGAGTCCGTCTGTACCGTATAAAAGCCGCTCACCTCGCCTCCTCTTCCCAGCACTCCACCGCCCGCCGCCAATCCCCGCAACCTCCTCTCCACGACTCGACGCGACCCTCCTGGATTCGGTTCCAAATCCCCATCCGAGGTGAGAAACCCCGTCGTCCTCTCCTCGACCTGACCCTCCTCGATTCGATTCCTACTCCCCAACAAATCCCCATCCGAGATGAGAAACCCCATCCCTTCTCCATCCCAACCAAATCTCAATCCGAGGTGAGAAACCCCATCCTTCTCCTCGATCCGACCGGTTCCTACTCCCCACCAAATCCCCATCCGAGGTGAGAAACCCCATCCCTCTTCCATCCATGGCCTCTCTGATTTCGCCGTTAGCTTCGATTTGCTCAGATCCGTTTACCTTCGATCCGTTCAGATCGGGACGCGTCCGGGTTCCTTGGCCTGGGATTTTGTGAATTTACTAGTGGTTGTTGTCGGTTCGACTAGGGTTTGGATGTTTCCGTAGCGCATGGCGGACACTTGATATTAGGATTTGCGTGGTGCATCTGGATGGGTTGTGGTTTTGGGTCAGATTAGATATCTTAATACAATAGGAATAGTGTATCAGTTGGATTGGACTGCTGCGGGTTTGGTATGTTGTTATTTTCTTGGCGATTTGATCTCCTCGGATGTAACATGGAGCGATATAGTATCCATAGAGTATGATTCAGTACGGTCAATTTTGAATATTAACGTGAGGCGAGTTTGGATGAAAATTTTGTGTCTGTTTCTTTCGTTCTTTTGTTGCCAACTGATATTTGTGTTGTGCTTGTACTCGTAGATATTATCATAGTCCATTGTTGATTATTCTGTTGGTGAGCAAAATAGCTAATAAAGGTGTGAAATCAAATAGATAAAGTTGATAGTGTCTCTTTGTGTGTCTGCTCTAGGCAATTGATTTCTCAACCTGATTATTACTATCAGCATTGTAAATTAAGGGGAATGATGGGGATGTTTGTGGTTGGGCATCACAAATTAACAACCATTTGGTTATTTACTGAAGGATGGAGTCATGGACATTGCTGTTTGTATACTGGCTTATTATGTATATTTGGAAGTAGTTTATACTTCATTGTTTGTTTGAGTTTGTTGATATGTCATTTGGACATTTAATCAAAAGTTGCAGGAGGTGAAATGCTCTTGTATGTTGCTAGTACAAACGCTCTCTGTTCGATTTGATACTTCTATGCTCACTATGCTCCTTAGATATGGGATATGACTAGTAGTTTTTGCTCTTAGAATCTATCCTATAAGTAGTTGGTGCTATGGTATAAAATGTGAATATGTTATTGTTCCTTGACTTTGTCAATAATCAAGTACTGTATGCTCTAAACTCCAAGGTTGTCATGATCATGGTCCTAGGTAGGATCGTTTTTCGTTTGATGGGATCGGATCGTAGGTTCGGGTCATGGAATCACGATTTTACCAGATTTTTGAAAGCATGTATATTTTGTATAAAAACTGAATTATATTTTCAAATATGCAAGTCTATAGTAGAATTTTGAATATTTTGAATATAACATTGTAAATTTGGGTACACTTGTTCATGTTGCATTCAGTTAAGGGTTTTCTAACCTTATATGATATTTTTAAAATAAACTAATCATTTAAAATTCAAATATGTGAATGAAAATATCTTTTACCTTAGAACAACACTTAAACAGCCCAAACACAGCAAAATAAACTATTGCAACTTAAATTAGCAATACATGATATCAAATTTTTTATGCTGATATAGTTTGTTGTCAAGATCATGACCCCACCCGATCCGGAGCACGATCCTACCTGATTATATGAAATTCTGATCCACATACTAATCCGTGTCATTTTGGCTCCATAGGATCGTACAATCCCACGATTTGTATCACGATTCTGACAACCTTGCTAAACTCTAGTAGCAGGCTAGACATATGTAGTCATTTAGGACAGAGAACAGAAGAGTTGTCTCGAAAGTGCAGTAGTCCACCAATCATCTTCACTATTCCTTTCTGAACACGTTGGCTGTAGTGTGTTGGATGTGCTTCTGCATTGCATTGTAGTTTGCATGGAACCTTGAGTCCTTGACCCTTGGTAATTTCTAGAGGCTACTTGATTTTGTTGATATTGGCCACACATGTGCTGTCTGGAATGTTGATTTTGCGGTTGATGCCATATGAATTGATTGTGAAATACTGTAGTTCCCTTTCTGCCATGATGATATACCTTCAACTGAACTAGTTTTTGGAATCTTACATGAAAAATCACAAGTGTTTGATGTTTGATCTCTGACTTGTTTTAATCCAGGTAGCAGCATCTGTTTTGCTTTAATCCGTGTATCTGACAAAGTGGAGGGCTTAGAAGTTGAATCTTCTTTTATGTCTGAACAAGTCTCACTTTATTTGGGATCAGTTGGATTGCTGGGAGAGTATTCTCGTGCAACGAGAAAAAGGCAGAAGCTTTTTTTCCACTGCATGCATCAAGAGCCTATTAGGTTTTCTGGTTCTGAGAGGTCACTTGCCAGTGCCGAAAGTCAGCTCGGTTTTCTTCAAGGATCAGCAGCTACTATTGCCTCTGTTTTTTGCCGCATCTGATAGCATCCGCTGCAGAAAGCTTGACTCAAGATGGCACTGCAAAACATTGGTGCTTCGAACAGGGATGATGCCTTCTACAGGTACAAGATGCCCAGAATGATAACGAAAATAGAAGGCCGTGGTAATGGCATCAAGACAAATATCGTGAACATGGTTGATATAGCAAAAGCACTTGCTAGGCCCGCTTCCTACACAACAAAGTACTTTGGATGTGAACTTGGGGCACAATCTAAGTTTGATGAGAAGACTGGTACATCGTTGGTTAATGGTGCTCATGACACTGCAAAGCTGGCTGGTCTGCTTGAGATCTTCATCAAGAAGTATGTCCAGTGTTATGGATGTGGCAACCCTGAGACTGAGATTCTCATCTCTAAAACCCAGATGATATCTCTGAAATGTGCTGCCTGCGGCTTTATCTCAGATGTTGACATGAGAGACAAGCTCACAACTTTCATCGTGAAGAACCCACCAGAACAGAAGAAGGGAGGCAAAGACAAGAAGGCTATGCGAAGAGCTGAGAAGGAACGCCTGAAAGAAGGTGAGGCTGCTGATGAGGAACAGAAGAAATTAAAGAAGGATGGAAAGAAGAAAGGTGCACCTTCCAAGGAAAGTACTGCAAAAGGTGCTGCTACAAAGAAAAAGACTGCTGGTGGTGGTTCTGATGAGGATCATTCAACTTCACCAACTCGCAGTCGAGATGATGACAATGCGGTTGCTGCAGATGAGGATGATGACGATGATGTGCAGTGGCTGACGGACACCTCACTGGAGGCTGCAAAAAAACGCATTCAGGAGCAGTTGAGTGCAGCAACTGCTGAAATGGTTATGCTTTCCACTGATGAGACAGAGAAGAAACAGATGCTTTCCACTGATGAGACAGAGAAGAAACAGATGCTTTCCACTGATGAGACAGAGAAGAAACAGATGCTTTCTACTGATGAGACAGAGAAGAAGAAACAGGTGCCGCAGAAAGATGGTACTTCTAATGGAACATCAAAGGCTCAAGATGGCAACCAGACTGAGGCTAGAACCACTCCTTATGATGAACTGGTTGAAGCGATCAAGGCTAACTTGGGCAAGGCTGCCACAACAGCTCAGCTCAAGGGCGTGCTGTCCTCCTCAACCCTGCCTCCCCAGGACGTGATGAATGCTCTCTTCGAGGCACTCTTCCATGGTGTGGGCAAGGGATTCACGAAGGTGGTTGTGAAGAACAAGAAATACCTGGCAGCTGCTGTGTCCGACGAATGTTCGCAGATGCTCCTGGTCAAGGCTATCGAGGCATTCGCCGGCAAATGCAGCGCTGAAGCCCTGAAGGAGGTCCCGGTTGTCCTGAAAGCCCTCTACGATGCAGACATCCTCGAGGAAGAAACCATTGTCCAGTGGTACAACGAAGCTGTTGCTGGTGGCAAGAGCTCCCAGGTCCTGAAGAATGCCAAGCCGTTCGTGGAGTGGCTTCAGAGCGAAGATTCTGAATCTGAGGAAGAGTAAAGAGTCCCATACTAAAACTATCCACTACTACCTGTTTTAAGTGTCGAGTATTTCAAGTGTCAGTCATGGCTTTGGTGTTTAAACCCTTGCGTTCTTCGCGGGTTCTATTTCATGTCTTGTATCAGGGCGTATATGCTTGGTTTCGTCTGTGGTGTCACCCATATTGCTGGTCTGTGTCCGTTTTCTGCTATCTACAATGTAGTACCGCTATTTGCGTTATTGTTCTTCAATGGGGTGCTATTACCCTGGTACTATTATCTATGAACTTAGCAGATTTGCGCTGTTTGCTTAAATATATGTTGCATGTTTGGTGATTGCACTTCGCGAGCTATTCTTGCTGGAGTGCTACTTCTGAGTTTCGGTTATTGCGTTATGAGTTGATGTATCATGTGCAGGTGAACATTGCACTCTTTGAAAATAAGAGAGCATTGCATTGGATGGTCCTTTTGTTCTGACAAATTTGTTGTGATTGTCCTGTTTTTAGATCGTGACTGGAAGTGAAAAGAGAGATTACAGTGGCAAGTAAAAAACCAGAGCGCCTCCCAAAAGCTTGATTAGTATCGTCTGTACGTATGCCACATATCCTGACAGTACTTGAGCTGATCACGAGCTAGGCAGTTAACTAGCCGTGCACAGCTCTAGTCCTCACTCCCACCTCGCTGAACATACTATTATGTTGATTCGACCTCAAAAGCATAATAGTATAATTTTATCGAGTTTAACTGACATATTACATTACAATAGTAATTAGTGATCAAATCTATATTTTTTAAACAATTACTATTTTTTTTTGAAACGGAGGGGGTGGGGGGGGGGGGGGTTTATAAAACATGTACAAAGACGGGGGTCTTCACCTCCTTGCATTGCCCCATGGTCGACCCGATTCGAAATTGAGAGTTTGAGATAGTACTAGTTTACAGCAGTTGCAGTACTAAGATCGAGTGGGTGCATCCACAACTCCTACAATTGGGATTCCTTTTGCATTAGGTAGTTTTCACATGTTCAAGCATGATTTAGCTATTTGTTTCATATGTAATCCAATCCCTAACAACTAGCTAGGATTTCGTCTGTGCTACCTCCACAATTAAACCTAGCGATTGCGGAAGCCGATGATGAAGCCTGCCCGGCCCCGAGGAAAAAGGCCATTTAAATTCCGACGGATCGAGCAACAAATTAAGAACCATGCACGCGTGCGTTGGGAATCTGAGCTCGAATCGAATGGACAGATGGAGCATTCACTCCATTGCTGGTTCGATCATGCTGCTGTGTCGCGACAGGGAAAGAACGAAAAGGCTGGTGAAACAAGAACACCAGAGAAGAGAAGAAAAGGAAAGAAAAGTGCAGGGAAAAAATAATAATTAAAGGAGTTGAAACGAAAGAAAAGTGCCAAAAAACAAAAGTGAAAGTGTGGCTGCTGGATTCGAGCCCAGGTCTCCACGGCCACAACGTGGAATTCTCACCACTAAACTACAGCCACTTTGTTGGACGGGTACACAATGAACTATTGACTTTTGCTTCTTATTTAGGTTTTCAATGAATTTGGTGTGACGAAAGAGATGGAGTTCAGCGACGACCTCACCATCTTATCATCCAGATGAGGAATCACACACACGTTGTTTCTGCACAACCAGACGAGGCAGCAGCATCCTCCTTTTTAGAGCAAACAACGGAGGGTTCTGAACTCATCTCATTCATTGCCAATCGAAGTCATTCATTTACAAGGACACAGGCAGCCTACCAATTGTCGCCCAGAGCTTCAGGTGATCACCAAAGAACCCAAGATCGAGTAGCATGAACGTCCAGGTCTTCGTTTTCAACCGTCTTCCGGTTGCGTCTCTTCCAGACTCTCTATCCAAAGTGAGGAGGGGATAGTGTTCTTACTGAGTTTCAGGCGTTAACCAATTCACCCAAAGCTTAAGCTGATAAGCAAAGCCGGTTAATTCACTTATACTTCAACACTTCTCTCGTGTATAGACTCCCTTAAGCATAAGACAGTGGAATGAAAGTGAGCTGCAATTATTATTTTTTAATTGCACTAGCCGGATCTTGAACTCAATATCTCTTGACTCTGATACCATATTGAGTTTTATGCACTAAGTAATTCACCTAAAAATTTAAACCAACAAGTAAAGACAGATAATTCACTTATACTTCGTTGCTGAGTGTGCTGCCGAGCATCACATCGCTGTTCTAGAGTGCTTTGGGTGGCAGCCTGGGGTAGAGGATGAGAGGATCCTCTCTCAGGAACCTTGATTCGAAGGGCACTGAACAAATTAGAGGTGATATATGGCAGAACGGCTGCATCCTCCCTTGTAATCTTTGATTTGTTTCATATTACGACCTATACCCAGGTTCTTTCCATATTAGTAGTATATATTGTATCTCGAGTTTTTAGTTGCTATTACATTTGAAATTTTAATCGGGCGAAATGCAACAACAGATTTCAATCTGCTTGCCTGTAAATTCCTCCAAAGACAGGGATCATTCAAGTTGCCAACAGTATGACATGAGTACAACGAGGTGATGAACACCATCAGTTCGCATCCATATTGTTTATTTCATTTTTGTTTGTCACAAGAATTCAGTGTCACACAGGCCATTCCTTTTCTTTTCTGATGACAGATTGGCAATCTCTTATCTCAAACTCACTCTCTTCTCTCTCTGTCTTAGAAAAAAAAAACACAAGGTCCGTCCGATCGCGATCCGGCGGCCGGCATCAGCTCTCCTAGACCATCACCTTGCTCCGGCAGCAGCCGCCGCCCTTGCCCTTCGCCGGCGCGTCGGTGCGGTCGAGGAACTCGCGGTTCTCCTTCCAGACCTCGCCGTCGTCGTACACCTCCTTCTTCCAGATGGGCACGGACGCCTTGATCTCGTCTATCACGTACCGGCACGCCTCCATCGCGTCCGCGCGGTGCACCGCCGACGCCGCCACGAACACGCTCGCCTCGCCGGCGGGAACCGCCCCGAGCCGGTGCGCCACGGCCAGCCGCCGCAGCGCGTGCGCGGCGCGGGCCTCGCGGAGTATGGCCGCGAGCCGGCGCCGCGCCATGGCCCCGTACGCCTCGTAGCGGAGCTCCACCACGCGCTTCCCGTCGAAGTGGTCGCGGGTGGTGCCCTCGAAGGTGGCGATGGCGCCGGCGGAGAGGTCGCGGACGTGGTCCACGTACCGGGCAATGTCCAGGCGGCCCGAGCCCTCGTCGAGGATCTCGATGAGGTCCTCGTCCGCCGCCGGGATGTCGTCGCTGGCCATGGGGGTAGGCTGCGCTTCGGGTTCTTAGGACCTCCGAGCTCGGAGTTGTCGCGTTGGGTGTGGGAGATAAGGTTTCGGGGAGGGAAGACTCGAGGAAACTACGAAAGTACCCCTCCGTCCGCGTTTGGGCTTGGCATACGAATGCAGTGAGGTTGATGCTGCCGTTGAGTCCACATGGATCAGAGATTCAGATTCAGAGCTGTGACTTTGGATCTGTTGGATCGAGCATTGGACGGTCCAGATCATAGGTTGAAATGTTTTCAATTTGTTTGGAACTTATGGCTGACTGTAGCCTCGCAAGTTTCCACATGTTCACATGGCTCGAGAATTTTTGGTTTCTCTCTCGATCTCTTGTCCAGGTTTCGTCCCTGATTTAATTGTCGGTTACAGTGGTGAAGTTAGAATGAAAAAAAAAGAGGGTAAGCTCAAAGTCTTGAATGAGTTTTATATTTTTATGCAATCAAATTTATACATGAATAAAAGCAAAAAAAAAAGAAATACAACGAAGGTGCATCGCTAATAGAAAGTACATCTCCAAAACATGTAAATATGGTTCCAGTGGGTAGCAACCTGTACATCAAAATTAGACAAATTAGTCGATGCAGCCGAATTAAATTCTAGTTGGGGCTTCTTTAGTTGAGTTGCACTCTCATCGGTTAAGGGGGTACTACTTGAATTGCTTGTAAAATAATTACGCAAAGTTCATTTCTCCGTTATTGCAAACATGTGAATAAATTGCTAATTGAGTATATACCACAATACAACACTATATTCTAACAAATTGCACACTATATTCTAACAAATTGCTAATCAACTAATTGAGGAATGAGTTATGAGTATAAGGCATACCACTGTAGTCAGAGGACAGAGGCTTCGCACTTCAATCTTCAATTTTTCACACTTCACAGTTCACAAATCGACAAAATCACAAATCCTTAGTCAATTGTGGATCCCTTAGTAGTAATCACAAAATCACAAATCACCACTGCCCACTGGCTAGTCGCCAGCCTCTAGGCCCTTCCCTCCCTAATCCCCCTACCTCACGCTGAGGCTGGGCCTAGAGGCCAGGGGCACAGTCGCGCAGACTGTGGCACCGTGGCAGATCCTCCCCCTCCTCCTGCAGTCCTGCCTCCTCCGACCTCTGGGCTTCGGCTGGATGCCTGGACCAGCTCCCACGCCCGGCCGCCTCACTGGTTGCCCTCAGGTGCCCCTAGTCCAGATCTCCTCTCGTCGCTGCCTCCGGCACCCCAACCCGGCTCCCTGCCTCGGCCTACTCTGGCTACCAGCCCTCAGGTGCGCTTCTCATCGCTCAATTGATTGGCAGATTGGGGAATTTTGGAACGAGGATTCGGGGAACATGGAACTAGGAACATGAGGTGGGAGTGTGGTCGTGTCCTGTGTGGGACCAAACGAATTTCATCCGGGCGTGGGTGGATGCGAACCGTTGGGGGAGTTGGTTCTGTGTGGGACCGCTTGGGTGGATGCGGTGGGTTGGGCTTAGGGTGCAATGCCCATTTGATTTGCTCCTGCTTCTTCTTCTTGATGCAGACACACAGCCATGGTAGCCGGTGGTGGCGAAGCCGAAGGTTGGGGTTGGCGGGGTGCTTGGCCCGGCTGAGGTAGGCTTGACCTAATGAAGCCCCCACGCCAATTCACCTGGCCGCCATGTCGCCGATCCATCGTAAGACTTGGGACTATTTGTTTGATGCCTAACTTTATCGTAACTAGTCTTAATTAAGTATGGCTTGCCATATTTTTTGGCAACCAAATTCAGTGTCACAAGTATGGCAAAGTTTGGCAAAAAAAGAGTCTATGATGCGTGTGTCATGGGTAGAATTGTTGAAACACCGGACGGGCCTTGGAAATGCCTGGCCTTGAATGGTCTGGCCGAAGCCCGATCCGGTCCGACGTAGCCCAAGCTCGAGGCATGGGCCAAAGCCCGAAAAAAGATATCATATATTTCCTAATTTTTTGATAAAAAATTACTTAAAAATTATTTTCCGGAACAAACTATTAATTTTTACTTGTTTTTCTAAATAGAAATAATATTTTTAATCACTTATTTAATTTTATCGGGCTTCAGGTATGGCTTGTAGGCTGGAAATCAGGGCTTGAGCCCAAAAAACTCGGGTTGAGACTGGCCGGGTTGGGGTGACCGGGGCCAGATTGCCAATGAACAAGTCTAAGTCTAGTCATAGGATAAAAAAATGTGGCAAGTCGATTGTGATAAGAAACCAAACATGCATCTAAGAAGACATGGCACAACTAATATTAAGTGTGGCAAAGTTAGGGTTCGAACCAAACACCCCTCATTCTTTCCCGTCGATGCATTACCATCACAACATTTCATTGAGTTGTTTTGCTCGTATAACACTATTCACCATATTAATAGTAATTTTGGCCCTCTCCCTATGTAAATGCCAAAAATTGCACCATAGGGAGTGGACCAAAATTGCTATTTGCACGATGAATAATGCCATATAAATCAAAAACTCTGTTTCATCAACAGGAGATATAAAAGCGTTACATCTCAGGTTTCCTCCTTATGTCACCAACGGGCCAGTCGCTACCTGCATTAGGATGCTTGAAGGGTTAATGGGCTCAGTCTGCAGTGGGCTGATCAGGAGTGGGCCGAGCCCAAGTCACAACACAAGGAGGTTAGGCAAGATAAAATATTGAAGCTTGGGCAATGGGAGAGATCGAATCGAGTTGGCTTCTTCCCCATGTATTTTCCCCTTCTCTGATCCTTCCCAAACTCTTCTAAAAATTCTCTGATTCCCAGTCCCCTTCTCTTACTTCCCAGTCTATTTACTCTCCCTAGTCTTTGCTTTCAATTCTCCCAATTATCGCAACAACCGGTTCTTCCTATAGAATATTTGCAATTGCAAACACCTGGTTTTCCAGTGGCAAAGGACGCAGAGGGCAACCGCTTGATTTTTTTTAATCCAGGCGAGAGTGGTAGCAAGGTTACAAACGGAGCGAATAATTCCTGACGACCAACCTGCGTTTGTGACTTTACTTAGGAACAGGATAACAGATCGGTGAGTTGCTGCATCTGAGCAGGTAGGGGATACTCAGTGTTTTTCCTTCGACAATTCAGCGATTAATCTCTCCTTGTTCCCTCTGATTGTACTTCTACTATCTAATATGTTGTGTAGGGGTGCAAAAGAAGTGGATAATTTTTATCAGTTCGACTGACCGAAACCTCACAGAACAAATACAGGATAAAGAAATATGTATCTGACACTATCCGTATCCGACTCTAAGCATAAAAAAACTACGTACGATTAAGTTAAGTGTGCTTTGTAATTTGTACACTCGTACTGATCAGAAAAAAGAAGATGTGATTTGTCGGACCAGAATACGTAGGCCATGGCACGGTGGAACAATTCCAGGATGGAGGAAGCTTCCAGCATCGTACTAAGCCAGCTCTTGCTTGTAGGGTCAATGCATCACATACGGAGTGAGATGACTAGTCAGAGACGAATTCATGCAGCATGCTTGATGCATGTAAAGCAAGTGTGTTTCTGTGATGGAAAGATGGTTTATAGGGCGGGGCTAGCGCCAAGATGACGGCCCCTGTGCAACAATTTCGAAGAACGCTTGCAGCAAATTTATCCAACCTATGTGATAAATAAACAGGGTTCGATCTCAAAAGAAAAACTAAACACAAACCATTCTCTCAACAAAATTCGGCTAAACAATTACCAGATCTTGTCTTACACGGAGGCGCAGTTGAAAAACAAGCGCAAAAATTCCAAGCAAAACAAATATTTGGTTTTGTATCTGTCGTAGCAAAACAGACTAGACAGTAAATGAGGGGGGAATCCGGTAACCACAAAGTGAACCAGGCGATCCTCGATGAGAGGAGCGGTTATCAGGAGTAAAGATGCGTGTTAATTGTTTCCAAAAATCAGGTATTCCTCTGCTACATGGGGTGAGGAGGCTATTTATAGCCTTCCAACAAGGCGTATGAGATTACATGTATACCCCTAAAGAGACCATACGACTATAAGGGTTGCAGGGGTTTTTCCTCCCCTTATGCATAGCCTTCGGCCCATGATGGACAACCCTGATCTTAGTCCACCAGGCCGGTACATCTGGTCCACTGGTGCTCTTCTGGTCTTCGGCTCGCTCGGAGGGTCCTCGGCCCGAGGGGCCCTAGACGCCCATTCGGCGCCCCCGCAGTGGCCCAGGGAATCCCGTGGCCCTCTGGTGGTCTTCGTGTCCGCTCCGGAGCCTCTCCTAAGGCATGCCTGCTACCTTTGGGGAGTCCTCCGACAGGCTTCGCTGCTATTCCGAAGCCTCCCCGAAGGTGTGTCTGGCACCTTCGGTAGTCCTCTGGCAGGCTTCGCTCCTATTCTAAAGCCACACCTTCCTCCGACAGGCTTCGCTGATGTTCTGAAGCCTCCCCAAAGGTGTGGCCGGCACCTTCGAGAGTCCTCCTGTGGGCTTTGTCTATGCTCCGAAGCACCCCCAAAGGTATGGTTGGCTCCCTTGGGGGTCTGGCCGACACGGGTCTTCTGGTGGCCCTCACCTGTCCTTCGACCTGTGGCCCTCTTGAGGGTAGTCATTGCTTTCACCGGGCCATTGGGTCCCGGGGGGGGGGACGCTCCTACAGCATGCCCCACGTGGTCGAGGTCCTACTTCGCCATGGCTGAAGCCGCGCTCTCTTTCCTGAAGGGTCTAGGCACCCTATCCCATTCAGCTTGGCGATGCATGATTTAGTGGGTTCTGTTGGGACCCAAATATGCAAATCTGGACCCTCTGTGTATACTGCACTAGTCCAAGACCACGCTAGTGCACACAGTGTCAACATCGATGAAATATCAACTCCATACAATGAAATATTAAATAAACGAGTAATTTGAATAACAAATAACTGTTGTGACCTTTAAGGTCGAGTTTTACATATATTAAGCCATGCAAGGCTGACAATAGAGAAATAAACTGCAGCGAAAACAAAATAAACTCCAGCGGACTCCCATCAATTTACCACAGGCAAGTGACTGGGATCGAGACCCTAACGATCAACCTTCGTAGAACTCCTCTTCAAAAGCAGGCGATGATTCCTCCACTTCTGTTGATTAATTATAGCAAGTATGAGTACATAACCGTACTCGCGAGTCATACCACAGAATGCAATTTATAGATGATGGCATATTCCAAAGGAATGGCTTCTGTGGTTATTTTGCAGAAATGCAACATTTGCAATTGGATACAAATAATAGATTGAAAACATAACTCAAAACAAATAAACAATAATAGTTTAACATTTTCTTTCACAAAGGACACAAATCCTAATCAATTTCTTTCACACAGTTGAATAAGTTACCTCACACAGCTGACCTTTCCCAATTGTTTTATGAAAATCTACCCCTCGTGTGAAATCCCCAAGCACGTCCATGATCGCGGACGCGGCTATTCGAATAGATTGATTTAAACACTTTGCAGAGGTTGTACACTTTACCCACATTTTACAATCAGTGCGGCCCACACTGGTCATAACAAAACCTTTCGAAAACTTCATCTCAAGCATTGACACTCCCGATGTGCTTTTCTGCCGGCCAACCGATACACACAGCATTTGGTTACGACACACATCGTTGGACAGGGATGCAGCGAACCGTCCCGCGATGTGACATATCACACCTCCAGTCCATCACAAAGCTTAAAATACCACCTGAGTTGTCAATGTTAAGACTCCACAACTTACTAAGTTAGGCCCAGCCCATACTAGGTATGTGGTCGTACAGTAAGGCTTAGTTCAATAGCGCACAAAGTTAAGTCCTTAATTGACCAAGGCAAGACTTCCAGTTTTAACCCAAATCACACAGTTTATTAATCCCACCAATCACACAGAATACACCACTTGCCTCAGTCTAAATCTTTCCCCACCCTGTTAGTTAAGTGCAACACGTGCCATCAACGAATAATAGCACACAGCACAATCAGTTTCATCACACAGTTCCATATTCCATTAGTCAAATTTATATTTGCGACTCACATGAAATGATGATTCGTGGCATGGATAAGTAGTCTAATCGTATCTAACCAACCCACGTTGGTGCTATGATATTACCAACTAGTAAGGAACCAATCTAGGGTGGCAAAGGAATATGACATACAATTGACAAGGTGGACATAACAATTTGGGTTATTAACTACAACCAAAATCATTTAAATACATACTTAAATTAAGATGCAATAGTTTGAATCAAAGTAATTTGAAAACTGGGTACAATATGGTCAAAGGTATAATTTTCCTTCAAATAGATCCCACATGTCAGCCTCTTTCCTCACGGTGGACTGAGCCCACCGAGCCAGGGAAGAGAGGGGTGGTGGACCTGGCCACGTGCACGTGCGCTGGCGCTAGCACGGCGGCACGTGGGCGACATGTAGGCGCAAATGCTGACGCTGGCTGCTGACGAGGCACTTCAGAGGGAGGCGACGCTCGAAGATCGATGGTCGCCGGCAATTGGCGGTGAGTCGCCGGCGGTCGAGGGTACCAGAAGCTTCCCCAGGTTACTGCGCACCTGCTGGTACCCTTACCAGCGGCTGGCAACAACGGCGGCGACCGGCGGCGAGGAAGGAGCGGCGGCGAAGGCTCGGGTTTTGTCGGACGGCGCTCCGGCGGTGCTCCGGCGACGAGGAGGGGCGCACGAGGTAGCCTGAGCTATGCCGATCACAATGGTGTAGACGGCGGGGCAAGGGCGACAACAACGGCGACGCAATCCGCCAGAGAAGGAGCTCGGTCACAAACCCTAAAACTTGAATTATGGCGGCGCTAGAGTGATCGGGGAGACGAGGGTGGCGGTTCTGGGTTGCGGAGGACCGGGAGATCCTAGGGGGGTATTTATAGGACCGGGGGACGTCAGGATTGGAAATCCCCAATTTGAGTTCGAGACGGCCATGACCGGAAATTCCACAATTTTAGGAGATTGAAGCCGATTTGGAGTTTGATTCGGTTGGGGATAGGTAAGGTAGAGTGAAGGCCGGGATTTGGTGGGGTCGGTGCGAAGAAATCTCAACGGAATCTGTTTTGTCGGACGAAGCTCTGAAGAGCGACAATAGCGGTGAGCGGGCGAGGGCGCAAGGAAGAAGAAGGTTGCGGGGACGACGACTCGGTGGCGGCCCCACTTGTCAGTGGCAGAGGAGAGGTGCGGGGGTGAATGAGCGAGATCAGCGGAAGAGGCCACGCGGCGATCATCCAGCGGAGGAAGGCGGGATTGCTCGGGCGCGTCCGATCGAAGGAGGAGGCACACATCGGCCATCCAACGGGGTGAGCGGGCGAGTGCGCGGGTTGGGCTTTTTAAATTGATTTTTCTTTTAATAAATCCAGAAAATGCAAATAGCACTTAGAAAATAGCAAATTAACTTGGAAAAATTCTAGAAAAATTTGGAAAATATATGCAAGCCCATAGAATCCAAATAAAATAATTTTGCCAATTATTGATGTTGGGATTAACCCTAATAAATTATTTTGACATGAAAGTCTATATTAAGCTTTTAATTTAAATTCAAATAAAATGCAAATGGTGAGATTTTCAACTAGCAACTAATTAATAGATTTTCAAAGGCCAAAAAGTTGGAATATTATAGGTTCTTCCCATGGGGCCGTGGGCCGGTTCAGTAGGTGATGGCGCACTGGGCGCCATGCCCCATGATGGCAGTAACTGCAGTTGTGTTGCTTTGTTGGGACTTGTAGCCCATCATTGGGCGCCGTGCACCACAACGGGTTTTTCTCGGAGCACGCGGGTCGCCGTTGGTTGTGTGTTTGAGTGGATTATGCCTATCTCCCTCGTGAAGCTTGTTGTGTTTGAGTGGGTTATGCGCTCAGTGGGAACGAGCGAGGAGGGGCACCTTTTGCGTACTTGCACGATGGGAGGTGCAGCCGAAGAAGCGGAAGACCACTAGCAAGACGCTCAACTTCGGCCTCGTCAACTTCTAGCTGAAGGCGCGCTTTCAGATGTACGCGCCAGCTCCGGCGGTCCGAAATCGGTGGGACATGGACTGGACTCGAAGGTGGTTCTACCACACGTCTCCGGCGGGCAACGGTCTGCACTCGGATGAGGGGTCGATAGAACTCACCGCCGCCCTGGAGATCGTGCTGATCTCGAGGGAGGAGGCCCTTCTTTGTTGTGAGAACCCGGGGTATTTAACTTGTAATACTTAACCATCCGATTGGTTCTAGTATTACAAATCAAATATCCCGCTTTCAATATATTGTATACCTCCCAGGAGTGGTACACATACATCTTTACAAAATTTAAAGCATCAATTCTATACACAAGTTATTACAAATACCGAGTCTTCATAACTTACAACACATAAGACATTCAAAGTTCATATTACACAAATAGGGCCAACCGTCCAAATGACAAGATAAATAACTAAAGTTGCAATAGAAATAAAAGCCATAAGATGACGATAAATAAAAGCCAACCGGCTGCCCTTACCCAAAAGGCAACCGACTGGAAACCCGCCGAGCTAGTCGTCCTACAGGAAGTCAGTCTCACAATAGTTGATCCATTGGGACCAACCTCCTCTGAAATTGCGGCTAGCGTGTTGAGTACAAATTTGTACTCGCAAGTCTTACAAATAAAAGAATATATAGATGCATTCATGTATCAAAGGAAAGACTACTACACTAGACAGTTTTTAGCATAAAACAATTTTCTTTGCAATAAAGTGATATATTGTATAGCAATTTAGCAAATCTATTTTTTAAATATTTAAATAACAGCGAGACAACATTTAAGAATACAAATAACATCTTAGAGGTGACTTCCCAATAGCCACCACAATATAGCACGAATTATCCCTTCGTACCACCTGATTTCAAGTTTTAATGAAAATATTGAGTCTAATCCTTACACGACCTAACCTAGCATTGTCGTAACCAACAACGTGGCTACTCGAGTAGATTAAACCCTACAGGAGTGTACCAATGAACACAAAAGCCAGACCACCTCTTTTGCCACTAGATAAAACACACTTCCGAAGGTATGCTGGCAAGGCTAAGTCCTACAAGACGTTTCCAATATATTGTATTAACTACGAGTCGTCCGCATGGGAGAAACCCTTCGTGAAACGGCTCCCACGGAGGACCCACACATTGTGTCGGAGCCACCGGCAGCGCGATAACATACCGATGCTCCTCAGTGTGGAGAATCTAACGGGAACTCCACCCCCGCACACCCAACACACAGAATATTTTTTAAAACACAACACACACAACCCCCTGCGACTCAAACTAACACACACCAAAGTACTAAGTCAAGAGAGGTGTTATATCCCTCTCATGTGGTTAGCACGCAAAAGTGTTTAGATCAGTTACACAAGTAATTCGGCCCTTGTTAACTTGGGCACAACCATTCACACCCCGACGAACACACCATACATACCATTTGCCCAAGTCCAAATCGTTTTGTTTTTAGTTTTATTTTTTCCAAATATAATTATATACATGAGTACCCTGACCCAAGTATTTGAAGTGATGATATAACGACCATCACCGATGTGATGATCCCCATGCTACCGTTCAAGCATTGCTAAGCATACCGACTCGCATACTATACATATACATGACTAAAGCCCATCCATCGGACTCCAAATCATTAACAATAATCTAACATATGCTCAGTAGCAATGGTAATCATTTACCTACAGATAATTTCCAATCAAGATAATTTTATCAAAAGTAATAGGAGCAAGATGATCAAAGGGGAACTGCTTACCTTGCTAGAGATATTCAAATTGCTGCAGAGGATCACTTTCGTATACAATAGAATCGTCGAAACCGAGAGAAAGAATCGAAAAGAACCAATAAGAATGGATAATGCGGAATAAGCTCAAAATTTTAATATCATCCAAAAATCATAAAATTTACACATGTAGAGCATGATTTTATATGAATTTATAAATAAAAATTATTTAATTTGGATGTTTCATACAAAAGTTATAGCCTAAACAAAACGACCATTGCCGAAGCGATGATGTCCGTAAGAGTGGACAAGGACGGAAAGAATGGTTCTGGGTGTCGAAAGGAAAGAAATGATAGAGCTCTTGGGTTCTTATAGTGTCCAGGGAGGAGAAACGCGAGCGGAGGCTAGAGAGGGTGAGCTCAGTCCATGGGCGAGCCGAGGTGATTGGGAGGTGATGGTGAAGCGACGGAGGCATCGGTGAGCCGGAAGACACGGCCAAACCATGGGCACAGTCGAAAACCGAGGCCGAGGCCGTTGGGCACTGACGCGGGCTGAGCGACACCATGATGAGCATGGGCGAACTGGCGTAGGGGTGGTGATACAACGAACAGGAAAGTGGGCCACATGTGTCGGCGAGGGAAAGATAAGCGGTTCGGTCGGTTATGGTCAAACGGGTGGTGTCGGACCAAGTCGGGCGGGTTGGGCTCTGTCGGTTTTGGTCGAATGGGTCTAGTGCGGCCGGGACAAGGTCAGGCTCGATCGTTTCTGGTCGAACGGGTGGATGGGGTCGGGCTCGATCGCTACTGGTCGAACGGACGGGGTCGGACCGAGACGGGGTCGGGCTCGGTCGGAGGAATAGTGGCTGGAGCCTGACTCGGGTCCTGTCGGAGGAACGGTGGTAGGAGCCTGACTCGGGTCCGGTAGGAGGAACAGTGGTTGAAGCCTAAATCGGGTCCAGTCGGTTTTGGTCGAACGGGTTAGACCGAGTCAAGTGATCTGGGTCGGTGGAACAGTGGTCGGAGGAAACAATGCAACGACTAGGTTTTAAAAAAATAGACTGAGTCTTTGAAGAATTTTTAGAAATAGTTGAATAACTCCAAAAATTCCAAAATTGTTACAGGAGGCTACTAACTCTATGAACAACCATGTGTAAAATTTTAGAGTTTTTCATGAAGTGAATTTTATGTAAAATTCTTTCAATTATCTGATTTAGAGGTTTAACTAGGAATTGACATGTTTGACTGGCTAAATTAAAATATTAAATAAATTCTAAAAATTATGAAATTTTTTAGAGGAGTTACTAAGGTGATCGAGAACCTAGTAAAATTATTTCCTTATACTGTTCACAAGATTTGTTTTAAAAGTCCAAAATGATTTATGTTTATAGCAATTACTGCATTATGTTTTCAAAATTCACAAAACCTTTGAAAGAATTTCCAGAAATTTAAATAACAACATGATGCATCAAAAAGTTTTAAATCATTCTCATTTTTATATATTTGAAATACAAACCCGAATTTGGGATGTTACATTCGCCTCTTGCTTAGCGCGACAAGGAGGCTCTTCACACGGGATCTTGAGGAGGACTTTTGCGCGCTCGGTGTTTGGCCCTTAGCCCAGGGCTGGAGCGTAGAGCTTGGGGACCAGATGGACAGTCTCCCCACCTTCGTCGTGGCAGGTCGCGAAGTTTTTTTTGTCTTCACCCTTGATTTTGATTGTGATTCGCGAGATTTTTTTAACTAGGCGTGCTGATAATATCGTAGTGATGCCTATCGACGAAGTCGCGTGCGCCTCGGAGTAGCTTCTGGGCCCCTACACCGGCGAGGAGCATGCGAAGCGGGGGTTAGAGGTACGCAAGCCGGGTCTAAATAGGGCATACGTGGACCCGGCGGTTTTCCTGGCAGAGCGCCCTGACCCCGACGTGGGGAGGAAGAAGCGGGCCAGTGTGCTCGAGGAGTTGGATGCCCAGGGGTCGATGGAGACGCGGCGCCCTAGCAGCACGAGGGTAGATGCTGTGGAGCGGCCCTCAAAGAGGGCATCGAAGGGTCCCTCGGGGCAAGCAGCGCATGCTTGCTCGAGCATCTCCTCACTAGTAGGGCCTCCAGTTTCTCTGGCAGCAGTTGCGGAGGTTACGAAGGGGGTGGCAAGCTTGTTCGGCATAGCAAGTGATGAGGACATCAACCCTACGGATACGACCTCCACTCCACATCATGGTACAAGGAAGGTTCCCACATCACTTTTTATCCAAGCCAAGCAAGAGTTCAAGTTAGACATGTTCTGGAATTCAATTCGGCCTCCGGAGATAACACTGATTTCAAACATGCATATAATTCGCAAACGGGCTCCGTTTGAGGTGCACGAGTACTTCATGAAAAGCTTATCTCGTCCTCTTTCCAATGGATCCAGCTCCACCTCTAAATTCCTTCTGATAAAAAAAGAAGATGCAATTTGTCGGATCAGAATATGTAGGCCACGGTACAGTGGAGCAGTTTGAGGATGGAGGAAGCTTCCAACATCGTACTAAGCTAGCTCTAGCTTATAGAGTCAATGCATCATGTACGAGTGAGATGATTGATCAGAGATGAATGCATGTAGCACGCTTGATGAAGCAAGTGTGTTTCTGTGATGGAAAGATGGTTTATAGGGCGGGGCTAGCGCCAGGATGACGGCCCCGTGCAACAATTCCGAAGAACGCTTGCAGTAAATTTATCCAACCTCTGTGACAAATCAACAGGGTTCGATCTCAAAAGAAAAACTAAACACAAACCATTCTCTCAACAAAATTCAGCTAAACAATTACCAGATCTTGTCTTACAAGGAGGCACACTTGAAAAACAAGCAAAAAAATTCCAAACAAAACAAATCTTTGGTTTTGTATCCATTGCAACAATTTGAAAATATGCAAACAAGAGCCGCGAACAACATTTGCCAAAGTTTTAGAGAAGCACAACATCGACATTTTGAGCGTGGGTGTTGAGTGGTGATGAGTGCGGAGATTGTTGAACAAATTGGAGTTTTTCTTCGCCTAGTTAATATATGAAATGCACCCTGCTGCGCGAAATCTACGCGACAGAGGACCTACTGCACACCCAGATCGTGGTAGGCCCCCCGTCGCGGTGTTGTCACGCTGCAGGTGTGTCATTCTTATCATTTCGTGTTTGGGTGACTATTTTTGCTATTTTACTTTTATAAACTATGTTGAATGACGTAAAATCTCAAGAAATCTATACTATGTTGTTGGTGTGACAGAGTGAGGGAGCGCCCATGTGTTTGGTTTTGTCCGAACACCTATTTTTGATTAAAAAAAAAGTTGGGAGGGATTATTTATAAAATGTTTTAAAAATGCTTTATTCAATAAAATCATGATTAATCTAGATATTTCCAATATAGATCCTTAAAGGCCTCCTTTTAAGAGTTTTTTAATTCCCATAAAAGGGTCGTGCTACTTCTTCGAAACATGACAACTCACATGCAAAGCCGCGATCCAAATAAGGTGATTTTTAAAAATAATATTACTTCAATTAAAAATTATAAAATTAAATAGTCATATTTTTAAATGGTATCCTATCGCCATTTAAATGGCAACAGGAGCCCGTCGCTAGATAAAACGATAGCATGATGCCAATTTTGCCGTGTTGCCAGTTCAGCCTCCTATCGCCATTTCATCTGGCGATATGGGGGTGAATAGTACCAAATCGCCGAACGAAATGGCAAGGGGGGGTACCTGTCGTGGGATGATTTGGCGACAGAGGATACCCTTTAAAACCCCCAAAAAATCCCCCCAAACCCATTCCATTCTGAGAAAAAGAGAGGAGAGGGAGAAAAGTGAGTAGCGAAGCTCTAGCGGATGAGAGAGAGAAGCAAATTCAATGGCCCACTTTGCATGTAAATATTTTTGCAACTTTGTAATTAAATTTGAAACCCTAGTAGGTTAGCAAATCAAACTAGCGACGAAGAACTAATTTCATTAGATCATTTTAGTTGTAGTATAGTTTGTTGTAGTTTAGATCATCGTTGTAGTTTAGATAATTTTTGCACGGTATAAATATTTACCGTGCGAAAAATCTCATTTAGAAGTCCTCCCTCGCTTACTTCCTCTCCACTCACACCGCCTCCCCCACGTTGGCACGTTCACGGTCTACTTCCTCTCCACCCACACTGTCTCCCCCACCGTTCCTACCCTCGTCTAGCAGTCCTCCCCCACCTGCGCCGCCTCGTGCAAGGCCAGCGGCGTCGCCACCCTTCTCTGCGATCTCGGGAAGAAGATGGGCAGCGGTGTCGCGGGCGAAGATGCACTACGGCGGCGTTGGGTGATGGCGAGGCGGACGACGACGACAATAGTCCGACAAAGTTCCAGCAAGGGAGAAGGGAGCACAGGGTAGAACGCGAAGATGCGAAGCTAGAGAGGTGGATAAACAGGGGAGAGGCTCACCAGCGGCAATGAATTTGGACGACGAAGACATGCAGCTGGTGTGGAGGAACACACATACACACACAACCTCCACGACGATTGTGTCCAACTTGATTGAACATGTAAGATGTCAAGCGAGGTCCGGGAATACGGTGTGATACAATCAATCTTGGCAGAGACCAGTCAGAATGGTGGGAACAGAAGGTACCCTATGGCGGCCATGATGGAGCGCGACCGGAGGAATGGTGAGGAAGACGATCGTTTTTGCCATGCCATCGTCCATGTCGGCTACAAAGGACAAGTCAGCCTATTCCATCAACTAAATGAGAATATGACATGTGGTGCAAATAGGGATCCAAGTTTATAGGTACAAGAAAGTAAAATACAAGTTCAACGAGTAAAGTGACACAACCTCACCAGTTTATAGAGCTACAACGCAATTACCAACCTATTCCGTCAACTAACGGAGAAAATGACATGCAGTGCAAACGGGGTAATTTTAGAGTGCCGAGAAAGTAAAATGTAAACTCAGAGAGTAAAGTGATTCAACCTCACAAGTTTAGAGAACTACAGTACAATTATCTCTATCTTCAATTAAGGCATCTAGGAAGTTACAAAGAGACCCCTAACAATGTCTTATCTCTCTCGCCAAACCGAGAATTGGAACTAAAAACCAAACTCGCATGTTTCACAATCGCTGCCCAGGCCGTTACTGCCCATGCTGGTTACTACGTCCGGGCATGCATCGATGAACTCCAAGGCCGGCCGGCCGTGCATGCTACGTGGCAGCATTCGGCGGCAACGCCTCCTCTTTAAAAGCTAGCTAGCCCTCCGGCCGGGAGATGGACCAACAGATGCGTTAATCGGATATCGCGTCGCATTGCATGTTTGCATTGCTGGAGCAAAGCTCTCGGCTAGCTATAGATCGAGCAGGGTAGCGAGACGATCGACAAGCGCAGCATGTGGAGGCTGAAGGTGGCGGAGGGCGGCGGGCCGTGGCTGCGGTCGACGAACGGCTTCCTCGGCCGGGCGGCGTGGGAGTTCGACCCCGGCCGAGGCACGCCGGAGGAGCGAGCCGAGGTCGAGAGGCTGCGCCAGGAGTTCACCGACCACCGCTTCCAGCGCAGGGAGTCCGCCGACCTCCTCCTGCGCATGCAGGTAACGTGTATTAAATTCGTGGAGCAACATTAATATAATTGGACGGAGCAGCTTACCTTCTTGGAAGCCAAAGACGGTCATACTGTTTTTCTTTCCCCGATTAGCAGGAAGACGCACGTACATACAAATCATCACGTATACAGTAACGCATTAATGTTGTTCATAGAATTCCTATGATGTTTATGTTAGCTTGACAACCCCTCAACATGTTTTTCTTCAAACTCGACAACTGCACATGTATACAGTAACGCATGGCAAAAACCTATGGAATGGAATGAGTTCATAGAATTCCTATGTAATGGCTTAGTCCATAGGGATTTTGGAGGAAATCTAACATGAGATCCAACCTCATGCATTTTCCCCCTTTGTGTCTATCTCTATGAAATACTATATTTTTTCCCCTGCGAAGCATTTAAATGACACAATTGAACAATTTTTGTGTTTTAGAATTCCCAAGGATTCTAGTGGGCATGCCGCCCAATTCTTGTGTTTTTCCTATTCCTACTTTTTTAGATTCATGTGTTCCAAACGGGCCCTAAATATATTGGTGGATAGAGATGGGAAATGGATATGCGTTATTTGTATTATTCAACTACCATATTCGATAGGATACAAATACACTATATATTTTCTCATCCGAATAACAATTTATCTCCGGTTCGTATTTGTATTCGAAGTCACACATATGGTATGGTTTTTTACCATTCGAAATGTTATTTTATTCGGACTACTCATGTTTGTATTCCAATAAGTAGTATATATATATTTTATTGCAATACGACTAATTAGTTGGACAATTTTTTTTAATACAACATAAATGAATTCATGCTACTTTAGGTGAAATAAACAAATTATAATGGTTAAGTGTGACTATACGAGGATAAAGTGTCACTAAAATCTTGACATTACATAAGTCACGAGAGGATATCCGGATCCGACCGAATTGAGTAGATATTCTATTCTAATCCTTATTCGTTACAACATTCGATTTGTTTTTGTAATCAAGAATATTCGAATTCAATGTGGTAAAGATACTATTCGATTCGTATTTAATATGTTTTCCGCCCCAATTTGGTTCTTAACTAATTTGCTCCACTGTGCATACGTACGTACGCATGCATGCATGTATGTTTAGTACTTGCGTATTCATCCAACTAAATTTAAAACAGTATATACCAATACCTTTTATTTTGCGAGGAAGTATATATATGCCCAATAATTCTCTCTTTCTGAATAGGAACAAGGCTGCATGCAGCTTTTGTTAGTTGGAGTATATTCATTAAAAGAAGCTGTAGCAATCAATTCTGAAAAATTAAAGGTGGCCAGCTTAGACATGCATGCATGCTTAATTATCTTGCGCATTAATTACCACCAAGGTTATTTGTATGGATCACGAGAGAGACGAAAAGATTAACGGTGGCTAGTAGTATCAGATTTGGCCTTAATTATTTGTAGCTCATCGAAAGTTACAGTCCCATGAATAAATTGCATACCCACCCCACCCAGCCAACCAACTATCCTCCGATCGATCGATCTTAAAAACAAATTACATCACATATAATCACAAAATTATATGTGATAGATGTAATTTGTATCCAAATTTTAAATTTTAAATGTATAGTACACGACGGCCGGCCGGGTTACCACTAGATCAACTAGCTAGCATCTGTAATGTTAGAATAATTAATTGTTGATCAAATACTCCCAGGAATATGTAAATACCAGCTGTACTTTATAAAAAGAAACGCAGCAGGAAGTAATTAATTAATTAATCACTCAAACTTAATTAATTAATCAGCCCTGATCGATGCTCTTGCTCCGCGTTCGAGCATCTTGGCCAGGTGAGATTCTTGGACGAACATTGGTGGTGGTGTGCGCATATTGTACGTGCAATCAAACAAAAAAACTTATTCTCTGATAATGGAAGCTGGAACCAAGTCAGCGTTAATGATTTTCAAGAGTAATAAACAAAGCACATCTCTAAATTATTGGACACTCCATGTAGTTAGTTAGCAGTAAGTAATAATTAATTAGGAAACTTGGCTAATTAATTAACCTAGCTAGCTAGTTGGCTAATATAATACGTACTCCATCCGATGTTCTTTATAAGACCTTTTTTTTCCCCTTTAAAAAGGTTGTTTTGCCCATTGTCGGACGAAGCACAAAGTAGCGACAATGCCGGACAAAGGAGCTGATGCGAGGAAGAAGAATGGAGGAGGTGGAAGGCGACTGACGAGTGGGCCCTCGGCGTCAGAGAGAGGAGTAAGAGAGGGAGCGAGAGACATGCGATCCCGCATGTCAGTAGGGAGAGGAGAGGAAGAGCGTGGGCCGGGCCGGGCACACGAGAAACAAGGATTGGGCTGAGATTCAGCCCAAAGGGATTTTCTGATATTTTAATTAGGCTTCTATTTTAGAAATAACAGTAGATCCAAATAGCAAATAAACTCAAAAAATATGGAAAATATTTTCAAGCACAAAGAACTCAAATAAAATAGTTTTAGAATTATTTGATGTTCAGATTTGTCACATTAAATTATTTTACTATTTAAAAGTCCAAATTAAACCAGTTTAAATTCAAATAATTTTGGTGAATTTTCCAAAGGGACTAAACTACTTAAAAATATTTTGAAACTTTAGAAAATTGGGATGTTACAGCGACAAAGCCAAAAAAAATTATTTGGGGGGGTGGGGGGGGGCAAATATCAACAAAAGCTATTATGTTTGATTTGGTTTCAAGCAATAATCTAAACATGTCATTTAAAAATTCATATAACTAACGATCTACCAAATTAAGCTCTATATTATTTTGATATCAAATAGTTGCATGAGAGTGAGACACACAAAATACAAGTAAAAAAAGCAAGATAAACTAATATGTTTAGTGTTTACTTATAAGCTATGCCAGTAAATATTTTATTGCATTAAATCTATCACAATCCACTCTAAGATTTATCGATCATTTAAGTTATTGGGGGACTATACATGTGTTTCTAAAATTTTGTTCCACACAAGCTCACGTGGGCTGAATTTTTTTGAAGCATGGGGGAGCTATGGCTCCCACTAGCCCCTGCTGTTTAGATATATAATGCATTGCATCAAGAAATTAAGCGGATTTACATTCAGCGCATGGTGGCAGGCCATGATGCAGTGTAATGTAACTTACATTTCGATTGAATTACCTAGTGACTTTCACGGTTAATTCATTTAATTTGTTGCGTCAGTATGCAAAAGAGAACAAGCATAAACTGGGTCGTGATCGACTTCCGCCCATCAAGCTTGAAGAGAACGATCAAGTAACTGAAGAAATTGCGCTGACCTCGTTGAGGCGAGCTCTTGATCAGTTCTCTTCTCTGCAAGCAGAAGATGGGCACTGGCCAGGCGACTTCAGTGGAATTATGTTCATCATGCCTGGCTTGGTACGTGTTAATTTCTATACACGATCGAATTGAAACTGTACAGGCGATTGCTGTCGATCTTTTCCAAATTTACGATACTAATTTATATACTTCCCATCGATCACCTGCAGATATTTGCTTTGTACGTGACAAGATCACTCGGTGCTGTTATATCACCGGAACATCGGCGCGAGATATGTCGCTACATCTACAACCATCAGGCATGCACGCTAGATTGGTTTGAACTCTGAAAAACAAACAAAAAAGAAGCTAGATTGTTTTGAACTCTAAAAAAAAACAAAAAGAACAAAAAAGAAGCTAGATTGGTTTGAACTCTAAAAACAAACAAACAAAACAAAACAAAACAAAACAAGGAAGAGGAAGAATGTAGTTTTTTTGTTGTAGCAAGCATGCAAAAACAATTTGCTGATCATGTGATAAAGCCGTACTAAGTGGCACTGGGACATATTGCATGTGCTGATGTATGCACATGTACAGAACGAAGACGGTGGATGGGGCACCCAAATGTTGGGCTCGAGCACCATGTTCGGCACATGCTCAAACTACGTTACCTTGAGGCTTCTCGGCGAGGACAAGAACGACGATGCGTTGGCCAAAGGGCGTGCCTGGATATTATCCCACGGCGGCGCAACTCTTGTGCCGCAGTGGGGAAAGATATGGCTCTCGGTACGCAACTCAAACATACCAATCCTCCTGAGCCCTCACATCTTGCACCACACTGGGGCCAAAGGATCGATCATATGTATGTATTGCATGTACATATATATATACATACATACATACATATGATTATAAAAATACACACATACGATAATTAAGAAAATATAATACACATGATCCTTTGCCCGGCCCCCATCTAGCTCTTATTAAATAATAATGATTATAAGATACCCAAAGTGACTTGTGCTGCTTTTAACTGGATTAACCGAAGATGCTTGGAATGTATGATTGGTCCGGGAATAACCCAATTTTCCCTGAGCTATGGCTGGCCCCGCAGTTTCTCCCGTTTCATCCAGGTATTTGTGTTGTCGATCTACGAATTAATACCGGCCATGTGATCAACCTCTCGATCGGATATATAGACGTGGAGAGGTTGTGCCGACTGATTTTAAAGGGTCTCCTTGGGTGTACACTGCAGGGAAATTCTGGTGCCTATGCCGTATGGTTTATCTGCCGATGGCTTATCTTTACGGGAAGAAATTTGTTGGACCCATCACACCAACCATATTGGCACTAAGAGAGGAGATTTACGACATCCCATACGACGAGATTGACTGGAGCCAGACTCGTAATGCCTGTGCCAAGGTTCGTTAATTAGATCCCCCTCCATTTCCATTTCACTTGCACGACTAGGAATCCTTTTTTTTTCTACTCCCGGACTGGTTACTCCTTATGTCGTATCTCGCACAACCGAGTGTAGGTATATACGTGTAGTATATATATGAGTATATAAGACTATCTAAGTGCTATATTTACAGTTTTTCCAGGGGTGTACTACTACAGAAAAGGTCATCAGACGGTTTCGTGAGCCGTCTGAGTTTATGGATCAGTCATATCATCACAGACGGTTTTCGAACCGCCTATGATGCAGACTATCTAGGTGCGTACGTGCAATATATATATGAGTATATAAGACCACACCTAGGTGTTATTTACAGCTTTTTCAAGGGTGGTATGTATAATTTTTTTAGACATGCTCTTTTTATGGGTAAATACAAAGGTATTTATAAAATACGCTAAAAACTATGAATTCTCTTGCAAATTTTCCGTATGGTTTATGTTGGGATATCTTATAATTAGTATATGAGTATACCTAAATTGATAAAAGAGTATGTCAAATTCGTTTAGATGATATATCAAAGTGGAAGTACCTACACCCAGTAGTAGAAGATATTATGGAAAATGATATGGTACTACTGAGTACGTACAAGTGTGTGTGTATCTTTTTGGGGCGAGGTACTCCATGTTGATATTGATATTGATACTTGGTCTGTTCGAAGAAAAGACGATGAGAGAAGAAAAGATAATGCGGGCGAGGAAAGCTTGTAGGAACGTTACGTCCTCCCATGATGAGTCCTCCACAGATAAGTTTTGACAGTGTATCAGCCATTGCGCCACCACAGAGTTTCCCCTCGGTATAATTATTCGGTCCAATACAGTCAAGGGTTTTGTTCTAATTTTTCCGTCTGGACTGACTAGAGGAACATGAGGTAGAGGAACTGCATGCTCTCCCAAATGTTTCTTCAATTGGCTCACATGAAACACTAGGTGGATCTCAACTATCTTGGGTAATAACAGTTTATAAGCTCTATTCCCAAATCTCTGAAGCACCCTAAAAGGACCATAGTACTTTGACCTTAGCTTAAGGGACCCTCTCAACCCGAAAATGTTTTGTCTATAAGGCTGCAATTTAAGATAGACCATATCACCCACTTGAAATTGTCTCTCAGTTCTCAACTTGTCAGCAAAGTGTTTGCTTCTGGCTTGAGCTTCCTGCAGATTACCCTTGATCTTGTTCATCATTCTTTCCTTTTCCTCCACATTTGTTCTAGCTTCTTCAGACAAGTTGCAGGGAACTAAAATCTCCCCAATTTGTGGAGGTGCATATCCATATAATGCCTGAAAAGGGGTGGTCTTCAGAGAAGTGTGGTAGGAACTAGGAAGTATTATACCACCATTCGGTTGTTGGCAACCAAGTATACCAGCTCCTTGGCTCTTGGAAGACCATACTCCTGAGATAAGCTTCCAGACATTGATTCACATGCTCGGTTTGACCGTCGGTTTGAGGGTGGTACGCCGTACTGAACCTCAGTGAGACTTTCAAAGTGTGGAATATCTCCTTGAATAGATTACTTGTGAATATCTTGTCCCTGTCCGTGATGATAGCAGTTGGCATTCCATGTAACTTGTAGATGTTGTCCATGAATAATTGCACTATTGTATAGTATAGGGATGAGAAAGGCCAATAAAATGGGCATATTTGGTCAACCTATCTACTACCACCAGGATTACATCTTTGCCTCTGGATTTAGGTAGCCCTTCTATGAAGTCCATAGATATATGAGACCAGGGTAGATCAGGAATCTCCAGAGGATCCAACAATCCAGGAGAATGCACATTCTCTGATTTGCTGACTTGACAAACTGGACATTCAGATACCATCTTCTCTACTTGTTTCTTCGGCTTAGGCCAATAAAAAAGACTTTTTTACTTTTTGGTAGGTAGCCCTCATTCCAGAGTGTCCCCCAATAGCAGAAGCATGGAGGCTCTCCAACAACTTCTGTCTCACCTCCCCTATTTGCCCCACATACAACCTTCCTTTGTATCTGATGAGTCCATCTGCAATTGTATACCCTTGATCTTGATTATCACTTGAATGAACCTTTTTTAACATCTTGGGAAAACCTGGGTCATCTATGTAACTACCTTTTACCTCCTCTACCCATTCAGGAATCACGGTGATAATAGGTGCGCACAATCCATCCTTGTCTTTCTCTACCGCATCTCTCCTGGATAAAGCATCCGCCACAAGATTCTCCTTTCCCTTCTTATACTCAATCTGGTAATCAAACTCCATTAGTTTTAGTAACAATTTGTGTTGTATTCCCTCTGTCAACCTCTGAGTAGCCATGTACTTTAAGCTCTGCTGGTCGGTTTTGATTACCAGTGTGTTTCCTAATAATTAGTGTTGCCACTTCTTCAGTGCTTCTAGTATTGCAATCACTTCTTTTTCATACACTGTTTGCCCAGCTGCTTTTGATCCTAAATTTTTGCTATAATATGCAATTGGTCTGCCTTTCTGGTGAGTACTGCTCCAATACCAGTCCCACAAGCATCTGTTTCTAGCACAAATGTTTCTCCAAAATTGGGCAGTGCCAAAACTGGACAAGTGGTCATTTTCTGTTTCAACAATTCAAAAGATGCGGATTGGGCTGTACCCATTGAAAGGCACCCTTCTTCAACATGTCATGTAAGGGTCTACAAAACTTTCCATAATCCTTTACAAAACGCCTGTAATATCCTGTCAGCCCTAGGAAACCTCTCAGTTTGGAGATGCTATTAGGTTGTGGCCAGCTTATAATATCTGAGATTTTACTAGGGTTAGTGGAGACTCCCTCTGCTGAAATAATATGTCCCAAATACTCAACACAGCTGGTTGCAAATGTACATTTACTTAACTTAGCAGATAGATGGTTATCCCTCAAACTTCCTAGCACACATTTCAAATGATTCCAGTGTTCTAAAAGGAACAACGACAAAACATGACGATCTGTTGTGCCGTATGTGTAATAGTAAGTCTCCATCACCGTCGGATTCAACTTTCCTCGCCGCCCAGCATCTGAGCCATTGATGTTTTCTGAAGTGAATTCGTCCAAGCGTTGTTTCTTTAAGAACTACAGGGGAATGGAATTAAATAGAGCTAATCAGTTGCTGGTCTCGCTAATCGTGGAACTCGCAATGCATCTTTGTTTCTTGTATTTCTCATGGACACCATCGCAACTCGCAACGCAAAGAAAACTGCAGCAAAACCCCTGGAGCCGTCCGCTACTTACAGGTTACAGCAACATGCCAAGCAGGAGTTTTTGACTCGTTGAGTACTCTGTTTTTCCTTGTCATGTCAGGAGGATCTCCTCTGTCCACGCACACTGTTGCAGAATGCTATGTGGACTTCCCTTTACAAGTGCGTGGAACCGGTGTTAAGCAGCTGGCCGATCAACAAGCTAAGGGAGAGAGCTCTGGGCAACCTAATGGAGCATATCCATTACGAAGACGAGAACACGCAGTACCTCTGCGTATGTTCTACTAACAAGGTAATGCGCACAAAACCTGAGGCCTGCTTTCCTAAGCTTTACCTAAATGCAGGGTATGTCAGTTTTTTGGCTTGATATCACAGCTCAAATCGTTTGGAACTGGTCGTTTTTTTCTTCCTTACAATATTCATTGGCTCATTGTTGTTTAGGCTCTAAACATAATCTGCTGCTGGGTAGAAGATCCCAACTCCGATGCATTTAAGCGACATCTTGCAAGGATACCGGATTTCTTGTGGCTTTCTGAAGATGGCATGAAGGCGCAGGTATAATTTTTCCGTTTTTTCATGCATTTCCAGCACTTTAATCATGTGCTGTGGTATTTTTTTTTCCTTTCAATTTTGTGTGAAGGGTGCTTAAAGCATAAACTTTTTTATGCAGCCCTCTGTTTCGTTATCAGTAATTACTTCGTAGTTTTTTATGCATAAACTTGTGCTTAAAGTATAAACTATGTACTTTGCCAGTAATTGCAAATTAATTAAGGAGAAACCTAATAATAGTTTTACTTTCCAGCGATGGTTATTGCAAATGTAGGAAGTACATGCTGTTAGAATAGTAATTATTTTGTATTTCTTTATCTGTATATGGCATCATTATCTGTATATGATATACCCCTTTGTAGTCCCTATATATATTACTCATTGGGCTATTTGAATATACATACAATATTCATAATATGGTATCAGAGCTAGCGCACTAACCTAACTCTTTCTGATGCCACATCCGTTGCTGTCATCGCTTGGGCCACCGCCGCCAGTAGGGGGAACCCGAGCTTCTATCCATGCCGTCGCCGCCCGAGGCCACCCGACGCCGCCCCCAGGTCCGACCCGACTCTGCCACCAGTCGCTCCGCCCGACTCGAGTCGCTTCGCGGGCGTCCTCCTGCGCGTCGACTCGCTAAGGCCGAAGGACATCCAGGCCGCCACCGCCTCCCTACGCCGTCGCGCCACGCCGCCGGCCGCCACTGCGCTGCGCTGCAGAGCCGTCGCCCCCGTCGACTCTTGCGATTGGATCGAGTGTCCTCTGTTTCGAATAGAAACCGAATTCGTTTTCTATAAAAAAAAACAAAACTTTTCTTGAAAAACAAACAGAATGTAGATCTAACTGTTGCACCATTCAGCGTCGCCTGTTAGATTTCGTTGCCTTGGTTACCGCGCCATCCAGCGCCACCTACCGATGGCTTCCGTTCCATCAGCTGTGATCCCATTCTCAGGAACAAAACTTCATGGGACGAGCTACAGGTTGTGGTTTTCACTCATGGAGATCACACTTTATGGTCTCCGCCTCTGGGGACATGTCACTGGTGCTCGACCTTATCGTCGTCGCTGGTTCAGCCTCCTCCAAGACAACCTACTTCTGCCCTACTGCAAAAGATGAGGTCGTCAGGAAGGAGGCAGAGGCCGCTGCTGTTGATGATGAGGTCTTTCAGTATGCGATAGACGCTTTTGAGCAATGGTGTGCTGATGAGGCCCGTGTTCGAGCCATCCTGACGGTCAGTGTCGACGACTCCATCCAACCAGATATTGTTGGTCTATGTTCCACTCGTCAGATCTGGTAGTACTTGCGCGAGCTATACCAGCAGAGCAACGATGCTTAGTTCTTTTTCGCTTCAGAGTGAGTTGGAGACGGTTCGCCAGGTGGACTCCCCCATCGATGACTTCTTTCAAGCCCTGACTAGTCTCTAGCGCCAGCTGGACGAGCTGGCTTCTCTGCTCTGCCAGGAGTATCATAAGGTGCAGAAGGCGGTCATGATCGTCTTCGCCTGTATAACTTCGTCTGCTGTATTCTCCCAGAGTTTGAGCCTATCAGGGTTCAATTGCCGAGCCGCTCACCACGACCGACAGTCACCGAGGCTCTTTCGACGCTTCATGCTGAGGAGCCTCGCCGCGGGTTAGCAGCACAGTTTGCTCCGACTGTGATTGCTACCCCTTCTTCGACTACACCGACGGCTTCTGCTTCAACTACAGTCCCTCCTCAGGTGTGTGTTTCCGCTCATGTTTTTGCACCAGCTGGGGTTCAGTGCAACTATTGCAAGAACTTCGGGCATGACTACTAGAATTGTGTGGTGCGAAAAAAGCGGAACAAGACGCGTGGGGGTGGACGATCCAAGGGGGTAGGGAGGCCCTTCCTTTACGGGAGGACAGCTCCTCCCTGGTTGCCTGGAAGACAAAGAAGCAAACTGCAGTTTTCCGTTCGAGTGCAGAGGCTGAGGTGAGAGCTATGGCAGCAGTGACAGCAGATGTTACTTAGTTGAGGTGGTTACTTGCAGATTTTAGAGTGTTTGTGATGAGACCTACGACTATTTTGTCTGACAGTACATGTGCTATCAGTATTGCCCGTGACCCAGTGAAGTACAAGTTTACCAAACACATTGTTGTGGATGCTTTATATACTCGCTCACAGATGCAGGAGGGGGTACTTGCTTTGCAGTTTGTGCCTCAGAGTTACAAATTGCTGACTTTTTCACGAAACCACAAACTAGTGTACAACATTTGTATTTTCTTTCCAAACTCAGCGTGTGTGATCCACCCTGAGTTTGAGGGGGAGGTGGTGTTAGAATAGGAATTCTTTTGTATTTCCTTATCTGTATATGACATCCTTATCTGTATATGGTATATCCCCTTATACTCCCTATATATATTGTTCATTGAGCCTCTTGAATATACATACAATATTCATAACATATGCTACAATAGCTAGAAGTCCTAGAACACATAGCTTCTTAATGTTTGTCCTTGAAATTGCACGGGATGATAAAGAAAGGTGGTCCATATGTGCATAGTTAAACTATAAGTTAGTAGACATTGGAGCTTTTGATATTTAGTCAAAATTGAGGTTTTCGTACAATCATAATTTTTTTGGGCATATTGAATGTGTATCAAGAAGATTTCCTCATCATGATATAGATATAGTGCTATATTTTAAATACGACATTCTTTTTTAGAAAATAGCTATTTTTTCTAAAGAGAAAGTGAAAACAACTGTGATGTGTTATTATATCAATGATAGGTATATGATGGCTGTCAGAGCTGGGAGACAGCATTCATAATTCAAGCATTTTGCGCTACGGATCTTGTTAATGAGTATGGTCCAACTCTTGAGAGAGCCCATGCGTTCATAAAAAAATCACAGGTTTATTCTTTTATCTTCTAAATTTATAGACTAACCATTACAGAAAATAATGTAACCCAACATGCTTGAAGGTTATGAGGGATCATCCTGGTGACCAAAGTTATTGGCATCGCCATAGATCGAAGGGTTCATGGACACTTTCAAGTGCAGACAATGGATGGGCTGTATCTGACACTACAGCAGAAGCACTTAAGGTCATTAGATCTTTGCTCGACTCTTTTGTCTTAATATCAGCAAGTGAAATTAGTTATTAGATAAGCATCATATAACCTAATCTTAATTAGTGCAAGCAGAGCCAACAAGGTCATACAGAATAATAAAATGCATACTTTGATCTGTTGTTGATTTCCTATATTGTGTAATGTCTATTCCTAGTAGTCTAGAAAACCTTACATGATTCCATCTCCAGGCCGTACTGTTGCTGTCAAAGATCTCTAGCAGCCATGTTGGGGATCCAATAGAAAGAGGAAGGCTGCATGATGCTGTCGATTGCCTTCTATCTTTCGTGGTATGAATTCTCTAAAATTAAGTCATCTAACATGATTTTACAATTTCCTAGCATCCATTCATAATCCTATGAAACCAAATTGTCACGTGTGACATGGAATCCGCAAATGTTACTAGCTTTGTTCACTGATGAGATATGAAATGAATCTTCAGGGACAATAGGATGAACTGTATATGAATAATTTTGGAATCAAAGCTTATGAATCTATGGAATCAAAATCCTTGCATATAGTTTGCACAATTTCCCATCACTTTTCGATAGTCAATCAATAACTTTTAGCAATTAATATGAAATGTTAATTGATACTGTACTATGGATGTCACAACCAGAGATAGAAATCCCGGCCGACCGGCCGGGGCCGGGATCCAAAATCCCGATCGGTTTTTCCCGGTTTCGCAAATTCAAATTTTGAATTTTGAATTTTGAATTTTGAATTTCGGTTGGTTTTTAAGCAAATTCAAGTGAATTTCGTCCGGGTTTTTTTCCGGAAATCCAGTTATCGGCCGGTTTTTTTCCCGGCCGGCGACCGGGATTTCCCTCGGGAACGGTTTTTGGATCCCTGGTAACAACACTTCAAAAGTTTTACTGTCTTTGTTGGCGTTTTTCTAAGCTGTGAAAATCATCTGGTTAACAGCTAATCATTTTTTATTGTAGAACAAAGATGGTACCTTTTCTACATATGAATGTAAACGAACTTCTACTTGGATAGAGGTGAGTTTCTACAGGTTGCTGCTCTTATCTGCTTTATAGATAGAAAGTGAACAATTAAGAAAACTCTTTTTTACATCCTAACATGATATCGTTAACTTACCATATATTGTTATGTTATTACCATTCATGTTCTTTTTACAGAAGTTTGTGGCCTTCTTATTTAGTATGAAGAAATTTGCAGCTCGGTGTTAAAATACTTGAGCGAGATGTGATTGTAATTGTCTGAGTCTTAATTATTTGTTTCAACATATTTTATATGCTTCACTGGACCTGTATTCAAGTATTATCCATGAACCACTCATATTCCAAGTTCTTACAGCTATGCGCTAACATGTTTTTTTTCTTCCTCTTTTGATAACCTAGATTCTCAATCCTTGTGAGAGTTTTCGAAACATGGTCGTCGATCATCCGTAAGTGATGCAAATAACATATCGTTTGGAAAATCCCTGCTAAGTACTAACACATTCACTTCAACTAGAGAGAAGCTTACTCATGGTGTACTATAAATTGGCAGATATCCAGAATGCACTTCCTCGGTGCTTCAAGCTCTGATAATGTTCAAAGAACTGTATCCTGGTTATCGTACTAAAGAGATAGAAAAATGTATCGGAAATGCAGCAACGTTTATTGAGAGCAGACAAGAAGAAGATGGTTCATGGTTTGTCAGAGTGCAGCATTTACTGACTTACCGTAACACACGAAGCATTTTTTTTACTTATACTTCAACAACTCGTAACAAAATTAGTTGTTTGGCAGGTTAGGCACTTGGGGTGTATGTTTCACCTATGGGACCTTCTTTTCAGTTAAAGGATTAGTTGCTGCTGGAAGAACGTATGAGAACAGTTCTTCCATCAGGAAAGCATGCCACTTTATATTGTCAAAGCAGCTCAGTACTGGTGGATGGGGAGAAAGCCACGTCTCTAATGAAAATAAGGTGAATATTGATTTTTTTCCCCCCTCCAATTCTCTAGGTTATTCCATTCATGGTTGATGATAACGAGATGCAATTTGTTTATTGGAAGTATTACATAACGACATGCAATTTGTTTATTGGAAGTATTACTAGCAAATTGACATTTAGTTACATATGGTGAAATCTGGTTAGTTAGCATATATTTGAATTACAATAGTCATTCACTGGATCTATTGTGTGTGTTTGGCCCTCTCTATTGTATATGTTGTAATTTTGTTTGATGCAATGTTAAAATTTATTTCTTTGAAATATAAAGATTTTCGTTGGCCTTTCCACTTATCTGTTTCGTTATAATACTAAACAGGTTTATGTAAATTTCAAAGGTGGCCATGCTCATGCAGTGAATACTGCTTGGGCAATGTTGACTTTAATTTACGCTGGACAGGTATGTTTTGTCCATTATTTATTTGAATTGTGACGGCAATACGCTGTTTATCAAACTATTCGTATACCTTTATTTGAATACCAGATTGAACGAGATCCAACACCACTGCATCGTGCTGCAAAAGAGTTGATCAATATGCAGTTGGAAAAAGGAGAGTTTCCCCAACAAGTAAGTTTCAATTTTGTTTGTGCTGATAGTAGTATTTTATATTTATGAATGAACTTGTTATGTTCGTTTGTGTTTGAGCTGAAATTTGATGGAATGCAGTGTTGAAGACCATAAATAGTTCCAATCATATGATGTATTGGTATTTAATGTACCCATCTTAGATACAAATATATGATCAGATTATACATAGCGTGACTAGAATATTGACTCGATACAATCCAGTTTGAATGCTAAAAAAAAGACTTTATACATCTGATATGAATCAAGTTACCATACAATTTAATTAGCATACTCAGAATAATATTGGCTACCATTGGCATATAAATCAGGTGTCTTTAAAAATTAATGCCTTGCATTAGCCAGAAATAGGACATTGAAGAGATTATTTTCTCTAACTGCAGTTAAATTCGTGAGTTAATATGTTTTATTTGGCATGCTGGACACTATGTAGCCAATATATATGCACTCTTGGAGGGGTTCGGAACTCACATGCTTCGGCATTATTTATGTGGCGTTGGTATTTGATTGTGTAAGCTCTATCTGATTGTCTGGTTATACTTGCGTGTTAATGATAGGAACATGTTGGATGCTTCAACTGCTCCCTTTTCTTCAATTACCCAAACTACCGCAACTTATTCCCCATTTGGGCTCTTGGAGAGTACCGTTGTCGTCTTCGGGCAAAGAAGATAACTGGGTGCATGTGAGCATGGCGGGTGACGAACAGGTGTGTGATATGGCAGAAACAATCAAACAAGCTACATATATCGCCCTAAACAGTTTTACTCAGTTATATCTCCAAAATATAAGGAAAAAAAGGGAACTTGCTTCCTTCAATCTCATATATTGTAATATACTAAGTTGTGAGCTAGCTTGATGTTGTATTGCCATAACTGTAACATTCTAAATCTGCAATTCAATTTCCAAAACAATTTCAAAAGCTTTTTACAAAAAAATTTGCCAAACTATGGAATCTTCAAACCCTCACCTGGGCTTTTGGGCTCTCGGCCTGGCCCGGCCCACTTCCCCAACTCGGCCCGGCCTACTCCACCGGGCGCCGCCCCCGGCGCATCCGCCCGCTCCGTCGGCATCATTGTCTCCTCCGCGCCGGCTCATCTGCCGTGCCCACCGACACCGCCGCCCTCTGCTGCCGCCGCCCGCCTCGCCGCCGCCAGCACACATCTGCGACTCACCTGCTCGCGCCACAAGACCCGCCTCGGACGCCTCGCTCGCGCCCCTTCTCCCTCCTCCGCGCCGCCTCGTGGCTTTCATTGCCCACCACCCCCTCCCTCCTCCTCTGCTGCCGGCCTCCGCCGCCCTCCCATCGGCTATTTAAGCCGCCACAGCCGCTCTTCTCTCCTTCCTCCCGCCTCCTCCTCCCATCTCCGTCGCCGCCGCCGCCTTCTCGTCTTCGCCTCGCCCTGCCGCCCGCCTCTCCGCCTCGGCTCGCTCTCGGCGCCTCCGCTCCCCTCCTTCTGGCCGCCGCCGCCTGCCTCCCTCTCCCCGTCCTCCTCTCTCTTCCCTATCGTTCTCCATGACGAGAACGCTGCATCCACGCGGACGCGACGCCGCCATGCCATGGCCGATAGGTGGGCCCTTCCCGCCGTCTTGGTGACAAAGGGCCCCACGTGCACCGTCTTTGTGGACCATATGGCCGTCTTTGTGGACCCGGTCCACACGATGTCTGGATGAGGCGGCCATGCGTGTGACACGTGTCAGCGCGAGAATAATCCAGTTTTCTAAAAAAAATCAATTAATAATTCAATTAGAAAGCTTCAAAAATTCGTATCTTTTTCGTTATAACTCCAAAAATTATGAAACTTATTCCTAAAATTTTCTAAAATTAAGATCTTGCTAATGGCACTGGTCTTGTTCAATTTGGAGTTCATTTATTCTGAGTTTGGTATTTATTTGATCTCTTTGCTGTTGTACATTTTTCCGGTACTTTCGTCCAATTAGGGTTCGAAGGCGAAGGAGACTTCCACCTCGATCAAGCTCAAGAGTACCAAGACCCCACTGCCTTTAACCAAGACGAGTCAATACTTTGATGATTTTGAGCCTACATTTTATGAAAATTATATTTATTTAAAATATCAAAGTTGCATGCTTTAATTCTGTAATCAAATGTATGTTAAAGTTTAAGGTAGTTAAACACCCATTTGATGATTAATTAATTATTACCCCTCCTTTTGATAAATTGAATCCCTCGTTTCATGTCACCCTAGTAAATATGTGGTAAATACTAGTATAGATTGTACTTAAGCGACATGCTACACTTGCTTTAAGTACATGGACAATAAATGTCATGTTTATCATCTTTTAATCATGAAAGTGGTTTTGGGCAGTCATTGGATGTAAATTACTGGCGTGTTGTGTTAATTGATTTTTCTCCCCAAAACCCTAAACAACTTGCTAGTACCATATCTGGGCGGATGAAAAGAGTGGTGGGTGCGGATGTAGCACGAGAATGTGTGGGATGTGGTATGAACCGTCCAGATGGGTTAAGGACTTAATCTTGTCATGACCTCCTGTATAAAAAAAGTACAACCGCAAGTCTACAAAGTGCAACTTGGCTTAGTAAAGTTACTGAACCCTGAATGTCATCCCACAACTGGTGTTTGGAAGTGTGCAAGCGGTAGAATGTATGTTGTCTTGAAAGGGACACCGAGGGAGGGTGAAGTTGCCAGCTACGCTAGTTGTTGTGGCCGGGGCTAGCTGCGCTAGTCGTTGTGGTAAACATCCCGCACAACTTATGGGATTGGCCATAAGGGTGAGATGACGGAAGGGGCGAGGTAGTTTGAAAAGTTACTGTGACGATCGCTTAACTGCATGACTAAGGAATTATGTGGGGGTAACGAGTATGATTATCTCTTGTGGGTACAATGTACAACCTCTGCAGAGTCTAAACTGTTTAAACAGTCGCGTCTACGGTCAAAGGCAGGCATGTGATCTTAACTTGAGTTAGTTCTATTTCAAAAACATTTATGGGTGGATTACAACCAGGACGACTCACCTAACCCGAGGTTGGATTTTTCCTGAGCCATCGAGCTCAGTGGTGTGAATGAGCGGAGGTAGCTCCAACAAAATGATGCATGTGTAGAATTCCGATGGAGGGAACCTCTACTGTTATTTAATATTGCACTTACTCTCTTTAATAAAAATACAATTTGTTTAAAATTCTAAGTTATAGGAATTTATAACTATGATAATTGAAAATGTTGTTTTAGCAAATAAAAGAACCTGAGCCATCATTGTTAAGCCTTGCATGTATACTATTACATACTGTGTGTTGGCTCGCGAGCACGGAAGTTGTGCTCACTCTCGCTCCCCCCAAACCCTCCAAATGACATGGATCAAGGAGACTACACATACTACGAGGATCCCGAAGTCGATGACCAAAGGAACCATGAAGAGTAGTCTAAATTCTGTAGTCTAGGTCTCGCCCCAGTCTAGTGGACTCGTCGGTACTTGCGTACAACCGATATTACCAAATCCTTTGATAATATCAGTCGTACACAGGTCGCCCCAGTCGCTTGCCTGTGGAGAGATGAGCCCTATCCACTCTTTTGCTTCCGCTGTAGCTACGTGCTTTTATGTAATGTAATTAATTTGGATGGTGGCCCTTATGTAAAACTCGGCTCGACGTGGTCTATGTCACTCTGATGTCTGTTTATATTGAATGTCTTAATTCACGTCTTGTATGAAATGATTCAGCAATGAGCCTTTGAGTGCTACCTACTGATCCAGGGATTAGTACGGTATTTTCACAGAGGATTCAGAATTAGAAAATTCGGGCCCGACAATAACTGTCTCCTTCCGAGAATTCAGTAATTGTAAGGTGAATTTCTGTGGATTTCATGGGGATATGCTCCAGATCTTAGGATGATGTGACAATTGGCAATGGCGTTTACGGTTTGTCGTTTCACGCGTTTTCGACAAAGTTCTGAGCTTCTTGCTCGGGGCGGTCCGACCGGTCCTTGCACTGATCGGTCCGATCGGTCCCAAATCGGTCGGGCCGGCCAGCCAGCGGATCGGACCGACGATAACCAAAAGTGTTCAAATCGAGTGGGCCAAAAATAGGTGTTGTAGACAAGTAAGGGGATCCCAATGCACTTGGTCTCATGATTTTTGCGGTCTCGGTGAAAAGTTCTATTGGTTTAAAGTTTCGAAGGTTTGGATTTTGGGAGCTTGAATTTGGCTAAGTCTAAGGCGGTCGGCCGGCTCACGAGGAGCGGTCCGACCGCCATGGGCGATCGGCCGACTCACTGGAGCGGTCGACCGTAAACTACTTGAACGTCGGCCAACCGTGGCGATGTTGTTTTGTTAGATCAAAGTCATTGGTTTCATGGCATATGATTTGCATGATGCATGTTTTGACTAACATGGGTCAAGTTGTGAAGAACTTGTTCCCGAATCGTGTTTTCTTGTGCGTGGTTGTGCGGTAGCTTGGTGGTCAACGACGGTCAGCGGCGAGGAGAATCGGGACTAGACTTGAAGAGTTGAGGTCGAGCGATCGGCGATGCGGGTGAGTCAACGACTCAAGCGTGACACAAGATGGACAATTGTGACCTATTGGCGAATCCATGATGCATGGTGAAGCGGTTTAGGTCAAAAGGTTAAAGACGGCGCTTTGCGAAGCGTGCGTGTGTGACCCGTTTGTTAGTGGGCCTTAACGGGAGCCCAATTAAGTCAAACCCTAAGAGTTTTAGGCCTCCACTATAAATAGGAGGAGATGGTGGTCGCACCTCTCTCTCTCGCCTTTTGATGTTTCAAAACCCTAATTGTCTTTAGGGGAGTTGAGGTGGAGGCTAGGGCTCTTGATGGTTTGTGGTGAATTTCGTGATCCTTGATTGTTTACTGATCCATGATGGTGTGGATGTAATCCAGCTTCAATCACGAAATCAATCTATGCAAGGTTTGCTTGAGATAAGTCTCTTTTCGTTCTTGCTTTCAATTTGGTGATTTTAGGGCTTTCTTTGATCCACGAGTTTGTGATTGATTCTTTCACGTGAATTAGCTTGTCGTGATATGTGTGAATCTATCTAGCATCATCTTGATCATCAATCTCTCACGAACAAGCTTTAGGATCAAGTTTTCGTTCTTGCCCGTTTTAGACCTTCATTAATCAATTGACAATTGCTCAAGATCGTTCTAAGAATTATCATAATATTCGATTGGAATAGGTCCTCAATAGCATATAGAAGGTGTGTGCAAAGTTTCATAAAGATTGGAGTTGAGAATCAAAAGTTTCACCTAATTGCAACTTCGTCATCGGTGATTTTCTTGTTGTAGATCGGTTACGAGTCGGCGGTCGATCGCCCGTCATCACCGGTCGACCGATTTTGGAGCGGTCCGACCGCCAAGACAACGCCGGTCGGACCGCTTGACAATCGGTCCGACCGGTTGAGTATAACGGTCGACCGCTTTGTCTTTGTGAGTCTTGGTAATCTTAGTTGATTTTGTTATATTGCTTAGGGTTTAATTGGATTCAATACTAGTCTTCCGCTGTACTGGTATATTGATCTTCATAGCTTCCTAATAGCTACTGGAGTTAATTTGTATTGAGTTCATAATTTGTGAAAAAGTGAGCGTGCTCCTATTCACCCCCCCTCTAGTCGCCTTTACGGTCCAACAAGTGGTATCGAGCCCGGTTAGTTCAATCTTGATCTTAACCGGTCCACCGAACTTTGGCGATGGATAAGTTTTCTACTAAACCGCATATCTTCGATGGGCACGACTATGCCTATTGGAAGAATCGTATGCGCGTCTTTCTTGAGAGCGAGGACAAGCTATTTGGGATGTTGTTAGAGCCCATTGGTTATTCTGAAATTGCTACACACGCTTCGCAATTCTTTTGGCTAACAACAATAAGGCTAAGAATCTTTTATATGGTGCACTTGGTAGACAAGAATATGATAGAATTTGCAATCTTTCAACTGCGCATGAAATTTGGAACACTCTCGAAACATATCATGAGGGTTCGTCCCAAATCAAAAAGGTGCGCCAAACTGTTTACAAGCGTGAGTACAATAAATTCGAGATGCGTCCCGAGAGAGCATCGATGACATTTTCGATCGCTTTAATAAAGTAATTAATCAAATGAAAGTCGTTGATATTGAATATTCTCAATCTGAAAATGCCACCCATCTCTTGGTCGCAATCAACACCAAGGAGTGGGAGATGAAAGCTCTTGCTATAGAAGAAAATGTTGATCTTTCAAGTCTTACTTTAGAATTGCTTTATAGTAAACTCAAGACTCATGAAATTAAAAGAGTTGATCATCCTAAGAAAGATAATTTAGCTTTGGTAGCAGATCCTCTCAAAAAGGCTTTTGATGACTCTTGTGAATCTTCTTCTGGATTTTCATTTGCTTGTTTATCTGCTATTCATGAAGAGGAGCTTGAAAGTATTCTGAAATAGAGTTAGCTCTTCTAGCTAAGAAATTCACACGGGCCTACAATAATGTGAGAAACAAAAGAGAGGTGGTCCCAGTAACATGCTATGAATGTGGTGAGCTCAATCATATCCGCAAATTGCCCCAAGTGAAAGGTAAGAGCAATCATAAGGAAGGAAAGCCGACTTGGAAGAAGCCTCCTTTCAACAAATCAAGGTATGAGGCAAATAAGTTTGTGAAGGTGCTCACCGGGTCCTTGCCGCTTTTGAGGATCAATCCTTGAGCGATGTGGATACCGGAGTGAGGAGGACAAGGAGGAGGAGATCCCTCAAGGTAAAAAGAAAGGGAAGGCCAAAGATTTCACGGCATGTGCTTCATGGTCGACACGGACGACATTGATGATAATGAGGTATCTTTTTCTTATGATGAGCTTTACGCTAAATATGATTCTATAGTTGAGCAATTGCTTAGTCAAGATGAAGCGCTTGAATTTGTTATGACAAAAATAAGAAATTAGAGTCAAAAATTAGCAAACCGAAAGTAGAGCTTAAAACTGCTAAGACTCTTGAACTGATGAATGTTTATCTTGTCATGCTATGCATTCTAAATTACCAAGTTACAATCTGCTCACAATATTTGTGTACAACAACTTGAGAATGCTAAATCTGAACTAAATGAAATTAAAAGTGCTCCTTGTGAAAAATGTTTAGAATCTAGTAAATTGATTGCTTTTGATGTTTTTGATTCTAGCCCTTGCACTTCATGCTTAGAAAAGAACGTGAAATCAAAGATATCTTAGAAGTCGCTAGAGTCAAATATGCTAAGCTTAAGGACAATATTGAAAATACTACTTGTGCTTCATGTTCCACTCTTAAGCTTGAAATTGCTTTGTATAAGGAAAAATCTATGGATAAAACTTGTGATTCTTGTGTCAACTTGAGAAAAGAAAATGCTTACCTTCATGATACATTAGAGAAATTTTCTAAAGGTAAGAAACAATTAAACATGATTCTTGACAAGTCTAAAACTCCTTATAAGAAGCAAGGTTTAGGATTCAATTCTTTTCAAGACAATTCGAACCCAAAAGTCATTCAAGTCTTGGAAAAGGGTTTAATTGAATTCAAAACCCAACCTGCAAAAACATCTTTTAAATCTGCAGGTTTTGCCCAACCTTGTATTAATTCAAATGGTGCTTCTTCTAGTGGTACCAAGTACCATTGCACTTATTGCAAAAAAGGTGGACATTTGATTGAATCTTTGTTGGCGAGGTTGAAAAATGATAGGAAAAATTTTGATAGAATTTCATTCATGCAACCTAGAGCTTCTATGAGACATGGTAACACCGAAAAGAATAAACACGGATTAGGATTTTTATCTCATGCAAATCATTATGTTTCTAGACATCCTAATTCTAATGTGTATCAGACTGGCGGTCTGACCGCTGGTGCTCACCGGTCTGACCGTTTTGGTCACCGGTCTGACCGCCAGCACAAAGCCGGTCAGACCGCCCATGGACAGTTCAAGTCTCATTTTAATTTGAACATTGCTCATAACCAAATGTTAAATGAAATCAAGGATAGTACTTACGGTTTGTATACTCCTTGCGACGTGTGTCTCAAGATCGGATTCCTAAATCTTGTTTATCTAATCCCGTATTGAGACACATCGTTCTTTTGCTCCTTGATTTTTAGGATTACCGCGAAAGGGGAAGAACACGTGGTTCGTTGACTCGGATGTTCACGCCACATGACCGAACTCAAAATGGTTCACCTCTTTCACGCGAGCAACGGTGATGACTTCATCACCTTTGGAGATGATACACAAGGGCGAATTGAAGGAACAGGATCAATTAGGGTAAACAACAAATTCATTCTAAAGGATGTCGCTCTTGTGGACAAGCTTAGGTATAATCTCCTTTACATTTCTCGACTTCTTGATGATGGGTATGAGACTGCTTTTAAGAAAAATGCTTGTCGTGTGCTTGATTCTCTTGGTGAGCTTGTGTTTGGAATCTCTAGAGTTGGTAGAATTTTTGGGTGACTTTTCGAATCTCTTCTTGGATCTCTTAAATGTTTGCTTACATCTTCTTCTCGATTTTTGGCTTTGGCATGGACGTTTGGGGCACATTGGTTTTGATCATTTGACGCGAGTTAGCAACCTTGATCTCATGAGAGGTTTGCCTAAGCTCAAAGTCATCAAAGATCTTGTATGTGCGCCTTTGTAGGCATGGCAAACAAGTTCTTTGCCTCACACCCTTCTCGTGACTATGGTTATGGTGACGGACGGACGGTTGCTTCATATGGATCTTGTTGGTCCCGCTAGAGTCCGATCGGTTGGTGGAAAATGGTATATTCTAGTCATAGTCGATGATCTTTCAAGATATACTTGGGTGTTCTTTCTTACTTCAAAAGATGAAGCTTTTGGTTATTTTCATGATCTTGTTCTTCGTTTGGCTTCGAGCTTCTGGTGCTTTGAGAGCGATTCGCGATGATAATGGCACGGAGTTCAAAAATGCTTCTTTTGCTTCTTTTGTGCTTTGGCGTGGTATTGAGCATCGCTTCTCCTCTCCACACGTCCCTCAACAAAATGGCGTGGTGGAAAGGAAGAATAGGACCTTGGTCGAAATGGCTAGGACGATGCTAGATGAGTATAGCACACCTAGGAGATTTTGGGCGAAGCTATTGCTCTTGCTTGCCATATTGCCAATCGTGTCTTTTTGAGACCTTCTTTAGGCAAGACTCCTTATGAGCTTCGTTTTGGTAGAAAACCCTCTGTTTCGCATTTTGAGTTTTGGATCAAAATGTTTTATTCTTAAGACAGCAATTTAGATAAATTTGAATCAAGAACTTTTGATGGGGTATTTTTGGGTTATCCCGCTCATTCGAGGGTTTTGAGTTTTTAATCTTGAGACTAACATTATTCAGAGACTTGTAATGTCACTTTTGATGAGACTAGCCACGAGCTAGATCAATTGCTCTGAGATGATTTACTGTGTGAGAGTATTTTGTGGAGGAAGATGAGGACGAAGCTAATGTCATTCCCTCATCTGCTTCTGCCAAGCGCCCATATTGATACAAGAACACACTACGTCTACTTCACCTTCGATTGAGGCTCTGCTGCATCATCATCATCGCAGATACTGCGGAGGTCGAAGAAACGACACCTCACCCGGCGCTCCACTTCGCATTCAGAGACAAAGATCCTCGGAGCATGTATAATAGCTTTTACGACACTATGTCCGAGGAATTTGAGATGAGTATGATGGGAGAGCTTAATTACTTTTGGGACTTCAAATCAAGCAATGCAAGGAAGGAACTTTCATCCATCGACGAAGTACACTAAAGATCTACTTAAACGCTTCAACATGGGTGATCGCAAGCCAATTTCCACTCCCATGGCAACTTCGATCGCTTTTGGATCCGGATGAGGAAGGAGAAGTCGTGGATCAACGCGAGTACCGCAACATGATCGGCTCTCTTCAGTATTTGACGGCCTCGAGACCGGACATTCACTTCACAAGATGCCTTTGTGCAAGATTTGAGCGTCTCAGAGAACTTCCCATCGCCAAGCCGTTAAGCGCATATTCGTATTTACACTCTACCCTCTTATATGGCATTTGGTATTCCCGCTCTTGACTTTGTCCATTAGAGGTTTTTCGATTCGATTTTGCGGTTCATCGGTTAGATAGGAAGAGTACCTCGAGCACTGTCACTTTCTAGGCACGTCTCTTGTATCTTGGTCTTCTAAGCGGTCTTACATTGCACAATCCACTTCTTGAGGCGGAGTATGTTCTTCTTTGCTAGTTCTTTGAGCTGATTTTGTGGATGACGTCCACTTTGAAAGATTATGGGTTAAACTTTGCTAGTGTTCCTCTTTTACGTGATAACACTTCGCTATTAATATTGCTAAAACCCGATTGCAACATTCTAGGACTAAGCACATAGACATTCGCTTTCACTTCCTTAAAGATCATGTTGAAAAAGGTGATATTGTGATGCACTTTGTAGAGTCCAAGCTCAATTGGCGATATTCTTACCAAGCCTTTAGATCAAACCGATTTTCCTCCTTAAGAAGTGAGTTAGGGTAATTTATCCTTATGGGTTGGTTTGAGGGGAGTTTGATCTTTTCTTATCTTTCCTTGTTCTTTTGATCTTTTATTGTTCTTTTTCGAACTTAGTGATCGTTTGAACTTTTTAGATTTTAGGCCTTTTAATTGCATCTCATTGTGTCATATTGCATTCATATGAAAAATACAACAAGTGGTATGAAAAATTCAAAAAAAAATGCATTGTAATATAAGATTTTACGCTTATCTTTTAAAATTGATGAAGCTTTGCCTATTACCCTTTAGAGCTTTTGTATTTCAATTCTTGCTCAATGTCATGTCTAGTTCTTTGACTTGCTAGAATTATCATGCTTTTACATGTGTAGCTAAGTCTTTGCTATATGAGCTAGAACCTTTTAAACAACTCAAACTAAGAAATTGCAATTTGTGGATGTTTTTAGCGAGTTGCGTAATTAGTGCTCCTCTTGTGACATTGGCCTGTCTGAAATTGCTTTGTTAGCTCTTTGATCTAAAATTGACCATTACTTGAGCTTTTGTGTTCTTGAGATTCTAAAAGCGCTCTTGTGAAAAATGAAAATCAAGATTGTCTTATGCTTAAATTGTGCCAAACTATTCTTACGAGGCCTTGTCAAATGACATGAACTTGGAGATAGTTTGATGAACCGAACGATCTCATGGGGACCGCTTGTCGAAATGACATGAACCTCAAGATTTGTCGCCCGGTAGAAGCTTAGAAAGAGTTTGTGGATGGCTCCTAGTCCGGGATCTTCTTTACTAAGATATACCTTTAAACAACTTTTGGTGAAGCTTAGGATGAGTTTGTGGATGGCTCCTAGTCCAGGATCTTGTCACTAAGTTAGATCATTAGTCAACTTCAATATTCAATGCAAATGAGAAAAATGTTGACAAATGGGCGTTTACAAAATTTTGAGCAAAATGATTCAATACGGGACTTGATTGACTCTTCTTGTGGTCTTTGTTAGATTTTTGATCTCACTTTGACATTTGACATGGCCAATTTCACTTTAGGATCTCTGTTGATGAACTTCTTTGAATTTGAAGCGTTGCTTAAATTGATCAAATCTCTCGCTTTACTTTTGAGCCTTTGTGCTTAGCTTTGATATATATGTCTTACCATGATCTTGCTAGCGTTTATCGGGCTTGATATCTTTGTTGTGCATTATTCGAGATACTAGCTTGTTCTTTTGGGTAATCTCCAAAGCTTCTTGTAATCAAAAATTGAAAAATACAAAAATTGAAGCCACTCCATTGCACTTCATGCATATTCCTCTTTATGCTTCTTTTGTTTCTGCTTCTTTCTTTATTATCTATTTGTTATCCTGGATGAGAGGAAGGCGTGATTCCTTGATGAATCCATTGTCAAAGGGAGAAGATGTGTTAAATGAAAAGATATTTCTTTGGGAGAAGATGTGTAATATTTCTTTGCTACTCTTATTTGGAGAAGATGTGTTAATAAGAAGATTGGGGAGAAGTTTATACAAAGGGAGAAACGAAAATTTGAAATTTGATGATCATAGTGAGGGGAGTTCTTGAGTTGCATTCTTTTTACTCACAATGATCATAGGTCAATTGAACAATTGTTTATTCATATGGACCTTACGTGAGAATTTTGACCCGTTTACGAAATTAAAGTTTTTATGCTTATTTTGCTTTGTCTCACATGCCTATACTATTACGATGCCGCTTGGTCATGTTCATTGCTTTTTCTTGCTTATGGACCAAGTTGTGCCTTTGTGCTAAAACCGCGAGTAAACTCGTTTTCAAACCTCTTACTTACATTTTTCGGATAATTGCCAATGTGTTCATCAAGGGGAGATTGTGGATTTCATGGGGATATGCTCCGGATCTTAGGATGATGTGACAATTGGCAATGGCGTTTACGGTTTGTCGTTTCACGCGTTTCGACAAAGTTCTGAGCTTCTTGCTCGGGGCGGTCCGACCGGTCCTTGCACGGGGTCCGACGGTCCCAAATCGGTCGGACCGGCCAGTGGGCGGTCGGACCGACGATAACCAAAAGTGTTCAAATCGAGTGGGCCAAAAATAGGTGTTGTAGACAAGTAAGGGATCCCAATGCACTTGGTCTCATGATTTTTGCGATCTCGGTGAAAAGTTCTATTGGTTTAAAGTTTCGAAGGTTTGGATTTTGGGAGCTTGAATTTGGCTAAGTCTAAGGCGGTCGACCGGCTCACGAGGAGCGGTCCGACCGACCATGAAGCGATCGACCGCTCACTGGAGCGGTCGGGCCGTGAACTACTTGAACGTCGGCCAACCGTGGCGATGTTGTTTTGTTAGATCAAAGTCATTGGTTTCATGGCATATGATTTGCATGATGCATGTTTTGACTAACATGGGTCAAGTTGTGAAGAACTTGTTCCCGAATCGTGTTTTCTTGTGCGTGGTTGTGCGGTAGCTTGGTGGTCAACGACGGTCAGCGGCGAGGAGAATCGGGACTAGACTTGAAGAGTTGAGGTCGAGCGATCGGCGATGCGGGTGAGGTCAACGACTCAAGCGTGACACAAGATGGACAATTGTGACCTATTGGCGAATCCATGATGCATGGTGAAGCGGTTTAGGTCAAAAGGTTAAAGACGGCGCTTTGCGAAGCGTGCGTGTGTGACCCGTTTGTTAGTGGGCCTTAACGGAGCCCAATTAAGTCAAACCCTAAGAGTTTTAGGCCTCCACTATAAATAGGAGGAGATGGTGGTGCACCTCTCTCTCTCGCCTTTTGATGTTTCAAAACCCTAATTGTCTTTAGGGGAGTTGAGGTGGAGGCTAGGGCTCTTGATGGTTTGTGGTGAATTTCGTGATCCTTGATTGTTTACTGATCCATGATGGTGTGGATGTAATCCAGCTTCAATCACGAAATCAATCTATGCAAGGTTTGCTTGAGATAAGTCTCTTTTCGTTCTTGCTTTCAATTTGGTGATTTTAGGGCTTTCTTTGATCCACGAGTTTGTGATTGATTCTTTCACGTGAATTAGCTTGTCGTGATATGTGTGAATCTATCTAGCATCATCTTGATCATCAATCTCTCACGAACAAGCTTTAGGATCAAGTTTTCGTTCTTGCGGTTTTAGACCTTCGTTAATCAATTGACAATTGCTCAAGATCGTTCTAAGAATTATCATAATATTCGATTGGAATAGGTCCTCAATAGCATATAGAAGGTGTGTGCAAAGTTTCATAAAGATTGGAGTTGAGAATCAAAAGTTTCACCTAATTGCAACTTCGTCATCGGTGATTTTTTTGTTGTAGATCGGTTACGAGTCGGTAGGTCGATCGCCATCATCATCACCGGTCGACCGATTTTGGAGCGGTCCGACCGCCAAAGACAACGCCGGTCGATCCGCGACAATCGGTCCGACCGGTTGAGTATAACGATCGACCACTTTGTCTTTGTGAGTCTTGGTAATCTTAGTTGATTTTGTTATATTGCTTAGGGTTTAATTGGATTCAATACTAGTCTTCCATTTGTCTTGGTATATTGATCTTCATAGCTTCCTAATAGCTACTGGAGTTAATTTGTATTGAGTTCATAATTTGTGAAAAAGTGAGCGTGCTCCTATTCACCCCCCCTCTAGTCGCCTTTACGGTCCAACAATTTCAGATAGCAACACAGTAATAGTATTGTGAAAGAAGTATAGATAGAATCAAATATAGTATCTTCTCTCCCGAAGCTTTTGTTTGTGATGCGGGTGCCTATGTAAAAGAAGTCATCACATCATCCATGTGCCTATCCTTCTGCATTGTACGTATATGTCGTTCCGAGAAGAGGCTTCACATGTGTGTGCTACGTTGAGTTTTTGGCTAAGAAGATATTATTTTGTAATAAAATAGTACGAAAAGCTTTCACAAATAAATTAATAAAAATAGCATATGCACCGCACTTAAAGTCTACGGCAGGGGGCCTATCGTGCGCCTACCACACGGTAGGCCACATGACAGCATCCCATTGCTCGGACCCCCCAGTCGGCCCCCACCGCGCTGCGGCCGGCCTGCCGCGCGCGGTGAGGACGCGGCAGGGGATAAGTGTCACCTACCGGCATGTTCACAATGTCATTTTTGCATTTTCACTTAAGAGAAAACTAGTTTTGCTATTACAACGTGAAACCGTGCCAGAGAAAACTAGTTTTGCTATTGCAACGTGAAATCGTACCAATTAAGTCAAAAACTCTGCAACATTCAGCTCTGTGGATACGTTGATCCCCTTTTATAAGAATCCTAAGTGTGAGTACCATCTGATGTTGCTGAGTGCCAACTGCCAAGTTATATGTCTGATTCAAAATTTATGGGTCTGATTCAAAATTTATGGGCCTTCAAAATATATGCCAAGTTAATCATGTTTTTCGGGCTGGAATTCCAGTCCAAGTCTAGCCCGGACAGAGTCGGACTCGGGCCGAGTCACCCGTGAACAGGTCTACTTTCTCCTCGTAATAGGTTGTCTTTAATTTTGTCTATAGATGATATATAAATTATTACAAACAACTATCATCGATATCACTGTACACACCGTAATGGCTATGCTTTTCAACAATAGCAGCAGTAATACTATTTATCCTTCATTGCCCTTAACGGCCATGCTTTTCGACAAACATTTTGCACTACAGGAACAGGAGGCCCAAAGTGGTGATCAACTAGCTGCATCACGTCCCGGTTGCTATTATGCACTCCCACCGTTCAAAAATATATGAATTTTTAGAAAACGTGCAGTAGAATTTTCTTAACTTTGACACCACTGTACAAATTTGGTTGCTGGTAATTAAGATGCTAAAGAAATAACATTTTCACGTGACTAATACAAAGTTAAGAGAGTAAAAAGTGCGAGGCCAGCTAAGTAGATGTCAAGTGCTACCGCGCCCCGGGGATTTCTTCAAAATTCCTCGCTAAAAATCTTTGACTTGACGTTGGTGATTATCGATTTTTTTTAAATATATAAAGCTGCATATGTACACGTGTTCGATCGAAAAGCGTATGCTCGCACATTCCGTGAGACGTTGAGTGGCTTCGATAAATAATAATAAACGTGCGTAGGAGAGACGTGCACGAGTGTTTTTACGCGGATGACGTAGGTGCGGTGCGCGGCTGCCTCGTACTCCTTTAAAAAACGGCTTTGGCCGCCGGAGGATTGTCGTAGAACGCATACACCAGTCATGTGGGCCCCCGGCTCCACCGAAACAGGAGACGAGATGGCTGACGAGTGAGGCTGCTTTCCATCGGCCGTTAAATTTTTTCTTCGATCGACGGAATCCACAGCGGATGCGGAGCACCTATCGTATTATTTGTTTCCCCATCCAAACCCGCTCCAGCCTGTCCTCCGCTCCCGTCCATCTCCCCTCGTCTCGAGCGGAGCGCAGCGCAGCGCTGGGGCCACGCACGCAGGAGGAGCAGGCGTCAGCGCGATACCTCCGTTTAGGTATCTATTCCCCGATCGGAGCAGATCTCGCCGACATTGTTCCATTCCGATTCTGTACCTGGCTGCTGGAGCGGTGGGATTGCCGCGAGTAGTGGTGGGAGGAGACGAGAGGAGGCATGTGGCGGCTCAAGGTCGCGGATGGCGGCGGCGGCGGCGACCCCTGGCTGCGCACCAAGAACGCGCACGCCGGCCGCCAGGTCTGGGAGTTCGACCCCGACGCCGCTGACCCCGACCAGCTCGCCGCCGTCGAGGCCGCGCGCCGCGAATTCACGGCCGGCCGCCACCGCCACAAGCACAGCGCCGACCTCCTCATGCGCATCCAGGTAATGCCAGCCTCGCGATCCACGCCCCCCGCTCCTCCTCCTCCTCGTGGCTCATGTCTTACCTTGCCTGCCTGGCACGGCCATATACTCGGCTATCTCGTCGCGGGCGGCTGCCTGCATGCCATGCTTTCCAATTTTGGATTGATCGGTAATAGCAAAGTCTGCGAATTTTTATCTTTACCATTTTTGGTTGTTGATTTTCATCTGGCGAAGGCTGTCGTAACCTCCGACGACTAGTCGTCGTCGTGTGCTTGACCACTGCACTGCCGCTATACAGATTTTCCTGTGGAGTCAATCTAATCGACGAAAGAGCCACGAGCAACATCAGAAGCCGCCTTAACTTCAGATTTTAATGCGCAACGAGTAGCCAAACCTTGGTTCTCGTAACTAATCTAATACTAGTATAGATTTTAGTAATGCGCAACGAGTAAGCTGAGATGGGCTCTTGCTAGTTGCACGCGACTGGTCCTTTAATATGAAATGAAACCTCGCTTTGGATGCAAATGGTGTGAGTAGCTTTTAATGCCAACCTACTAGTAGCAAGTAGTACTGTACTAGTACTTGCACGATTGCGTTTAGTGCCACCTGCCTACGCGCATAGTCGCAGTAGAGAGGCAATCCTGTGTATACTCGAGTTATTAAACACACTAGCACTCTGGGATAGAAAAACAGGTACCGGTGCAAATCCCGGCGGTGGACGGTACCGGTTACCGGAAATCTCGAAAGAATCCGGATGAAATTCGCTTGAATTTGTTAAAAACCAGCGAAATTCAAAATTTGAATTTGCTAAACCGGAAAGAAACCGGCTGGTTTTTTTCTCCCGGACGCCACTGGTAACCGTCCGGGTTTTTTTTCTCTGCTAACACTACAGTCATGGAGACTGGAGGGAGAAGTGTGTTTCTTGTGAACATGTACCAACACTGGAGTAGTGGAATTTTGTGAAAATGTGTTTCCCCCTGTTCTACTTCAGTTTAACGTGATCTGAATTCTATGTGTTGGTCTTGAGATTGGTATCTTTTTCACTATGCAACAGCACCCAAGATTTCTTAAAGCATTTGTTCTGTTGTACGTACTGCAGCTTGCTAAGGCAAATCCTCTTAAGCTGGACCTTCCTGCTATCAAGCTGGAAGAGCATGAAGATGTCACAGAGGAAGCTGTGTATACTTCTTTGAAAAGGGCGATTAGCCGCTTTTCTACCCTCCAGGCACATGATGGACACTGGCCTGGGGATTATGGCGGTCCTATGTTCCTTATGCCTGGATTGGTACTTCCTCTAACCCAACAGTAATTTTTAAACTTGCTCATGTCATTGTGATATGCATCTCTACGGCTTAGTCTGTATTTAATCTTGTCATGTGTTTAAGAGGAAGCTGTGCTACTCGTTTTTCTCACTAGTACCTCGTTGTATGTCAGCACCTATCCTGCTTAACTAGGAACTGCGGCATCTAATTGTTAGATGATCTTTTTAATCTTTATGGAAAACATATGTTCCATGTTTCTTTGTATATGGGAAAGTTCCTCATTGTATTTTTCTTTTACTCAGATTATAATGTTGTATGTGACTGGAGCACTGAACACTGTTTTATCATCGGAACATCAGAAGGAGATCCGCCGGTATCTCTATAATCATCAGGCAAGGATCTAGTTACTAACTTTATCACCTTACAATGGGTAAAATCAATGTTTTTTTGTGAATGTAACTGTAACTGTAGAATGAAGACGGAGGCTGGGGGTTGCACATTGAGGGCCCAAGCACCATGTTTGGCTCAGCCTTGACCTATGTTTGTTTGAGATTGCTTGGAGAGGGGCCAGATAGTGGAGATGGAGCTATGGAGAATGGCCAAAATTGGATTTTAGACCATGGAGGAGCAGCTTATATAACATCATGGGGAAAGTTTTGGCTCTCGGTAGGGAATTAACACTTTTTTTTTTGTATATTAGCTGCTTCCATCTTGTTCAACCTTGTTTCACGGCCTAAAGAATCCCTTCTAATTCCCTGACTTATTTAAGGTACTTGGTGTATTTGATTGGTATGGTAACAATCCAGTGCCACCAGAAGTATGGATGTTGCCATATTGCCTGCCAATTCACCCAGGTTCTGCTTTCCCTCCTTTGGGCATTTACACCTTTTCTTGTATTGTATGTATATGATATGTTCCATAACTCAAGTGATAAACATTGCCATGTGTAGACTCTACTACTGGCTGTAGTGCATGAATACACTTATACACATATTCGAGATACAAGTATGGTTCTGGTAGGCAGTGATACACAAAGGAATTTGTTATGGGTTAATAATTTAAAATAGCATTGAATGGAAGATGCAGCAATATACATTTTTGACCCTAACTAGAAGTCATGAGCATCGAGACTAGATTTTGACATGCCTAGAATGGCCAGACTTCCTCATAATTTGTTTTTGTATCTTAATTACCATAAACTATCGATAAATATCTGTCCAATCAATACTGATCCCATATATTTGAAATTCTTGATACATTCTTCCATCCTATTTTATTTAATGGGCCACGATCAAACTAATTTGCATTATCATATTATTAATTAGTAATCATTTTTTATGTTGCTATGTTATTCCTTGCTGATATTCTTTACACTGTTGTGCAGGTCGAATGTGGTGTCATTGCCGAATGGTGTATCTGCCCATGTGTTACATTTTTGGAAAGAGGTTTGTCGGACGAATTACACCAATTGTATTGGAATTAAGAAAGGAACTCTACAAAGTCCCCTACAGCGAGATAGATTGGGACAAGGCTCGTAATCTATGTGCTAAGGTTTGTCAGATTTATACTTATCTTAGTCTTTCTTATTGATATTGATGTGCGTGGGCCAAATTATTGACAATATGGCACAAGTTCATCTTATGAGGCAATGGTGAGCCAGAGTTATTGGGAAGCCCCAAGTGGATCTTGTGAGGCCAAGGCGGTTCTGACTCCTGAAAATCTTTGAGAAGTCCCATTGCCAGTTGACCATGCTGACATCGTGTTACTTAGCAATTTGGGGTGTCACGAACTGTGCCCGTGTTGAATAATACAGTTTTGGAAATATTCGTTGTAGTGCTAGGTAGTTTACTAGTATGTGGTTCAAATCATGGCTTTGACTCATACTCTGAAGATCTAAGCTGCCTAGAAGTTAGTTCATTATCTTGACTGATTACTGTGATGACTTTGAGTACTTTGGATCTGTAGTACTGATAGGATGCATCTTTCATGCAAATGTGGCCAAAAGTCCTTTTGTTCGTACCAATCACTTGTCAACAAGTGGATGGTACTTGGAAAGTGTCCTGTTTATCTTGTTTTTCTGCAAGATGTCTATTTAGGATCTATATTGCTCCATCTGAAGGATTTTTGGCGTGCTTGTTTTGCAGGAGGATCTGTACTATCCGCATCCATTCGTACAGGATATTTTATGGGCCACTCTCCATAAATTTGTTGAACCAGTTATGATGCATTGGCCTGGGAACAAATTGAGGGGGAAAGCTTTGAACCTTGTCATGCAGCATGTTCATTATGAAGATGAGAACACTCGATACATTTGCATTGGTCCTGTGAACAAGGTAAATTGAAGACTATGATTGATTGTTTATTTTTACAATGAAGTGGATTCTCCTACTTCTTTTGTCGTTTTCTCGCTGCAAGTATCAAGAAGATCATTACATCAAAAGACTACACTCTTGCAGTTTTAACAGAATTTGTGTGTCCCAACTTATAAGAGGAAAACATAATAATTACAGTGCTTCGTTGCATGCCCCTTTAAACTTTCTGCTTTTGCTGACTTGGTTTACCACTGTATTGTAGCAAACTAGCAATGATGGCTTTACCTGCTCCCAACTGTCTATTATAATTTAAAGTATTTCCAGCTACAGCTTTCTGTTTAACACTTTAACTACAAGTCTACAGTTGCAGCTTTAAGTTCTCTGATTGTTACTTCTGCCACCTCTGCATATGCGTGATTACATTCTGTGAGATATAGCATTTGGTTGGTAAAATATGTCACTTCTATGCCACATGGATTTTTTTTACAGTATCCTGTAATGCCAAACTATAGTTCTTTGGAAAACATATAGAAATGCCAGACAAGCATTATTTGAATGATACATTAAACTTCATATTCTGGAATCTCCTTTTCTTTTCCTTTTTTCTCCAGTAAACAATGTTAACAAAACCGCAAACCTTCTCTTAACACCTTAGTATCTAAGTTGAATTCCTTAGTCATGTTGGGGGTCATATTGTGTTACTGTCTTGTGGACTTATTGCTTTCTCTGTACTTTGTTGCTTTAAGGGAGAAAGGATACTCATATTTTGATGATGTGTGGTTCTTGTTTGTAGGTTGTCGACTTGCATATCAAAAGTTTATACCTTAATGACTAGATTAGTTTAATATTTCTCATTTTGTTCTTTTTCATATTGTTCAACTGATCGTTGCAAAAATTTCAATGCAGGTATTAAATATGCTTGCTTGCTGGATTGAAGATCCAAATTCAGAAGCATTCAAGCTCCATATTCCAAGAATCCATGATTACTTGTGGGTTGCTGAAGATGGCATGAAGATGCAGGTCACTATTGCTTTTATGTCCCTAATGATTTTCTTTGTACTTTCTTTACTGTCCATTAAGGTGGCCACTGCAACACAAAAAACCTATTGATACAGGGGCAAAACTATGCCTCGGGCTGCTGGGGCCACGGCCCGAGGCCTGAAAATTTTACTAGTGCAACCCCCCTGTGCTGCTATAGCAAAAAGGCCAGGTTTGTGTGGCCTAGCCTGAGGCACACGGCCCAGCCCAGGGTTCGGCCCGAGGCGCGGCGGATTCCTGGCTCTGCCACTGTATTGATATGTGTGTTTTACTGTCTCCAAGTGGCACTGGAAAATTGTTTTGGGATCTTCAATTAGCACTTGATTTGTTCTGTATTTATTTGAGTCCACATTCCGGAAAGTATTTAACGTGGCATAATTTTATAGAAGTGCGCAGCACTTGCTCTCCTTTTGCTTTGGCCATAAGGGACTGTGTTTCTGTCCACTTTAGGGTTATAATGGCAGCCAGCTGTGGGACACAGCTTTCACAGTTCAAGCTATTTTGGCTACTAACCTCATCGAAGAGTTTGCTCCCACTCTTAAACTAGCGCATGACTACATTAAGAATTCTCAGGTACATGCCACATGCCTGTTTATTTACCAGTCAGTCAACATTTAACTACATTTCAGTACTGAGTACTTACCTATTGCTGTTTTCTGAAAGGTTCTTGACGACTGCCCTGGTGATCTGAGTTACTGGTACCGCCACATATCTAAAGGTGCATGGCCCTTTTCTACTGCCGATCATGGTTGGCCTATATCAGATTGCACTGCAGAAGGACTAAAGGTGAATTAGTCATCAGTAATACCAACAATGATACTTTCTTTAAATGTTCAAACTTTGCTCTTTTGAGATCTAGGATATTTTGTTCTTCCAGCATATGGAAATTCTTTGGAATGCATAAGAATCATTTTAGCTCTCATATGTACAAGGTTTAGTTCTGTTCCTTGCCATTTATCGACTGGTGTTCATGACAATATAGTGTCAAGGTCATCATCATAACATTTGTTTTTAAATATTATAATTGTTGTGATTTTCTTTTACCTCCAGGCCTCAATATTGTTATCGAAGATATCTCCAGAAATTGTTGGCGAACCTGTGGAAGTTAATAGATTTTATGATGCTGTCAACTGTCTGATGTCTTGGATGGTAAACATTTTCATGCTTTTACTTCGTGTTAGTTGTAATTATTGAATCAGTTTTCCTACAAGAGGGTCCATGTAAACCTCTCATATGTCGTAAATACTCGGTCTTCCGAGTAGTGAAATGGTAAAGTTTTTGATATGAAGCAGAAGTAATGTAAATGTCACACAGTGTAGTTCTGTCCGTAAGTGCCTTTGTGCCTTCAGGGCAAGTACTGCTTTTTTAGTAGTGTTTTTATGCTATGCTCTCCCAAAAACTAAATCGCACAAATCTTGAAAGTGTGCTTTAAAATTTGTGCTTTTCACTTTTGGGGAAAGCACTAAAGCACCTCTCACTTTTTAAAGCACATTTCATTTTTGAAAGTGCTGATTTTTTTAACCTTTTTTTGGTTGCTTCTCAGCTATGGTGAATATGCACTAGAATTTAGGAGAACTCATCTTCTGTTTATAACTATAAGTTAGGAAATGTAGTCTTTGAAAAACAGGAGTTCCACTGTGCCATGGACTCCACTTTTTTATTGGACATAATTAGAATCCTGCTAGCACCCTTTTGTAGTAAGAAGCCTTCTTTAGATTTTTTATTATGTGTTTATTAAACTTTAGATAGTGTTTCTCTACCATGTAAAGTGTCTCTAATATAGCAGTTTAGTGGTTGAGGGGAGTATTAGTAATGCATGTGGCCTTAGTCTGGAGGCAACTAAGTCTAAGCATTCAATTCCCAGATGACCATATTCTCATTCGTGGCTAGCCCATAACTGACTTCTAAGGTAGCTCCACTGGATTTTTGTCTGGGATAAGATATGCAGTGTATAGAATATGGCAAACCCACTTATTATCAACACAAACATCTCTCTGAAAAGTATATTGTGAAGTATAACAAACTTCTGTTGTCAAAAGCTTTCTTGGATTCTTTGGTTTTTGTCAATCTGTGTTTCATATATATCACATGCATGTTTCTTTGGGAGGAACCGTTCTCATAAGTTTGTTTTACCCTTCACAGAATGATAATGGTGGCTTTGCAACATATGAACTGACCAGGTCTTATGCCTGGCTGGAGGTGAGTAGTGAACTTCCTTGACTCACTTTCTGAAGTAATAGGATTCATGGAATGCCAAGTTAAACAGTACACTTACAAATTTGTTGGGCGCTTTGATTAGATGCTTGCTTTGTTTGAAAAACACAATTAAACATTAGTTGTAGGATCTTTCACATTGTTGTATGTGTTATGAATATTATGTGTATATTGAAGAGGCCCAATAGGCAATATATATAGAGTACAAAGGGACATAAGTTTAAACCCTAGAACAATAGGAAATACCACAAATACCCTTATATCCTTACACCCCCCCCCCAACCCAAATGCAAAGCGTATGTGATAGCATTGCATTTGGAAAGGGTTAACTCTAAAATAGGGGGGGGGGAATCCAAAATCCGAGTCTTGATAATGTTGTCGTAGTATGCAGCTCTTGGAAAATATATCGATAAAAGATCTCTTCCCATCCAGGGTCGTGCGACATCCCATAAAGCACAAAGTGCGGGAGCAAAGTCGACCGCAGCAACATGACGAAGAAGATGATGAAACCGACAAAAATAGAGAAAGTTGTCAAATCTGTTAGAGATATATGTATAGTTGTGTTATTCCCCATTGTTATAAGGAGTTATTTGCATATTGTACTTGTCTATATATACTGGCCCATTGGCCACCTGAGAATACAAGTTGCTACTCCTAACATGGTATCAGAGCCCTAGGCTTACCTCTCCGGACGCGCAACTCGTCCTGCCCTAGCCGCCTCTGGCTTCCTTCCCGCCCGGTAGTCGCCTCTCCAGTCGTCGCATCGCTTCCGGCGCCTCCGTGATCGCCGCCAATGGATCTGTGCTCTCCACGAGTACCGCCCGACACCGCCTCGCGCTTTCATCCTCATTGCTTCCGCTGCCGCTGCGGCGCCTCGACACCGGCCTCACGAGCTCATTGCGCTCAGCGCCAACGCCCGAGAGCCCCGCCATCGCCCCTCGCCGTCGCTTATCGCCACTTGCGTCGTCGACTATCGCGTCGCCGACGCTTACCCACCCGACGCCGCTCGGGTTGCTTCTTTGGTCGGTCTCGCTTTCTTCGCATCGCCGCCAGCCATCGCTGCCGTCGACCATCACATCGCTGTCGCCATCGACGCCTCCTCCGCCGCCTCTTGGCTCGGCTGTCGCCGTCGCGTCGTCCTCGGCCTCGCTGCCGTGAAGGCCGCCGCCGCCATGGCCGCCGCCACGCAGGCAGCCGCGCCCGCAGCAGGAGGAACCCTAGCCCCTCGTTCGGCTCGATTTTGGTTTGGCCGCTAGTCGCCATCGGGCCGCGTTATAAAGAAGAAGCAGGCCGTCGGCCGGTTAAAGCACAGGCAGCGAGAAAAAAAAACGTGGTTCTAACCGCCGCGCCGTCTAGCGCCGCCTGTTAGACTTTGTTGCCTTGGTCACCGCGCCGTCTAGCGCCGCCTACCAATGGGCACCGTTTCTCTTCCTCCCTGTCCGGTGATCTTCAATGGTGTTAATTACATCGGCTTCGTGTCTCACATGCGCATCCACATGCGTGGTCTTCGTCTCTGGTGCGTTCTCTCTGGCGACATCACCTGCCCGCCTTGCCCTACTCCTCCGACGGAGTTTACGTCACATTGCGGCGCCTCCGACGGTGACAAGGCTCATTGCCGAGGCCAGGCTCTTGCGATGAGAAGGTCGCCTCGCCTACCAAAAGGCTCGATTCCTACATGGATCGATTGACCGCCTACACTCGGTGGTGTGGCGACGACGCCGAGCCGCTTCTTTGTCTTCATCGCCGATGTCCACCTCGCTTTCTTACGAGGTTGTGGGACTCTCTTCAGCAGGGTGATGCTACTATTGACGCCTTCTACGCTCGAGTTCGCATTGTCCGGCGTCGGTGGACTCTCTTCGACCGTTGTTGTCGCTCAAGTTCGTCTTTGCTGGTATGCGTCTTGACTGGAGTTTTAGCGTATCTACGAGTTCCTTACTCGCCTTCGTCCTGAGTTCGAGCAGAGGTGTGCCCAACTTCTTGCACGTCACCCTCATGTCACTCTCTTGGAGGCTCTCACTGAGATACGCGCAGAGGAGACTCGTCGAGTGGTCTTGGTCGATGCCACTCCCTCCGTGCTCGCGCCAGACACTGCTACACCGATCGCTCCCATTTTTCAAGACATCGCCTCCTCCAAATGGCCGCCACAGTGGTGGTGGCCGCCCTCCATCTGGCGGTGGCCGTTCTCGCTGCTCCTACTCCGATAAGGTCGGCCACGTTGAGTCCCAGTGCTATAAGAAGCAGCGGCATTTTCACGCCGTTCTTCTCCTAGCACTGGCACCGGTGCTTCTACATCGACGTCGCATCGACTCCTTCAAATTTCTCTCCGGTAGGAGATAGCCGGACTTCGACACCGCTGCCTCTTCGAGTTCTCCTTGACGAGTTACTCTCATCGACTCTTCTGCAATGAGAAACCACCTTCTACAGTCAGGTACCTCCCCATTGATTCTTGATTCAGGAGCATCATTTCACATGACTTCTGATTCTTCCACTTTGTCTTTCATTACACCTCTTGATTCTCCTGTCAGTGTTCTTACCGCTGATGGTACATCTCTTTCTGTCTCTGGTCGAGGACCTCTTAGCAACTCATCATTTCATGGTTCTTTTGTTGCTCATGTTCCTCGCCTAACCATGCAGCTTCTTTCTGCCGGACAGATTACTGACCTTGGTTGTTGGGTCATTCTTGACTCTGACTCTTGTTGTGTTCAGGACCGCCACACGTGGGCTCTGGTTGGTTCTGGCCCTCGGCACCTTGACTCACAGCGTCTCTGGGAGCTTGACTGGCTTCACCTTTCTTCCGCTGCCACCGTCACCGCCAGTCTTTCCGCTTCTGCTACTTTGTCTACCAGCTCTTTCCAGCAGTGGCATCACCGTCTTGGTCATCTGTGTGGATCTCGTTTGTCATCTTTAGTCCGGCGTGGTCTTCTGGGGTCTGTCTCAGGAGACGTGTCTTTAGATTGTCAGGGCTGTAAGTTAGGGAAACAGATTCAGCTTCCCTATCCTCATAGTGAGTCTGTGTCTCAACGACCATTTGATCTTATTCATTCATATGTTTGGGGTCCGGCTCCCTTCCTTTCGAAAGGGGGCCATCGATATTATATCATTTTTATAGATGATTTCTCTCGCCACACTTGGATATATTTTATGTCTTCTCGTAGTGAGGCCCTGTCTATCTATAAACAATTTGCTACTATGGTTCGCACACAGTTTTCCACTCCTATTCGTGTCTTTCGTGCTGACTCTGCTGGCGAGTACCTCTCTCTTTACCTGCGCAGCTTTCTTGCGAAAGCGGGGCACCTCGCTTCGCTTCTTTTGCCCTGGTGCTCATGCTCAGAATGGTGTCGCTGAGCGTAAGCATCGTCACCTCCTTAAGACGGCTCGTACCTTGATGATTGCCGCCTCTATTCCACCTCACTTTTGGGCCAAGACCGTTTCCACTGCCACCTATCTCGTCAACATTCAGCCCTTTTCTGCTCTTCAGGGTGAGATCCCGGTTGAGCGTCTCTGTGATCTTTCTTCAGACTACTCTGTCATTCGTCTGTTTGGCTGCGTTTGCTACGTTCTCCTTGCACCTCGAGAACGCACCAAACTGACTGCTCAGTCTGTTGAGTGTGTTTTTCTGGGATACAGTGTCGAGCACAAGGGCTATCGGTACTGGGACCCTGTTGGTCGACGGATGCGGATTTCTCGGGATGTGACTTTTGACGAGTCTCGTCCCTTCTACCCACGTCCTGCCTCTCCTTCGGTTTCCTCTGTGGAGTCCGTGTCTTTTTTGACTTTTCCAGATACACCCATCAATGTCTTGCCCTCGTCCACCCATCCCACGGAGTCTCCACATATACCTCTTGCGGCCTCTCCATTTGTTGTCGCCTCTGCCGTCGCTCGTGACTCCTCGTGCTCCTCCCTCTCTTTTACACTCGTCGACCTCGTGATTGAGGCTCTTCCGGATGAGCCATCTTCCCCGATGTTTCATCTTCTCCGATGCTCCATCTTCCCGATGGGTCATCATCTCCTCGCTACGGCCTCCGCGATCGTCGATCGATTGACCTCCCGCCTGCTTTTGGTTTTGCTGGTGCAGCTACCCATTAGCATGTCTCCTACCGGGATGCTGTTACTCACCCTGAGTGGCAGCATGCCATGGCCGAGGAGATTGCTGCTCTCGAGCGTACTGGTACTTGGGATCTTGTTCCTTTTCCATCTCACTCTCATCCCATCACGTGTAAGTGGGTCTATAAGATTAAGACTCGCTCTGATGGCTCTCTTGAGCGCTATAAGGCGCGTCTTGTTGCTCGTGGCTTCCAGCAGGAGCATGGTCGTGACTACGACAAGACTTTTGCTCCTGTGCTTTTGCTCCTGTGTCCCACATGACCACTGTCCGCACTCTTCTTTTAGTGGCGTATGTTCGCCATTGGTCCGTTTCTCAGCTTGATGTCAAGAATGCCTTTCTTAATGGCTAGTTGTGTGAGGTCTACATGCATCCGCCACCTGGGTATTCTGTTCCTGAGGGCATGGTCTGTCGTCTTCGTCGCTCTCTCTATGGCCTTAAACAAGTCCCTCATGCTTGGTTTGAGTGCTTCTCCTCTGTGGTCACTGCTGCTGGCTTTTCAGCTAGTGATCATGATCCTGCTCTTTTTGTCCACGCTTCGTCTCGTGGTCGGACTCTTCTTCTTCTATATGTTGATGATATGATCATCACCGGAGATGACTCTGAGTACATTGCCTTTGTCAAGGCTCGTCTGAGTGAGCAGTTCCTTATGTCGGATCTTGGTCCTCTTCGTTACTTCCTTGGGATTGAGGTTACTTCCACTCCAAATGGTTTCTTTATGTCCCAAGAGAAGTATATTCAGGATCTTCTTGATCGCACTTCTCTCACTGATCAGCGTACTGTTGAGACTCCCATGTAGCTCAATGTTCATCTCCAGCCCTCTGATGTCGAGCCTCTTTCTGATCGTCATCTTGTTGGGAGTCTTGTCTACCTTGTTGTTACTCGTCCGGATATCACTTATCCAGTTCACATTCTGAGTCAGTTCGTCTCTGCTCTCACTCAGGTCCACTATGCCACCTTCTTCGAGTTCTGCGATACCTTCGTAAGACTATCTCTCACCGTCTTTTCTTTCCACACTCCAGCTCGTTACAGCTTCAGGCTTATTCGGATGCTACTTGAGCCAGCGATCCATCTGATCGCCGGTCTATCTCTGCTTACTGTGTTTTTCTTGGTGGTTCTCTCATTGCCTGGAAGACGAAGAAACAGATCGCGATATCCGCTCGAGTCAGAGGTCGAGTTACGAGCTATGGCTCTCTTGACATGAGAGATTACATGGCTACGGTGGTTACTTGAGGATTTTGTTGTTTCGCACTACACCAACTCCTCTCTTGTCGACAAAGACATGTGCTATCGGTGTGCGTGACCTGTGAAGCATGAGCTCACGAGGCATATTGGTGTTGATGCTTCCTTCATGAGGTCTTGTGTGTATGACCAGGTGATTGCTCTTCAGTATGTGCCTTCCGAGCTTCAGATAGCGGATTTCTTCACGAAGGCCCAGACTCGAGCACAACACGGCTTCTACCTCTCCAAACTCAGTGTTGCTGATTCACCATGAGTTTGGGGGTGTTAGGGATATATGTATAGTTGTGTTATTCCACATTGTTATAAGGGGTTATTTGCATATTGTACTTGTCTATATATACTGGCCCATTGGTCACCTGAGAATACAAGTTGCTACTCTTAACAAAATCAAGCCAAATAGGAATAAATAGAAGTATGGCGGCATGGATTGTAGCCCAACACGGCGGGACGTAGTACACAAGAAGCGCAACGAAGGCACAGTGCAAAAGAAGTGCGACGCAATGCACAAGAAACCGAACGGAGGCGCAGTGCGGAAGAAGCGCGGCGCAATGCACAAGAAGCACAACGGAGACGCAGTGCGAAAGAAGCGCGGCGGCCTTAAAAGCTTGGGGCAGCGAATCTGCAGCAGCTCAAAGAAAAGAGTAGCAACTGCTGCCATGCAAATGAGAATTCCTATACTTCTATGACTGATGATAAATTTGTAGACTCATATGGTTTAAACGAACTCAAAGATAGAGTGGTACGGACATGGATGGACGCAACGGAAGAAAAACGACATAAAGAATAGCTAGCAGTGGTAGCTACAATAACTAGCAGACAATGTAGCAGCAATAATAGCTAGCGGTCGGCCTGACCTCCTCCCTCCTCCGACAAGCCACACCATGCTGATAAGCCATAGGACCAATAACCTAGCAGCATCGCCTATGACAAAGGGGAGCAACCGCAAACCAAAAGCCATCACCCTCTTCTCTCCTTCCCAAGCAAAAGCAGCTGCACACCAAAAGCCATCTCCCTCTCCACCGAAGACTCAAAGAAGGGAGACGCACCAGCAGCTAAAGCCTCTCTTCTCTCCTACCTCCCTCTCGACTGAAAGCTCAAAAGAGGGAGGCGCAGTAGTAGATGCGCCACTAGCGGCAGACGAGGCGGAGGCTGCACTGGATGGACGAGCCCGACTGCAGCAGAAGCGACTAGTGTTCCAGGCGTGCACGGTAGAGAAAAGCCTGGACGACGGCCGGGGGCGAGCTTCGGGCGTCATCAGGTGGAGCCGAGGCGAGGCGAGCCCAAAGTGGGAGACAAACCCACGGGCAACCGGTGGCAGGAGCTCGGGATAAGCGACGGGTGAAGAAGGCCCATGGAAGGAGGTCGGCGTCCTCAGCGGTGGATCCGGGGCGGCGCGGCATCAAGGATCCAGGAGCCAGACCGGGAATGACCTTGGCCTCGATCTGGTAGCAGCCGAAGGAGAGCTCAGGCGGATGAAGAGCAGAGCGCCGACGAGAGGCCGCCCCCGGGAGCAAAGATCGGCCCTCCCAGGGGCAGCGGCAACGGCAACGGCGGGTAGAGGCTAGGAGGCGGCAAAAGGGATGAGGGTGCTTGCCCACATGGGAGAAAGCAATGAGAATCAAAAGGAGCCAAAAAATTTTCTACGGTTTTTCCGATCACTCGGGGCCGATAACCGATAACCAAGCGATTCTGCCGGTTTTTTTTAACTATGAGTGGACTTCCTTGACTCACTTTCTGAAGTAATAGGATTCATGGAATGCCAAGTTAAACAGTACACTTACAAATTTGTTGGGCGCTTTGATTAGATGCTTGCTTTGTTTGAAAAACACAATTAAACATTAGTTGTAGGATCTTTCACATTGATGTATGTGTTTTGAATATTATGTGTATATTGAAGAGGCCCAATGGGTAATATATATAGGGTACAAAGGTACATAAGTTTAAACCCTAGAACAATAGGAAATACCACAAATACCCTTATATCCTTACAACCCCCCCCCCCCAAACCCAAATGCAAAGTGTATGCAATAGCATTGCATTTGGAAAGGGTTAACGCTAAAATAGGGAGAAAAAAAATCCAAAATCCGAGTCTTGATAATGTCGTCGTAGTATGCAGCTCTTGGAAAATATATCGATAAAAGATCTCTTCCCATCCGGGGTCGTGCGACATCCCATAAAGCACAAGGTGCGGGAGCAAAGTCGACCGCGGCAACATGACGAAGAAGATGATGAAACCAACAAAAATAGAGAAAGTTGTGAAATCTGTTAGAGATATATGTATAGTTGTGTTATTCCCCATTGTTATAAGGGGTTATTTGCATATTGTACTTGTCTATATATACTGGCACATTGGCCACCTGAGAATACAAGTTGCTACTCTTAACATGGTATCAGAGCCCTAGGCTTACCTCTCCGGACGCGCAACTCGTCACCGCCTAGTCGCTCTCTGCTTCCTTCCCGCCTCGGTAGTCGCCTCTCTAGTTGTCATTTCCGCCTCAGCGCCTCCGTGATCGTCGCCACGGATCAGTGCTCTCCACGAGTCTGCCCGACACCGCCTCCTGCGCTTCATCCTCATCTGCGCTGCCGTCGCCATGCGCCTCGACACCGGCCTCCATGAGCTCGGCCGCCATGCGCTCACGCTCGAGCCCCGCCAAGCGCTCTCCTCGTCGCCGCTGCCGCCGTTGTTGTCGTCGACTCATCGCGTCGCCGCCGCCGCTTACCCGACGCCGCCGGTCCGCCATTGGTCACGCCACGCTTTCTTCGTGTCGCCATTGGGCCTTCGCTGCCGCCGACCATCGCATCTTGCCGCCATCGACGCTCCTCATCGCTTTCTCTCGGCTCGGCAACGCCATGCCGTCGTCCTCGACCTCGCTTCTTTGGAAGGCCGCCGCCGCCATGAGGTTGCCGCAAAGGGCTGCCGCCGCAGAGCCGTCGCAAAGTCGCTGCCGCCGCAGCGAGGGGAACCCTAGCCCTCTCATTCGGCTCGATTTTGCCGGGGCGCTAGTCGCCATTGGTTCGCGTTATAAAGAAGGTGCCGTCGGTAGGTTAAAGCACAAGCGGCGAGAAAAAAGCGTGGTTCTAACCGCCATGCCGTCGGTAGCGCTGTGTTAGACTTCATTGCCTTGTCGCCGTGGCGGCAAAGGTCCGCCTACCAATGGGCACCGCTTTCTTCCTCGTTGTCCGGTGATCTTCGATGGTGTTAATTACACCGACCGTTTCTCATGCGCATCCACATGCGTGGTCTTCGCCTCACGGCGTTCTCTCTGGCGGCGTCACCGCCCGCTTGCCCTACTCCTCCGACGGAGTTTACGTCATTGCGCCGCCTCAGACGGTGACAAGGGCCGCTGCCGAGGCAGCCTTGCCTGCGATGAGAAGGCTACTTCTGCCTACCAAGAGGCTCTGGATTCCTACATGGATCGATTGACCGCCTACACTCAGTGGTGTGACGACGGCGCTTTCTGCCGTTGTCTTCATCGCGATGTCGACCTCGATTTTCTTACGAGGTTGTGGGACTCTCTTCAGCAGGGTGATGCTACTATTGACGCCTTCTACGCTCGAGTTACCATGCGGCGTCACCGGACTCTCTTCGCCTTCTTGGTTGTTGCTCTGTTCGTCTTTGCTGGCCAGCGTCTTGACTGGAGTTTCAGCGTATCTACGAGTTCCTTACTCGTCTTCGTCCTGAGTTCGAGCAGAGGCGTGTCCAACTTCTTGCACGCCACCCTCGTGTCACTCTCTTGGAGGCTCTCACTGAGATACGCGCAGAGGAGACTCGTCCCGAGTGGTCTTTGATGCGATGCCACTCCCCTCGTGCTCGCCGCTCGTACACTGCTACACCGATCGCTCCACATTTCAAGACATCGCTCTCCTCCAGCGGCTGCCACAGGTGGCGGTGGCCGCCCTCCATCTGGCGGTGGCCGTCCTCGCTGCTCCTACTGCGACAAGGTCGGCCACGTTGAGTCCCAGTGCTATAAGAAGCAGCGGCATTTTTCATGCCGTTCTTCTCCTAGCACCGCACCGTCTTCTACATCGGCGTCGATCGACTCCTTCAACGGTTTCTCTCACTGAGCAGGAGATAGCTAGACTTCGACACCTGTTTGCCGCTTCAGGTTCTCCCTTGACAGGTTCTGCTACTGACTCTTCGGGCAATGAGAAACCACCTTCTACTCAGTCAGGTACCTCCCCATGGATTCTTGATTTAGAAGCATCATTTCACATAACTTCTGATTCTTCCACTTTGTCTGTCATTACACCTCTTGATTCTCCTGTCAGTGTTCTTACTGCTGATGGTACATCTCTTTCTGTCTCTGGTCGAGGACCTCTTAGCAACTCATCCTTTCATGGTCCTTCTGTTGCTCATGTTCCTCGTCTAACCATGCAGCTTCTTTCTGCCGGACAGATTACTAACCTTGGTTGTTGGGTCATTCTTGACTCTGACTCTTGTTGTGTTCAGGACCGCCACACGGGGGCTCTGGTTGGTTCTGGCCCTCGGCGCCTTGACTCACAGTGTCTCTGGGAGTTTGACTGGTTTCACCTTCCTTCCGCTGCCACTGTCGCCGCCAGTCTTTCCGCTTCTGCCACTTCGTCTACCAGCTCTTTCCAGCAGTGGCATCACCGTCTTGGTCATCTGTGTGGATCTTGTTTGTCATCTTTAGTCCGTCGTGGTCTTCTGGGGTCTGTCTCAGGAGACGTGTTTTTAGATTGTCAGGGCTGTAAGTTAGGGAAACAGATTCAGCTTCCCTATCCTCATGGTGAGTCTGTGTCTCAGCGACCATTTGATCTTATTCATTTAGATGTTTGGGGTCCGGCTCCCTTCCTTTCGAAAGGGGGCCATCGATATTATATCATTTTTATAAATGATTTCTCTCGCCACACTTGGATATATTTTATGTCTTCTCGTAGTGAGGCCCTGTCTATCTATAAACAATTTGCTACTATGGTTCGCACACAGTTTTCTACTCCTATTCGTGTCTTTCGTGCTGACTCTGCTAGCGAGTACCTCTCTCTTTACCTGCGCAGCTTTCTTCTTGAGCAGGGTACCCTCGCTCAGTTCTCTTGTCCTGGTGCTCATGCTCAGAATGGTGTCGCTGAGCGTAAGCATTGTTACCTCCTTGAGACGGCTCGTACCTTGATGATTGCCGCCTCTATTCCACCTCACTTTTGGGCCGAGGCTGTTTCCACTGCCACCTATCTCGTCAATAGTCAGCCCTCTTCTGCTCTTCAGGGTGAGATCCCGGTTGAGCATCTTTGTGATCTTTCTCCAGACTACTCGCCCTTCGTCTGCATTTGGTTTGTTTTGCTACGCTCTCCTTGCACCTCGAGAACGCACTAAACCGATCGCTTTCGATCTGTTGAGTGTGTTTTTCGGGATACTGATGCGAGCACAAGGGCTATCTGTCTTTGGGACCTCGTTGGTCGACGGATGCGGATTTCTCGGGATGTGACTTTTGACGAGTCTCGTCCCTTCTACCCACGTCATGCCTCTCCTTCGGTTTCCTCTGTGGAGTCCCTATCTTTTTTGACTTTTCCAGATACACCCATCAATGCCTTGCCCTCGTCCACCCATCCCACGGAGTCTCCACATATACCTCTTGAGGCCTCTCCGCTGTTGTCGCCGCCTGCTTCGTCGCCTGCGGCTCATCAGGCTCCTCCCACTCTCTTTTACACTCGTCGACCTCGTATTGAGGCTTTTCCAGATGAGCCATCTTCCCCTGATGTTCCATCTTCTCCTGATGCTCCATCTTCCCCCGATGGGTCATCATCTCCTCGCTACGGTCTTCGCGATCGTCAGTCGATTCGGCCTCCTGCCCGTTTTGGTTTTGGTGGTGCAGCTACCCATGAGCCTGTCTCCTATCGGGATGCTGTTACTCACCCTGAGTGGCAGCATGCTATGGCCGAGGAGATTGCTGCTCTCGAGCGTACTGGTACTTGGGATCTTGTTTCTTTTCCATCTTACTCTCATCCCATCACGTGTAAGTGGGTCTATAAGATTAAGACTCGCTCTGATGGCTCTCTTGAGCGCTATAAGGTGCGTCTTGTTGCTCGTGGCTTCCAGCAGGAGCATGGTCGTGACTACGACGATACTTTTGCTCCTGTGTCCCACATGACCACTGTCCGCACTCTTCTTTTAGTGGCGTCTGTTCGCCATTGGTCCGTTTCTCAGCTTGATGTCAAGAATGCCTTTCTTAATGGCGAGTTGCGTGAGGAGGTCTACATGCATCCGCCACCTGGGTATTCATTCACGAGGGCATGGTCCGTCGTCTTCGTCGCTCTCTCTATGGCCTTAAACAAGCCCCTCATGCTTGGTTTGAGCGCTTCTCCTCTGTGGTCACTGCTGCTGGCTTTTCAGCTAGTGATCATGATCCTGCTCTTTTTGTCCACACTTCGTCTCGTGGTCGGACTCTTCTTCTATATGTTGATGATATGATCATCACCGGAGATGACTCTGAGTACACTGCCTTTGTCAAGGCTCGTCTGAGTGAGCAGTTCCTTATGTCGCATCTTGGTCCTCTTCGTTACTTCCTTGGGATTGAGGTTACTTCCACTCCAAATGGTTTCTTTATGTCCCAAGAGAAGTATATTCAGGATCTTTTTGATCGCGCTTCTCTCACTGATCAGCGTACTGTTGAGACTCCCATGGAGCTCAATGTTCATCTCCGGCCCTCTGATGTCGAGCCTCTTTCTGATCCGACTCGCTATCGTCATCTTGTTGGGAGTCTTGTCTAACTTGCTGTTACTCGTCCGGATATCACTTATCCAGTTCACATTCTGAGTCAGTTCGTCTCTGCTCCCACTCAGGTCCACTATAGCCACCTTCTTCGAATTCTGCGATACCTTCGTAGAACTATCTCTCACCTTCTTTTCTTTCCACACTCCAGCTCATTACAGTTTCAGGCTTATTCGGATGCTACTTGGGCCAGCGATCCATCTGATCGCCGGTCTATCTCTGCTTACTGTGTTTTTCTTGGTGGTTCTCTCATTGCCTGGAAGACGAAGAAACAGACTGCAGTATCCCGTTCGAGTGCAGGGGCTGAGTTACGAGTTATGGCTCTCTTGACAGTAGAGATTACATGGCTACGGTGGTTACTTGAGGATTTTGGTGTTTCTGTCACTACACCAACTCCTCTCTTGTCGACGATCTGAGTGCTATCAAGATTGCCGTGACCACATGAAGCATGAGCTCACCAAGCATATTGGTGTTGACGCTTCCTTCATGAGGTCTTGTGTGCATGATCAGGTGATTGCTCTTCAGTGTGTGCCTTCCGAGCTTCATATAGCGGATTTCTTCACGAAGGCCCAGACTCGAGCACAACACGGCTTCTACCTCTCCAAACTCAGTGTTGTTGATCCACCATGAGTTTGAGGGGGGGTGTTAGGGATATATGTATAGTTGTGTTATTCCACATTGTTATAAGGGGTTATTTGCATATTGTACTTGTCTATATATACTGGCCCATTGGCCACCTGAGAATACAAGTTGCTACTCTTAACAAAATCAAGCCGAATAGGAATAAATAGAAGTATGGCGGCATAGATTGTAGCCCAAGACGGCGGGACGTAGTACACAAGAAGCGCAACGGAGGCACAGTGCAAAAGAAGCGCGACGCAATGCACAAGAAACCGAATGGAGGCGCAGATCATGGAAGAAGCGCATAATGCACAAGCTTAATAACGAGGCGCAGATCACGAAAGAAGCGCGGCGCAATGCACAAGAAGCACAACGGAGACGCAGTGCGAAAGAAGCGCGACGGCCTTAAAAGCTTGGGGCAGCGAATCTGCAGCAGCTCAAAGAAAAGAGTAGCAACTGTTACCATGCAAATGAGAATTCCTATACTTCTATGACTGATGATAAATTTGTGAACTTGCATGGTTTAAACGAACTCAAAGATATAGTGGTACGGACATGGATGGACGCAACGGAAGAAAAACGACATAAAGAATAGCTAGCAGTGGTAGCTACAATAGCTAGCAGACAATGTAGCAGCAATAATAGCTAGCAGTCGGACTGACCTCCTCCCTCCTCCCTCCTCCGACAAGCCACACGATGCTGATAAGCCATAGGACCAATAACCTAGCGGCATCGCCTACGACAAAGGGGAGCAACCCTACACCAAAAGCCATCACCCTCTTCTCTCCTTCCCAAGCAAAAGCAGCTGCACACCAAAAGCCATCTCCCTCTCCACCGAAGACTCAAAGAAGGGAGACGCACCAGCAGCTAAAGCCTCTCTTATCTCCTACCTCCCTCTCGATTGAAAGCTCAAAGAGGGAGCGCGTGATAGATGCGCCACTAGCGCAGACAGGCGAGGTCGACTGGATGGACGAGCCCGACTGCAGCAGAAGCGACTGGTGTTCCAGCGCACAGTAGAAAAGCACGGACGACGGCCGGGCGAAGCCAAGCGCCATCGAGCGAGGCGAGGCGAGCCCAAAGTGGGAGACAAACCCACGGGCAACCGGTGGTAGGAGCTCGGGATAAGCAACGGGTGAAGACGGCCCATGGAAGGAGGTCGGCGTCCTCAGCGGCGGATCCGGGGCGGCGCGGCATCAAGGATCCAGGAGCCAGACCGGGAACGACCTTGGCCTCGATCTGGTAGCAGCCGAAGGAGAGCTCGGGCGGATGAAGAGCAGAGCGCCGACGAGAGGCCGCCCCTGAGAGCAAAGATCGGCCCTCCCAGGGGCAGCGGAAGCGGCAACGGCAACGGCGGGTAGAGGCTAGGAGGCGGCGCAAGTAAAAAACCTTAACCCTAACCTTGGTTCTGATACCATATTATGAATATTGTGTGTATATTGAAAAGACCCAATGAACAATAGGGTACAAAGGGACATAAGTCTAAACACTAGAACAATAGGAAATACCACAAATACCCTTATATCCTTAACAGTATGAACACTCCCATGTGACTATTGAATGTGTTTCATATATATTGACATGGTTATTAAACTATTCAGCTCATCAATCCTGCTGAGACCTTTGGGGACATAGTGATCGATTATCCGTAAGATGCAATAACCCCACCGCTGTCAGTTGCAATGCTTCTTTGTCATGTACAATACAAACTGAAAATTGTAAAACCCAATTGGCAGATATGTCGAATGTACTTCAGCAGCAGTTCAGGCCCTGATATCATTTAGAAAGCTCTACCCTGGGCACCGCAGGAAAGAGGTAGACAACTGTATCAGCAAAGCTACTAATTTCATCGAGAGTATTCAGAGAAGCGATGGTTCATGGTTAGTACTCGGACTCCACGCGAAACAATAAGTACTACATGAATAGAAACAATACAAGTACTACATGCATATAGCATTCTACATTGTTAATGTTATCTATCTATTTTCCAACAGGTATGGCTCTTGGGCTGTATGTTTCACCTACGGTATATGGTTTGGAGTGAAGGGTTTAGTTGCTGCTGGTAGGACATACAAGAACAGTCCTGCAATCAGAAAAGCATGTGACTTTCTGTTGTCAAAAGAGCTTCCTTTCGGTGGCTGGGGAGAAAGCTATTTGTCATCTCAAGATCAGGTAAATTCATTTCTATCAAGTTTGCTCAAAATAACTGTCAACGCTATGGCCATCAACTCGAGAGAGAAACTCTTTATATTTTGAGCACACACGTTTCATCTGAAGAATTATTGGCTCATCTTCATTCTTCTCCCACTTTCACCTTTATCAATTGCATGTGCTAGCCATGGTCTGGCACAAAAGACAGCACTTGAAACAGTCATCAGCTAGTATGTATGTAAAGTAATGGTACAGTCTTGATTCTTAGATGCACATAGCCTTCTTGGAAATTGTAACGGCCGTTGCTTTAGCCATCTTTTGACTTGTTCAATTAGGTTTACACCAATCTTGAAGGCAAGCGCCCTCATGCAGTGAATACTAGTTGGGCCATGCTAGCCTTAATTGACGCGGGACAGGTTTGTTTCTTTTGTGTCTCTTATCATTAACTTGTGGATGGTGATACCCTGATATGATGCACTCATTCACGTAAATGAATCTCGTTGGGTACAGGCTGAAAGAGACCCAATACCTTTACATCGAGCAGCAAAGGTTTTGATCAACTTACAATCAGAGGACGGGGAATTCCCTCAACAAGTAAGTCATAATCGACCCATAGAGAAGTAAACATTGAATTAGGGAGTTCTTGTGGGGACCCAACAGTCACTTTTCATTCATCATTCTTTTACCTTCTTCCTAGCCGTTTAATAACTTTTGTACCGCATATGACAGGAGATCATGGGAGTCTTCAACAAAAACTGCATGATCAGTTACTCCCAGTACAGGGACATCTTCCCTATTTGGGCTCTGGGAGAATACCGCTGCCGAGTCTTGGCTGCAGACGAGAAATAGTACCCCGTCGCTGGGGCGTGAGCATGACTGTGTGTAGCTGATCCTTATTCGGTTGGGTACATGCTGGAAGGGGTTATGTTTCTACTTGGAATAGTCTCTCTATCCAGTCGTATTGTCGTAATAATGTAGCTAGGTTCAGCCGATATCTTCTAGTTGTAATAAGGTAGCTAGATTCAGGTGATTTGAGTAGATTCTGGTGCTCATATTCTGCATTCCCTCAACAAAGTTTCAGATCAATGCTTGAAGGCTGGTAGCTTTATTTCGTGTGGCATGCTATCTTTGCCCATTGAAACTTGAAGGAAGGCAGGGAGTGGCGATTCGGCAACTCAATTGCCATAATGTTTTGCTTGTTCGCAGTTTCGCATACATGAGATCCCAGACAGTGTGTGTTGTGAGGCCGAAGAAGAGCATCACCACCCTCTTCTCTCATTCCCCTTCCCAATTGTTGCCAAACATACCGTGAGAGTCCAAAATGCACTATCGATAGAGGTTCAATATCAAATGGAAAACGATGAGAAGATTACACCAAGATGTTTGTATATGCATACGTACATACACACGTATGTATGTATGTATTGTGTGTGTGTGTGTGTGTGTATCTTGTACACTTGCTAGCTTTGACGCGCATGTATGCATGCATGCATGATGAGCGGATGGGTCGAGGGTCATCTTTAAGAGCGTCACCCAATCATAAATCCTTGAGCAATCGTCAACCGTAGCGTAGCATAGTCTAGCGAAGCGATGTGGCATATTGTCTGTCTGTGTGTCTGGGCTGATAATCAGAGTTCGACTGTCACCAATCACAAGTTAGGTGAGTTTATTTGTGTCAGTTTATCACTTTAGTTATCGAGAACCAAATGACATGTAAGCTGTGAACCATAAGATGACTGGTTAGTTATCCATGTCTATCGAAAAAAACGACACATTGACCTGTTTCATTCAGGATTGAATACAGTGTCGGCCCATTTATCCTATTTAGCATGAAAGGGGCAATTGGGCGCTATTCTTCGCTCCAGGCACATGACGGTCACTGGCCTGGGGATTTCGCCGGAGCCTATGTTCCTTCTGCCGTGCTTGGTACTTGCTTCCATGGCGGTTGTGATGTAGCGGTGTCGTTGACGTGCATCTTGGTCAGCAAACACAGCACCGGTATCACGGTTTCTGCTCTCATTATCATCTCCCTTCTTAAGATCTTGGGCCGCATTGTGATCATACTCACGCCCAATGTTTGGTAGTCGGTTCATCATTCTTTCAAGGCGTGTAGTGAGCGCTGCAATACTATCATTGATTGAGTGCTGCAATGTGATCGTGGTAACTTGAAGCCTCCTGTCGATGGCCTCATTAATGGTAGTGTGTGGTACATCAGACGTCTCACCTGTCATGGTTAGCAGAAAACAAAAATAACACACAAGTATTATCCCTATCGACTACTAGGTGATGGAAGGTGGAAACACACACTCTCAAGCGTCTTACCACACTCTTACAAGTGTTCTTACCAATGCAGCAGGTGATACGACTGGTGGCTGGTTCGTGATACCGTGTCAAGAGTGGGTTCGATTGCAAGAGGGGACCTGTTCTGATCAAGAGTAGGTGGAGCTAGGAAGGCTTCAATATGGTAGCAAGGATCAGCAATAATCAGATCAGTTAATGCAAGTTGAAAAAATGTTCAAAGTACTAGTCAAAGTTGCTGACCCTAGCCTAGAAAGAGCTAGCTAATGAAAGCCTACCAAGAGAAGTGTATGAAAGCACACGCAAAGATCAATGTAACTTGATGTAAGCAAAGAAAATTCTCACACCAAGTGCTAGGAGAGACGCTAGCCAACTACTCTAGCTTCTTTGTGGGGGCACAAGATTGTTCACACGATGTAGAGCACAAAACCCGAATAACGTGCAATGTAAACAGCCCCCTAGTTGAAGCAGTAAACAAAAGCTAGTCTCAAAAGATGAAAGATCAAAGTTTGATATGGCTTATATATACTCGTTTAAAAGGTTTCGACGAGATCTACAACTTTGCAGTTGAGGCAAAGCCCAAATTCCGAAGGGAAGACTGAAAGAAATAGCAAAAATAGAAACCAAAAACTTGCGACGCGAATACGGGGCAGAAGATGACCGATTTTGGGTCCCCCGGAGGGAGCTTAGTGTATTAAATGGAAAGTATGTGTCTCGTCGTTAGCTTTTCAACGAGCACCAGAACGTCCAAAACGGACACAGTATGAAAAAGTTATGCCCGTTTTACTGAAGGTGTCTCGGAAACGGAATCCTACTCGGACTCGAAACCGACTCGGTTTCAATCTTGAAACTGCTATAACTTTTGATCCCGCGGGCCAAACTTGCTCAAATTATTTGTGGAGGCTTTTGGATGTATGAAGGACAGCTCCACCAATTTTCACTATTTTGGCAAAGGTTTGATGCACTTTCCAAATTTCAGAAAAGATGGACTCTCTCTTTTACTTTCTTTCCTTTTTTCCCTTTTTTTCTTCTGTTTTTTCTCTCTTTTTGAATAACCGAAACCAATTCTTTCTTTTCCTTCTTTTGGACAAACCAAAACAAACTCTCTCCTTCTCTTGCAAACCGAAACTAACAGAGGCCGCGACCGAGGTACACAGCGGCGGTAGAGGATGGCAGCGGATGGGGTTGACGTAGTAGAAGTTTTAACACAATGATTAAGCTACGCAAAGGAACACGAAGATCAAACTAGATAATGACAAACTAGACTCTAACTAAAACTAGAAATCAGCAACTACACACGACGATGCAATCAAAAATTCAACAAGCAAAACTGAAAAGAAAAATTGCAATGGCTCAAAAGGGTGATGGGACAGCGGAAGAACAACACGAATAATTATTTTTGTGGGGCTAATTTTCTAGGGTTTTTAGAACGATGGAAATAAACTAATCTAAAAGGGGGAAATTGTGATTACCTAACGGGCAACCATTGCTTTGATACCAACTGATGTGACGGTGGCCCGATCTTCCGAAAGTTACTGATAAGTCGATTGTGGAGAACACGACGTTGATGATCCAAAGGCTCCGACCAAAACAGATCGAACCCCTTGCAATCACTACACCACTACTCCGATGGTTATCAACCGTGCCGAACGCGATTGACCTCGCCAAGAAGGCTATCTCCTGCAAGCGAATCGAGAACACAAGCAAGAGAGTAGAAGATGCAATCTAAAATTGTATTGCGGATAAACATTAAGTTCACAAGTTAGGGTTCCTCAACCGAACGTGCGGTGAGACAGCTAAGTAGAATAATCTCTTAAGAAAGACCCGAGGAAAACTAAAGGGGTGTGGCCTCCTTATATAGGGAAGTGGAAGCCGCACATAGCTAACAAAAGAGGGGTGGGACTATTCATGATACTATTCATGTAGATTACTGTTCATGTGAACAGTATGGGCTCCTTTGGGAGGCCGGCTAGCGTATGGGCCAAGTCCGGTACGATTACAAGGCCCAAATATATGATATAGCACCTTCTTTTGACGATTCCGAAGTCCACATAAGGAATTTGGAGGTGAGGCTAGATCCGTTGAAAAGATCTCGGAATAAGCTTTCCAACAAGCCCAAGAACACCCAAATAGGACTTCGTTTGCATAAGTTATGCGTATTTAAAGTCGGTATTATCTCCGGAGGCCGAATTGGATTCCAAAACGTGTCCAGCTGGAACTCTTGCTTAGCTTGGAGAAAAAGTGATGTGATGCAGCACAAATATACATTTTCATCATTAGGTAGCATCATATAGTTCATATAATATAAATACACTCCTAAAAATGAGCTCACCTAATAATTTAAGTGAAGCGTACGGACTCTTGTAATTAGAATAGCAAGCATAGCAAATATGGTTGTATCCATAGGGGTCATGTCCTCATCAACTTCCTTGCTGCGAACCGTGTGAACAAATCAGATGCAAGATGCCTCATGCACCACCTAGATTGCACGTCGTTCCACTGCTGAGGGGGATCTGCCCATGCTGCATGGTGTTGATGGCCGCCAACAACCCAGCATTGCGGTCTGTGATTAGGCATACGTTGCGCGGGTCTCCCACCACCGCCGTCTTCACGTTCGGCAGGAACTACAGCCAGCTAGATGTGTTCTCGCTCTCCACAATGGCAAATGCCACCGGGAGAAGCTGGTCATTCGTGTCGGTCCCCACCGCGATGAGGATGGTGCCCTTGTACTTCCCCGTGAGAAAAGTTTCATCCATCGTTAGCACGGAACGACAGAACTTGAAGCCCCTGATGGCCTGAGCGAAAGCTCAAAACACCCGGTCCAGTATGAAGCGGTTGGGCCCTTTCTTAGCATGTTCACGGTCAAACTTGTTTATGTGCGTGCCGGGGTTTGATTCGGCAATCTGGTGAAGCAATCTCATCACAAGGTTGTACGTCTCTTCATATGTCTCGTACATGGACTCGATGACCTTCTGATTGGCTCATCGGACGTTACTGTAGCTAACTGGATAGCGAACCAGATTGACGACTTTGTACATCAGCATTTTGGGGGAGACAGACACGTCCGCCTCAACTAGGTGCCTGATGAGGCTTGAAACATATGCGAAAGTCACGTTCCATGCTGCCGCATGCGCTCGTTAAGCTCACAAGTGTGGTCGGTCAGTGTTGGGATATGGGTAGGCTACGCTAGCTGATAATTCAAAAATTCTACCACGTAAACCAAATTAGCAAGATACTCTAATCAAAGATATTTATCACAATCTATGGCATGCAAGCAAAAGATCACGTAAAGACAAGAATTAACCACACAAGGACAAGGGGTTTTTCCGTGGACCGTTATCACGAAAAATCGAGCAAAACTCGGAAATCGGAACTTAGCGGTACAAAGTGCGGAACTTCCGCTCGCTCAGAGAGTGCCTTTATAACGATCTGTTACGGTGAGCATTAAATGCTCTGAACTACGCCACTGGAACATTACGCCAATGCTACCGCTTTCAATAGCTAAGTCCCTAAAAAGCGAACTTCGCTCATATCAAGAAGAAAGTTGAAGCGACTTGGTCCAACAAATAGTGCGTCGATGTAGTGGTCAAACGCAGTCTTTTGAACAACCGCCTGACGGAAGTTCCGCAGATTCATGTCTTGAACGTAGTCAATCGTTCATTGTAGTCGATCGCCCAACGTAGCTGATCGTCCTCGTAGTCGATCATCTTCGTAGTCGATCGTCTCCTACAGCAACCAATCAAGTTCCCTGCCAAGGTCGTGGATCGTCCTCAAGCGCAATAGCAACCGCAGTAGCGCCTCCACGGTGGCATGGCCTTGCACTTTCTTTATCCGACCACATCGAGGGGCCCAGAGATATCTCTCCTGTCATGTTAGGAGGGCAAATCTTGTATCCGGCTAGTCGCATTCCTCCACATGTTTAATAGCATACCTGAAAACTACCTTTATAACTACCCAGTTACGGAGTAGCGTTTGACAACCCCAAAGTGTACTCTTACACATGTAGAAAACTATGTTGATCTCAGGTCTAAGGATTATACATCATCATTGCTTGAGACCAACTGATGACACATGAAATTATAACAATCTCAGCAATGTCTCAAGGTGGGTCAATCCAACATCATGTTCTCTAACATGTGTCCACATTATTGATTTGATATCTCTATATCCATAACCAGTGAAACATGGTCATCAATCAATATATGCGCTGGTCGATTGGATCACTGGTGTTCTAATCAGTGATGTTCGACCAATGATACATTTAGAACGACATCATCATAAGTTAAAAGAGCTTCACCAACAAGTCACATACTTGTTGATCTTTATAACTGATGATTCATTCAAGGAACAGAATAACACTTATTCAATAACTCATAAACATAGATGTGATACAATCATCTCTGTGATTGCCTCTAGGGCACATCATCAACAGTCTCCCACTTACACTAGAGTCAATCATATAGGTATCGAATACCCATAGCTCCTGTGTGCACCTCATGCTTAGGTTGCGGGAGAGACTTTATCAACGGATCAAATCTGTGTGCACTTTGCATATCTTACACAAACCCTGGTCTAAGACTTCGATCACACTGGTCTAAGACTTCGACCACCCTGATTGCGATTTGATATCATCCTTATCGGTTTGGAAGCTAGCATCAGTGTAACCATTTACGACCAACTCTTCCTCGCCACCATACACAAGGAATGCATCCTTAGTACTTCTCAAGTACTTAAGGCTATTCTTGACTGCTATCCGGTGACCTTCACCTGGATACAACTGATATATTCTCGTAACACTTAGAGCATATGACACATTTGATCGTGTATATAGCATAGCATACATGATAGATTCAACAGCCGAAGCATATAGAATTCTACTCTACTTGTCTCGCTCATCAGTGGTCGTAGAATACTGACTCTTGCTAAGATTAATGTCATGCGCCATGAGCACCAATCTACGACCATCTCGTATCTCCATACGACTGGTATGGACTTGGTCGTATCACCATACGAGTCAAGGGCGTCAGTCTGGATATGGTCGTATCACTTATACGACTAGTATGGGTCTGGTCGTATCACCATACAACTATGTACATATCCTGGCCTAATCCAATTAATGTTTTAGATCTATCTCTCTTGATTCTTATACCAAGAGTATATGTTGAATCTCTTAAATCTTTCATTGAGAAATTATTTCTTAATGAAGTTTTAACAGAATCAAGCATTAGAATATTATTTCAGACCAGTAGTATGTCATCCACATACAAGATCAGAAAATACAAACTTGCTCCCACTAACCTTCGTGTAAACACAAGGTTATTATTTGTTCTTGATGAAGTCAAACCCTTTGACCACTTCATCAAAATGAATGTTCCAACTCTGACTTCATGGCTTCATGCCATTACTCAGAATCTGGGTCTACCATCGCCCGCATAAGTTTTAGGCTCATCATTATTCAAAAGTAAAATGTTATGCCCATACCTTATAGGCAATTAACGTGACCTTTTTGATCTATGTGCGGCTGATGTCTCATCTATAGGTTCAACAATATTTTATTCATCCTGTAGAGGTTCAGTAGGAGTTGAAATATTTTCAAATGGTTCCTGAATTTCTTCGAGTTGCACCTTGCTCCCACTGATTCCTTTGGAAAGAAACTCTTTCTCCAAGAAGATTCCTTAGGGGAACGACGTAACCTGTTGTCACCGATCTCCATAATGTGAGTTGTTTGAACGACTGGTGGTCGACGAAGCTGTACCTCTACGACTTCCAGAATGATGTCGGGGAGGATGCTCAAGGCTTGCCATGCGCGATCTCTTCCGCGAAGAGATCGTACCCTGGCGCTCATGCGATTTCTTGAGTTGGGTTCTCGAGCAGATCATTTATGTGTTGGAGTCCCCGATCTTCCTCCGACTGATATTGAACGGGCTCAGGCAAATTTCTCTGAGTCGTCGTTCTCCTCCTTCAGGTTGTCTCTGGATCACCTACATCTGAACCTTGAGTTTGTCTCAATGGAGTGCGATCATTTCGAATATTTCTCCCACTCATCAGAGTGTTGATCCCTTTCATTGGCAGAGGCATCCTCATCATTGCAACTAGGGGTCATAGGGTGTGATCGGCAGGGAACATCCTCAGGCCTGCCTCAAGGAGAGAGATCATGATCTGAGAGGAGGGCAAAGACCTCCTGTGTGATCTCCACTTGTGCTTGAGGCCTCCTGGCTTGAAGATTGGTCAAATGACACCGTCTGGCAACTTGGAGTAACTCCTCCAAGATGAGGAACTCCGGGTTATAACCGTCTGTGTCAGCAGGTGAGCTTTACGAACGTGTGGTCGAACTCGTAGAAACGGGGTGCTCCCCCATATCCTCTGCGGGGGCAACTGCAGAGTTACGATCACCAAATGTTGATGGAGTCCCGGAGTGATGGCTTCCAAGACTTGCCTCGCTAGGTCAGACTGCCTCAGGCGGACTCGAACATTCAGAGGGAGAACTCTCATCATGTTGTGAGCCTGCCTGGTTGCAGTCCTGATTGTGGTTAGATAGACCCTTGTCCTTTGAGTAAACTAGTCCCTTAGTTGGACGTATTGTTGTGGGGGAAAAAGATCCCTCCTCAACTCCATCGGTGGCATGGTCTCTTGGATCTGGCGAATGATCTCTGGAGGCGGTATTACTATCAGATGAAATGATACTCAGCTCGTAGTCGAAGTCAGCATCCATGTCGATGTCTACGTAGTCGGCCAAGTCGAACCAATTCTCCTCGTTCCACTCTCCTACCATGGAAGCATTAGGAAAAAAGAGAATTTGTTAACAAGAAATCACCGGAAGATCCCCACGGTCGGCGCCAACTATCGGTGATCTAGAACCGATCTTACGTATGGTTGTTTGATTCGGGGGGTCTTCTAGATTGACCACACAGATAGATAACATAGGGATTTTATACAGGTTCGGACCTTCTACTGCGGGAATAACAACCCTACTCTTGTGTGTATTGTATTGGAAATGAGTGTATAAGTTACAATCAAGAGGAAAATTAATGCCTAATGCCTTGTGCTCCTGATCGTGCTTCTCTTCTCTCTCGTCGTCTATTGATTCCACCCTTTATATAGTGCTCGAAGAGGACGACGGTTTCTCCAATCCAAAGGGCGCCTCAACGCTTCAGCTAATGAAGCAGTTACTGGAGATTATTGCTGGAGTAGTAACATCCCCACGTCGCCAGGTGGTTATCATCAGGACAGTGAGATTAATCATGCAGTTATTCCAAGGAATAACAGCTTAATTAACTACCCCATATATTTAAACATGGTGTATAAGAATCCCCTGATTGACCAGGCCTACATGTCTGTAGGCTCCATCGACTAGAGACTGATCGTAGAAGAACTTGCGACCAGATAGTGGTTGTAGTAAAGCTTACAACCATAGACTGGTCGTAGAAGGACTTACGACCAAGGGATAGTCGTATAAGAGTTTACAACTAGGGACTGGTCGTAGAGGAACTTACAACCAGAGGATGGTCATATAAAAGCTTATGACCTTCTCCCTTATGGATAAGGGTTATACTTACGAGAAGTGTAAACATGTTGCTATCTATAATAAGAATTATAGATAAATAAATAAAATAAGGATTATTTGATCCTCGTCATCTAGCCCCCGAGCTTCAAGTGAAAATAAATTACTTGGAAAGATGGTCGTAGAAAATCTTACGACTACAATGTGGTCGTAGAAAGTCTTACGACTACAAGATGGTCGTAGAAAATCTTACAACTACAAGCCCCTCCGCCCGGACCACCTTATACTGGTATCTCAATAGGTCCAACCCATCAGGTCCAGCCCGTATGAGACCATCACCATAAAACACAAACAAGTCATGCATGTCCGAAATTACCTAAAGCCACAATAACTGTTGGAAATATGCCCTTGAGGCAATCATAAATATGATTATATTTCATTATGTTCATAACAATGGATAATATGTTATCTTGTTCCTAAAATAGTATCAATAATATTTATTACCAAGTATGTGACTTGATTGTGAAACTCTATATTTTTGCGATGATTATTCTTAAACGTTCCCTAGTCAGAAACATATGAGAACACATATAAATAGACTAGCATATGTATTGGTTGATGACTATGTTTCACAGGTCATGGATATGGAGATATCAAACCAATCATATGAACACATGTTAGAGAACATGGTGTTGGAAAAGACCCACCTTGAGACACTGTTGAGATTGTTATGATTTTATGTATCATTAGTTGGTCTTAAGCAATGATGATGTATAATCCTTAGACCTGAGATCAGCATGGTTTTCTACATGTGTAATAGCACTCTTAAGGGTTGCCAAACGCTACTCGTAACTGAGTAGTTATAAAGGTAGCTTTCGGGTATGCTATGAAATATAAGGAGGATGTGATTGGTCGGATATGGGATTTGTTGGAGATATGCCCTAGAGGCAATCATAGAGATGATGATATTTTGTTGTATCCATGATTTAATAAATGTTCCTTGAATATTGCCTTTGTGTTGATTAACAAGTATGTGACTTGTTTGTGAAACTCTTTACTTGTATGGTTATTCTAAAGTTGTCCCTAGTCGGAGTTCATGTGAGGACACACGTGAATGGTGGATTAGCACATGTATCGGTTGATGACTATGTTTCACAGGTCATTGACATGGAGATGTCAAACTAATAATGTGGACACATGTTTAGAACATGGGGTTGGACCGACCCATCATGAGACATAACAATTATACTTATGGTTCTCTCTACACAATGTGTACGCTGTAACATCCCAAATTTCAGAGCTTTAAAAATCTTTTAAATATTGGTAGCAAGATAAATTATCATTTGGATTTATTTGAATATTAAATTAAAAAGCTTAATATGGACTTTAAGGATAAATTGATTTAATGTGCTTAATCCCAACATCAACAATTGTCAAAACTATTTTATTTAGATTCTATATGCTTGGATATGTTTTATAGAATTTTCTGGAATTTTTCCCAAGTCATTTGCTATTTTCTAATTGCTATTTGCATTTTCTGGATTTATTTAAAAGAAAAACCGATTTTAAATCCTTCGGAATAATCTCGGGCGAAGCCCAAGACTATTCCAACCGCGCAGCCCATATCGCCCGGCCAAGCCTCGTCTGTTGGATGCTCGACGCGCGTGCCCGTCTCCGTCGGACGCACGCGCTCAACCCCGCTTGACCCGTTGGATTGTCGCCGCGTGGCCGCGCCGTGATCTCGCTTCGCTTCGCCGCCTGCGTTCGCTTCTAGCCGTTGGATTTCCATCGCCGCGGCGCACCCACTCGCCCTCGCTCTCTCGCGGTGGGACCACCGCCGAAGTCGCTGTCTCCATGCCGCTTTCTTCTTCTCGCGCCGCGCTCTCCCGCCATTCTTTGGAGCTTCAAGTTTATCCGACAAAACCGATTCGATTGCTTATTCTTGTAGGACCCCGCCAAATCATATCTCTGGTTATTCCATATCCGTTTCAAACCAAATCAAACCCGAACCGGTTTCAATCTCCAAAATCTTGGAATTCAAAAACCCGGTTGTTTCGGATCCGATTTGGGGGTTTCCAAATCTCAGCATCTCCAGGTCTATAAATACTCCCTTAGCTCCGCCCGGACCTCCGCAACCCTAATCCGTCACTCCCATCGCCTGATCGCCCTAAGCGCCGCCGCATTGCAAGCTTTAGGGTTTCGGCGAACTTCTTCTCCGGTGGATTCTTGCCGCCGCCGCGTCCTCTTGCTCCACCGACAAGCGGCACCATTGTGATCGGCAAGTCACGAGCTACCTCGTCGCGCCCTCTTGTCGCCGAGCATCGCCGAGCGCCCGTCCGACAAAACCCGAGCTCTCCGCCGCTTCTTCCGCCACGGCCATCTCCGTCAACCCCTGTGCTCAAACGGTGCCCATGTGTGCGCATTAGCCTCCTCTACGTTGGTACCACTCATCGCCGGCGAAGTCGCCGCCGTTCACGGTGACCATCGGTCCCGAGCGCCATCGCCGCCGTTGTCGCCCGACTTCGGCGCCAGTGTCGGCCGATCTTCGGTGGTGTGGCGGCCGCGGGCGCCAGATCGGCGCCAACACTGCGCAGCGTCGTGGCTTGGCCCACCGCGCGATCTCCTCGGTTGATGCGCTCGGTCCACGTGAACCGAGACTGACGATGGGTCCCACATGTCGAATTCTATTTAAATTTAATTCTTTTTCCGAAATTTCTACCGACGCAAGCATTGCGCAATAATCCGAATTTCCTTTATAAAAATAATTCGGAAATTCGAGAAAATCCAATTTAGGGTTTAATTGATTTTCCAATCTTTCAAAGCCCATATCTTTTGCATCCAAGTCCAATTGAGCCCATTCAAATTTGTAAATTCATATAAAATTAAGATCTATTTAATGGTGAATTTTATTTAATTTTGGAGTTTGTTTTGCCTCTGTTATTTATTTGTTTTGTTTCTTTTGTCTCGTTTTGCAGTAGACGTCGATACTTGGGAATTTTGCGTAAGAAGGAGCACCTCAAGACCAAGACCAATACCTAGATCTATTCCAAGGCAAGTTATACCTTTGATCATTTTGAACCCAGTTTTCAAAATACTTTGTTTCAATGTATTGCATTCTATTTCAAGTATTTATTTAAATGCTTTTGGGTGTAGTTATTAATCCAAATTGTTATGCCACCTTGTCTATTGTATGCCATGATCTTTTGTCACCCTAGGTTGATTAATTATTAGTTGGTATTATCGTAGCACCAACGTGGGTTGGTTAGATACGATTAGATCGCTTAGCCATGCCACGAGTCATCATTTCATGTGAGAGTTGCAATTATAAATTTGACTAAGTGATTATGGAACTGTGATGAATCAGTGTGTCTGTGTGTCTTGTTACTCGTTGATGGCATGTGTTGCACTTAATCAACAGGTGGGAAAAGATTTAGACCGAGGCAAGTGGTGGATTCTGTGTGAATGGTGGAGTGTGTGCTTATTAAACTTTGTGATTTGGGTTAAAATCGAAGTCTTGCCTTAGTCAATTAAGGACTTAACTTTGTGCGCCATTGAACTGGCCTTCTGCATGCGACCACATGCCTAGTATGGGTGGGCCTGACTTAGTAAGTTATGGAGTCTTGACATTGACAACTCAGGTTGTATTTAAGCTATGTGATGGGTCGGAGGTGTGATATGTCACATCGCGAGACGGTTCACGTGCATCCTGTCCAATGGTGTGTGTCGCTCCAAGGGTACATGTGTACAAATTGACGGCAGAAAGCACACCAGAGTGTCATTGTTTGAGATGAAGTCTCGAAAGGTTTTGTTGTGATCAACTCGATCCGTTGGTTTCATCGTGTGGGTAAAGTGTACAACCTCTGCAGAGTGTTTAAACCAATCTATTCGAATAGCCGTCCCTGCTATGGACATGCTCGGAATTTCACACGAGGGTAGATTTTCATAAAAACAATTGGGAAGGTTCAATTTGTGTGAGATAACTTGGGCATCTGTGTGAATAACTTGACTAGACTGTGTGTCCTTTGTGAAATCAATTGTTAAATTATTCTTGTCTATTTGTTTTGAATTACGCTTTCAATCTATTATTTGTATTCAATTGCAAAGGTTGCATTTACGCAAAATAACCACGAAGCCATTCCTTTGGAATAAGTCATCATGTATAAATGCATTACGTGGTATGACTTGCGTAGTACGGTGTGTACTCACTCTTGCTAAATAAATCAACGTAGTGGAGGAGTCGTCATTTGCTTTTGAAGAGGAGTTCTCTGAAGGTTGAACGTTAGGGTCTTGATCCCAGTCGGTTGCCTGTGGTAAATTGATGGGAGCCACCGGAGTTTATTTCGCTTCATTGCGCTTATTTCTTTATTGTCAGCCTTGCATGGCCTAATAAATGTAAAACTCGACCGTAAGGTCCCAACAGTTATTTGTTACTTAAATGTACTCGTTTATTATTATATTCGTTGTATGGATGTAATATTTCATCAATGTTGACACTGTGTGCACTAGCGTGATCCCGGACTAGTGCGAGAATACACGAGGGTCCAGATTTGCATATTTGGGTCCCGACAGAGGTGGTATCGAGCCATACTTGTTGTAGGTCTTGACCCTAGTTAGATTGGCCGCTCTTAGTGAGTCCAAACTATTTTCTAAAGCAAAATTAACTTGCAGGATTAATTGAATTCCTTAACTCATCTCATGTCTCTCTTGACTCAACTATCACTGAAATTCTTTCTCTCCCATTGCTTTAAAGTTGTTTTCATATCCTTGTCCATCTTGATGGATGCCTCGCCTTCAGAGTTATGGAGAGCGCAAGGGAGGACTTGCCGCGAGCTTTGGAAGTTGCTACAAGTACTTGGAGGGTTCGATCGTCCATTGTACCGTGGCGGTGCTTGGATTGTGAACGGTAGAGATCGTGGAGTGATCTCGCCATTTGACCATCTACGCCAGGCGAGTAACACTAAGGCAAGCAAACCACCGAACATCTCACTCGAAGGAGTATTTGGATTGAAGCAATCCAGAGTCTTCGCGCCTTGCCATCCCGAGGATCCGCAACATCTACTCGAGAGCTTCGTGACACGCTTTTCGTTATCATCCCCGCACATCGACGTGGATCTTGCCGCACGCTTTTCCGTCTCACGGAGGAGAAGACAACGCCACCGTCGTGCATCTCGCCCGATTCGCACGCTCAGAAGAATCGTTGGAGTTAGCCGCCACAGAGCCGAGTGTACCTATGAGACTCTTCAGAGAGTCAAGAAAGGATCGCCATATTAGAAGAAACTCTTTATGGACGACACGAAGAAGACATCAAGAGGAAGACCTGCAGAAGTCGATGGACCACCAACTGTAAGAGCCAGCAGAGGCGAAGCGTGAAGCACCAAAGAAGACTGCACTGTGGACACTGCTCCCATTGCACCACCGGGACATCGGATCGGTTATGCGAGGATGCCACCACTTTCAGTCTCTAAAGAAAGCGGAGCACCGTCCAAGGTCGGAGGCTATTTGATTGAGTAGTCTGCTCGAGTTGTTTCGAGCTTAGCCGCTTTATGTCTTGAGTCGCCCTTTAGGCGGTAGTTTTGTGTGCTTAAGTTCGCCCTTATTTTTGTGTGCAAGTATGAGCCGCAAAGGCCCTTAGGCATTTGTTGCAAGCCATACTATTATCTTAATCAATATAAGAGTTTCAGATTAGTTTCATTGAGCTTTCTTAAAATATATTGGGTTTTACCTACCCCGATTAGTTCTACAACTTATCTTGTGCTTGCTACCTTATCTAACCCCTGGAGATTCACCAGATGGTTCAGACTCGTCAAGCTGCTGCAAGTGGTTCCGATACTTGATGTCGGAAGGACGGAGCAAATCCCTGAGAAGCGCTTCCACCACAAGCACCTTCGCTGATCTGCGAATTTTGGAGCATTCATGACACCAAACCCACCGATGTACACCATGATGAATCGATGCAAGCTATGAATAATCGTAACAACAACAATCAAGATCACAATGGAGCCCAGCTTGCTCATGGTCACAATGGATCATCCAAGTTGGCGGAGTTTATGAGAACCCGTCCACCAACCTTTTCTGGACATGTCTCACCAGTAGAAGCTGATGATTGGCTTCGTGTCATTGAGAGAAAGCTGCTGATCACTCAATGCAGCGATCATGAAAAAGTTCTGTACGCCTCTCACCAGATGGAAGGCATTGCCGCTGAATGGTGGGAAAACTTCTGTGCAGCGCATGGAACGCCACAAGATATTACTTGGGAAGAGTTCACAACTGCTTTTCGCCAGTATCATGTACCAGAAGGAATTATGGATCTGAAGAAGGATGAATTCCGTGCTCTCAAGCAAGAAGGAATGTCGTTGATCGATTACCTCAACAAGTTCTCTCAACTTGCTCGATATGTCATAGAAGATGTCGCCACCGACAAGGCTCGCTGTAGTCGTCAAAGGATTGAACACCGACTTCAAGTCAACTTGATCGCCCACACCTTTCCTGATTTTCAAGAGTTGATCAACAAGGCTTTGATTCTAGAGGATAAGCGTAAGGAATTGGAAGATCATCGTAAGCGCAGAATGGCTCAGCAAGGAAGTCACCAACCCCAGCTAAGGGCAAGAATGATTCCACCGCAGTTTAGCCGTTTTCCACCACGAGTCGCGCGGACCACCGCACCAACTTCAAGACTCGCCAGCTTGCTCGTAACTTTCGCAACCCCGCACTACCAACCCCAATCCAAGAAGCAACCCACGTAATACAACCAGAGTTTGCTTTACCCGCCGCCGCCGGGCATTTCGCCAACCGATGTCCGCAGAATGGGACTATCACTCCAAAGACGCTTCAACCTTGGGAATACACCACCAAGACACCAAGACAAGGCAACCATCAAGGAACTTCTCAAGCTACGGTCAATCCGGAGGAGCACCGCCATCGCTGGTCGAGGTCGTGTCAACCACGCCACTGGAAGGAGCTCAAGAAGCACCGACGTTGTAATCGGGTAAGTTCCTAGTAAATTCATTACCGCATCGCCTGCTTTGATTCGAGCTTCGATTCGCTTGTTTCGGAATTTTGCAACTAAGAACAAATTGGAAGTTATACATCTTAAGCATACTCTGTTAGTCCAATACCGGAGCAGAGCTAAGTTCTAAAGTTGGATGTTTAGGAGCTAGGCTACTCATAGCTGGAGTTGAGTTTCTAGCCAACCTAATAGTTCTAGACACTCAGACCATAGATGTCATCCTTGGTATGGATTGGTTATCCAAACATAAAGCAGTGCTAGATTGTGGCCGAAGAGCCGTGACAATTGAGGATACCACAGGAAAGAAAGTAGAATTTCTAGCCACCTCAGTACGTGATGGACATTTGGTAGTCAACATGCCAAGACAGCTTTCTTTGAAGATGTACCAGTAGTCGAGATTACCCGGATGTATTTCGGAAGAGTTACGGGAATTCCACCGACCGTGACATTGAGTTTGTCATCGATCTAGTGCCAGGAACAGCACCAATTTCCAAGAGACCCTATCGGATGCCACCGATGAACTTGTGGAAATGAAGAAGCAGATAGAAGAACTACTGGAAAAAGGTTTTGTAAGACCTAGTTCGTCGCCATGGGGAGCACCTGTTTTGTTCGTCAAGAAGAAAGATGGAAGTATGAGAATGTGTATCGACTATCGCTCCTCAACGGTCACCATCAAGAATAAGTACCCATTGCCCGTAATAGATGATTTGTTCGACTGGATGAAAGGAGCCGGAGTATTCTCTAAGATCGATCTGCGATCGAGTTTATCATCGCTGAAAATTTGTCCTAAGGATGTACCAAAGACCGCTTTCTCAACCTTGTATGGACATTATGAGTTTTTAGTCATGTCTTTTGGATTGACTAATGCCCCTGCCTATTTCATGAACATGATGAACAAAGTATTCATGGAATATTTAGATAAGTTCGTGGTAGTGTTTATTGATGATATTTTGGTATACTCAAAGTCAGAAGAAGAACATACAGAACATTTGAGTTTAATCCTAGAGAAGCTCAGAGAACATCAGTTGTATGCCAAGTTCAGCAAGTGTGATTTTTGGAAGAAGAAAGTTGATTTTCTCGGTCATGTAATGACAGCCGAAGGAGTAGCAGTTGACCCTTGAAGGTTAAAGTCAGAATGAATTGGGAGCACCAAGACGGTTACTCAAATTCGTAGTTTCTTGGGAATGGCGGATACTATCGTCGTTTCATTGAAGGGTTCTCAACGATTGCTAAACCTCTTACGCAATTGTTGAAGAAAGAGAAGAAGTACATTTGGACCCCAGCTTGTGAAGAAAGTTTTCGAGAATTGAAGAAGCGTCTGACTTCAGCCCCAGTGCTAGTTTTGCCGGATATTAGTAAGGATTTTGATATTCTTGTGATGCTTCGGCGTCAAGGATTAGGATGTGTCCTTATGCAAGAAGGAAGAGCCGCCGCTTATGCGTCAAGGCAATTAAGGCCTCATGAAGAGAACTATCCTACCCATGATTTGGAATTAGGCTGCAGTAGTACATGCTTTGAAGATTTGGCGCCATTATCTCATCCAGAATCGCCGTGAAGTCTACATGCATCATAAGAGCTCAAGTACATATTCACTCACCGATTTGAACATGAGACAAAGAAGATGGTTGGAATTAATAAAGGATTATAATCTTGGAATCCATTACCATCCCGGTAAGGCCAATGTAGTTGCAGATGCACCGAGTCGTAAGAGCTACCGCAATGCTCGAAGTAAAGGAGTTGTGTCCGAACTTGTGAGGAATTCGAAGCTACTGCTAGAAGTTGTTCCAAGGATTTGTGGCCACCGGAAGTGCGGTCTACTCGAGAAACAGATTCGTGAAGCGCAACCCAAGGATTCTCGAGTTTGTCGATCTCAAGAAGAAGATGTCGAAGGAAAATTTAAAGACTTCACCACGATGATCGGGATATACTTGTGGATCAATGGACGATTCGTACCGGATATGGATGGATTAAGACACCGTGATTCAAGGAAGCCCATGACTCTAAGTATTCGATTCACCCCGAAGTACTAAGATGTATCAGATGTTAAGAATAAATTTTGTGGCCAAACTTAAAGCGAGACGCCGCAGAGTTCGCTGCCTTATGCGACGGTGTCGAAAGTAAAGGCCGAACATCGAGGCCAAAGGGTTTGCTACAACCGCTAAAGATACCGAATGGAAGTGGGAAGAGATCGGATGGATTTCATTACGGTTTACCTAAGACTCAATCAGTTATGATTCGATTTGGGTAATAGTGGATCGCTTAACTAAGGTTGCTCATTTCTTACCAGTTAAGACCACTTACTCAGGAGACCGCTTGGCGGAATTGTATATGACAAAAATCGCCGACCGCACGGTGTGCCTAAGAAGATAGTGTCGATCAAGGATCTCAATTCACCTCTCGCTTTTGGCGAGTCTACATGAAGCCCAGGAACTCATCTCAATTTCAAGATCGCTTATCATCCACGCATGATGGACAGATCGAAAGAGTCAACCAGATATTAGAAGATATGTTGAGAGCATGTGCCTTAGCTAACGCTACCAGTTGGGATAAGAGTTTACCGTATGCGAATTCTCGTACAACAACAGCTTATCAAGCCGGTTTGCGATGTCACCATTTGAAGCTTTGTATGGTCGCGTACTGCGAACTCCGCTGAATTGGTCGAGACAATGAAAGAGTAGTGTTCGGGCCGATATTATTCAGAAGTCAAGAACAAGTTGCTATGATCGAGAGAGGTTAAAGATAGCCCACCCGAGCAAAAGAGTTATGCCGATAATCGCTGCCGTGACCTCGACTTTGAACCAGAGGATTTTGTGTATCTTCGAGTTACTCCGCCGAGGTGTTAAGAGATTCCACACCAAAGGGAAGCTTGCTCCAAGGTATGTGGGTCCATTCAAGATTTTGGAACGCCGTGGAGAAGTTGCGTATCAGCTTGAGCTACCACGACAAGTTAGCGAGTGCATGATGTCTTTCATGTCTCTCAGCTGAAGAAGTGTCTTCGTGTGCCAGAAGAGCAGACCCCGTTGGAGTCAATTGAACTGAAGGAGGATCTCACGTACAAAGAGCAGCCTGTTAGAATTTTGGATGTCGCAGAGCGCCGCACCAGAAGCAAGACCGTTCGTTTCTGCAAAGTCCAGTGGAGTAACCACTCAGAAGGAGAAGCAACATGGGAACGTGAAGAAGAGTTGAAATCCGAGTTCCCTAGCCTTTTCTTTAGCTAGCCGGAATCTCGGGGACGAGATTCGTTTAAGGGGGGGGGAGGTTTGTAACATCCCAAATTTCAGAGCTTTAAAAATCTTTTAAATATTGGTAGCAAGAGAAATTATCATTTGGATTTATTTGAATATTAAATTAAAAAGCTTAATATGGACTTTAAGGATAAATTGATTTAATGTGCTTAATCCCAACATCAACAATTGTCAAAACTATTTTATTTAGATTCTATATGCTTGGATATGTTTTATAGAATTTTCTGGAATTTTTCCCAAGTCATTTGCTATTTTCTAATTGCTATTTGCATTTTCTGGATTTATTTAAAAGAAAAACCGATTTTAAATCCTTGAATAAGATCGGGCCGAAGCTCAAAGACTATTCCAACCGCGCAGCCCATATCGCCCGCCGCTCTCGCTCGTTGATGCTCGACGCGCGCCCGCCTCCGACGGACGCCGCGCCAACCCCGCTTGACCTTGGATTGTCGCCGCGTGGCTTCGCCACGATCTCGCTTCGCTTCCTCGCTCGCGTTCGCTCTAGCCGTTGATTTCCATCGCACGGCCGCACCCACTCGCCCTCGCTCTCTCTCGCCGGGTGGGACCACCGAAGTCGCTGCTCTCGCTACCGCTTTCTTCTTCCTCGCGCGCGCTCTCGCCGCCATTGCCGAGCTTCAAGTTTATCCGACAAAACCGATTCGCTTGCTTATTCTTCGCGCCACCCCGCCAAATCATATCTCCGGTTATTCCATATCCGCTTTCAAACCAAATCAAACCCCGAACCGGTTTCAATCTCCGAAAATCTTGGAATTCAAAACCCGGTTGTTTCGGATCCGATTTGGGGTTTCAAATCTCAAGATCTCGTGTCTATAATACTCCCTTAGCTCGCCCGACCTCCGCAACCCTAATCCGTCACTCCCATCGCCCGACGCCTAGCGCCGCATTGCAAGCTTTAGGTTTTCGCCGAACTTCTTCTCCGGTGGATTGCGCCGTCGTCGCCGCCTCTTGCTCCACCGACAAGACCATTGTGATCGGCAAGTCACAGCTACCTCGTGCGCACTCTTGTCGCCGGAGCATCGCCGAGCGCCCGTCCGACAAAACCCGAGCTCTCTCGCCGCTTCTTCCTCATGCCACGCCATCTCCGTCAACCCTGGTGCTCAAACCGGTGCCCATGTGTGCGCATTAGCCTCCTCTACACGTTGGTACCACTCATCGCGGGCGAAGTCGCCGCTGTTCACGGTGACTATCGGTCCCGGCGCCACTGCCGCCGTTGTCGCCACTCGGCACCGGCGCCGCCGTGTTGGTGTGGCGGCCGCGTGGCGCCAGATCGCTAACACGCAGCGTGGGTCTTGGCCCACCGCGCCGGATCTCCCTCGGTTCGGTGCACTCGGTCCACGTGAACTCGAGACCGATAAAGGTCCCACATGTCGAATTCTATTTAAATTTAATTCCTTTTTCCGGAAATTCTCGGCTGACGCAAGCATTGCGCAATAATCCGAATTTCCTTTATAAAAATAATTCGGGAAATTCGAGAAAATCCAATTTAGGGTTTAATTGATTTTTCCAATCTTTCAAAGCCCATATCTTTTGCATCCGAAGTCCAATTGAGCCCATTCAAATTTGTAAATTCATATAAAATTAAGATCTATTTAATGGTGAATTTTATTTAATTTTTGGAGTTTGTTTTGCCTCTGTTATTTATTTGTTTTGTTTCTTTTGTCTCGTTTTGCGAGTAGACGCCGATACTTGGGAATTTTGCAGAAGAAGGAGCACCTCAAGACCAAGACCAATACCTAGATCTATTCCAAGGCAAGTTATACCTTTGATCATTTTGAACCCAGTTTTCAAAATACTTTGTTTCAATGTATTGCATTCTATTTCAAGTATTTATTTAAATGCTTTTGGGTGTAGTTATTAATCCAAATTGTTATGCCACCTTGTCTATTGTATGCCATGATCTTTTGTCACCCTAGGTTGATTAATTATTAGTTGGTATTATCGTAGCACCAACGTGGGTTGGTTAGATACGATTAGACTGCTTAGCCATGCCACGAGTCATCATTTCATGTGAGAGTTGCAATTATAAATTTGACTAAGTGATTATGGAACCGTGTGATGAATCTGTGTGTCTTTGTGTCATGTTACTCGTTGATGGCATGTGTTGCACTTAATCAGCAGGTGGGAAAAGATTTAGACCGAGGCAAGTGGTGGATTACGTGTGAATGGTGGAGCTGTGTGCTTATTAAACTTTGTGATTTGGGTTAAAGCGAAGTCTTGCCTTAGTCAATTAAGGACTTAACTTTGTGCGCCATTGAACTGGCCTTCTTGCACGCGACCACATGCCTAGTATGGGTGGGCCCGACTTAGTAAGTTATGGAGTCTTGACATTGACAACTCAGTTGTATTTAAGCTATGTGATGGGCCGGAGGTGTGATATGTCACATCGCGGAGATGATTCGTTGCATCCCCGTCCAATGGTGTGTGTCGCTCCAAGGTACGTGTGTACAAATTGACGGCAGATAAAGCACACCAGGAGTGTCATTGTTTGAGATGAAGTCTCTGAAAGGTTTTGTTGTGATCAACTCTGATCCGGTTGGTTTCATCGTGTGGGTAAAGTGTACAACCTCTGCAGAGTGTTTAAACCAATCTATTCGAATAGCCGCGTCCTCTGTTATGGACATGCTCTGAATTTCACACGAGGGGTAGATTTTCATAAAAACAATTGGGAAGGTTCAATTGTGAGATAACTTGGGCATTGTGTGAATAACTTGACTAGACTGTGTGTCCTTTGTGAAATCAATTGTTAAATTATTATTGTCTATTTGTTTTGAATTACGCTTTCAATCTATTATTTGTATTCAATTGCAAAGGTTGCATTTCTGCAAAATAACCACAGAAGCCATTCCTTTGGAATAAGTCATCATGTATAAATGCATTCGTGGTATGACTTGCGAGTACGGTGTACTCACTCTTGCTAAATAAATCAATGTATGGAGGAGTCGTCACCGCTTTTGAAGAGGAGTTCTCTGAAGGTTGAACGTTAGGGTCTTGATCCCATCGGTTGCTGTGGTAAATTGATGGGAGCCACCGGAGTTTATTTCGTTTCATTGCAGCTTATTTCTTTATTATCGACCTTGCATGGCCTAATAAATGTAAAACTCGACCGTAAGGTCCCAACAGTTATTTGTTACTTAAATGTACTCGTTTATTATTATATTCGTTGTATGGATGTAATATTTCATCAATGTTGACACTGTGTGCACTAGCGTGATCCTGGACTAGTGCAGAATACACAGAGGGTCCAGATTTGCATATTTGGGTCCCGACATACGCCTTGTCCTTAGACCTAAGATTGTCGCATGTACTTGAGATGTGAATCGACCTACTTAGGGGCTATCAAACGCTACTCCGTAACTGGGTAGTTATAAAGGTAGTTTTCGGGTTTGTCATGAAGCATGCTGCGAGGCATGATCAGTCAAGATGGGATTTGCCCCTCTCTACCTGAGAGAGATATCTCTGGGCCCCTCGAGTGATCGGATCCAGAAATGCATGGCCATGCTACTTAAGGTTAAGAGTTAACCTAGTAAGGGATTCCGGATCACAAGATCGAGAAAGAGTGGTCAGCTTGGAGCTCGACCGAATATCGTGAGGCAAAGGGATTGGCATGTACATAACGTTGTGTTGGTTTGTCCGATATGATCTTTGTGTACGTTTAAGAGTTGGGACGTCTTGCTAGAGGCCGCTACCAACTGTTGACCAAGTATGTATACTCGTGTCATGTCTAAACATACGCGAACCTAGAGGGTCACACACTTAAGGGGGCTGAAGCTTAATTCGGATTAGATCCGAATTAGACTGGGCATTGAGTCCTAATGGGCCTCTATTAGTAGAAGCCCATTGTAAGGACGTCTATAAAAGGAGGGCAAGGGCGCACAGGATTGAGGCGATTTTTCCGTGACATCCTCAAATCCTGGCCGCCACCACTCCCACGCCCTAGTCGCTCGCGCGGATCTAGCAGTCCGACGTGCGTCGCTTCCTCCCGTACGTGTGGATACCTTTGGAGGCGCTACATCTGTAGCGTTTGGACGAACCGCAAGAGCGAGTCAGACGTGGGGCGCCGCAACGAGGACGAGGAAGTAGTACGACTACTCGCCCGACGTCTTGCATCAACTTAGTACGACTACTCGCCTACGACGTCTTTGCATCGCTTTCGCACTCGCGTCTAGTGGTAAGATCGTGATCTATAACTGCAGTGATCTTGGTTTACGGGTAGAATTTTTATTAATTTGCGCTAGTGTAGCCTACCCTTAACCCTACAGGATTTGCCCCTCCTAACATAACAGGAGAGATGTCTTTGGGCCCTCGTTGTGGTCGGATAAAGAAAGTGCATGATCATGCCACTAATGGTCGAAGTGTCGACCACATGAAGTTATTCGACACTTGATCGAGAAAGTGTTGAACAGTCCATGGATAACACAACATCTCACCTGGAGTTCAACCAGATATCATGAGGCAAAGAGAGAATACACGAGAAGGTCTTTCAGTTTGATCAAATATGGACTAGTCGTATGGAGATATGAGTTGGTCGTAAGCTGGTCGAATATGGTCACTAAGTAGTCAAAACCTGATCGTAAGGAGTTACAAATTGGTTGAGATCAAGTACAAACTTGTCATATAGAGATACGAGCTGATCATTAATGATATGGACCTGGTCGTAGATCATATTGCATTAAGGTTCGTCCGATATATTCTATGTGTGTTTGGGAATCATTATGTGTTGCTATGTACCGCTAACGACTGGTGGTCGGAAAAGAGTTTTCGAGTCACAACCGATTACACATGAACATATAGGGTCGCACACTTAAAGAGCTAGGATTTGATTTGGATGGTGTTCCAAATTCTTGTAGGCCACAAGTTTCTAATGGGCCTCAAGTACGAGACCCATCATGGATGCATAGGGGTGGTGGCATGGGGTGATTATGATCTTTTAAAGAACTCTCAAAACCCTAACAGCCACGCCTTCTTCATACCACACTACCGGCGCTAGCACTCCAGCGCGTGGTATTCCTGCCTCGTACGTGTGGATAACTTGAAGGTATTGTTGCGAAGCATCAGCACTAGGACGATCCACAAGTCGTGACGATCACAAGACTTGGAGAAGAAGACGTGCGGCGAGTATGACTGCATCAACTCGCTGCATCGACTCTACTTCCGCTACGAGTCGGCGCGTCTAGTGGTAATCTCGAGATCTATTACTAGCAGAGGTTCCTTGGTTGCGTGGTAAATTTTTTGTTTTGTGCTATCGTAGCCTACCCGTAACCCTTCGGAATAACCCTATTTGCGGTATATATGTGTAATTAAATCCGATAAATTGCATGCAAGTGATGGATGACATATGTGTAATTAAATACGAATAATTAATTGTTGGTAATTCATTACTGTTGTGCTTACCACTATTAAAGCACATGTTCATTGCCACTTAATTACTTACAACTAACTAATTTACACTGAATGAGTTATGCCTAACTAATTATGACTGATTAATTACCACTAAATAAATTACGAGTAGTTCATTTCCACTTATTTAATATGCCGGACTGATCACCACTAAACTAATTAGGACTAATTCATTACCACTAAACTAATTTATTACCAGCAAAGTAATTACCACTAAACTTGCTAATTACGACCGATTAATTACCACTAAAAATACCAATACTTTATTTCCACTAATTTAATATATTGTAATGATGACTACTAAACTAATTACCACTAAACTTGTTAGACCATATGGACTGGTCGTAAAATACCATGTGGACTAGTCGTAGACTTTGTGATAATAAATAATTGGTGTTTGGGTTGTATTGACATTGCGGATGTGAAAGTTTCAATCGTTGGATTTTCAGTGTGAGTGGTCGGATCATGCCTTGTATCAGGTGGTTTAATCAGTGATACTCAATGATCTCTTTCGACTGGACTCAGAGTGTTATAGCTACGAGTACTGTAGCTCCGAGTGCCGAGTGATATAGTTCAGAGTATTGTAGCTCCGAGTATTGTAGCTCCGAGTACTGTATCTCCGAGTATCGAGTGATAGATTTCTGAGTACTATAGATCCGAGTACCGAGTGGTAGAGCTCCGAGTAATGTACTCAGTCGTAAATCAAGGTGTGTAACGAGTACGAATGACAGTCGGAGTTGCATAGTCGAAGGTCGGGAAGCTATAGTGCATAGTCGATAGAAGCTATAGTGATTGGTCGATAGTCAAAGCTACAATGCATAGTCGATGGTCGAAGCTACAGTGACAGATCGATGGTAGAGTCTAAAGTGACTGGTCGAAACTATAATGCCTGATCGATGGTCAAAAGTTACAGTAACTGATCGATGGTCGGTAGTCGTAGGCTTTGTGACCTGTAGTCATAGGTTTCGTGATCGGTAGTCGTGAGCTTTCTGATTGGTGGTTGTATGCTTTCGGTAAGTGGTCGTAGGCTACGAGTGCTTCAATCCTATATTCTTCGAGTACCTTGAGTACTCGTGTCTGGTCGGCCAACGGTATGACCGGCGTGTACACAGTAGTAAGACCGATTTTACAGAGTGGCCTCAAGTTATTTTTTGAAAGATGGAATTTAAGGTCATGGATGATCTGGTTTATGTTTGTTGATAGATGAGAGTGTGATATGCGTGTGTGAACTGATATTGGTCAAGTTGAAGAACTTGTGCCAGAAAAACGTTCTTTGACCTTTGCATGTGCAGGTTGAGCATGGAGACGGTCAAGGTCGATGATAAAAAAGACCGAAACTAGGAGGGGGAAATCCAAGGTTTAGGTGGTCGTGGATGTCACGAGGTGGTCGTGCTTACGCTGGGGCACATGGAGATCAAAGGGGAATGCATGATATGTGGTCGAAGCTGTAGAAGGTGTCGTCCTAGAGGCTTCGATGCGTGAAGAGTTATGGAAGACGTTCATAAATGGAAGGTTTAGAGATATTGGAAAACCCAGGATTTGAGGGTTTTGGGTCCCCTGATTTTCGAAAGAGATAGGATTATGTATCAGTGTTGATAAGGACACGGTTTAGGGCCCCAGCATATAAAGGCTGAAGAGGTTAAGAGTAATTGGGGACTTTAGAGGTTCTCGTTGGCGGCTTTCGGAGAAAATTTTTGGTGTTTTCGTGCTAGGGTTTGAGGGGTGCCGTGAGAGCACTTTGTAGCCACGAACATGGTTGAGAAATAACATATCAGATCTATTCAAAAAAGATTAGTCATCGTCGGCTGCATGTTCTTCTGTCTTCGACTAGTTCATGTGTTGATCGGTTTTCAACTTGTTCTTATTCATCGTCTTCAACTTGTTCTTGTTCTTTGTCGTGCATGAATCTCCCAAGCCAGAGGGTGAAAGAAATCTGATAGTCGAATCCTTTCAACTAGGTGATCGCAACTCCTTCGACCAGATCGACTTCACCTTCTTCGATCACGAGTTGTGTGGTTCACCCAGTTGTCGACAATAGCATTGACTGACTGACCAGATCAGAGCTGTTTCGACCACTACGAGGAGGAGGCAAACTCGTACGAGTACATTGTATTCGGTTGTCGATTGAATCCAATGCAGATCCTCTTCGGTAATTCAAAAGAAGTCACTACAATCATTCACTCCCCTCCCCCTCTTATTGTCGTATCCGATCCTACAAAACTAACTAATTACGACTATATGACTAAGAGTGACTAACTACGACTATAGTATTAACGACAAAAGTATCTGACAAATTACCTGCCCTTCGGAGGAAAGTAATCAAAAAAGGTCGAGCGACGAGAAGTAAGAAAATACTTAAATCTCTCAAAAAATTTAATTATGTTACATTCTCTGAGTTCTCAGCGACGAGCGCTGGAATGAGAATCGAAACGCAATTGAGATGAGCTAAGAGCGATTGCGATAGTTCAGTATTTAAAGCCGAGCAAAAGAGGAACCGCGGCGTTGGCGCTGAAATTCCGGAAGCGTTGGTGTCGGAAATTATAGACAAGGAGACAGATATGCGGAGGAGGGGGGACGGGTGGTGAGAAAGGTGGCCACCGCGCGGTTTGGTGTTTCTCAGCACAACCAGACGGGTGCGTGGCAAGAGGGGGTGGCTGGCGGGAGGGATGGATGGGAGGGGAAGGCCATGTGATAGGCGGCGGGGCCCACCGCAAATCGGCCATGCAACAAGGGGGCGCGTGGTGGGTGAGGAGGGGCTGCCGCACAATGACAAATTTTTAGGATAGTTATTTCTTGTAGATACAAAGCGAAAAAATACCAATAATTCCAGATCCGATTGGACGGTGCACGTAGACTAGACCGCGGATTTTCTGGGCAATCCAATTCAGGGTACTTTTTAACGCAGCAGCTTCAGTATTGCTGTATCAGTATTAGGGATCCTTTTGCAAAATTCCCTCTGCAGTTCTGACCGTTCCGCCTCCCGGGGAAGTCAGCGGCGCGGACGACGGCGAGAGTTCGGAAGCAGAGTCCAGGACGTCGGGCATTGCATTGGAATCCGACTGGGTTGGGGTGCAGGACAGCGAGTGCCGCTGTACAACCGTAGAAGAGGAATGTGTCAAGTGTGGGACACGCCGCCGTTGCGCTCGGCGCTGCCATGTATGGCCGGCTCCGGCGCCTCCACGTCGTCCACTTGCATCCAACAATGGCTGGCACGGCCGCACGGAGGCCGTAGTGGCATAGAGAACAGCAGATATCATCAACAATGAGTGGTCCATTCCAGCCAGGCATTGAGACGTCATCAAGAATCTAAAAACATGGTCAGTTGCAGAATCAATTCAGATACATAGGCATCACTAGGATGAATTATTCAAACACGACTGATGATGATGATGACTACTGGCAAGCTCAAGTTTTCCCACGGCGACACCGCTGGATCGGTTCGAGACCAAGTTTGCGTACGCCTTTATTCTACACATCACCAACCGCATGCCTCTAGGAAAGCAACATCAAGCAAAGAAATTAGGGATTCAGACATAAGAAACAGTGTCGATTGCGCGACTGAAGCACGCACAGAGGGGCTAACTGAAGCATCATCAGTGCATCTGGCCATAGTGGGAGTTGTCAAAGGAAGAAGGTTTCGGGAGCTGGAGCTCATGCTGTGTGGCGCTGTTGTTACCCAGGTGGGCGAAAGTCTGAAACCGAGCCTGATTATCGAGCGGCGGGCCGTCTTGCCAGAGTCCCGGTGATGAGTCCACCACGTGCATCACAGGGTTGGAGGTGCCGGCAATGGTGGTGACCCCGGAGTGCATCTGAGAACTTAGCTGGAGGTTGGCAGCACCCACTGAATTGTTTGACAGAAGAGAGAGAGCACGCTGAAGATCCGGAGCTCCATTAGAGTTGGATGCAACAGCAGAAGCTTCGACACCTGAAAAGGGTAAAAGGTAGAGAGAGCAACGGTAAATGTTAGTGTTCATCACTAATCAAAAGAGTCTTCATAGTGCTTGAACAGATTTATGAATTGAAGGCTATAGCCTATAATCACCGCATATGCAATTGTAATGGTACTACTTTTTAGTAAACGACCAGACATTTTCCTGACACCTATAACAGAGTGAAATTAAAATTGTCAATTGGTCCTCTAGTTAATAGTAAAGAGAATTCTAGCATAGATGAACCCAGATTTTTCATATAGAGAGGATCTGGTCCTACTGAAATTAATGATGATTAGATCATTCAACAGACTACTAACATTTTGGCTCCAAAGCTTGCCTGTATGCATGTGTAACATTATGAACCACTCATGCTGAGCAGCTGGGGCACAATCATGCTAGACTATGACAATAAGGCAATTAGTCGTCTTGTCTGGACCCCCAAAGTCTTGTAATGCTCAAATGGTACTAGCCATTATTTCTGGTAAATGTCAGCATCACATTAGTACTAAGACCATACCAGAGAGGCCAACGCAGGGACCTGAGTTGTTTGGAGCGTTGCAGAACATGGATTTCATGTATTCTGCACAATTTTGAGTTGGTGCAGTTGGTTTGTGTGGGGGAAAATAAAATATATATCAATATATGTATATACAGAATTGTTAGATCACTGTGCTGCTTGTTAGATTACTGTGCTGCTAATCCCTTTGGTCTTTGTGCTAGTCTATTACTGCTATTTAAGTCAGCTGTACGCCACCCTATGTGGCTATGTGAACAGGCCCCTTGGGCCTCTATATATTGTAATCCCCTGTGTAAACATAATCAAGGATGCTAAGCCTATTGGCTTTACTGTCTATCATGGTATCAGAAGACTAATCTGGTCCTGTACCCTTTCCCCTGCTTCCGCTTTTCCACCGCACGCACCCGCCTCGCACCCCGCGCCCGCCTCGCGTCGTCGCACGCCTCGCGCCCGCGCCCAGCGCCAAGGTGCCCTCGGCGGACGGCCGTCGCGCGCCCTCGTCGGCAGCTGCGCGCCGTCCCTCTCTCTCCATGGTCGCCCTCCATCCGTGGTTCGAGCTCCGCCCGGCCCGCCGCCGCCGCGCAAAAGCCGCGACGAAGCCCTCGCCGCCGTCAAGAAGCTGGAAGACGAGGCCGCCTCTGCGGGACTCTAACGCCGAGCGGTCCTAAGCGGCTCCGGAGGAGGCGGCCCTCCTCAAGTCCACCGCCGATGCTCGAGAACGCGTCGCGCCCGCCGCCGCCGCCGCGAGCGCGATGCGGGCAAAGCGGCGACGCTCTGAGCGGCGAGCCTCGCGCTCCGCGAACGGCTCCGCGTTGAATCGCTCGCGACGACGCTTCCGACGACGGCGACTTGCGTTCATCACCTCTGGCCGTGGCCATTGCTCGCCTCCATAGCAGTGCTGCTTGCGCGAAACATCAAGAATTTGATTCCCATCGTCCTCGACTGCGGTCCTCCAACTACTCCAAGTGGCGTGGCTACATCACCGCTCGCCCTCGGTCGCCATACGGCGGACCATGTCCTCGGCGATGTCGTTCATGCCCACGATGCGGCGTGGTCTCGCATGGGCTGCGTCGTGCGTCTCGTGGATCTTTAACACCATCTCCCGACCTCCGACGCCGTCGTCCACGAGCGCGACGGTATCCTCGCTTTCGAGGCGGCGTGGCTCGACCTCGAGCAGCGATTCTTCAACAACCGCGAGTCACGCGCCATCTTTCCGGCGCCGAAGTTTCGCGCCTCTCTGCCAGAGCGCCTCTCCATCGGCGAATCACCGCCGCAAGATGAAGAATATGGCGGATGCCCTTGCCGACCTTGGCGAGCCCATTCGGGCCGTCTGGCGGTGCTAAGCGTTCGCGCGGACTCAATGAGCGCTTCGGTTCATGTCGCGGCTCGTCGCTCGGCGAAGCCTTTTCCTCTTTCATCGATGTCGTCTTGATCTCACTTTGGCCGAGCTCAACATGGCGCCACCTTCAAGACCGCCGGCCCTCGTCGCCTCATCCTCCGGCAAAGCGCGGCTCCTCCTCCGCCTCTGCTCCTCCGCGCTCTCGATTGCCGGGGCAAGCGGCTGCAGTTTGCAAGCAACAACCGCGATGACGCGCCGCGTGACGGCGTGGCAAGCGGCTCGCATGGTGGCTCTTCAAGCAACCAAGCACCGGCGATCTCAAGGTGGCGGCGGTGGCCTCTGTCCTCAACCCACGGGCGGGGTCCATTCATATGTGGCGGGTCCACTCTGGCGATCCTCGTGCTCCAGCGCCTCGCGTCGTCCATCCCATCACGAAGCTACGGTTCTTTGGTATGCCCCGGATACTTCACCCATCGCCATCCCGGGGCATACTACGAGCGCCTCGGCAGAGCTCCGCCTCCACTTGGTCGCCATGGATGCGAGAATCTTGCCAACGCTTTCGGCCGTCACCTGTCACCACCACCAAGCTCCTCGGAATGGGTGATTGACTCAGTGCTTCCTCTCATATTGCCTCCAACCACGGTATGATCACGGCTTAGCCATCTTCCTCTTTTCCATCTTCTATTGTTGTTGGCAGCGGTGCCATTCTTCCGATGGTTGGCACTGGTTTTCCACTCTTCCTACCGCTTTGCCTCAACAATGTCCTTCTAGCTCCCGATATTATTAAAATCTTATTTACGTTACAAATTCACCACCGACAATTCATTTTGGTTGAATTTGACCTCTTGGTGTTTCGTGAAGGATCTCCATTCCAAAAACACCCTCCTTGATGTAATGACTCGGGACCCTCTACACCTTGCGACTTCTGCATCTCCATCGATCCTGCGCCTTGGTGGCAACTCCTCCCGACTACCGCATCGTCGTCTCGGTCATCCGTGCCAGCCTACCCTTGAGTCTTGCTCGGTCTTCTTCCATAGTCTGCGGCAAGCTGCACGATGATTCCTCATCATGCGTGTCGCCTTGGGCGCCATGTTCGTTTACCATTTCATAGTTCTTCCTCTAAGCGCACTAAGAATTTTGATTTGGTGCATTGTGATCTGGGACATCACCTATTACCGGTGCATCCGGTTTCAAATATTACTTAGTTATCCTCGATATTGCTCCCATTTTCTTTGGACCTTTCCATCGCGCCTCAAGTCCGATACTTTTTCTGCTCTCTAATTTTTTGCCTATGTGCATACTCGGTTTAGGTTGCACCATCAAATCCGTGCAATGTGACAATGGGCGTGAGTTTGACAACTCTTCGCCGTGCCTTCTTTCTCGCTAAAGGTGTTGTGCTTCGCATGTCACCCCTACACTTCACGTGAGAATGGCAAAGCCGAGCGCATGATTCGCACCACCAACAATGTCACCCGCTCTACTATTTCAAGCCTCCATGCCCCTTCTTATTGGGTCGATGCCCTTGCTCTGACCACCCACCTCTGAATCGCCTTCCCACTAAGACTCTGACATGAGCACACCCTACTTTGCTCTCCACGGCTCCAACCCGCCTATCATGATCTTCATACTTTCTGCACTTGCTACCCCAACCTCACCGCAACCACCCCTCATAAACTTGCCCTCGCTCTTCCCTCGTGCGCCTTCATTGGCTACTCTCCACGATCACAAAGGATACCGGGTGCCTCGATCTCAACACTAACCGTGTCATCATCTCTCGTCATGTCATCTTTGATGAGACGACCTTTCCTTCTCTCGACACCGACCTCCACTCCTCACGAGCTTGATTTTCTAACTAACAATGAGTCGCTAGCTCCTTCTTCGTCTGCAGTACAACTTCCGGTGCCCTGCTCGCCGTTCCTCTGCAGTGCACCAGAGTATCCGAGGATGCTCTGTTCGCTCTGGCCCCCGTTACGCCAGCAAGACCTCGGCGGCGCCCCCACGAGCTTCCACACACCGGCTTCCACTGCCCGAGTCTTGCCTCATTTGCGGCCCGGTACTGCTGCGACCCGGCGCTTCTTTGCTCGGCCTTTCTTGCTCTCCGTCGATCGCCTCGGTGAAGCTCTACCTAGACCGCGGTCACCCGTGTACTCAGCGCCATCCATCCCTGCGAGATCCTATGGCAAAGAACTTTTGAAGCCGCTTGTCACCCAAGTGTACACTCGGCGCCCTCCACCATCACCATCATCGCCGTTCTGCTCCTCCTCGCCGCTCCAACATCATACCTTCCCCACACGGTATGTTAAAGATGGTCCTCCGGTTGGTCTTTATGCCGTCACCTGCGGTTGACAACAACCATGGTATGATGACTCGTGGGAAGATCGATACATTCGACCTCGTATTCTTCATCTTTGAGGGTCCGTCTCCCATTCCCGGTCATCTTGCGATGCCTCGCCCGATCCTCATCTGGCGTCGCGCCATGGAAGAAGAATATCGCGCTTCATGGACAATAACACTTGGGAGCTTGTCCTCGACGCCAATGCCAACGTGGTCACCGGAAAATGGGTTTTTAAACATAAATTCCATCTTGATGGTTATTTGGAGAGATACAAAGCTCGTTGGGTTCTTCGTGGCCACCAACGCCCGGTATTGACTACGATGAAACCTTGATCCTGTTGTCAAGCCGCCACCGTCCGCTCTGTCCTCACTATAGCTCACTCCGGGATTGGCGATTCATCAACTTGCGTCAAGAATGCCTTCCTTCAAGGACCTCTCGAGAGGCGTATCTTGCTTCCACCAGCCGGATTCACCAACTCTGCTCTCCCTCGGCATGTTTGCGAGACTCAACAAATCCGTTTATGGCACAAGCAAGCTCCCGTGCATGGTAATACAGTAGCTTTGCATCATTCTGCGCTCTCCACAGGGTTCACAAGCTCGCTCGAGACACCTCTCTCTTTGTTTACCGCCATGGTTCGTAGATCTGCTCTGCGCGCTACGTGGGCGATATTATTCTCATTGCCTCCTCCCAGCCTTCTCCGCCGAGTTATTGATGCTCACGATGAAGGAGTTCGCCATGAAGGACCTTGGCCTCTTCATCATTTTCTTGGCATGGCGATTCAAATGACGAGGTGACTCTTTATTCCTCTCTCAACGTCAGTATGCACTGGACATTTTGACTCGTCATGGCATGGCTGATTGCAAACCATGCTCCACTCCCGTTGACACCTGTGCCAAAGTATCCGCCATCTTTGGTCCCTCATTCGATCCCACAGCCTTATCGCGACCTCGCGGTGCTCTTGATGATTTGACATTCACGGGCCCGACATTGCATATCTTTGTCCAACAAGTTTGCCTTCACATGCACGATCCTCGGAGAGTCATCTTGTTGCTGCCAAACGGATCCTGCGGTATCTCCAGGGAACTCTTGATCATGGCCTCGCCATTCCTCGGACTTCCCCAACACAACTTGTTGTTTACACTCGATCTTTGATTGGGCGGTTGCGGACACACGCTGTTCCACCTCTCGGCTATCTTTGTATTCCTCGAGGCGACCTTGTCTCTGGTCTTCTAAGCGGCCCACTTGCTCTCGCTCTAGCGCCGAGGCCGAGAAATCTGGTAATTAACGGCTTATGCCGTCATTGAAAGCTTCTTGGTCATGGCGGCTTCTCCGAGAACTCCATCATCCTCTTGACAAGGCACGCCTCGTCTCATGCGACAATGTGGCGCCGCCTACCTCTCCACCAACCACAGGCAACACAACATGCACCAAACATGTGGAGATCGACCTCATTTCGTCCGGGAACGTGTTGCTATTGGTGCTGTCCGTGTACTTCATGTACCCACTACTTCTCGGTTCTTGATGTCTTCACCAAGGGCCGCCTACCTCGCTTTTTCAAGACTTTCGCTCGATCAATGTCCATTTCTTCGCGACGTTCATGCATGAAGTGTTAGATCATTTGTCTTGCTTGTTAGATTCTTGTCTTGCTAATCCCTTTGGTCTTTGTGCTAGTCTATTATCGCTATTTAAGTCACCAGATCGCCACCCTATGTGGCTATGTGAACAGGCCCCTTGGGCCTCTATATATTGTAATCCCCTGTGTAAACATAATCAAGGATGCTAAGCCTATTGGCTTTACTGTCTATCAAGAATGAGCTTTGTCCAGTATATCTATAAACTGCCGGGGCTTAAAAGATTTGCGGACGCTGGGCATTCTGATACCAATGTTCACTAAGGCATTAGGCGCTGGTCGGGCGGCAAACCAACACCTAGCGCCTAATCGCTAATTAGGCGAGCCTAGGCGGGGTAAATCGGTTAGACGGAAGGGTGTCGCCTAGCACCTAGGCGCCGCCTTTTAGAACACTGTCTGATACTAGTCCTTGAACAAGACGGTAAGCCAAATGCAGGTATAGCATAGCTGGGGAGATTAGCAGCCACAATTAATAAAATCATGGCGCTTGCAGTCTATTTCACAGAACATACCAGAGCTTCAAACCAACCATGATATTGATATATACAGCCCACCTTACACACATGTCACTACAAACTGCCGTAGGTTCCAATCATGCTGGAGTGGGGTCTGGAAGGTTGGCTTAACATGTAGCCTGTGGCCATATTATGGAGAGTTGACTAAAGGTTTAGGTGGCAGCCAATAGAGGATGGTGACAGCTCTTCTAAACTAAATGAGTTTCATATGAAAGACTGTGGATCCTTGCTGCCTCAACACATGCGCAACATAACTAGGACTAGTGTATTCAAGCCTAGAGCAGAAAGTGCAATCATATGGCTATATGTCAGGAAAGTGCACAAAGTTTAATGTCAGTTAGTAGCAAATTATGGTAGTAAATAACTTAATAACTTCAAAGAAGCACTAATGAACAGCAACAATTAAGAAACATCCAAAAGGTACAGTTCTATAAAATGGCTCCTAGAAGCATACTATGTAGGTACATCCATCTGTGGTTGTTTTCCTAGTTAAGAACTCTAGCAATGACAGTTTTATGCAAGTAAGACCCTACCTTATTAGTATTTTTCACCTTTTGTTTTCAGAAAATTCCTTCATAGATTGATAGTGAGGGGGGAAAATACCTTGATTAAGGACCTTCGCACTGGTTCCCTTGAACACCATGAGCCCATCAAAATCATGATGTTCACCGTGCGGCATAATATTGTTCGACACCTGCTGACTTGATAAATGCATCCCATCAACACCTGTAGATCTAGTTGGCTTTAACCAAGGGGCTTTTGTTTCTGTCAACTTGAAGCCTCCTGGGTTATCCCATGAAGAACTTGCACAGCTTCTCATTTGCTCATAAGGGGCTTGACCAAATAGAAGACTGGTATGTTGCCCTGCATCTGTTTAGGACCGTCACAACAATTTCATCACTAAAGTAGTAAAGCTAAACGGTTTCAGCAAGAGAACAAATAGCTTGCTAAGTAATAAGGTTAAAGTTGATATAACATATCAACTATATAGTGGACTCATCGTACATTTGTAGAATTTGAACTTGTGCTTACTCATATACTTAACAGCTTCCTAGTGTCTGCAAACTCCAAAGCATTAACTAGTTTGTACAATTGTTCAGTGTGATTTTTTCTGAAGTATTATGTGGAAAAATAACCATGGGAAGAGATGACATAATAACAGGTAAAGTTGAAACATGTTTTTGGTATTCTAAAATGAAAGGAATAGGGCATTAGGCACCGCTCCATAAAATAAAGACAACTTAAATTGATATTTCTTTGCTCCCATCTGTAGAAATAATCACAAATGGTGTTCCTCAGACACAGTTCATGGATTAGTTTACCAGGGCTACCAAAGAATCATAATTGTTAGATATATTATTATCTGTGTGTTTTCCCTGTTGTAAAAGGAGTTATCTACATATATGTCGTACCTGTACATGTATATACATTGTCTCATTGGTCTCATGATTAATACAATCGGTATTCATAACATGGTATCAGAGCCAAGCTAGGGTTAGGGTTTCTCACGTGACTGTCGCCGGCCTCCTCTGCCGCCGGTTGCTGTTGCCGCCCCTACGTCGTGGTCTTCTGCTTGGCGCACCTCTGCTCGGTGCGCCTCTACTCGGTGCTTCACCCGTCGCTTCATCTTCCGCTGCAGTCGCTCGTGAGGCTTCGTCGTGAGGTCATCTCCAGTGGTTTTGCTCGGCGTCGGAGTTGGTTCCCTTCATCGCCGCCGCCCGGATTTGTCTCGGAGGAGCAGATCGAGGCTGGGCTTCGGGGCATCGGCTTCTCTCCCGTGAGTTGCTAGGAGCTCCGCCCTGTCGCCGCCGGGAACGCCGGGGAGCTGCTATCGCCGAAACCGAGTCGCCTCCGTCCCGTGCTCAGGCAACAGAGCCGCCGCCTCCGCCAGGTTGCCGCCACTCGGACCCGCTTCTCGCCCGCCATCCGGATCCGCCACCGTCGCCACTCGGGCCGTCGTCACCGCCGTCGAGGAAGCCTAGTTCCCCGTGCGTATTTTTTTGGCTGAGCGAGCATGCTTTGACTTTTTTTAAAGTGAGTAGGCGCGGTGAAAAAAAAAAAAAAACAATGTCTTCAGGCACTATTTTCGGTCCTCGCTGTCCGGTGATCTTCAATGGTCTTAATTATCGGGACTGGTTTCAGCACATGTGTCTCCACATGCGTGGTCAGCACCTTTGGGAGTTTCTTATCGGCGAGCTACCTTGCCCGCCTACCCCTGCTCCACCTGCTGAGCCTGTGCTCCCGAAGACGCTCAAAAGGAGGTATCTAATGCTTTTGAGGATACTATGGAGACTTTTCAGACTCAGTATGTTGCCTACAAGACATGGATTGCTATTCTAGTTGCTAGCATGGAGGTGCATCTCACTGGAGATGTGGTTGGTCTGGCTTCAGCACAGTTGATGTGGACATATCTGCGCAACCGCTACGAGCCGTCTAGTGATTCCTTGTATCTTTCTGTTGTGTGTCAGGAGCAACCGCTGCAGTAGGGAGATGTCACTGTGGACAAGTTCTATCCCCAATTGTCTGTGGTATGACGTCAAATTGACTCTTTGGGGCCGGATGTTTGCCACACTTATCAGTGATGTCAGCGTCAGTAGTCTCACCTGGAGCTTCGTCGCATCTACGACTTCTTGACGCGTCTACGGGCTGAGTATGAGCAGACTCGTGCTCAGTTGCTGGCACGCCACCCTCATGTGACTTTGTTGGAGGCCCTTGCAGCTGTTCGTGTTGAGGAGATTCGCCTTCGTGTTGCGGGTATGTTGCCATCACCGTCGTTTCCTTCGATTCAGGTAGCTCCTCCAGTTTCTACATCCGCTACGTCTCCAACTCCTCCTTTACCAATGACAGCTGCTGTTGGTAGGGGAATACACTGCATCTATTGGAACAAGGATGGACATCTAGCGCATTCCTACTACAAGAAGAATGATTTACGTCGGGCGACCATACACCAAAGGGCACTGGCGGTTCCTCCTCTCTGAGAAGCTCCAGTGCTTCTGATTCTCAGGAGTTTCTCACATTGCTGCGTCGCATGACTGCTTTTGCACCATCTAGTTCTGCTGGTTCTGCCGCACAGTCTTCTAGTGAGAGACCACCTTGTACTCCTTCCTCAGATATATTATCTTGTATTCTTGACTCTGCTGCTTCCTTTCATATGACATCTGATTCTAACAGTCTCACTTCCATTGGTCCTTTAACTGATCCTATCACTGTTCAGACAGCATATGGTACCTCTCTGTCGCAGGACGAGGCACTCTTTCGAATTTCTCTTTTCATGTCCCTGTTGTTTCTTATGTTTCCAAACTAACCATGCAGCTCATATCTGTCGATCAGCTCACCGATCATGGTTGTCGTGTTATTCTCAATTCTGATTCTTGTTCTATTTAGGATCAACGTACGGGGACTCTGGTTGGTACTGACCCTCGCCGCCGTGACTCACGGCGTCTCTAGGAGTTTAACTGGTTTCACCTTCCTTCTGTTGCCCCTGCCAGTCTTGTCGCTTCCACCGCCGCCTCCACTTCTGCTGCATCCTCCACTGCGTCTTTTGCTCAGTGGCACCATCGTTTGGGATATCTTTGCGGGTCGCGTCTATCTTCTTTACTTCGTCGTGGTCTTTTATGGTCTGGTGATGCTTCTCTAAATTGTCAGGGTTGTAAGCTTGATAAATAGCTTCAACTTCTCTATCCTTCCAGTAAGTCAGTGTCACAGTGTTCTTTTTATCTTGTTCATTCTGATGTATGGGGTCCGGCTCCTTTCGTTTCAAAAGGGGGTCATCAATATTATCATTTTTATTAATGACTTTTCTCGACACACATAGATATATTTTATGTCATCTCGTAGTGAGGTTCTATCCATCTACAAGACTTTTGCCACCATGATCCGTACTCAGTTTGACTTTTTTTTACGTGTTTTTCGTGTTGATTCTGCTGGGAATACTTGTCAGGAGTCCTTCATGGTTTTCTTGTTGAGCATGCACTCTCTCAGTTTTCTTGTCCTGGCGCTCATGCCCAGAACAGTGTGACTGAACAGAAGCATCGTCATCTTCTTAAGACAGCTAGTGCTCTTATGCTTGTTTTTGCTGTCCCACCACACTTCTGGGATGAGGCAATTTCTACTGTCACTTTTCTTATTAATATTCAGCCTTCTTCTGCTCTTTGGGGTGGGATCCCAGTTGAGCGTCTCTATGGCAAGACTCCTGATTATTCTAGTCTTCGCCTCTTTGAGGGTGTGCTATGTTCTTCTTGCACCTTGTGAGCGCACCAAGCTGACTGCTCAGTCTGTGGAGTGTGTTTTTCTAGGCTATAGCGCTGAGCGTAAGGGATATCGTTGTTGAGATCCTATTGGCTGACGGATGCGGGTTTCTTGGGACGTCACTTTTGATGAGTCTCGTCTTTTCTATCCTCATCCTTCTCCTTCCACCACTTCAGCATCTCCTGTGGAGCCACTTTCTTTCCTGACTTTTCCTGCCACCCCTATAGTCATCACACCTCCATCACAGCCTTTGGCCTCTCCGGTGCCTCTTTCACCGACTCCTTCGCCACTGACACCCTCTTCAGAGACTCCTCATGGCTTTGTTCCTTCTTATCCTCTTTACTACACTCGTCGTTCGCGAGTTGATGATTCTTCTGATGCGTCATCTTCTTTTGATGGGTCATCTCCTTCAGCCTCTCCTCGATATACTCTTCGTGATCTCCAGTCTATTCGGCCTCCTGTGCGCTTTTGTTTAGCAGCTCTTGCCGAACCGACTTCTTATCGTGATGCTACTGCTCATCAGGAGTGGCAGCATGCGATAGTAGAGGAGATTGCTGCCCTTGAGTATACTGGCACGTGAGATCTTGTCACTCTTCCCGCGCGTGTTACTCCTATCACATGCAAGTGGGTCTACAAGGTTAAGACCCGCTCTAATAGTTCTCTTAAGCGCTACAAGGCCCATCTCGTAGCATGTGTTTTTCAGTAGAAGCATGGTCGTGATTATGATGAGACATTTGCTCATGTGGCTCACATGAGCACCGTTTGCACTCTTATTGTGACGTCTGTTCAGGCATGGTCCATCTCTCAACTTGATATCAAGAATGTTTTTCTCAATGATGAGCTGCGTGAGAAGGTTTATATACAGCCACCACCAGGGTATTCTGTTCCAGAAGGTATGGTTTGTCGCCTTCGCCAATCTCTTTACGGCCTCAAGCAAGCTCCTCGTGCTTGGTTTGATCGTTTCTCCTCGGTTGTCACTGTAGTTGGTTTCCCTACCAGTGTTCATGATCCTGCTCTTTTTATTCACACTTCGCCTCGTGGTCGGACGCTTCTCCTTTTATATGTTGATGATATGATCATTACTAGAGATGATTCTCAGTACATCACTTTGTCAAGAAGCGTCTTAATGAGCAGTTTCTCATGTCAGATCTAGTTTCTCATGTCAGATCTTGGTGCTCTTCGCTACTATCTTGGGGTTGAGATTATTTCTACGCCTGAATGCTTCTATCTATCCCAAGAAAAGTATATCTACGATCTTCTTGATCGTGTCTCTCTTACTGATCAGCACATCGCTGAGACTCCCATGGAGCTTAATGTTCATCTTCTGTCCACTGATGGTGAGCCTCTTACTGATCCTACCCGCTATCGTCACCTTGTTGGGAGTCTTGTTTATCTGGGTGTCACTCATCCTGACATTTCATACCCAGTACATATCTTGAGTCAGTTTGGTTCTGCTCCCACTCCTCTACTATAGTCATCTTCTTCGTGTGCTACAATATCTTTGTGGAACCATCACTCGTTGGTTGTTTTTCCCTCGCCCTAGCTCTTTACAGCTCCAGGCATATTCTGATACCACCTGGGCTAGCGATCACTCTGATCGCCGGTCTCTCTACTTATTGTGTTTTTCTTGGTGGCTCTCTCACTGCTTGGAAGACTAAGAAGCGCAGCGTTTCGTTAGAGTGCTGAGGCTGAGTTGTGAGCTATGGTTTTGTTGATTGCGAAGGTTACTTGGCTACGGTGGTTACTTGAGGATTTTGGTGTTTCTATTTCAGCACTCACTCCTCTTTTATCTGCAGTACAGGTGCTATTAGCATTGCTAAAGATTCGGTGAAGTATGAGCTTACAAAGCATATTGGTGTTGATGCTTCCTATATGCGGACACAGGTGCAGAACCAGATTGTTGCTCTTCAGTATGTGCCTTCAGAACTTCAGTTGGCGGACTTCTTCACAAAGGCACAATCCAGAGCCCAGCACAACTTCTATCTCTCCAAACTTCATGTGGTTAATCCACCATAAGTTTGAGGGGGTGTTAGATATATTATTATCTGTGTGTTTCCTCTGTTGTATAAAGGGTTATCTGTATATATACCATACTTGTACATGTATATATATTGATCCATTGGCCTCAAGATTAATACAAACGGTATTCATAACAATAATGTTGTCCAATATTGCAAAGTATGAAAGTTCATGCAATGTAAAAAATCATAACCACTGACGTGTGAATAAGCACAGCAGTTGACTATTTTAGACACAAAAAACGCTCTTTGTCCTGCCTAATTTTAGTACCACTCATTTGTTGTCAGTATATATGGGGGGGAAAAAGGAATTTAGACAGGAAGATGCTGAAAGAAGAATCATAGTTAATGAATAAATTTCACAAAACCATAAGGCAAATGGAGGCTTAGCGCTACCATAAAACAATGTAGAGAGCCTTGATGAACTGAATGAAATCGCTTCTGGCTGTGGCTTCCGTCTGCGGGCATTATGATCATTGAGGCGCCTACGACAGCTTCGTTTTTTCTGGTCAAACTCAGCTAAAGCATGAAACCTACAAAACAGTGGATGGTTAAAGAAGAAATCAAACGGGTAACATATTGGTCTATAGAAACAGGTGCTCAGTCTACAAGCTAAAGCATCTTACCGGCTACACTGTTGGCAAAAGCGTCGCTCCAGACCAGCAACGACAACCTTGGAAGCCTTAGAATGAGCTTCACAGACCCTGTGCTTTCGATGGTAATCTTTAACAGAAGAGAGATCAATTTTGCAGCCTTCAGCTTGACAGTATGAATTCTGTGTGTTCTGCTGAGCAACCTTTGCCTTCTTGGCAAAAGCAGTAGACGGGGTCACTGCACTCGCACCTGATGGTGAACTCTTAGCATTCTGCCCTCCACAGACATCTTCGAAGTAGGTTCTCTTGCCAAGCTTCAGGCCAATTACCGGCTCTCCACTGCTCACTGCTACCACCGATATTGGAGAATTTCCGGCGTCATCAACTTTACTCGACTCAGTTTTCTTGCCGATGTTCTTATCAGGCTCTTTGACAGTCGCAAATTTGAACTCCGTACTCTTCCCCACCTTGGACGAAGAATCAATCGACGCATATATGGAACTCTTGGATGAACCATATCCCATCTCCGAGCTGGAAGAGAAAGTACCACCAGAAGAATGCACTGATTCATGCCCCATGGCAGCCGCAACACCTGCAAATTTCGGTTCAGCGTGCATCACATTCTTGGGGTTCTCGTCTGCGTTTGTGCTTATCGGCAGCAAATTCTCCCAATCCCACAACTCGGAGCTCTTCTGGTTCCAGTCCATCCCAAAAGAGCCCATGCCAGAAATAGAGATCTCAGCTTCTGCTCCTACTTGTATCTCAAAGCTGCTACCTTTGAAGCAACAAAATGGAAGAAAGAAAGGGGAAAAAGAACAGAAAATATGCCACATATGAGAGTTGCAGAATTAGGACAGATTCATAACATATCTGAGTACTCAACTGTACATCATTGAAGTAGAGAAGTACACAAGATGCTATCAATGAATGCCATGTACTAGAGAATAGAGAGAATGAAGACTAGTTCACTTGCCTTTATTAGGGGAATCATCAATCATGGCAAGATCAGCACCATCATCACTCCAGCAGCAAGAAAGGAGAAAACACAAGTACCTTGAGGGGCAAAAGATCAAGTACCTTCCCTTCCTTCTCTCCCAGAAAAAAAAAGGAACTCAGAAGATTCCTTCTCCTGGAAGGCCGGAACACCTTCTTCTCAGTCAGCACCGCCACAGAGAACCATGGAGCTCCACTGATCCAGCGAGCCGAGCTGGCGACGGCGGTGGCGCATCCATCAATTGGCAACCACAGAATCAGCCTTACTGGAGCACAAGCTTCGCCACTGCCTTCCGCTAAATCTCATATCTGGCCTTCTGAGATCTATATCATATGCCACTTCTCCCCCTCTAACCTTGAAACCCGCAGCATCGACCACTCCAGTGCTGGACCCAACACACACACACACACACACACACACACACACATTTTACTAGTATTATTTATTTCACGTTATCGTAACAAGACTTAAACTTTGAATTTTTTTCTAGTTAAGTGTCAACTATTTTTCAAATATAATGTTAATGTATAAGTCTTGTATTTGAGGGGCGCTAAAATAGGAATCCTTTTACATTTCTTTATCTTCTATCTATTCCTTTTCGATTTGATTTGACAATTTTCTCTATTTTTATCGGTTTTATCATTTTCTTCGCCGTGTTGCCGCGGTCTACGTTGCTCCCGCTTGCCTCTACTTTCTCAACCTCTACACCTTGTGCTTTATGGGCTGTCGCACGACCCCAGATGAGGGTGATCTTTTGATACTCAACATATTTTCCTAGAGCTACACGCTACTACGACATTATCAAGATTCAGATTTTGAATTTTCTCTAGTTTAGTGTCTACTTTTTCCAAATACAATGTTATTGCACACGCCTTGCATTTGAGGGAGTATTAGAGTAGAAATCATTTTGTATTTTCTTATATGTCTTTTATATTTTCTTATACATGTACCACATATAACTGTATTGAATCCAAGCCAACCACATTCGTAGTGGGATGCACTGCTATGCTAGCAACCAGAATAGCAGAGGCACAGGCATCTTCATCAATCCATGTCTTGTAGCAGCATACTGAGTTTAAAAAATCTCCATGACATCCTCAAAAACCTCAGATGTCTCTTTACGAGTGTCTTCGAAGCATCTTTCGGAATACGAGCTCAACAAGTGGAACAGGTTGAAGCGGCCAAGGCAGCTCGCCGGTGAGAAAATCACAAAGACGCTGACCACACATGTGAAGGCATATGTGCTGAAACCAGTCCCAATAATTGAGACCATAGAAAATCACTGAGCATCGAAGAACAAAAACAGTGCCCGAAGATGATGTCATTTTTTCTCCTTTTTTCCATGGTGGCCGACTCTCACTTAAACAAAATGCCCTGCTGTGAAGGAGACATGAAGGCACGTGCGGAGGGAACAAGGGGTTCCCCTGGCAGCGGCAACGATCGAGGCGGCGGCCCGGAGCGACGACGACGGCCGGGCGCGGCGGCGACGATGGTGACCAGAGCGATAAGCGGCGGCGAAGCGGCGACAGCGAAGGAGGCGTGATAGATCAAGCGATGCCAAATACCTCAGGGGCGAAGACGACTTCGGCGGCGACCCGGAGCGACAACAACAGCCGGATGAGCGACGGATCCAGGCGCCCTGAGACGACGGCAGCCCGGATGGAGGACGACGACGGAAGAGCTAGCGGCGGCAGTGGATCCGACGACAGGGTCACGAGGAGAAGCAGAGCAGAGGCAATGAGGGTGGCAGCGACAACTGGCGGATGAGGAGGCCGGCGTCGGTCACGTGAGAAAACATGTGAGAAAACTCTAACCCTAGCTTAGCTCTGATACCATATTATGAATAGCGCTTGTATTCATCATGAGGCCAATGAGCCAATATATATACAAGTATAGTTATGTTATATACACAAATAACCCCTTATACAACATGACAAACCCTTCTTTGCCACATTGGGAAGGAGAAGGTCGGAAGGACCTCTCCTCACAACACCTCAAGGTAAGAAGAGTAGAGTGGCAAACCATAGTGAAAAAAACGAATTGGATCGAACCAACGATCCGACCAGAAAAAACCGGACCGGAGTCGAGTCCAACCCAGTTTGCTCTTTGGATCATTTGCCAAAAAAAACAAGGTGAAAAATATTTTAAAAAAATTATTACATCACTAGGATATGAATTGGCGATCTATTGCTTCCCCGCAACGGAGTGAACCACCTGGACTACATTGTTGTTGGTCTAAGTGGGTATAGATATCTTTATTAAGTTACATTATTTGATAGTTGACACTAACCTATTGATTTTTAATTAATTCTGCCGGTAAATATTAAAATAGTATTACGATTGAACCGCGATCCGATCGGAAAAAAAACAACGGTTGGACCATTGAACCGTAAACTGATCGTGTGTGTTGGTTCGTTTGCCGGTCTGATTTTTTGCACTGTTTGGCAACACATGAGTGGTCCAATTGCCCATGCCCACCTGGAATTGCATTCATACTCACAGCATGCAATGCAGGGTAATGCTTATCCTATCTCCCCCTTCTCTGCTTCTGCTCTCTCGTATATGTGCTACTACAGTTCTGTTCTATTGGGCCACCTTTCCTAAGGACTAAAAGGTGTAGCTGCCTTTGGTTGGTTGTGCCTTTAGGTGGTGCTCCTTTTGCTTGACATTACACTTTGATGTGAGGATGATGGCCGGAACAGTGAAAAACATGAGCAACTGTGCTGCCGCATTTCTTGGCGATTCTTCTCACACTTCTTAGGATGCCAATCAATTATTGGCGTTGCAAATATGATGGCCAGCAAGTGGGTGTTGATCGTGTTGACCACTTGTTATAAATGAGGGAGATTTGCTTGTCAATTGTCGATGCTTCTTCAAAGCAAGATAAAAGCTTTTGCTGTCGATTAATCCGATGTTTCGGTACAAATCTTTGATTAGATAGGATATCAGTAGCCAAATAATCCAAGCAAAACTGGCACAGTAAGAGAAGATGCCAGCACCAAGAACGACCAGAAACAAAAGAACATAACTGCAAGATAGATTGGAGTAGACGGTTTGTTTCGCTATAAATCCAGAATCTGAAACGACAACCACCAAAAACCAACCAGCCAAATAATCCAAGCAAAACTGGCACGGTAGGAGAAGATGCCGACACCGAGAACGACCGGAACCAAAGTACGTAATTGCAAGATGGATTGGAGAAGATAGACGGGTTTTTTCGCAACAAATCCAGAATCTGAAACGGCAACAACCAAAAACCAATCAGCCTCTTCTTCTCCATCGTGCAACTGACTGCTCACAAGGTGCAGATCTGTACGGGCGATCTCACGTTTCCACCAGTTCAGTAAATCATTTCCAGTTTGGCAGCCACGGATGGGGTGGCTACATCGTGCATTTATGCACCACACGTTGCATTGCCAAGAGAGTTAGGAATCTTTATCAAACTCATTTCTCTCTCAAGAGAAAGGACGATTCCGCGCACTTGCGGATCATCGTCGAGGCAGCATCGGAGGTAGATGCCATTTATAATCTTTTTACAGTCTTGAACCTGAACCGGAAGTCCAATTAAGCATGGATTGCCAGTTGACTTTTTTTTGCATCTATCGCATTCAGCCAGCTAGGTGTACAGGCCCCTCAGCACGGAAATTGATTCTTTGCATTCAAATGTTCTACGTAGATGATCTACGGTGTCACATATTATAAGTCGATCTACACCGTCGGATCGAAAACTAAAGTCCTAGATCAATTGCTACAGTGTTTTTCAACACGGTAAAACCGCTGCATTGAATGTGTTACTCTTTCTACAGTATTACCGCTGAATACTGTTCACTCAATCGCATATCACTATTTACACAGTGATCCTCTGCATTACAACAGAGGATTCGAATCCCCTCAGCACTACCTGGTACCACCAAGCTTATCAATTCCATTCTGATACTTGGAATGGCGGAACATAACATACCAGCAACTAAAACGGCATACGACAGGATCAATCTCGTACCGGCCTCGATACCAGCCAATACTTGTCATTCTGGCTCATTCTAACCCATTCCAGCCATTCTGGTACTAGGTATAATTGAAGTGGCCCCTCCTTTGAATTAGGTTCAAAGGCTTAGACCAATATTACTTCTTCGATGAGTGGAATTATGCTAGACTATAGTAAAATATATGAAGTTATGAACCCATGTTGCATTCTTTAATTAGGTACAACATTTGTGTGTTATGAACCTATTGAATTATGTGTCATTTTTATTCTATAGTTATGTATTTGAAGTGAGATTCCAAGTGAAATTATGTGTGCATATAATTACATATATATTTATGAATAAATATATAATATTATATTAAAATCTGAAACAGTACGTCGAATATACTGGTACCGGGGTATTCCATACTAAGAGGCAAACCGAAATAACCTCCGGAATAGAATTGATAACTATGCTGGTACCTACCATGTTTGCATGCACCAGAAAATGAAGCAGATATGCACATAGAGGTGGCCAAATAGGTCGTGCCTACCAAGCCAAGCTAAGGCATGGCATTATTGGCCCCGCCTAGCGGCCCAGGCTGGCGGGCATGGCCACCGCACGGCGGAGGCGACGGCTCCCGCGGCAGCGACGTCAACTTTTATCTAGATAGACTACACAAACCTACCCAACCAGTCGGGCTAATTATACCCGAGCCGGTACAACACGGCCTATGAACTCAGCGTGTTGTGCTTAGATATAGCCGGTCTGCCAGATCGTGCGGCCTAAACGGATCTTACGGGCCGGGCGCCTCTGTATGTACGGAGCCAGCTGCATTGTTAGTCCTAACGGAAATTCCCTACTGCATTTAACTTAGTCCAACGGAAAACACGGTCCTGTTCTATCGTTCTCGTCAGAGCGAAATGCATGCATTCTCGTATGATTCAGCCATCAGCAGCATACGGTTGTGACAACCTCTTGGACAGAGCAAATCTGGATGCAATTTTCTAGCCATTCGAAGGGCAGGGCAGCAGCATCCGAACCTATGTGCATGCAGCTGATGTGCTGCAGGCTACATCATGCAGGGATGAATCTTAATACTTAGATTTGTAGTGTTATCTGGCCATTCATGTTCCTGCCCTGGTGCATTTTAAGGGTATGTTCTTTTGCCATGTGAGTGATCAGATAGCACTGTACTAAACAAGAATGCAGAAGAAACTATGTTAAAAGTAGATAAAAACCCTCTCCACACTGCATTGCATATTTGCATGCATGTAGAATGCACTGGTTCTTGTTCAGTTGGTTGCATACTAAAGCAGAACCTATCTCTTTCTACAAATGCAACTGGTGAATCTGAAGTCCGAACTCACCACATTTCAGGTCTGGTCGCTATGCCCTCACATTTCTAGGTGTCAATGGTTAAATGCATCACCCCATCACAATAATACTCGTAGATCAAGGCTGCACTAACAAGAATCCAAGCATGGTTGCAACCGCACGGCTGCGGCATCCATCCAAAAAAGGAAAAAGAGTAATAAAAAGGTTCCTACATGAATGAACATACTGACAGCAGACATCAAATATCCTCAAGCTGTCAGATTGTTAATGCCCTTAGAGCCATCTCTTGTGAAACAAGCTCCTATGAGAATGACAAACAAAGCTGGAGAAGTACAAGCAGGAGCATCAAGAGGTAGTTGCTTCTGACCCTCTGCAACTTCCACGAGAAGGCTGAATCGACCTCGATCATGATGCCGAATCTGCATGTTCCGGTGCTGGGGTCTTGGCCCGTGGTTGTTGCGAGATTTGAGAACCCACAGGCCACATCATCCTGATCATTCTTCTGGTAGAAGCTGTTGAACGCGTACGAGATGTTGCTTCGAGTGTCCAGCATCCCACAAGAAGTCTTGTAACCAAGACTGGTGCAGTCCGCCATGGCACACGCATAGCTCACGCTATCTGGAAGCCTTGAATCACTAAGGCTTACAGAAGGCTTCAGCACACACCACTTCTTCTCAAGGTACTTCACGTTCTTTGCTCTAACAAGGCCACGTGAATTTGCTGCCCCGAGATTCAGTTGATACTTCGGCACGCCATCATACGTAAAGATCCCCCAGTGACGCTCAAAATTTCCTGGCTGTATGCTCTTCTCATCCTCATCAATTAGACTGAACAAGTAAGCATCAATTGGTTCGGGCCTCATCGGTGTCCCTCGCCCATTGCCAATATGTGTCATGAAGCCTTGGTTGAAGCGCTGAGCGAGCTGAGCATTCGCATTCATGTCCCCATCAGTTGGCCAGCCTATCTCTCCAACAATGACTGGTAGATTTCCATATCCATTCTTCTTCAGAGACCATATAAGTGTGTCATGGTTCGCATCAAACATGTTTGTGTATGTTGCAGAGCCATCAACAATGGGCGATGAGGCCCCCTCAAAGAAGGCATAGTCAAAAGGGAAGTTTGAATCACTGTAGAGGCTTATAAAAGGGTATATGTTGACAGTGAAAGCCGCACCATTGTCACTCAGGAATTTTACAATGGTGAGCATCAGATCATGGATATCTGTGCGGAAATCCCCATCAGAAGGCTTGCCAGTTGATGATTGATAGACATCAGCGTTGAGAGGGACTGTGACTTTAACTTGACTGCTCAAACCAGCCTTTACAAGTGCACTCTGTACGTTTCGGAGGGCAGGAAAAGTGGTTTGCAGAAAGCTTCCATTGTATGTCTCCAAGAAAGGCTCGTTACCAACCGCAACATACCTAACAATAGAATGGGACAAATCAAGCGGTAAGACCACAACACTATGCAAATGGTTGAGTTAATATCAAGAAGGCATTACTGGAAGAATGAGGTTGAATATGGGATTCAGAACATGTAGCATATACTGATCTTCTCAAGCATCGTTATTTTTATACTACATACTGTGGAAGAAAACTAGTTTGTGGCGTGCTTATTAATAGTTCAGATGGTATATTATCACATAGTCCCGTAGTACTAGGCCATCAAGCAGGTAGCAAACATGAAAGTTAAGACTATAACTTGAAATTCATCGATTGTCAGGCCAGGTACCAGCAGAGAGCTGTTTCAGAAGAAATGCTACTGGTATAGTGGTATATGTCTATAGAATTAGAAAGGAAATTTTGAGATCTGATGTTAAAACTGTGTTACTAGGTCAAATTACAAAGGTGTCCTTAAAAATCTAGATCTTTTGCCTCTAGCGAGAAAAAGTTCAAAACAAGCTATAGATATAAAAATTTCAAAAGAGAAAAAAAATTATATCAGTAGCTAGATATGTGCCTGTTCTCCCAGAACAGATGGGAAAGAGAACCAATAGTTCATGGATTCTATTGGAGTGTTAGACAAAAAGGGAGTGGCCATGGTTCCTGTTATGCATTCTGTTACTTTGGTCAACTTTTGCTTTTTAAACAACCTGTTCACAAGCAGCTGGTGTTACTTGGATCGGGGCCTGGGGGGAGCAGATCAATTCGACATAGCTCAGTGCTAGAATATGTGCAAAATTGTTGCTTAAATTCAAAACACATTGAAGAAGTGTTAGAGATATATATGTTAGAGATATATGTGTTAGAGTAGGACTCTAGATATTATTTGATTTCCTTATCTGTAACCTCCCTTTGTATATATACTGCCCATTGGCCTCATATTGAATACAAGTTGTGATTCCAACATGGTATCAGAGCATTAGGGTTACCTCTTGCTAACCGCCGCCGCCGGCTTCCCTCTCACGCAACTCGCCGTCGGCTTCATCTTCTCCCTCTGACCTAGCCGCCGCTGATAGGCTTGCCGATTGCCGTTGTTGCCGGCCTACCTTCCCCGCCGCTGTAGTCGGCCTCCTCTGCCAGGGGACGCCGCCGCCCGGTTGTTGCTGTTGCTTCACCATCTCGCCACCGGCCGCAGCTGGCGTCGCCGCCCTCGTCTCAGTCGCCGCCGCCGCCGCGCCTCCGCGCCCCTCGTCACCGATCCAAAGACCGACGCCGCCCGCTCCACGCCTCGACTCGTCGTGCCGCACCTCCCGCGCCCGCTCATCACCGGCCAAGCGCCTCGCCCCGGACGCCGCCGCTCTCGACCCGGCGCCGACGCCGCCCGACCTCCACGCCCGACTCACGCCCTCTCCGCGCCCGCTCATCACCGGCCGCGCCTCGCCACCGGCCGCCGCCCTCTGGAAAACGCGCGCCCTGCAGTTGTGCCCTAGCGCGGTGCCCGTGTGAGCTCCATGTGGGTGCGGTGCCTCTGTGGGCTCTGTGGGCTTTTGAAAGGAAAAGGCCGAAAGGCCTCAGCCGGAAGAGAAAAATATATCGGTCTAATCGCCGCACCGTCCGGCCGCTTATTAGACTACGTTATTTGGTCGCCGCGCCGTCGGCCGCCACCAATCCGCACCGCTTCCTCCTCATTGCCGGTGATCTTCAACGGTGTTAACTACACCGACTTCGTGTCTCACATGCGCATCCACATGCGTGGTCTTCGTCTCTGGGCGTCCTCTCTGGCGATGTCACCTGCCCGCCATGCCCTACTCCTCCGACGAAGCCTACGTCCATTGATTTCCGACAAACGGTGACAAAGCCGCTATTGAGGTCGCTTGCCTTGTCGATGAGAAGGTTGCCTCTGCCTACCAAGAGGCTCTGGATTTCTACATGGATCGCTTGACTACCTACACTCAGTGGTGCGACGACGACGCCGGCCGCCGTTTCATCGCTAGTGTCCACCTCGCCTCTTACGAGATTGTGGGATTTTCTTCGGCTGTCCAGATGTAGACTCATCTTCGACAGCGCTACGAACCCTCTGGAGATGCCCTCTACCTGTCAGTAGTTCGCCACGAGCACTCTCTTCAGCAGGGTGATGCTACTGTTGACGCCTTCTACGCCGAGTTCTGCAGATCAAGCGCCAATCGACTCTCTTCGCACTCACCGGGTTGCTCGTTCTGCTCATCTTAGCTGCATGCGTCCGACCAGAGTTTCAGCGTGTCTACGAGAGAATGGATGCAATCATCAGATAATATAACCTGGAGTTTTAAACTATTCAAAATAAAATGCTTTGCATAACAGTACAATCGGATGAGGGTTGCTAGATGCAGAGGTTAGTATCATAACAAAAATTCGCAATTTACATGTCAGTTAGCAGGTTGGTATATTTTGAAAAGAATAGTGGATTGATACATAGTAAAGAAAATGCTTTGCATAACAATACAATTGGATGAGGATTTCTACATGCAGAGGTTAGTATCATGACAAAATTTAACAACTGTTATTCCAGTTACATGTCAGTTTGATATATTTTGAAAAGAATAACAGATTGATATATAGAATGAAGGTTGCTACTATTAGGAATAGCAAGTTGTATTATCAAGGGGCCAATGGATCAATATATATACACAAGTACAGGTTACAGATAAGGAAACCAAATAATATCTAGAATCCTACTCTAACACATATATATCTCTAACACACCACCCCTCAAACTCATGGTGGATCAACAACACTGAGTTTGGAAAGGTAGAAACCGTGCTGTGCTCGAGTCTGGGCCTTCGTGAAGAAATCCGCTATCTGAAGCTCTGAAGGCACATACTGAAGAGCAATCACCTGATCATGCACACAAAACCTCATGAAGGAAGCATCAACACCAATATGCTTGGTGAGCTCATGCTTCACAGGATCACGCAACACTTGATAGCACTGATCGTTGTCGACAAGAGAGGAGTCGGTGTAGTGACAGAAACACCAAAATCCTCAAGTAACCACCGTAGCCAAGTAATCTCTGCTGTCAAGAGAGCCATAGCTCGCAACTCAGCCTCTGCACTCGAACGAGACACTGCAGTCTATTTCTTCGTCTTCCAGGCAATGAGAGAACCACCAAGAAAAACACAGTAAGCAAAGATAGACCGGCGATCAGAGGGATCGCTGGCCCAAGTAGCATCTGAATAAACCTGAAGCTGTAACGAGCTAGAGCGTGGAAAGAAGAGACGGCGAGAGATAGTCCCACGAAGGTATCGCAGAACTCGAAGAAGGTGGCTGTAATGGACCTGAGTGGGAGCGGAAACGAACTGACTCAGAACATGAACTGGATAAGTGATATCCGGACGAGTAACAACAAGGTAGACAAGACTCCCAACAAGATGACGATAGCGAGTCGGATCAGAAAGAAGCTCACCATCAGAGGGTCGAGATGAACGTTGAGCTCCATAGTAGTCTCAACAGTACGCTGATCAGTGAGAGAAGCGCGACCAAGAAGATCCTGAATATACTTCTCTTGGGACATAAAGAAACCATCTGGAGTGGAAGTAATCTCAATCCCAAGAAAGTAACGAAGAGGACTAACATCCGACATAAGAAATTGCTCACTCTGACGAGTCTTGACAAAAGCAATGTACTCAGAATCATCTCCGGTGATGATCATATCATCAACATATAGAAGAAGAGTCCGACCACGAGACGAATTGTGGACAAAAAGAGCAGGATCATGATCACTAGCTGAGAAGCTAGCAACAGTGACCACAGAGGAGAAGCGCTCAAACCACGCACGAGGGGCTTGTTTAAGACTATAGAGAGAGCGACAAAGACGATAGACCATACCCTCAGGAACAGAATACCCAGGTGGCGGATGCATGTAGACCTCCTCACGCAACTCGCCAATAAGAAAGGCATTCTTGACATCAAGCTGAGAAACGGACCAATGGCGAACAGACACCACCGAAAGAAGAGTGCGAATAGTGGTCATGTGGGCCACAGGAGCAAAAGTCTCGTCGTAGTCACGACCATGCTCCTGCTGGAAGCCACGAGCAACAAGACGCGTCTTATAGCGCTCAAGAGATCCATCAGAGCGGGTCTTAATCTTATAGACCCACTTACACGTGATGGGACGAGAGTGAGATGGAAAAGGAACAAGATCTCAAGTACCAGTACGCTCGAGAGCAGCAATCTCCTCGGCCATAGCATGTCGCCACTCGTGGTGAAATAAACATCCCAGAGGAGAGACGAGCTCATGGGTAGCTGCACCAGCAAGACCAAAATGGGCAGGAGGCCGAATCGACCGACGATCGCGGAGACCGTAGTGAGGAGATGATGGCCCATCGGGAGAAGATGGAGTATCAGGAGAAGATAAAACATCAGGGGAAGATGGTTCATCTGGAAGAGCCTCAATACGAGGTCGACGAGTGTAAAAGAGAGTGGGAGGAGCCTAAGGAGCCACAGGCGACGAGGCAGGCGGCGACAACGGCGGAAAGGCCTTAGGAGGTATATGTGGAGACTCCGTGGAACGGATGGACGAAGGCAAGACAGAGATGGGTGTATCTGAAAAAATCAAAAAAGACAGGGACTCCACAGAGGAAACCGAAGGAGAGGCAGGACGTGGGTAGAAGGGACGAGACTCATCAAAAGTCACATCCCGAGAAATCCGCATCCGTCGACCAACGAGATCCCAAAGACCGATAGCCCTTGTGCTCGACCTCAGTATCCCATAAAACACACTCAACAGATGAGCGGTCGGTTTGGTGCGTTCTCGAGTGCAAGGAGAACATAGCAAACGCAACCAAGCATTTAAGGCGAGTAGTCCGGAGAAAGATCACGAGACGCCAACCGGATCTCACCAAGAGCGTAAGAGGTTGAATGTTGACGAGATAGGTGGCAGTGGAAACGGCCTCGGCCCAAAAGTGAGGTGGAATAGAGGCGGCAATCATCAAGGTACAAGTTGTCTCAAGGAGGTGACGATGCTTACGCTGAGCGACACCATTCTGAGCATGAGCGCGACAAGAGACAAGAGAATCGAGCGAGGGTGCTCTACTCACGAATAGAAACCATAGTAGCAAATTGTTTATAGATATACCCTCGTAAGACATAAAATATATCACGAGAAATCATCTAACTAAAGATGGCAAACGAGATCCACATCGAATGATGACCAAGACACGACTCACTATGATGCCAACTTACGCCGACAATCTAAAGAGCTTCTTGGTAGGCGAAGACCACGACGGACTAAAGATGGCTCATCCACAGAATGCCAAGAAGCCTCAATAGCGAGGCGCTTTGTCATCGAATGCCGAGCCTCAATAGCGCCTTGTCACCGCACGAGGCGCGGCGCAGACGAGGTCTCGTCGGAGGAGTAGGGCAAGGCCGGCATGTGACATCGCCAGAGAGGACGCCCCAGAGACGAAGACCACGCATGTGGATGCGCATGTGAGACACGAAGTCGGTGTAATTAACACAATCGAAGATCACCGGGCTGCGAGGGAGGGAAACGGTGCCCATTGGTAGGCGGCGCTGGACGGCGCGGCGATCAAACCGACGTTTTTTTTCTTGCTGAGGCGGCTAGGGCAGGACGAGTTGCACGTCCGGCGAGGTAAGCCTAGGGCTCCGATACCATGTTAGGAACAGCAACTTGTATTATCAGGGGGCCAATGTGACAGTATATATACACAAGTACAGGTTACAGATAATGAAACCAAATAATATCTAGAATTCTACTCTAACACATATATATCTCTAACAGCTACATGTGTGAATAATATCTTAAAACCTTTCACTAACACTGAGAAAAGGCCACAGACCAGATGTAGTTTGGATTTGCTATTTTGCAGATTAGGTCTTGATCTATTCGACTATTCATCATGCTGATAAGTTTGCAAAATGTTCAGTAATGCTCATAAGGTTGCTTAGAAAGATTGAAACCTTCGACTTCTTGTAAAAATGCTTCTTTGAAATTATGGCACAAACTATAGTATTAGCATGATAGATTAGTGATTTACTCATTACCAATCCACATGGTCCAACAGATTAGTGATTTACTCATTACCAATCCACATGGTCCAACAGAAAGTGAAATAAGTCGCATAAGCATAGTGACCGCAGAAAGAGTACGTATGAGGTAAATTCTAAATGCAGGAATTATCACACAAGAGAGGTAAGGGGACAGCTATAATTCCCTTCAAAGAAGGAACAGATATAAAGAGGACTGGCCAAAAAAGGATGCATTTCCTCCATACTGTAAGGTCCACATCTTCCACCTGAGAGCTCTAAAGGCAAACTATTGAATGCTACTGGTCATATTGACAATTCAGTTTCGTTTTAAAAACAGTACTCACAACTCACAAGTGGTTGATTGTGAACATCTTCATTTAAAACATGAAACCGGTAAACCTCGTCACAATGATGAGATTCTAATAGTGCCAACTAGAACCATGGACCGCGCATGGTGAATTTCTTGCTGGACAATTCCATATAACACAGCAGCATTCTTTACAAACAGAACGAATTAAAGTCTCCAATACATTGCACGAATTAATCTGGTGGTGCTTGCATGAATGAAAACATAAGGTGCCCTACTTTCTGATAATTTTTGTTTTCAGAGACATATATGCTTAACTGATGCATCCAAGCAGGCACGCAAACTATATGAACCACGAAAAATGTTGAGAAGTGAATCTTCGAGTCAACCACTGAGCCAAATACGAGCCGTATTTGTTGGCCACTAATCGAGACAGTTCGAAGGTAATGCAAAAAGATATCTTCTTTCTCCCTAATTTTAGGCTTATTACAGATCACCCCACACAATCAGAGCTCAAAAGTCACACTCCAACTAGTATTAGCCACCAAGCAAGCATCACTACCTGAGTGAACTGAAGAAACACTAAGTGAACAGAGGCTGCATACATACATACACGAGCATATACCTGATGCTGACGCCGTCGTTGAGGAAATTGGATACGTTCTTGTCGACCCACTTCTCGGCGGCCTTCATGCTGGTCGCCATCATCGCGAGCATGTCATTGGGGATGCCGACCATCACCTCCAGCCCGCTCTTCTTGAGGGCGCTCATGGTGCCGTCCTCGGCGTCGAAAAGCTTCACCTTCTGGAAGCCGTTGTCCTTGAGCGTCTGCACCACCGTGTCCGGCGGCAGCGGGTGGCTGGCCTGAGTGCCCCAGTTCGCCCCTATCGCGCCCACGCCCACGCCCACTACCGCCAGGCACAGCCAAGAAACCAACGCCACAACCACCGCCCCTCCATGGCAGGACAAAGAACCCATGGATTATACCAGCTCCAAGCTACAAATCTTGGGGGGTTGGTGGATTTCTTTCTTTGTTCCAAGAACTCCAAGCTCGGATCTTGGAATGATCAGGCCAGCACAGGCAACCAAAAATAAGGGATCTTGGAAAAGGCGAGAGCAAAGCTCCAAGAACACTAGGAGCAAAGCTCAAACCTTTACTGGAGATTACGTTAAAAAAAAACTTTACTGGAGAGAGGTGCAAGGGCCAAAGGTCTAAGAACTGAAAGAACACTAGAATTTCTGAGGTCTAAGAACTGAAAGAACACTAGAATTTCTGAACTATTAAAGCTCAAAAAGACTCAAATCTTGGGGAATAAATGAAGTCCAGCCATCTCCACCTACACTTGACCTGGAAAGGAAATTTCCAGTGATAGCAAACTGCACAAATTCACATGATACATCACAGGGTGAGCATTGATGGCGAAGTCCCCCAGGTGTAAATTGGCTGACGAGGACAGCGAGGGGTCAGATAGATAATAGGAAAAAGTTCATTTTGTACCCCCAGATGAGAGTAAATTGGCTGATGAGGACAGCGAGGGGGCAGATAGATAATAGGAAAAAAGTTCATTTTATAACCCCTCAACTCTTTCAAAAGTTCATAAAACAATCCCGAAGTGTTAAACTAGACATCGGACCTCCTTTAAGTTTTAAAACTAGACAAATTACCCCCACACCAAATTCAGCTCAGTTTTCCAGCGACATGACATACATGGGCGATCCAACTGGCCCCCTATGCTGATGAGATGGACTCCAGCTGGCTCTATGCTGATGAGACGGACTCTAGGGTCCACATGTCAATGTAAGTTCATCTCATCCTCTCTCTTCTTCCTCCTCTCTCTTCTTCTTATCCTCCCAATGTCCTCTTCTTTCATATCTCTCTCCCTAAGCCACATTGGCGACGTGTCGTCTCCTCCTCGACCTTCGTCCGCCACATTCGCGCGCTCCACCCATTCCCACCCCTCCTCGGCCACTTCATCTCCCATGATATCTCCACCCTCCCTCTCTTCGAGCCCTCGCCCCTCCACTTTGACCCTATCCTCTCTGCCATCGAGCTCAATGGCGATGGTCCTCAAGCATAAATGGGCCACGAAGAAGACGACGGTATGATTGGATTAGACAGAGGTCGACGGCATTAGGCTGACGTTATGCACAATGTGCTTGGTAGCGGTGCTCATCGCACTAGGGCATTTTTGTTAGAGTTGGAGCGGAAAGAAGGGGTGAAATGGGGTCACAGTTAGGTGGTGATGAATGGGGAATAATTAGTTTCGGAGGAGGAATGAAGGTAGTGAGGAATTTCTGGGGATGGCGGATTTAGGGCAAGAACAGGGGCTCGTCGTCGTCAGAGACGAAATAAGGGCTCACCGTCGCTGGAGACAAAGCAGGAGCACAGGAGAGAGGTGAAGGTTGCTATGAGGAGGTATAACGACTTGATCCGTAAAGCTCGAATGCCCCTCGAGTGTGCTCGCCCATTACAGATGAGCTTCACCCCTAAGCCTTATCGTTAAGGGCCACCTCGCCGCTGCCACTGACCACCATTGTCCGGTCACCACTATACTCCTCCGCCACCTTGGACCTCACTAGTGAGCTCACGGAACCATTCGGGTGCTATCCAGCTAGATAATTTAACTCGATGTAGTGTCTTGTGCCGATGCCGCCAATCCAGTGTTGTCATCGCCATAAAAATGTGGTTGTCGACATTACTCCACTGCCATTGGTCCCCAAGCCACCCGCTCTCGCGTCGAAAACACTCCCTCTATCTATCTCCCTGCTCGATTCCTGAAAAAGCTCTCTCCAGCGTCGACACCATCGCACGACCGAGACAACCTTGTCGTTTAGCACCACCACATAGCCACCTTAGTCCACCTCTCTAGCCTCCACCACCACAATTAGATTCCCATGATGTCATTGTTCCATTTTCACCATCTCTCGAGACTCGTCACCTTCCCATCGCGGCCGGTGAGCTCGCTAGTAAGCTCGGCCATGGCCCCTTTTGTTGGAAATATGTCCTAGAGGCAATCATAAAAATAATTATATTTCATTATGTTCATAGCATTGGATAATATGTAATCTTGTTCCTGGAATGATATCAATAATATTTATTACCAAGTATGTGACTTGATTGTGAAACTCTATCTTTTTGCGATGATTATTCTTAAACGTTTCCTAGTCGAAAACATATGAGAACACATATGAATAGACTAGCATATGTATTGGTTGATGACTATGTTTCACAGGTCATGGATATGGAGATATCAAACCAATAATATGGACACATGTTAGAGAACATGGTGTTGGAAAAGACCCACATTGAGACACTGTTGAGATTACTATGATTCTATGTATTATTAGTTGGTCTCAAGCAATGATGATGTATAATCCTTAGACCTGATATAAACATGATTTTTTACATGTGTAATAACACTCTTAGGGGTTGTCAAACGCTACTTGTAACTGGGTAGTTATAAAAGTAGCTTTCGGGTATGCTATGAAATATGCGGATTGATGTGACTGGTCGGATATGGAATTTGCCCCTCCTAACATAACAAAGAGATGTCTCTGGGCCTCTCGTTGTGGTCGGATAAAGAAAGTGCATGGCCATGCCACTAGTGGTCGAAGTATCGACAAGTTATTCGACACATGATCGAGGAAGTATTGAACAATCCATGGATGGCACAATATCTCACCTGTAGTTCAACCAGATATCGTGATGCAAAGGGAGAATACACAAGAAGGTCTTTCAGTTCGATCAGATACAGACTAGTCATATGGAGATAAGAGCTAGTCGTATGCTGGTCGAACATGGTTACTAAGTGGTCGAAACCTGATCTTAAGGAGTTACGAATTGGTCGAGACCAAATATGAATTTGTCGTATAGAGATACGAGTTGTTCGTTAGTGATATGGACCTGGTCGTAGATCATATTGCATTAAGGTTCGTCCGATATATTCTATGTGTGTTTGAGGATCGTTATGTGCTGCTAGGTACCACTAACGACTAGTGGTCGAAAAAGAGTTTTTGAGTCACAACCGATTACACATGAACCTATAGGATCGCACACTTAAAGGGCTAGGATTTGATTTGGATGATGATCCAAATTCCTGTAGGCCACGAGTTCCTAATGGGCCTCAAGTACGAGATCCATCATAGATGCCTATATAAATAGAGGGGTGGTGGCACGGGGTGATGATGACCTTTCAAAGAACTTCTGAAACCCTAACAACCACGCCTTCCTCATACCACACTGCTGGCGCCAGCACTCCAGCGCGTAGTATCCCTGCTCTGTACGTGTGGATATCTTGAAGGTGTTGTTGCGAAGCATCAGCACTAGGCGATCACAACTCATGACGATCACAAGACTCGGAGAAGAAGACGCGTGGCGAGTACGACTATGACTGCATCAATTTGCTACATCGACTCTACTTCCGCTACGAGTCGGCGCGTCTAGTGGTAATATCGTGATCTATTACTAGCGGAGGTTGCTTAGTTGCGCGGTAATTTTTTGTTTTTGTGCTATCGTGAGTCTACCCGTAACCCTTCACCTTTGTCCAGATCCGAACCAACACCCCAAGCTCGAGGTAACACGCGACGAGGTCCATGGTGGCGGGGTCCGTATCAACGACGTCATGGGCGAGAGGGTGGCGCTCATGGAGTGGCTAGAGTGCGGCCTGTGCATGACCAAGGTGTGTCTGAGGGTAGTGCAGGGGCTAGAGAGGCAAAGTAGGGGAAGAGAGGAGGATGGGGATGGGGTGGGGTGGTAGGCCTCAGGCGGCGGCATTGCGAGGGGTGCGACACGGGTTCGGGAGGCGGGTGGGTGATGGAACGGTGGTTGAAGGGGGAGATTGCGGCGCGGCTTGAGATGGGAGGAGGTGGAGCTGCAATTGGGTAAGAGAGAGGGGGTGATTTGGTTGACGAGGTGGCAAAATATAGTGATATGGGTGTTAACGTAAATGCCACATCAGCAAAATTGGGGTGGTTTTGGTCTTAGTGGTAAACTAAACGGTTTTAAGAGTTGGAGGTTGTTGTGTGTCTGGTTTCATAGTTAAGGGTTGATTTTTGGACTTTCATAAGAGTTCAAGGGGTCAAATAGACTTTTTCCTAGATAATAAAAGGCTTTGCCAAAGTTGGCACAAAGCAAAGGGGTGGATAAACAAGAAAGAACATTTCCAGTTAGGCTTTGTTTGGTTGGACTAAAATCTCTACTTATCTCCATGGATGGACTTAGATTTTAGTTCAAATTACCGACACATCCACATGGATCCTGACCGAAAATAGACTTCCAAACAAATCCTTATGCAGGATTTGCAAGGAGAAATAGAGAACAAGAAAATATTTGATTTGAACCAAGAATTGAGCAGAAAAGGTGAGAGCATGTGAAAAGAGTGTTTGATCTAATCTAGAACAGTAAAATGATCACCTAAAAAATCTCAAAAGTTGATGACCTACAACACTCAGTGACAGCACTGCCCACCAGGGATTTTTATTTCGGCCGAAATCGGCTATACGGTTCTACAACCGGCCCTGAAATTTTCAGTTTGGACGAATTTTGTATAAAAAATGAATTTACTTGAATTTTATTCGAATTTAATTTTTTAATTTCAAATCCGAAAAAAATCATTTGCCAAACCGGCCACCCACGGTAATTTTTTCCCGGTTACAAAAAAAACCACGCTGCCCACAGCACATAGAGTGAGAGACTGAAATTGGGGGAGATGATGATGTTTTGCAACACTAAAGAAGTAGAAAGATTCCTAACAATGCAAGCCAATCCAAGACAGTTGTACTGTTGAGCAGAGAGGATGAGATTTAAAGGCCCAAGAAAAGGAGAAGAGTATATAAAAAGGCTACAATATTCCCCACTACTCCACTCTGGAATGCCTTGGTAATCTGACCACTGGACTGGGATGCTGGTATGTGCTTCTGCTGCTGCTGTCAGTTTTTATTTCTTTATTTTTTTTTGTTTTTTTGTTCCCTGCAGCTCACATTGAGAGTTGAGACAATTAAACTAAGCCAACATCTTGCTAACCTCCTCGAGCAAACAAATTACACTACAGCAAGTGAACGAAGTAACGAGGACAGCATGATGCATCGATAGCGACGATAATAATACGTTAATAAATGTCAGGCGGGTGTAGTACCTTGCCTCATTGGCTACACGTCAGCAGCATGGACCGATGAGCCGTGAGGGAGCTCGACCAAAAAGAAGAGTGGAACATTAAAACTTTAGCTTTATAAAATCATGCATTAGAGAGGGCAAAACTAGCTATTTTTAGCCTAACACGTCGTACAAACTACTAGTAGTTTCTTAACTATGCATACAGAGATGCCAAAAAATGAAAAGGCCATGACTAAGTTAGCCAGACATGAAGCTGGTGATTACTGACCATGTGCTGTAAGGCCTCGCTGAAGGGAGAAAAGGGGATGGAGGAGGGCCTCACATTTTCTCTCCCTCTAAATCCAACGGCCAGGGGAGGGCCTAAGGGAATTTCCTTCCCACTGAAGGCAACTCAAGTCAGGAATTCGGACCAAGGAAGTGACAGAGAGGGGTTGTATGGTGTGTGTGTGTGTGTTTTTATTTTTTGAAAATGAGAGGTTGTATGGTGTTGAGTATGAAGGCATGATGGATTGTCAGTAGCAACTAGCAATCTGGAATATCGAATAGAACTCATATAACAACCTGTCAAATTGACCCAACAAGTTTTTGTTTAATTTGTGTAGTATGGTTGGGTCACACACAAAATACCTGGGTGATTGGAACATATGAAATTATATGACTCATTTTGCCCCTATATACTACTTCAAGCTCTCATCTTGTTTGTGGGCCTTGTGATGCTACCGCCTGTTGTGTAGTATGTATTAGGTCTGTTTGGTACAGGTTCAGATTCTTATTTTTTAGATTCTACTCCTAATTATCTGAGAATCCACTTCTCTGAGAATCTGGAGTTGTCTGTTGAAACCGTTTGGCTAGTAGGTTGGCTCCAAAAATCATATAAGGGGGATTAGAGGTAAATAGATCATGTCACCCCTAGGTGTAATACTTCAATTGTATTTGTGCAACTTAGTGGCATTTGTGGGTAAAAATCTTCAACTTTAAAGGGTATTTTCGTTTCTGAAGGTTGGATTCTCACGAGAATCTGCTAGGAGGCTGCTTCTCGTTGCTAGTTCATTTTCGAGACAGCTCCTCGCGAAAAGCAGAATCTAGTGGTTTTGAGAATCATAGTGTTTGGTACGGCTCCACGAGAATCGATTGAGAAGCTGAGAGTGAAAGCTGTACCAAACAAGACCTTAATGTTAAGATCATGTTATATATTTTAAAGGTAAATACAAACTATGTTTCCGCGTTCTGTTATATTATCAAATCATCGATAGACATTCATACATTATAGTTAAACCATCGCTTGAATAAACCTCTAGCCTCGGGTTTAGGATAGTTAAGATTGGGCTTATGCAAGTCTTGGATTTGGCCAGCCTTGGTCTCAGTAAGTATCATGTGAAGCTAGCGCGTGGACCCAAATGTAGGCTAATAACACCTATAACTGAATTCTCTCTTGTTTTCTTCCTTTACAAAATCTTTACACAGACAACGATGGCTATAAGAGAACATGTAACGTCCTGAAAAATAGTTTATGTTTTAAATGTATAAAAATATAGAATTTTAAAAACTTTTGTTGAAACTCATAATTTATATTAAAAATTCCAACATATCGACTTAAAAATCAAGTTCAAATTAAATTCAGAAATATATGTGTACAAAAGTTTCTGAAAATAATTTTACAAAATACTAGATTGGTTATCAAGAATTAATATAAATTTTCACAAATTTTTGGGAGTTAACTTGACCTCATTAAAATCCTAGGTAAGTTGCTAAAGCAGATTGAAAGAATGATTTAAATATGACAAATGGAAAATGAACAGTGGCCAAAACCAATTTTCCCAAGTCCTAGTTGAACCTGAGAACACCCACAAAAAATTTCATAATTTTTGAAAAAAATTATATTTACCCCAAACAGCTTGGTCAAACCAACTTGTGTTCGGTCAAAACTAAAATCAAATTTGGTATTACTGTTGGAGCGACCGGGCCAGATCTTACTATTCCGACCCCAGCCGTTTCCTCACGTTGGTTCGGCCGCACCGCGTCGCCTCGCCTCTGTCACTAACGCCCCGGACCCACATGTCGACACCGCCTTCAACCTCACGCCACTCAAACCGCGAGCGCTAGCTAAGCGCATGCGCGCCACGGCGACACCGACTGCCACCTCTTGCCCTCGTGTCCATCAGGGAAGCATCGCCTTGACTCCTTAAGGAGCTCCCGTGCCAACCCACTCCCTTCCTTTGATCCTCTCTTGCTTTCTCCACTCAATCATTGTGATACGGGGGATGCCCGATCTTCTCGATAAGGACCGTGGATAAATGATGTGAAGTAGACGATGTCGCTAGCTGAACACTCGTGCCAATGCACGAACCCTCAACTCTTCGAATACGCCCAAAACACACCGGATAGTTGATCGTCGCGAGACCACGAATGACGATCGCCAAGTCCCCAATTCCCAATGAAACGATTACTTGACCTTGAATTGCAGAATGAATCAATGGATCGCCTAGTCCTCTCTCAAAGTCCTCGCATGAACTCTGGTTTCGAAAGAACAAGCAATAGCGATGTTTCTATTCTTATGCATAAAGTGGTCTGAGGTTACAATAGGGGTCTAACCCTTAATATATAGTGTCCTTCTCCTCCTCATGGCTGGCCAAGAGGCCCTACTCCTACTCTAATTCGGAATTAGAACTTCTACTCCAATTCCGACTCAATCTAAAACAAAAAGGAAACTCTAATTTTACAACCGTTATATTGTTTCAGTCATATCTTTTTACACAGGAGGAATTTCGGAGTGAGGGAGGATCCGTTGGATCGGGCTTGAAGTTATCTTTCCAACAAGCCCAAGAACACCCAAATCGAACTCCGTTTGTGAAAGTTATGACCGTTTTACTCTAGACTGTCCTGCTGATTCCGAATTCGAATTTGATTCTGAGTTGATTCCGAATTTGATTTCGGTTGGGGTTGTGGGAGATCTGAATTAGGCTTGAAAATATTATCCAAAACTTGAGCTTTAAGTTCTTGGGCTTCTTCTCCTTTTGCTCTCCCATCACACGGACTTCTTTCCTCCTTAATCGGCATGGGCTGCTTGACTTTCTCCTTCCCAACCGCTTTGACCTTCTTGTTCTTCATCACTAGGCAACAGATATGGTTAACCTCCTCCTTGTGCTCCTCTATTGCTTTGGCTCTGGCCTCCCTCTCGGTTCCAAAGACTTTAAGCTTGTCGAACCTGAGAATGCACAAAGTATTGCTTTTACGTAGTGTCCAATTCTCACGAAAAACACAAAGATTAAGAAACAATTGCACTTGTTGTTTGAGAAGTGTAACTCTTGCTTCATAAACAGCCTCATAAGTAGTCGGGATATCCTCATCACATTGTCTCGCTCGAATTGAAGAACTCGGTCGTTCTTCGTGCGCGCTAAGAGTCAAGCTCTCATCTATGTGCCCTAATCCTTCTATCTTCTTGTCGGGTTCGTCGTGTTAACTTGAGGTTTTGGATCTTGGCTGTAGTTTCTGGAGCGCGGAGCCATCTTCTTGGTTGTCCAGAGCGTGCACCGAGTGCCCTCCCCACGTCATCTTCGTGCTCGGGTGAGTTTAACCCATTTTTTGCGTGTCATCTCATGTGTTGAGGTATTAAGATCAGTTCCCCTCAATCAATTTGTACTTCGATTCACAGAAATCACCAGAATTTGAATAATCCCCAGTTCAGCCGAGAAGCCACTTCATCTTCCTTAACTCCGGCCTGGTGGGTAATTACTCAATTTCTTCTAGTATTAGCATCTATTGTGCCTCTGTGACCTATCTCGACCATTCCTTCCGAATGATTTGGCCCAGGTTGTGCTGTCCTAGTGGAGCTTCCTATTTCCGCCTCACGGTCATCGTCGTCGGCGAGCCACCGTGACTTTCCGGCCAACCTCAATCTCCTGGTAGGTGTACTACCCCTCTTAGTTGCTCATGTGCACGTCAATTCTTTTAGAGTAGCGTCTAGCCGTCGTTTTCGCGGTCACCGTATTGTCGCCCGGCCGCTAGGGACCGCCGTCGGCCAAATTCTAGCCATCATCAGGACTGCCACACTATTGTGTTTCCCTTTTAGCCTCTTGTTTGCGCGACCGTGGGCCCCGCACCGGCAAGTCGCTGGCCAAGTTCGCGGTCACGACTCCTTTGTTGTCGGACGACCAGCCGACACGGTAGCGGAGTGATTAGTACTAATGATGTTTGGGAAATCAGTTAGCGAGCTAATATCTCTATTACGTGTGGGCCCTCTCGGTTAGTTAAGTGATTGCGTAATTGGAAAAGTACGCTTTCTAAATTAGGAAGCGTATATTGCTTAGAATAATTTTCCGAAATGTGTTTCCAGTCAAGCGAAGGCGTATTCTCGGAAATACGCCATCGGCGGTAGTTCGACCGGGGCTGGGTCAGAGTTGACCCAATCAAAGTCGCGCTGGGGGCCCGCTTGTCATGCGCTGCGCGTCGGTGGGAAAAGTATTTTAGCCTTTTTAATTTCCCGAAATGATTAAAATGTGTACTAAAATTCAATTAAACTTTGAAAATTCATAACTAATTCAATTTAGCTCCAAATTAAGTGAAACCAATTTTGTTAATTCTAATTTTTCCTGTACTTTAATTTGGTAAAAGTTTGGTTCATGATGCTATTTCACCAAATGTTGGTAATTGATTTCTTTGTGTATTTATGCTTTTAAAAATTGTTAAATACTTAGAAAAATTCAAATAAAATTCTTTTGACTGAAAACCTTCACCTAAAATCTATAGAAATTAAATGCTTTCTACTGTGTATGATGTTTGATGAATTCGAGTTTTGATTATTTTGGTGTTATTCGTTCTTATTCGCTGTTTTGCTCGATCGATAGATTTCAACGATTCGGGTACTTACGAGGGAGTGATCCTCAGCAGCCAGCACATTATCCACAGCAAGGCAAGCAGTCCCTCATTTGATGCACATTGATCCTATTATTTGTGCATGCTAATATTTCAAAGTTTCAACTGTATGTATGCATGCTATGTTGGCAAGTTATTTCTTAGTCGCGATAGTTTACCTAAGTAGTTACTTGAACTGTAGGTAAATATCCATCCTTTACTACTGAGCCTAGGTTAATATCCGCTGTGACTTAGAGCTCGCTTGATGGCCTCTGGTCACTTTATATTAAGTACACGAGTTGTGTCGCTTAGGTATGCTTAGCACGGTAGACTGGGAATCATCACATTAGCGATGGTTATTACAACACCACCTCATATAACTGAGTCATGATCCTCATGTATGTATCATATTTGGAAAAATTAAAAATGGAAACAAAAAGATTTAGACTTGGACACATTGGTTGAATGATGTGGTTATTGGTATGTGGTAGCGTGCCCGAGTCAACAAGGACCGGACATCTTGTTCCACTGGACCAAGCAATATTGTGTGCTAACCACATGAGGGGTATATGAGACCTCTCTTGACTTAGTACTTTGAAGTGTGTTAGCTCCGGGTCGCAGGTGGTGGTTTATGTGTTGTGTGAAAAAGGATATGTGTTGTTGGGTGTGCGGTGGTGGAGTTCGGGTAGGTTCTCTACCTCGAGGGGTATCGTAGTTGTCCACGGCTTTACCCGTGAGGGGTAGTTGATCGAGACTTTACGATGACCCCGACACAACGTATGGATCTCTATCCATACAACGACTCGTAGTTAACACATAATATTGGAAAACGTCTCGTATGGACTCAGCCTTGCCGGCATACCTAAGGAAGTGTACTTTATCCGGTGGCAAAAGAGGCGGTCTGACGTGTGGGTACATTGGTACACCCCTGCAGGGTTTAATCTATTCGAATAGCCAAGTCCTTGGTTATGGACACGCTTGGGAATGTCTTTCGAGAGTTAGACTACGATTTTGATAAAACTTGAGAATGTGTGGTACGAATGGGTAATTCGTGCTATTGTTGTGGTGACTAAGGTTAGTCACTTCCAGGATGTTATTTGTTGTTATTGTTGTCGTCACTGATATTTGAATTGTTAAAACTGGTTTAGCAAATTGCTTTCAATCTACTACAGTATTGCAAATAAATTATGGCTTTACGCTGACAATAAACTCTACGACAATCTCTTTTGAATTAAGCTAATTATATGTTTGTTATTTGTAAGTCTTGCGAGTACGTTTTTGTACTCAACTGCATTGTGTATTTGCTGCAGAGGAAGCTGACCCCCAAGGGGTTGGCGAATGTGAGGCTGATTTCACTCTTGGCGACTAGCTTGGGCGTTTCCGGTCGGTTACCTTGTGGGTATATGCAGCTGGTTGGCTTTTGTTTCTGCCATATTTATGGGTTATGTATTCCGCTGCAAACTCTACCTTTGGTGTGAAACCTCAGTGTTGTTGAACTTACGTAAATTATGAAGTTTTCAAAAATATACAAGCTTGTGTATGTAAATGTTACTTAATTTTTTTGGTAAGGAGTATGTGTACTGCAATTCTGGGAAGTACATATCCACCAAGAGCGGGGATGTTTGATTTGTGATGCTAGGGCCAACGAAAAGTTAAGCATTACAAATTAATTCGCCCGACGGCTCTCATAGAACATTTATTATATGTCATCAGATAACTCCGTTATTCACAACATACCATCGAATAACTTCTTCTTTACAGTATATCATCATCATCGCTTCTCCTAAAAGGATAGTCTGTTTAGCCTCCTTTCTTTGCTAGCACGTTGTTAGGTTGGAGATCATTTATACCAATATCTCGCATTTTTTTTTAATCGCTACATGTCACAATGTCTTTCTGTAGTTACATTGAGTACTTCCAACTACAAATCTAAGATATTCTGTCATCTTATATTCTTGCTGTAGCAAGTAATCTAGACCGTCGAGTTTTGATCACGTATGTTATTGTAACGGTCAGACATTCTTTCCCTTACAATAGGTCCCCACATGTCAGCCAGCCCATCAAAAAGGAAAAGAAGAGTGGAAAAAACCAAAACGAGTAAAGTCAGAAGCAGTCGGCAAGGAAAGGCAAGGCCAGGCGTGTTCCTCTCCTCCGCCGAAGAAAACCCTAAACCCTAACCGGACCAAACGCCCCTCCTCTTCTTCCCCGGCGGCGGCGGAGGCGGAGGCGGCGGTCACCAGTAGCACATAGCAGGCGAAGATGCCGCTGGGACAGCGCGCGGGGGACAAGAGCGACTCCCGCTACTGCGGGGTGGAGGTGCTCGACTTCCCCGCTGGCGACGGCCTCCCCGCCGTCCTCTCCCACTCCCTCTCATCCGCCTTCGACTTCCTCCTCGCCCCGCTCGTAAGTACTCTACTTCCTATTGATAGCCTCTCTCCTCCTCCCTCTGAGACCGAGGCTTACTCACCCTGCTCTGCTCGGCGCTGCAGGTTGATCCCAACTACCGGCCCACGCCCGGCGCAATCCTGCCGGTGGCGGCGTCGGACCTCATCCTCAGCCCGTCGCAGTGGAGCAGCCACATCGTCGGGAATATCAGCGCGTGGATTGATTTGGATTCAGAGGATGAGCAGCTCCGGTTGGACTCGGAGGTCACGCTGAAACAGGAGATCGCGTGGGCGTCTCATCTCTCCTTGCAGGTCCATTTGGCGTCACATTGCTCATAATTCACTCGTCAGTCTAATTCTAACCAATAGACGTTACACATAATTGAGTATGGAATGTATCATGTGTAGTTGTGTACAACTAGGGAATGCAAGACATAATTTGGGCGCTGTAAATGGGCAATTGGCATAGCATAAGAATTCTCCTGCAGTTGTGTTTAGTCAAGCTTGTCAGGCTGTCGTTATGCCTCAAGAACTAGAAACATGGATAATTCCCATTCAGCCCAAATTTTTTGGATTTCCTTAGTTGACATTACTTTGTAAGCCTGACGGGTTCATATACATTATTCTAAAAAATGTTCTGAATCCTATAAAAGAGGTAAATTGTGGCGCGTTTACTTGCAGGCATGTGTTCTTCCTCCTCCTAGGAGATCTTCTTGTGCCAATTATGCTAGAGTTGTGAATCATATTTTGCAAGGACTGACCAATATGCAGGTGTCATCCTCCATCTCCAATTCCATCTTTCGGTTATTGTATGTATGTCGTATATGTTTATATTAGATTAACCTTTAACTTTTATTTGTTCTGTTTCTTTCTTAAGTTGTGGCTAAGGATGCCTCTGGAGAAGTCTGAACCTATGGACGGAGATCATGACAAAGTAAAGAATAATCAGACGGTAAACTTTTGATCCCTCCAGACTGACCTGGAATGTTAGGCAGCAGACTATTAAGGATCAGCATATGCACATGGCACACAACTCTCTTGTTTATGTTTCTTCTTAAATGGCAGAGTGAAATATCAGACTCGTGGGAATGGTGGAATTCATTCAGATTATTATGTGAGCATAGCAGTCAACTGAGTGTAGCACTTGATATTTCGTAAGTGTTCTTGTATTGTTGCACACTTACACCAGGTGCTTTCTTCCAAGTGAAGATGCTGCTGATATTTCATCTATAATGTCATAGTTTTGGTATTCAAAGGTTGTCTGTTCACTTATCAGGAGCACACTGCCATCTATGAACTCACTAGGGCGGTGGTTCGGGGAGCCTGTAAGGGCTGCAGTTCTTCAAACAAATGTAATCATACAACTACTTAATCAATTCATGTTGATATGAACCCCCGGGAGAGCAATATATGTCCTGCATATCTGCATCAGTAATTGATTTTCATCTCGCAGGCTTTTCTAACAAACGCAAGAGGCTACCCTTGCTTGTCGAAGCGCCATCAGAAACTGCTTACTGGATTTTTTAACCATTCGGTTCAGGTGGGTTCTTTGTTACGCTTCCTTATATCAAGCCTTTCTTGTCATAGGCTCATAGCCTTTCGAGTTAATGACCCAATGTACAACCTGCCTAATAGTTCTAAGTTTCAGAGGTAATTGAGGTGTACCATTATTCCTGATTTTTCATTTTTGTTTTTGTTTAGGTCATAATCTCTGGGAGATCAAATCATAATGTTTCCCAAGTATCTCAAGGAGTGCTCTCAGGTGATGAAAACCACACTGAAGGTAACTCCTGTGAACTTTAAGATTTGTTAGTTCGTTATGTTCTTTAACCACACATGATTATGTGTAGACAATGTTGAGTAAGTGTGGTACTCTAAAGTTAACTTTGGGAACAAATTTGAGGGCTCAAAACTCCGAATGTTCTAATGAAGACCCCAAACTCCTTTTTAATGAGAGAAATTTGGGCATTCTATGATTTTCCTGCCCTTTGTATAAAACTAATTGCCTGGATTTGTGAGATTCACTGCAAAATACCCTTTCTTTGATTCTTTCTTTTAGCCTATGACTTATCCACGGCCTAAATGTTGCTTTAGATACCCCCATTCGGAATGCATTGAGTCCATACCTCGACTACATTGCGTATCTATATCAGAGGATGGATCCACTTCCTGAGCAGGAACGCTTTGAGGTGTCCATTCTGTCAGACTCTCTGCCATGGCCCATGATTTAACTTATTGACTGAGATCTTTCTTGACCCCATGTTATTTGCCTTATTCCAGATCAACTATAGGGATTTCTTGCAATCTCCTCTCCAGGTAATTCCTATTTTGTTTGTTCTCGAGTTCTGATCATCTTAAACTATTCTTCCTTGCCCATTTATGGGCCTTATGACTACCTCCTTTTCCTCCATTACAACGTAACCTTCACTTGCTCATAACTTTCCTCCTTTTTTGGCAGCCTCTAATGGATAATTTGGAAGCTCAGACGTACGAGACTTTCGAGAAAGACGCTGTGAAGTATACCCAGGTTTATGTTTTATGTTGGGAATTATCTTTTTATGTTATAAGTTTTGAAGAAGCAATAGTTTTCTCTTTGTGTAAATCATTTTTGTTAATTTATTGTGAGAACAAAGTTAGTTTTTGAATTATTTTGAAGCCATTTTCATAACACAAATGAAGGAAAAAAACATGACTAAATAAGATTGACTTGGAGTCATTTACATCCTGATGAAAATTCAGCAAGCATTCCATCACCAAATGTAGTTCAAACCATGCATAACAAAATGTTGTATTCATGAATTGAGTCATTGAAATAAGCAACGATACAATGAACCTAAGAGATACTTTGCTTCAACGCAATATTGAAACTATAACAAATGAAATAACATACCATTGAAAGCACTAAAAAAATTGGAATTTAAACTAACATAACCAAGGAGCGCAATATAAATAAGTCCATCAACTCCGGAGATCATTTCCCCTTTGCCTTCCTACTCGTTCAACCCTTGATAATAAGGATTAGCGATCACGTTGATCCTCATCTAGACGGTGAAATTGACGTAGTCACGTATAAGGATACACAAAGGCCTATAGATAAACCAAAAAAAGTAATACAATATCTAGAGGGTTACCGTAGAGAGGTAATTATTAACTATAGGCCTTCGTGCCCTTAGATAAACGAAAAAAGTAATACAATATTTAGAGGGTTACCATACGAATCGGCGGGGTTGAGATAAGTTCTCCTCTCCTCTTTTCCTCTCTTCCCTGCCCTCTCCCTCGCCCGTCCTCTCCACCACCTTGGATGGGGGAGGCGAAATCCGGCCGCGGGGTGGGCCAATCGATGGCGAGGAGGATGATTTGACGGCGGGTAAGGCAGATTTGGCGGCAGGGAGGTGGATTTGGCCGGGACGAGGTCGATTGGACCGGCGGCGGCAAGGCGGGGTGACGCCATGACCCACGGCGGCGCCTTAATAACCCTGATTTCAACGAAGAAACAAAGTGATTTATCAAGTTTAGCAAATTACAGGAGGTAGACACCAACAGTCCAACCTAAAAGAATATCTTACCACAAAATCACTACTGAACTACTCTTAACAATTGTTGAATGCCCAAGCCTTAAATTTGTACCTTCCACTGCACATGAGGACATAATTTATCAGTTAATTCGTATATCAATCAACACAGATTTCTTATAAATGGAAGCATAAAGCAATCTACTGTACAAAAGATGGAACAACCTATGGTATAGTTTCAGACCTACAACAATGCCATGGACGATGCCACTTGCAAATGCATTGACTGAATTACAGAGCTCTACAATTAGATTTGTACAATTCTGTATACAAGACAATAGCAGTTCAGAATAAGACTATGCCAAGAGGGGTTACCTTTTTTGTATCATTCCTGACATTCATTTGATCTATTAATGGCTAGATTTGCTCGCGCCCAACTTGCTTCTGAGCTTGAATCGTACCACCTGGAAGTTACACTCGACCTGCAGAAGGTCCATAACCATCATTAGACACTTCAAATGAAACAAAGTTAAGAACTCAAATCATATTGGACTCCCTTGAAAAGCAATAACCTAGTTGATGAGATTCAAGAAAATTCTGCATCAACCGGTGCTCTGATATATTGATTTTACAAAGAGCATGACATGATGACATTGCGGTAGAATCCTTCCAAGCAACTAAAAATTTGAAAGAGAACAGACCTCATTCATCTAATCAGCCGGCTAATTCATCCAGTTTATCACAAGAATTAGCAATTATTGCCTCACAGGCAGATCACTGCTCAACTCTCTAGGTAATGGGTGGTCGAGGGGTATGGCCTAGTTACATTTAGATTTCTGTATACTTCTCCAGTTATCCTACTTTTAGTCTTCTACTGCATTCTTCCATTCAAGAAAACATCGAATTGTATGGTTATTAACATACATTCAGAACACAAATAAATAAACCAAATCATCTACCGGTCTCATTTCTACTTATAACTTCTACTCAAAGTTGTCATTCATCAATTAAGCCAAAGGAAAACTAACCTGGTGGAGTGACCGACGTTTGTGCTGAGCCCGAAGTCTTGCGGTCCATGAGCAGGTTGTGCGGCTTGAGGCCGTAGTGCAGCATGTTGCGGCCATGGCAGAAGGCCACGCCCTTGCAGATTTGATACATTAGGATCTGCACACACATGACATCACCATCACCATCCATCGAATCAACATGGCTGACACATTCAAACAAACACCTGGCATGCACTAATTGTAGAAAAAGTAAAGGAACACAAGATCTGCGATTTGTATGGATGGATGGATACCTTGACTGTGTGGGCGGGGATCTTGTCGTGGTTCTGGCAGTGGCCGCGGATGAACTTATTGAGGTCGGTGTACGTGGAGTTGAAGACGAGGTAGATAATGGCCTGTCCCTCCTTGTTTTGCCTTGCTCCCCGATCGACGCCATCAAGACCCACCTCTAGGCCGCCATCACCGGTGGTGTGTAACAGGGTTCATGGTAGACATCCTCTGCACCGACAGGCCTCTCGGCCTATACCGCGGCCCGCGTCGAGAACGAAGCCAGCGGTGATCGCGTCCTCGGTGGGGTAGGTAGCGTGGTTTTTTTTGTCAATCCATAGCGAAACATAAATATGAATTCCTTTCACGCGAAAACATCGAAATAAAGCTGAGGAAATAAAAATAACCGGGGGGAAATAAAAATGTGCCTTCTTTATTGATATTCTCTTGCCTTGCCGACGGGACTGCGGCCACCGCCATCTGCATTGATGCCACCATGCATCTCACCATGGCGTGGAGTAGATTGGATCTGCGTTGCCGCCTTCCTCTACATTGCGACCCCTGGTGAGCAGATCCTCACCATCACCACGCCATCTTCTCGTTCTCGCACTGCATACTTATCGGCGCTGGGGGGCTCACCGTGCCATCTTGTCGGTGTGAGGGGGATGGGAAGGGGAAGGACGGCAGACGGTGGCTCGCGGGAGTGAGGGGGATGGGAAGAGGAAGGATAGTGGGCGACGGCGATGGAGGACGCTTGCATAGGAGCATAGGACATAGAGTAGGAGATCACGTGTGGGCGGTGGCGTTGAAGGGGAATCGCGAGGGTTGGCGAGGAAGTGTGGGATAGAAAGCTGAATCACGGGAAAGAGGCCCACCAACGACCCCCACACGCCTCGGCCGTCGGGCGTCCATGTGGGTGCTTGGAGATGGGCTGGCGCACGACGACAATGGAGGAAACCGGGGCAGCGCGAGGAAGGGGAGGAAGGCACAACGATGGGAGCTTGCGGGAGTGAGGGGGATGGGAGGGGGAAAGGACGCCGAGTGGCGGCTCACGGGTGAGGGGGATGGGAAGGGGAAGGACAGCGAGCGGCGGTTCGCGGGTGAGGGGGATGGGAAGGGGAAGGATGGCGTGGGGCGGCTCGCGGGAGTGAGGGGATGGGAAGGGGAAGGATTGTGGGCGGCAGCGATGGAGGACGAGCACACGGGACACGGAGTAGGAGAGCACGCGCGGACGGCGGCATTGAAGGGGAATCGTGAGGGCTGGCGAGGAGGCGTGTGAGAGGAAGCTGAATCGTGGGGAAGAGGCCCACCGGTCGGCGCGCTTCGATGCAGAGAGTGGAGGGGGTGCGAAGAACACATCACTCACCACCACTAGAGTCTTTTTAAGTAGTAAAGATTGTGACAACAAAGTTAGTTTTTGAATTGAAGTTTCTGATTACATGTTTTCATCTATTTATTTCAAACTATTGACTGCACCATGGTTCTTGGTTCTAGTTAGTGCTCCCAGGAAATACTGGCACAAGCCAAGTACTAGGTTTACTTGTAACTGGCATAAGACCAAGCCTTATTGGGGTTTATGTTTGCATGCTTCATTTGGCGCATTGTTTAACATTAGCACTTCAAAGCTAGAGAATCTGGTTTGGTAAAGAAAACAAACATCAAGATTCCTGTTTTATTTTATTTTTACTTGGTATTCCCCATTCTTTGCTGTTTGTTTAGTCTAATATTACACCAGTTTTGATCTTACTGATGATTCTCTGTTTTACATCGTATGAACAGTATCAAAGAGCAATCGCTAAGGCTTTAGTTGATAGGGTTTCAGATGATGAAGTCTCCACAACTAAGGCGGTAAGATTGGGCCTTAAACTTTGATGTTTTTTCTCCCCTATATTAGATGGCTGCAATCCGTACTTCTAGTAAGACTCCTGGTGGTGCAAAAATCTTCAACCCACTTTTCTTTCCGTGGATCACACAGTGACCGTATTTGGTGTTTGGATATTATCCATATCAATGACCTGGTGAACCCTTTTAATTAATCGTTAGACAAAACTAATACACTAGAAATGATCAAGATAAAACTTTCACATTTTCCATTCTTAAATGTTCCCTATACTATAATAAATAGTAGGTGAATCAACTTACTAATTAATTTTTTTTACTAGACTTCCTCTTTGGAATAGAATTAGACTATTTCTACACAGGGAAAGTTGTGTGCAATGAAGAGGTGAATCGACACTGAATCACTTCAAACAAAGATTAGTAGATGCATTTTATGTTTTATTGAGTTGGCAAAACATGCATTCATATCTTGTTTCCACACTGCCTCTTCTACAGTTTCTGTAGCTAATCCAACGTTATTCCAGAAGCCCAGAAGCTGAGTTGCATTCATAATATTTCTAGACTATGAAGCATTGTAAATAATTTTAACAGCTCTTTTGTGCCTTCTCATTCCCTACAGCATGTAAAGTAACCTATTTCCTGCATCACTTAGCTAACATCATTTTTTTAATGTTACATTTAGAATCTAATGATCTAACTTCATTTGCTATCCCACAAAGGTGCTGATGGTTGTTGGAGCAGGCCGAGGACCTCTAGTAAGAGCATCATTGCAGGTGAGTGCCTTTTCTCCTGAAGCTTCCGAACTTACTGAAAATCTTGATGAATTTTCTGGTGCTTAAATAACATGTCTGTAATGTATGCCATTTTTCTTTTCTGTTAATGTTGTCCGTGAAGCTGAATACACTTTTTATATTCAATGCAGGCTGCAGAAGAAACTGGTCGCAAGTTAAAAGTATATGCTGTGGAGAAAAATCCGAATGCCATTATCACCCTTCATGTGAGTTATTCAATGAATATGCCATTCTCAGTTCTCATTTCTCAAATCGTTCCATTAGACAGGGATTAAAGCTTGTCTGTTCGATGATCATTGACGCTATCCTTTTTTCTTTACCGTTCTGTCGGTAGTCTTTTTTTTTGTGCCTTCTGGTGTAAGTAGAGATGATTATACGATGATCTGATTTGTTTTGGGGGTTGAAACAGAGCTTGATCAAATTGGAAGGGTGGGAAAGCTTGGTTACTATAATTTCTAGTGACATGCGGTGCTGGGATGCCCCTGAAAAAGCAGATATCTTGGTATGTTGATACGTTGTTGAAATGGACATTTCAAATCTTTCCCGAATGGTTAAATAAATGTCTAACATGCAAATATGAAACAGGTCAGTGAGTTGCTTGGGTCCTTTGGTGACAACGAATTATCTCCCGAGTGTCTAGATGGTGCCCAGAGATTCTTGAAGCCAGATGGGATTTCTATTCCTTCCTCGTACTGGTCTTTTCTCTTTATACTATATATCCATCTTCCCTGCATTCTTTTTTTTTTCTTCATATTATTTTATTGTTTTGTTGGGTTCCTTTGCAGATACACCAGTTTTATCCAACCAGTAACAGCATCTAAACTACACAATGACGTAAGTTACACCTTTTCAGTGATAATTGTAACATTTCTATGCAACTAGAAGTGACTTGGTTTTTGCAGATCAAAGCACACAAAGATATTGCACATTTTGAAACCGCATATGTTGTCAAACTACACCGAATAGCAAGACTTGCACCTCCTCAACCGGTGAGAGACCACAGCTTCTGCTTTATGTATCCTTCATTGGTTGTCTAATGTGATATATTGCCTTTTTCCATGAGCTATTTGCACCATTACATTTGATGACCACCTTGACATGTGTAGGTATTTACTTTCACCCATCCAAATCACTCACTGAAGGCTAGCAACCAAAGGTATACCAAGTTGCAATTTGAAATGCCACAAGATGCGGGATCATGCCTTGTGCACGGTATGCAGCTATACTTGTGTTTGGATTTTGCTATTAATACAAGCTATTTGTATCACCCTTTACTCTAGCCGTCCCCATCATTTTGGCAGGATTTGCTGGATATTTTGATGCCGTGCTATATAAAGATGTTCATCTCGGAATTGAGCCAAGCACGGCTACACCAAACATGTTTAGCTGGTAACCGGCAACCTGATTTATGCAAGCTGGCAATAATCTTTCTCAAATCCTGCCATCAGTTGTGTTCCTGATGTATTATGAACATTGTTAGGTTCCCGATCTTCTTCCCATTGAGGAAGCCCATCTACGTACCATCGGAGTCACCCATAGAAGTGCACTTTTGGCGATGCTGCGGTGCCACCAAGGTAGTGTTGTTTCTGTTTTTTTTGTTGTTGTTGAAAATTACAGTAATTTTGTTGATTCTTAGATGTATAACTGTTGCTGCAGGTGTGGTATGAGTGGGCAGTGACGACGCCGTCTCCATCACCAATCCATAACAGCGATGGTCGGTCGTATTGGGTTGGCCTATAGGTTGATCAAAATCTTCCATTTTGTTATAGTTTTAGAGAGAGAAGAGAAGGTCCATTATATGTTAGTAGGGTTTTTCAGTGCATCCCTTGCACGCGGATTGAGTGGAGTGTGTTACTGGTTACTGCGTGGGAGATATTTAGTCTTTAAGCAAGTGATGATCAAAGAAACGCATCTTGGAACTTGGATGCATGACTGTAACGTGTTGTATCTTAAGGGGTTGGTTTGTAACATTACTTATTATTATTCTCGTCAGGTTAATTCTTTGAGCTTATCAATTTTGACATTGCTTTTGGTGTTTCTTGAGGAGCATGAACATGGCCGGATGCAGAAACTCAGATCTAGACACGTCTCGCATTTGATCGTGCAAGGCCATTTCCCATTCCCCACGCAAAGCACAAGTATGCTTGAAGTTCACTACTCTTTTGTTCTGACTAAAACGCTTTGAACGCTCGCAACTACAAATTTCATTCTCTCAAGTGCCTGCCACTTTTCTGTCCCAACCAAATTGCTTGCTGGTAATTCAAAATATCGGACTTCACTCTACTGCCTTGCCTTACTGTTTGTGCATGAAATGTTATTTATTAGTGGAGGGCATTTTGGTGAAATTTGGTCGCGTTATATGCAAAAACATGTTCAAAATCCAAATCTGACTGGAATTTTCTAGTCGCTGTCCCGTGTTTGATTCCCAAGTGGAATCCAACATGCATCCATAAGAAAACACCTCTCCGTCTGACCCACCTGCCAGCCCCACATGTCAGCCACTGCTACCGCTGGCGGAAGGAACACGAACCTTGCGCCCTGTCCAGGAGTAAACGCCAGGAAGAAAGGACGCTTCCCGAAGCATCTGGAACAAGCACGCTCCACAGATAGAAAAAGGGGGGAAGAAGAGTCAATACGAATACGAGACGCGCACGAATCCCGGCCATCCTCTCCTCTCCTCTGGAGAAGAAGCCTCTCGAGATCTAAGGAGAGAGCATCCTCCGATCCCCCTGTGTGCGCACCTCGCCGAGAGATCTGTAGCAAGGAACGGTCGATCCATCCGCCGATGGAGGAGACGGCGACCGCAACGGCGGAGAAGGCGCCGTCGTACAGGTACTGGGTGCGGGAGGCCACAGGCGACGCCGCCCCGCTGCCCGTCCCCGCAAGCTCGACCCCTCGTCCGCCGGCAACGGCAACGGCAACGGCAACCCGCCGCCCCTCGGCTCCGTCTGGAATCAGGTCAGCTCACCTCTCGAGGCCTCAATTTATGATGTCCCTGTGATGGGAAACTCAGGAATGCTAGATAAGCAGAACCTCGTGTTCATGGAATGTGCTGGTGAACTGATCTCTAGCCATTAGTTTAGATGCAAACGTCGATCTAGGGCCGGCCAAATTTGATTGACACTTTGGGACTATGTCGATGCACAAACTAATAGTTTAGGATCAGCCTTCCTCTTCAATCGCTTTCACGCATTCCTCGGTGAATACTGAATAGCATTCTGGTACGCGGAGTTTCTTTGCCATGAATCTGTTGCTAGGTTTGCACGAGTTATCTTGCGTTGCTAACGCTTAGCGCTATTGTATCCGTCCCGTTTCTTCTTGCGGATTGCCGGGTGCACATGCAACTAAAAGGTCTTTCTGTTTCACAAAACGCCTTGTTTAGGTTGAATTAGTGCTACTGCTGCTTATGAAGATTTGGTTCGAAGTTTTCATGTACTCTGAAGGTCCACGAACAATCTGGCTGACTGTGCAGCACAGGGTTGGGGAGCACTCTATCCTGCGCATAACCGTAGGGGTGTCAACGGATCGAATACTAATCAAATAGTGGTCTTCCCGTATTCGTATTTATATTTTCTAAACGAATACGAATTCGAATATTGTCGAATATGAATTCGAATTCGAATATTGTCGAATGTGAATTCGAATTCGAATTTGAATATTGTCGAATACGAATATGAATCAAATATTGTAACGAATACGGATCGAATACCTACTCAATTTGGTCGGATTTGGATATCCTCGTAATTTACGTAATTGCAAGATATTTATGATACTTTATCCTCATGCATAGCACACACAATTATTCTAGTTTATCTATTTCACCTAAAAACACGAATTCATGTCTTAATTAACTAATAAAAGAATGAGTTTACCCCCGCGCGCAGCGGGACGATTGTCCCACCCCTAGAAAAAAAACTCGTGTCGACTCGTGGGTCTATGCTCCGATCGGAAGCTGCTTCGCACTCTCCCATATCTCACGGTCGCACCAACGCCCTCGATTAACCCCATCGTGCTTTCCTTCCAATCCCAACTGTCACCACTCTTCTCCCTCACCTCCCACTCGACCTAGGCTCCTTGTCGCACGTTGCAGATTTGAACGTCATACAGCGGGAAGACTGCATGGGAAGGACCAGCTTTTACATTACACTTTTCTGCATGTATGCATCAGTTACTTATCTGAGTAAACCATCCATAATTACATTTTATTAGTTTTGATGCAAATGCTATTAACACCTTCCAACTAACAATTTTTGTGTTACATATTGTTTGACTAGAGCTATTTATATGTTCTTTCAAGCATAGAATTCTTTTTGGTACTCTTTAAACTAACTTTGCTACTGCTGCACACCCAAAATAGATAAAGCGACGTGATAACTAAGCCATAAACCTTGGATGACAAGTATCACTGATTTTCACCGAAATTGCTAGGTTGTTTTGTAGTATTGCAAAGCTATAGGCCTCTAAAGATACAAAATGACAACAGAAGCATTGAAGCTCTAGGCTGAGTCCAAGGGTCATGTCTTTACTTAATTCCCCACTCACCATCTCAAGAATATTATTCTTGGAACAACACAGTTAGTTGTAAGTTAGCAATACTTCTATTAGTATTGTTTAAAATCTCAATGATACTGTGTTTTATGGAAGGACACTATAGTGCCATTCTTACTTGAACTTTTGTTACTTCTATTTGTCCTTTTCTGTGGGCAAAGCTTATGTAAAATCTCAGTGATACCTTTTTCAATGAATGAGAGAACGGGTAGCACGAAATATGTTGGGAGCACTATATATGTTCTCGAGTACTACAATGTTATTCAATTTCTATCTGTGCATTTAACCGCGAGTTTAACTGTTTAGTACAGAAAAGTGACTACGGTTTTGTGAAAGTGAAATACTAAGTAGGTGCTTCATGCAGATGAAGGGGATAAATTATAGTTACTTTTTTTTAATAGAAGACAAATTTAAGGTACTAATTTGTATGTGCTTTGCAAATAGCGAGATGAGACAAGTTGCAACAGACAAAATATGAATAACATTTTATGTAAAATTTAGTTTTCTATTGCAACGCACGGGAACCCTACTAGTTAAACTAAAAAAATACTCATCCAACTAATTAGCCACATGCATAAAATACAATAAAATATGTAAATTTTTTTTTATCGAATTCGAATACGAATAATGCGGATAAAATAACATTTCAGGTGACAAAAGTCCATACTATATTTGTATCCATTTTTTTTAATGCAAATACGAATACGAATAGGGGAGAAATTGTTAATCGGATGGAAAAATCTAAACCATATTTGCTACCGACCAAATTCGGATGCCGAATAAAACGGATAATTCGGATCCGATTGACACCCCTACATAACCGGGACTTAACTTGGAACTGAGAGGTAGAGGAAACATTTGATAGGTGTATAAATAGAGTAAACGTAAATAATGCACAAAGGCTGAAAAAATTGGTAACTTTGAACTAATGCTTTTAATTCCAAATGATTTTTACACAACTTGAATTTACCCCACATTTGTGCTGATTTGTCTTCACACTGAGTAATCTCATCATATTACTGCCAGCTTTAATATATAGGTAAAGTTGTGTTTTCTTGGGAATTTAAATATTTTTAGGTAACTAGAGATGCAGAATACACATACAAGGTGATAGGAAGAAACGCGGAACAACCTCATAGCTTCAGAGTCATAACTAAAATGTTCATTTCATAGATTTGCTTGAGTTGTTGACTCATACTGTCTATTATGGGTGGACTATAAGATAGCTGAAGCTCCTCATGGTATAAATTTAGTGTCTGAATCAATGGAAAAAAAATGCCGATAACCGGAAAAACCGGTGGGAACTAGGAGGAAAAAAATCGCCCGAAATTTTTCAAATCTAAATTTAAATTTTTAACTGCATAATGCACTTCCTAGACTGGTTTAGGCCTTTTTTGTGCTAGATTACCTATTGTATGAGCTAAATATACTTGAATTATTGTATGAGCAAGTCCCAACATTTTTTAGGCTATATTGTTGTCATTCCTGTTTTTTCCGGTTTTGGTAGCGGGTTTTCCGGTTTTGAACAGTAATTGGTCCGGTTACCGGTTTTAAAACTTCGCCAATTCAATTTTCCATCTCCAAATTTTGATCGGTTTTTTTTGGTTACCGGCCACCGTGCGATTTTTTCTCCGGTTCCGAGATTTCGATCCTTGGTCTGAATCGTTTAGCTTTAGATTTTTTTATTATATATCTTGCCTTTTTTTGTATTCACAATATGTTTGGTGTTATGTAGCATTCACACATTTTCTGTATACTTATCTTTTGTGATTGTTACACTGCTAAGTGCTAAGCTACTGTTCTGATGTGTTTGCACTTTGCAGGCTGGAACCTGGGAGGAAAAGAACCTCAATTCATGGGCTAATAGTAGGATAAAGGTGCAGTAATTTAGTAGCGAACTGTTGACGAAATACTTGTATAAAGTAGTACATGATATTTCCATTCTTCTAAATTTCCCCGACAGTCGTTGGCTAAGCTGTACTACAGGATTTGCTAGGTTCTTTAGCTTCATTGGAATTCCCCACAGGGAAAGCATCCATTGATGAAGTGTCTAAATGTTCTGGCGACGTAAGTATAATGTTCAACAAAACCATTCAATTCCATAAATTCATGATTACTTTGTGATGATTTGATATTCTTTTTTTTTGGCTAAGTAATTCTGTATTGTGTTAATTTAATATCTGAATATATCCTTGGTCTTTTGGCAGGCATTTCTAGTCACAGTCCGTAATAAGAAGAGAGTAGGGTATAATTATGAACTGAGCTTGAGATTTAAAGGTAAACATAATATCATGTCAGAAACAGGCATCATTCACCTAGTTCCACTCCTTTTAGTCCTTGTATTACTAGAATCTCATTCAATGTAATGCTTATTAGGTGAATGGTTAATTAAAGAAGAAAAGAAGAAGGTCAAAGGCCATATGGACATTCCTGAGTTTTCATTTGGTGAGCTCGAGGACCTTGAGGTAAAGCTACTATCTATATGAAATTTGTACCTATAAATAAGACTGGCTGGTAATGGTATCACATTTCCCCCCTCCTGATTTCAGGTAGAAATAAGGTTTAGTGATGACAAGAGCCTCGCATCCGATGACAAAATGCGGATTTGCAAGGATTTGAAGTCCTTCCTTTCACCTATCCGGGAGAAATTGCGCACGTTTGAAGAAGAGCTCAAGGATAGGTAGAGAATATATTAGCGAGTCAGCAGTGCTAGGCAAGTAACTGGCACTGCTTTCCCAGCATTAGCGTCATTAATGCAACTGTAAGACTGCGAAAAGACCATCTGTGCTCGATAAGCATGCTGTCAAAACTCAAGGTCCCTTGTGTTTATGCCGTCTGAGCATAGCTTCTACAGTCATCACAAATTTCTTGGGTGACTGGGACTGCTGTGTGCACCAATGTTATGAACTCGTCCGGATGAATTTGAACCGTCAAAGAATCTCACGATTCTCCCTCCTTAATCAATATGCTAGATGATAGCAGTACCTCGAAAAAGATTGCCATATATCTGTGTGAAAAATGTGGAGCATATGAAGGAAAATTGGTTGTAGCTGAACTACTTACTGGCTTTGAGTAGCCGGCTGCCTGCTTATATCCAATGCATTGGTAGTTCCACATTCTGGAAAGGGGGTTCTGGAAACGAATGGCTTAGTTCATATTGTCGCTCCATCCGAAAACGACCTACTTTGTTAGTTCAGTCATCTGTGTGCCAAGGCTTGATTGTACCCTGCGAATGGAATTTGTCAGATAAGACAGATACCATACAATACAAGAAGTAACATATCTGTATATACGCACATTTGGTATTTTGGATTGTGTCGTGATCACATCAAAAACTCGCTAAGGTGTTACACGTATCACGGTGTGATGGTGGCACAACACAAATAATGGTTGCTGCTGTTTGTACTCGATGAGATGGGCCATGAACCACCACCGGCGGCTTACGATCAGTGCTATCAGCAGCACAGTAATTAATCCATGATCCATGCCTAGACCGTGCGCCGTACGTATCGTGCTCCTTCGTTTCCAGCGCCGTATAGCAGCACACTAGGAGTAGCTAGAAAAGCTAGCTAGCTCTTCCAAGAATAATGTATTAGGCAGCGGCCAAACAAACGTCCTTTCGCTGGACCATGCATCCAATTAACAACCGTTTCTAGCTTTCATGTGCGTCTCCATCCGAGTAATCAAAACACTAATTCGCCTCCTCCTCAAACTTGTCCTCATGCTTTCTTTCCATCAAACCTTGCCAGGTTACACACCTCAAATCCTTACACGAGTGACAGTCAGCTGGCTTCACCTATGCTTTAGCTATCCATCTATGCTGGATTAGAGCAAGAGAGAACAATCAGAGCAAGCATACAAGAGACATCGAATTGTGACGGCATTCTGTGCTTATATATATATATATATATATATATATATATATATATATATATATATATATTCACAATTAGAATTACAAGGGGATGGTGATATAATTTATACTTCGGTTACGTGGTTCGATTTGGACGCTATAGTCCGTACACGTGTCCCCACGCACCAATCTTGTCGCTCTAGTTCGTATATATGCATGATCGATCGGCCAGGGGCATGCATGCTGAATTACTTTGGCCAAAGTGACGAGCAAGTCTGCTTGGACGGGTATCTCATGAGAGGAAGACACCTGTTTCATCTTGGGATCAATTGGGCGGAGATATCGACTTGTCGATGTGTGCATGCGTGCATGCTTAGCCTTTCAATTCCAGAGGTGGAAAATTTGGACAGGCAAACCAAGCTCAGTTGCTTGTCTCATCCTCCTTTCAATTAATTTACCGTGGGGTACGTCAAAGTTGTTTAATTTTTTATGTGATGTGACGATTTGATGGCGCATTTACGCAAGTACGTTTCTCGCTGTTATTAATTCATACGAGTGACGCCAACTATATTTCTTTGTATAACGTACTGCACTCGATATCGATCTTAAAAATCCATCGGAAGCCTAATTAGCTGGTATATATGACTATTAATTTGGACGAAAACCATCGGTCCGACATGCTTAGATGCTGGCACCGTCCGTACGCTGGTCCGTTTACTGCTTCACAGCTCGTTCTGTTAGTTTTACATAATCTGTACGGTCCATTTACTGCTTCAACGTAGCGTATAAGCGCGTGAAAATACTGGATTCCAACGACTACGAGACAGAAGAGCACAAAATTAACGGACCACCACGATCCAGTGAGGAAAATGATCATCCCCTGTCTGTGCGCAGCCCTGCAAGCCGTGAACTAGTGGGAAATTCCCGATCGTCCTGAACTGGAGGATGCACAGGATAGGGACGCCAAAGCAGATCCTAGAGAACGACTACGCCTTTTTTTGTAATGAAGTACTTAGAGTTCTGGGACAGTGAAAGGTCGACACTGGCAACATTGATAGAGTCGGTAAGAATCCCCCACCACCTGTAACATGCAACATTTTTTTTACCGTTGTACAACGTCTGACACGTGGCCTTATTTTTATCATGTGTATGCAAGAGAAGGGGAACGAGTACAGGGCAAAGATGATGTTCTATCTGTTGTTTCACAAGGTCAACAGTGTCAAGCCCCTCCTCGAAGCACGAGAAGTATAGGCCGCTCAACAAACCGAAGTAGTTTTTTTAACGTCTAATATCAAGTATTTTTTTTGTAAATGGCAGTAATATATGTTACATTTTTATAGTAAAACGTATGAGCATCGGAAGAACTTGCGTAACATTCAGTACATACATGTTTCTAGTGGGGTATACCAGTAATGTCGTTCTCAAACAACAGTAGAATGTTATCAAACTCACAGTAACTACCCAAAAAACACAAATCGCAAGCGGTTCTACAGCAATAACATGACATGTCTTTCGAAGTAATAATAGATATCATTTACGGTAAACAATATCATTTATCGGATCATCAATGTGTCGTCATTTTCCGTAGTAAACCCGGACATCCGAATATCACGGTCCCATCTTCCCCGCCTAAATGACAATAAAACCTTTTTTATAATGGCACGGAAGTGACGTGCGATCATACTACTGACAAATTTTCACCATCATTCAGCATGTTGGTAGGTTTTTACCGTTAATTTAGAACGACACCGATCAACTTTTTATGGCTATTATTTGATGCACGCCTGTGCATTTTACTACCGAACTCGAGCGGGGTGCTGGCTCATGTTAGGGTTTTACTGTTGTTTTGACGCTCGCGAGAGGGTTTTCTCGAGTGAGAGAGTTTTACTACCGAACTCGAGTGGGCGCTAGCGCGTGCGAGAATTTTACCTCCATTTTAACACACACACAGAAAGGTTTTACTGCCGATCTTGAGCGAAAAACACGCGCGAGCAAGCTTAGGCTGCTAGGCTGCGCGCAAATTAATTAAGGTTTTGTCGTTTAAGGAATATACGTGAGCCAATGCTAGGCCGAGGGAGGCTGCTCTCAGGGGCCCACCACAGAACCAACCACTAGATGGAGACTATTGAGCAACTTGCCTTTTTAGCTAGTGGCTTCCTTCACTGCTCATCGAATTAATTTTGTTTTCCTTCTTGGCCCCCAGTTGCAGCCAAACAAGCTAGGGCAAATTAAACTGAAAATGTCACATTTCCGCGAACTAATTAAGATCTCTAGTAATTTTAATCGGAACAGTGTGGGAGTGGGAGAGAGAGATTTCACAAGCACGTACACTTGAAAGTCAATTAATCTGCTTCATTCTAACATCAAAAACTTAATTTTGATCGGATAGCCCATGCACGTTACTCACCACTAGTAGATGACGATGATGCGCTTGATAAGAGTTTGAGCCGATGACGGCGGAACATGAGAATCCTCTATCGAAGCCAATGGAGATCTAGATTTAACATTAAAAAAAGGAAAAGATCTCTGCTATTCATTTCAGAAAAAGAGACTCCGGAGGAGAGACACCACGAACAGCAACACCGTCCCCAAAAGGAGAGTCGCCAACACCGGGGAAGGAGCCCCAAACCCAGAGCTCCTATAGAAACACTAACTACACCAACAACTTGTGGAGCAACAACAAAACACGACCCTCACCCAACTTACAAACAACAAAGCTTTGAGTTGGCTAACAACGAGCCGCACAAACTAAAGAACAACACTTATTGCAAGGGCTCGAAGTACAGCCAACAACACCAGGGTGCACACCACAACAACATCCACACCATGGCTCACGACCATCACGACATACCCAAAGGACTGCGCCAACACCAACACTAATACCACAAGAGAAGACTACATTAGCACCACCAGCCACAAGAAGGGCACAGGGAATAACAACGAACATAAGCCACTAGAGGATGGCCAGCAGATAGGTTTAGAAAGAGAGGGTGAGGAGGTAACCCTCCACTCTCACCGCGACGAAGAGGACGACGCGTAGACAAGCCAACGGCACCAACTCCTCCCCCTCCTCCAATGGGCTCATCGATGATGGAATGGCCGCCAAAACAAGGACCATGCCAAGAGAACGCACTGGACATGCGTCGAAAACACCAGACCGGTCAGATCTGCTGAGAAGGGATAGATCCAGTGAAGAAGAAGCAACCCAATTGGATCTGGAGGAAGGACGAGCACTGGGAACTCGGGGACGCCGCCTACACGAGGCCCCACCACCGCGATAGCAGTGACAAACGACGAGGGAGAGACACGACAGTTGGGGGCTCGAACACGGATGTTGGAGGATGCCTCTAGAGATGATGCAATGGCCTGTAGTGATGCATCGTGTCTCATGCACCGCAACTCCAAGAAGTTGCAATGCTCGTGCACACCACCGCAACCCACACACGGGCCAATCCGCCAACTAGGAACAACAGGAGGGCGCCGAATCTGGCCGCCAGAGACGAGGAGGGCACTGGATCTGGTGAGGAGGACCTCCGATGCCATTGATGCGACTCCACCATGAGTCACTAGCACCGCGACTCCGACGACGAGCCTCTACGGCTGGGTGTAACTCAAGCACCATTAAATTGGTTTTGGTGATTAATGACAAATCTAAATGTGAGACTAATGTACTTGTTGAGTATGATATTGTATAGTCTCAATTAGTTGGAAAGATGGAAATCTCGGAGGTATGCATTTGATGTTATACTTTTATGTCTTGTTGCATCCCTCAGAACCAAAATATAGAGTGAATTCCACCAAAGTGTCAAATCGGATATGTGCAGATTATTTCCAATTAATATGTATATGTATGCACAAATTTAGGGGGGGCTTCATTCTATATTTTGAGGTCCACTAGTATTGATCCATGTTCTTATTTCATATATATTGTGGATCTTTACTTTGAAACACATCCTTGAGTATGTGAAGCTTTTGTAGTTGAAATTTAAATTCAATTATTTGCAATTGGGTTGTCGTCAATCACCAAAAGGGAGAGACTAAAGGATCTAGTCCCTCCATTATGTGTTAATGGTGTGCTTTGGTGATAATGACACTTTACTTTGAAACACATCCTTGAGTATGTGAAGCTTTTGTAGTTGAAATTTAAATTCAATTATTTGCAATTGGGTTGTCGTCAATCACCAAAAGGGAGAGACTAAAGGATCTAGTCCCTCCATTATGTGTTAATGGTGTGCTTTGGTGATAATGACAACCGAGTGTCTTCTACTAATATTCTTCACGAGTTGGCGAAATAGGTTTAGTCCCAGTTGATATGAAGATTTTGGATAACATCAAGAGTTAATGTTCATCAAGTCAGGTAGACGGCATCATGAATTGATGGCCATCAATACAAGGACCCGGACATGGAGAAGAGATGTTCATCATCGAGTTGAAAGCTCTAAGTGGATACACAAGGCAAAGGTATAGCTAGTGCAGACTAATGGTATGTTCCTAGTCTTTTATTAGTCTCGGTGTTTAGTTGGGAGACCAGATTGCTAGCATAGATTACTGTACAATTAAGAGGGGTCTTGCCTAGTAGCTTGGGTCTCATCCTATGTTGACAGCTCAATCTTGCTTGCTCTAGCTCTCTGTGGTATGATGCTATTGTTTGCAAATGTGTTTTGTGAATAGTTGAGGCTCATGCATCTAATCCTTCTAACATGTGATTATAATTTACAAATGTGTTTGGCAAATGGTTGAAGTCCATGTACCTACTCCTTGTGGCTTGATACTAAAATTTGTAAATATGTTTTGTAAATTGTTGAAGTTCATGCATCCTTCCTTGGCATGGTCTAGGTTTAATCGTTGCTCTTTCCTTAGAATCAGACCATGTTGGTGATTCTTTGGAGTTATTGTATTATATGCATTGATATCATGCGTTTGAGATCATGCAATCAGTTAGGTTGTGTAGCCATCTGAATAAGCTTTTCATAGAGTCCAAGATCACTTAATTCCGACATTAGAGTCAAAAGTTATGACCGTCTTTTTCGAAAGTCGACAGTGCTAAAAAGTAGGGCTGGTCTAACTGTCCATGCCGGTTTGACTGGTCCCTGTGAGGGCAGTCTAACTAGGCATGTGTCTAACATCTAGTTTTATAACCGCTTGGAACATGGGGCCGGTCTTTCTAACCATTAGTTGATAGTCTGACCGGTTGCTTGCTGAAAAATGTGTATTTCGTGTCCAACGACTAGTTCTTGGAGGTGTGGATATTTATACCTCTTGTGGCCGGTTGGAAAGAACTCTGGGCACACAATTTCATTGTTTTGAGCTAGTGTGAGATTCTCTTCTCAATTGTGCATATGTTGCACTTGTGAGCAAGGAGAGATGTCTCTAGTTGCATATGTTGCATCTAGAGGTGGATTGGGTATTCATTTGTGCATGTGTTGCACTTGGTGATGGTCAAACTAGAGTCTTGCCTTGTTACTCTTGGCAGTTGCCACCACCTAGACGGCTTAGAGGGTTGTGCCCAATGACCTCTTCAAGAAACTTGTGAAGAGGCGCGGTGTGATCGTAAAGGTTGGAGCTCACTTACCAGGAGGGAAAAAGGCTACCACTTGTGGATTGAGGTGTTGGCTTAATTTGTAGATCCAGTCAATTTGTTTGGGCATACCTCGACGTGGATTAGGAGAGATCGTCAACTATCTGAACACCGCGGTAAAAAGATCGTACATCATTTTGTGGTTTACATACTTTCTATTTACATTCTTAGAATTGAATTATTTGGCTGTCACCTTAGTGTTGCATACATTGATCTAGACTTAGGTTGCTGGTGTATTTTAGTGAGACTAGTTGATTTATGCTTTTATTACACAAAACTGTTTTGATTTATAGTTCCACACTAAAACTGGTTTTGTCCACGCGAACTCTCCTCAGCGACCGGAAGTCCAGGACTGGAACTCTAGGAGAGGGGAGTGGGGTGGCTGGGGCGTCTGTTTCGCCTTGTGAGGTGTCCGAGAGCGGCCAAGGAGACGTGTTAAAAAAAAGAAGAGTTTGCTATGACTGGTATTGATAGCCCAGATTTAACAATTTAACTAAGCAGCATCGCCCTAACAAAATGTTCTTTGGACCTATCAAATGTCGCATCTTGTTAATGTCAACTGTCTGCATGAGATCGAGGTTGCTCAGATTCAATCACTTGTTTATAACCCCTAGGCTAACCCATGCTTATCCCGTGCACACGGCCTAGACCAGTTCAATAACCCTAACTTATTACATTGCTAAAATTACACTGCATCACATTTGTTCAACTGGTCACACAAGCGACGGCTTCGATTGCTTTCGCCTTAATTTCCTGAGCTAATTAATGGCCGTCATGTAGTTCTTTCGGTTCCTATCTGTCAAGGTGATACTGTGATAACAATAATTAACCAATCCTACTACACATTTACTTCTCCTAGGAGTACTTCTCTTAGAAGGAGAATATACATGTGGCTGTAATTTTTTTTAAAAAAAATGAGAAAATTAGGGATTTATAAAGCAGCGAGTTGCCAAAACTCGCTTCAACATGCTAACACACAAATGAAAAATGTAGGAATGAACAGATGATGACAATTTGACATAATCTATAGCATATCATTTCTATCCTTTTTTTCTGGCCTAATAAACCTACAAATTTTGCTACAAACGTTTTTTTTAAAATATCTTTATCCCATGTTTGCGTGCACGGTTAAAATTTGGTGACAGAGAGAGCAAACCTGAACCAAAATCATAAGTAAGAAAAAAACATAATAGCAAAAGCAAAAGAAAGCAACTGCATATTGCTAACTCCTATGAACGAGAGAGCAGTCAAAACAATCAACCATCCAAGATGGTGCACAGAAAAGGACTAATATAGTTACAGGACACCAATCATTTGCCACAAGAGAGGTAGGGGTATTTTAAAGAGAGAGAGAGAGAGAGAGAGAGAGAGAGCTTTTGGATAGGAGAAGTGAGGAGAGAGGTGCTGGGGAGGATTGGCAGCTGCTTGGCTCTGAATCTCTTGCACTTGCACTTGTCTTTTGGATTATTATCAGGTGAGAATGGAGCTTCCATCTGCGTTTCCATGGATTCTTGGCTTCGTTCTTAGAGCTGCAGTCCTAGTTGTGTTCTTGCTCTGGCCCACTAATTCTGTTTCGAGTTTCTTTCCGTGTTAATTTGGTAAGGTGCTCATCAGTAATGTTCTCTTTCAGATTTTTGTTCTTTCCATTTCTGCTCTTCTTCCTGTACATTGGTAGGAATTATCATGAGTTTTTGGTGGCCTTTAGAACTCTTCCTGAGTAAAAAAGAATTGTAAGGTTGGATTGATGTGTTTTTTCTCTGAAACCACCACGAAATTTGCAAAGGGAATCTTTTTTTTTTCTTTGTTTTCCTCCCCCTGATGCGAGTTTGGCTTGTGAACAGAAGTTTCCTACGTACTACTTGCAGATGACTGTTGAAATGATTAAAAAGAAGGCTGTTGTTGCATCTGAAAAGGAGACTATTGTTGAAGGGTCTAAATCATTTGGGCGTCTTCTTTTGTCCAGTATTTACTATTGTTGTCATACTAGTTTAAGCTAATCTGAGTTGATTAGTTCTTTTGACAAACTACTCCAAGTTAAATGCCTTTTCTGGCATAAATAAAGTCCACTGGACAATATTGGACTTCTGTACCCATATTTCTGAACAAAATATCACATCTTGTACTGTTCTTGACTGGATATTTACTGTGCAGGCTTGGAGCAAGCATTCCATCTTGGTTCTCATGTACTGAGCGGTGAATGACTTGAGACATCAATAACTTGAGGGGCCATGAGCACACAGGGTGTAATTGCTGTGAAACAATTCACTTCTACTGAAAGTATGGCTCACACCTGCACTGCTTCACAGCCTTCAGTTCATGAACTGTTCAATGCTAAATTTGATCATTGCGGTTCAACAAACGATACCCCTTCATCATGTACTACCCAATCCTCAGACATTAAGACAGAATTGATCCGTTCATCAAGCATGCCAAGAATCCTTCCATTCGAGGTTCAGAAATGTAGTACTGACTCCAATCCAGAAAGCTCTCTTTCTCGCATCTCGAAAGCTGACTTAGCAGACCCAATTTTGTCAAATTTTTCCACATTCTGCACAAGCCTGTACTCCTCATCATCGAAAAACTCCAAATCATGCCGGCAAACCAGCGCCTCGCCTTTCCTACCCCATCCTCCTAAATGTGAGCAGCAGCAGAGTTCAGCAGGGCAGCCATCCTGCTCTTCCTCACTGCGTTTTGGTGCTGATCTCAGCAATGGTGGACATAGTGAAGCTAAATATTCAGACGATCTCAAGGACCACCTTAACCTCTCTGGAGATGCTTCAGATGGTAGCTTCCATGGCGAAAGCAATGCCATTGCTTTCAGTGAGCACATGGAGTTCCAGTTCTTGTCTGAACAGCTCGTAATCGCCATCACCAACAATGAGGAGAGCCCTCGTTTAGATGTGAGTTCGTTAGTTCCATCATTGATCCCTTATTTACTGCATTATGTGGTCATTTATCCTCTAGCTTCATGAGATTCAGATTCTAACTAGTCCTGATCCTACATTTTTTTTCCTGCTTAGGACATATACGACAGACCACCGCAACTCTCGTCTCTTCCGGTGTCGTCTTTCTCTGACAAGGAGGGTCTGCAGAATGCATGTTCTCCAGTTAAAATTCAGTTGAGTTCATCTCGCTCTTCATCTGGAGCTGCAGCGTGTAGCAAAACAAGACTGAGGTGGACACTGGAGCTCCATGAGCGTTTTGTGGAGGCTGTGAACAAGCTTGAGGGGCCAGAAAGTAGGGTGAACATTCTAGTTTATTTCGGAGTAATTTGCTCTTCATAAAATCAAATCCTCCTTTAAATGTTTGATTTGAATTATATCTTGTAGAGGCAACTCCCAAGGGTGTGCTGAAGCTTATGAAGGTAGAAGGCTTGACCGTCTATCATGTAAAGAGCCATTTGCAGGTACTTGAGTGAAATATCTTTCAATGCATAGTCAATATTCTCTGATATAAAATCATTATTTATGATGTTTATGCATCACTCCGCAAAATGCAGAAATATCGACATGCAAAGTATCTTCCAGAGACAAAAGAAGGTAAAACAATTAAGCTTAAGAGAAAATTCCTACAGCTTAAGTAGTCGGAAATTAGTGTCTGATTCTGAGACAGTGACAGTTGCTTTATGTTGTAATCTTGTCATTCTGATGAAATTATTGGCTCTGATGCATGCTCAATCTAGATAAGAAACCCTCTTCAGAAGATAAGAAAGCACAATCAGCAACCAACGTAAATGGTCCTGGCAAAAAGAAGTGAGCATCTACCTCTCTAGGACCTCCTATCTCTGTTTGTGCCAGACCGCAATCGTCGAAATTCACATTGGTTTCCATTCCTTAGGAGTTTCCAAATGGCAGAAGCTCTTCGGATGCAAATGGAGGTTCAGAAACAGCTTCATGAACAATTAGAGGTAAGCATCAGACACTTGAGAGCAGTGTTTTGTAGTCTAATGGTGGATAAATTATTTAAGGTGACATTGTTAATTTAGATGCATCCTACAACTTATGTTTAGAATACTTTTGCAGCAGTCCTAATTAATATATGCTGGTTTGACAAAGATTGGAAGTTTGCAGCATTGTTCATCACAACGCTCACAATATTCAGACAAACTTGCGGTTTACCAGCAGTGTTAACATTGTTCTTGGCTATCAGGTACAAAGGCAATTACAGCTGCGCATAGAGGAACAAGGAAGATATTTGCAGAAAATATTAGAAGAACAACAGAAGGCCAGAAACTCCCTATCCTCAATGAGAAGTTCAACAGGAGAATCGCCTGAATCCACACTTAAGGAGAAAAGCAAAATCAAAGCAGGCACCTCTTCAGCTCCATCGTCAAAGCATAAAATTTCAGATATCGACATGGAATGTAACTCGCAAGTGGATAACCAAAAAGCAAAGCTTCAGGTTGATCTTGAAAGGGAGCCATGATGAAAAATCATGGTGAATGCGTTGCTTCTCGGACCATGTAGAATTTTAGAACTTGCACTTGTATGTTGTTTTCTTCTGATGTACCTTATGACCATGACCATTAGTGCAGAAATGCGTTTTAGCCATTGTATATGATTAACTTTCAAATGAAATGGAACCAATAAGAAAATTGTGCCATCCATTGGTTTCCTGTATACTTTGCTTTTACTATCTGTAATTCAGATTATGATAATAATGTTATAAATATTGTGTGTATGTATTCAGAGACCCAATGAACAATATATAGGATGCACAAGAGGTGTATGTCATATACAAATAAGATAATATAAAAGATAGATAAGGAAATACAAATGCAAGGCGTATGCAATAGCATTGCATTTGAAAATGGTTGACATTAAACTAAGAAATATCCAAAGTCTGAGTTTTGATAATATCGTCGTAGCATGCAACTCTTGGAAAATATATCGACAAAAGATCTCCTCCCATCTGGGGTCGTGCGTCAGCCCATAAAACACAAGAAAGTGCAGCGACTGAGAAAGCAGAGGTAAGCGAGAGCAAAGTCGACCGCGACAACACGACGGAGAAGACGATGAAACCAATAAAAATAGAGAAAGCTGCCAAATCAAGCCGAATAGGAATAGATAGAAGCATAGCGGCGCAGATCGAAGCCCAAGACAGCGGCGGCGTAGTACACAAGAATCGCAATGAAGGCGCAGTGCGGAAGAAGTGTAGCGGTCTTAGAAGCTGGGGACGGCGACTAAGATAGAAGCAGCGGCATCATAACAACTTTTACGATCTGCACGCGGCTCAGAGAAAAGAGAGGGAGCGGCGGCTGTTGCCATGCAAAGGGAATTCCTATGCTTCTATGACAGACAAAAATTTTGTAGACTCGCATGGATTAGACGAACTCAAATATAGAGTGGTACGGACTTAGATAGACGCAACAAGGGATAGAAATCCCGGCCGGTTACCGTAACCGGTGGTAACCGGATTTCACTGTGGGTAGTGGGAATCTAAATACTGGCCGGTTTTTCTAGAGTTTGAAAATTCAAATTTTAAATTTCGATTTTTGGATGGTTTTTAAGCGAATTCATGCGAAATTCAACCGGGTTTTTTCCGGAAAACCGTTAACCGGCCGGTTTTTTCCCCGGCTCCCCGGCGGGATCTCCCCCGGAAACGGTTTTTCGATCCTTGGACGCAACGGAAGAAACGATAAAAAAGAAAAACCTGAAGGATAATTAGCAGCAAATACTGGCAGCAACGGAAGACCCATCTCCTCATCCAAATGCCAAGCACAATTGATTTCCCAATCGGACCAGCACACTCCAACCATCTCCAGCAGCAGAAAGCTCACACCAGCTTGAAGCAACGTGATACCTGGCTCCTCATCCAAATGCCAAGCACAACTGATTTCCCAATCGGACCAGCACACTCCAACCATCTCCAGCAGCAGAAAGCTCACACCAGCTTGAAGCAATATGATGCCCAACCCATAAGTGCATGGTCTGTTTTCTCCTTCTACCTCCCTCCCCACCGACAATAGACAATAGTAGTAGACCAATTCCTCTCTTCTCTCCTTCTACCGCCCTCTCCACCAAAGCCTCTCCTGTCGAGACCGAACCACAGCTGTGGCGGCGCGAGCAGACGAGGAGGCAGAGCAGCAGCCAGACTTGGGCGGGAGGCGCAACAGGTGATGACGGGGGCGATGTCGAGGGCAGCGCCATGCTCGGGCGGGAGGCGCAGCAGTTCGGGCGCCGGAGGGACCCATGAGCCTTGCGGGCTCCACCCTGGAGGCGACGCAGATTCGATCGGTCCGGGGTGGCGGCTGCATCGGGTGCGCACATCGAGGAGGCCCGGCGTCCGCAGAGATCTCGGCGGTGGCGGTGAAGAAGCTCCGCACGGTCTTCGTCGCACGGGGACCAGGATGAGGTAGGTGCCTGAGGCAGCGATGGGGCCATCAGGCGTACACGGAGCAGAGGAGGCGTCCCCAGCAGATCGTGGTGGTGCCGACCCTTTCTCGAACACGGAGACGATGACGGGGGCGCTCCAGATCACGATGATGTTGCCGAAGATGGAGTACATGAGGCGGGTGAGCCAGCCGAACTCGAGGCGGCAGAAGTGGTCGCTGCGCTCGTGGAAGTGCTCCTGCCACGACTGGAACTTGATCACGCGCATGTAGCTCAGCATCTCGTTCGTTGACTTCATCCGCCGGTCGCGCTCCCCATCAGCGAGAACTCGTATCGGTTGTTGCATAGTCGGGGCAGCCGGATCTGGGCGGACCTGGACAGACATCGTCAGAGAGAAGATGGTTGCTGCTGCTTCTTCGATCGATGAAAAGACTACAACTAACGTGTCCGCCCCCCGGAGTGGAGATTACTTCTCCCGAGGGCAGCGGGCAGCGGAAGCGATGAAAGCTAGGTCGTAGGCTAGGGTTTAGAATATTTGCTCTGATACCATGTTATGAATATTATGTGTATGTATTCAGAGGCCCAATAGGCAATATATAAAGTGTACAAGATGTGTATGTCATATACAGATAAGACAATACAAAAGGTAAATAAGGAAACATAAAAGAGTTCCTATGTCTAACATATCTCTAACAAATAACAATAGTTCATACCAAAAATAAAGATCGTTTCTACTTTATAATATTCTTTGCTGGTATCATAACAAGGAAACTGTTGCCTACACAACTGGATATTCACGTTAAGCTTCTGTTCAATTTCTACATATCTACAAAATGGATGCGCTTGAAAGACCTCTAAATGTGAGGAACACTGAGAAGTCAGTCAAAAATACTTCTCAGTCAAAAATACACAATTAGTTCTTGTTCTGACTGCAAATGTTGTCACATTTTAGAAATCTTGTGTACAATCCATCTGATCATCTAGGTACTCCTAGTTTCGAGGAGGCTGATCACCTGCAAGAAAGAATTCCCAATGTGAATGCATTATACAAAACCACCACATTATTGATCTTGCTCACTTCGTTAATGGCTTTCTAGTTTGAGATTTAGGAAAATAGTTTTAATGGACAGTTCAGAAGTGGGAAGCTTACCATCAATATTTGGATCAGCATGCACATAAAAACTGGCAGCTACTATCAGATAGCAAAAAAATAGCATCAACCCTTTAAAATAATTTGAAGTTCCATCCTGAAAAGGTTTAAAAAATAGAATAGAGAAATCTTGAGCAAAATGGTAGGTTTCAAATAATGCTCTCTTTATATGGCTTTAGTACCTGCAACAAAAATGCGACAACCAGTACAGTTATTAAGAGGCTTGCAGTCTCGAATAGATGGAAGTTTAAGTCCATTGGCTGGCCCATTATCCATCCTATCACTACACAAAATGGTATCTACAAAATGAGATGCAAATTTATCTGTCAGCGAAACAATATCTGATGCAGAATGGCCCAATCCGATAAATTCAGATGAATGGAAGCAAGGCAGCACACGGTTCAACCAACCTACCCCAAACATGGATATCTGTGTCGATGACCCTATTGCAACTCCAAGCGATATGTCCTACAAGAAAAATACAAATCGGTGTGAACGGAAGGTTAGTTAAGACTGTCAACAATTTCTTGCTGCTGCTTACTAATTTGTCTTTCATTGCAAACATAACAGCACTAGCATGTTCTGCAGCATTCCCCACGATTGGAAGCAAAACAACACTGATAAAAGCAATTGGTATGTTCCAAGCCTTGGAAGTCCCCTGAAAAACTTGCAAGGTTAATCCATACAAATCATAGAGTTGGTTTCCACGAGAACAGATGCATATATCTATCTGAAAAAAATGCTTCGAATGGATGAGTGAGAGAAGTTACATCGATTGCATCAACTAAGTAGTCAGAGAGTACTGAGATCCAAACAGTAAAAATTGCAAGCCAGACAATGGCTTCCCATTTGGAAATCTCAGGAACTTCATCATCGTCATCATCCCCTTCTTTCTGACCTCTTCCCTGGTTCAAATGCAGATAAAAGTACCTCAGAAACTTGCAAACAAATGGAGAAATAGTAAGTACAGTAAAACTAATTTATCACAAACTCTGTATATTAGTACGAGTAATGTATCATACTTGCCTCATTAGATTCTTCGCGACGGCGACTGTTTGACAACTCGAAGTAAATGTAAGAAGCATAAGCAACCAGCATGATGCAGCTGCTGAACCTTGACAATGCTAGTTCTGACTTGCCAAAGTGGACTTCTGAATGAGTGTAATGCAGCACAGCAGGAGACAGCAGCCCCATCACTGCCATCAAAAGCAGCCCAGAGTTCACTACTGCATCTGCCTGCCAACAACCCAGAATCAGCGTTCTATCTGTATCATGCAGATACGAAAACAAAGAAAAATGGTCACCTTGCTAAAGGTCTGCTCCGTTTTGCCGCAGGCGAGCCCTCCACTGAAGAATGCACAGCCGAGAACCAGAAGCAAGTTTGACAGGATTGATCCTAGCAGAGATTGCTGAACAACCCGCAACTTTCCGCTCCTTAGCGCGTGGATCGATATGATCAACTCGGTTGCATTGCCAAATGTAGCATTCAGAAGCCCCCCGACTGCACATGAAACCGGCCAGTCAACAACAGTGCATCTGTACACATAGTCATGCAAATGCAACTCAGATCATAATGCTTCAGAAGAAAAGCAACTGAGTGAGACCTGTTGGGCCAGTGAAGAGTGCTAACTGCCTGCAGTAAGAAGCAGTGTGTCAAATCTTCGTTAAAATAAGATCGACAAGAATCACCAAATAGGAGGGGAGATTGTAACAATTACTCAGTAGCGAAACCCAATCGCTCAGCCAAAGGAATAATACCCAACAAGCTCAGAGGAAATACCCAACCCTTCAAAAGAAACAAAGAAGTAACATCAAGAAAATAACACAAACATGCAACAAAGAAAGCATCAAGCAAATGCTAGAAATGGATGAGTTGTCAATGAAATTCAGTGCACCTACATGTTTTTGGGTCACGTAGTTGACCAGGATCGCCAGAAAGCCGCATGGTATCAGTACATTGAGCTTGGATTTGAGCAGCACGATCTTCACGCCACCAAAAATCCCCCAATTCACGGAGCCTGCGTTTCTTCGGAAACCACCAATTCTGTGAGATAGTGATTCCGGGGTAACAAGCGTCTCATCCTCAAATTCGTCTGCTCCATCAGCCAATGGAGGGACCTGTTCTATAGGAAAATCAACAAAAACAAACCCAGTGAATAAGTATGGAGATACCAAAGCGAAAGATACATCATTTTGTCAAAATGGGAATCCATGCTGAACACACAAAGATGGCACCGGCAACGATTATGTTTACTCACTTGATTGGTAGACTTCTGGCTCTTCCCGTTGATCTTGTCCATCTGTGAATCAATAGCAAACGGTAAATATATAGCCCAAATTTATGGATTGTTTCTGAAATGCAAGATCCTGCGAAATTCTCGACGCAATGACACCTCTAATGACTGCTAATGGAATGTTCAAGCCCAGAAGTATACTACATAAGTCAACTGAGGCTTGATAAAGCCAATGTTGTCATAAGGACTCTCTCTTTTATCCTAGTTATGTGGCAGGCTGCTTGCTGGACCAATAAGAAAACTTTACTACAGCAAGACATGGCTGCCACGATGCCTCACCATTGGCGGTTTCATGATGCTTGTTAGTTGGAGAAGAGCAGGCCAAAGTTGACCAAAAGTATTAAGAACAAACGGGAATTGGACAATTGGCAGCATCGCAAGCCACGTCGTTGGCTTGCCCAATCGTCGTCAAAAAAAAAAAAAAAAGGAAAGCAAAGATTCTAATAATAATGTATATATATGTGCTGCAAACAGAATTTACGATTAAAATCCCCAATTACACGGCAAATACAAATGGGAACGAACCTGATGGGAGTTCTGACGGCCAGGCAAGAGCCTCCGGGAGCCGGAGCTAGCTGTCCGTCGTCATCGTCCTGATCCAAAGATGACAGCCAATTCAGAAAGAAAAGTGCGAGTAATAAGTAGAGACAGAGAAGAACAGCAAGAACAAGGAGATACACCGAGTTAGAGAGCTCCCGTTCCCTTGTTGAAATGTACGCACCAAATCTGATCCTAATTAAGGCACTGATTCATGAGAAGGAAGGGAGGAAGGAAGGAGGATGAGAAGTTAGATACATGGTTAGGTTAGAGATGGGTACGGCATTAATTTCATCTTTGTAAAAAGTCTTTCTCCTTTGTTTCAAGTTTCTTTTAGGTTGTGGTTTGGAAGAGAGAGAGAGAGAGAGAATTTCAACGGTCGCCCGCATGATCGCGCGAATTTGTCGCTGGTAAACAGTCAAACAGGTAAAGCGTGTGGAACGGTGCAAGAACAGGCTAAAGAACCCTCGAGGCCTCAACCCTCCACGTTCTGTTCTGTTCTGTTCTACAATAAAAGACTAAGAAAAATATAAATATTCTAGAAAATCATGCAAAAAAGAAAAACATCCGGTCCTTAATTAGGTGGGCTATAATTCAAGTTGAACCAGAGTAGCTATCGGATTTATATATATGAAAAGAGATAAATATGCTAGAAATTCTCAAAAACTAAAAAACATATAGCCCTGGATTAGGTGAGACCTAATTAAAGCTAAGCTATGATGGCCACTAGATGTTATTTGCTTATAATATAATAATAATTTAGAAAAGAGATAATATAATCATTGTGTCCGTCAACCCTACATCGTGAAAAACAAAAAAGAAAGAAAGAAATCATATGCACGCAAGTCCATCATCTCTGCACCGTGCAAAACAAAGAAAAAAAGAGAAGGAAGGGAAGACGTGCAAAACAAAAAAGAAAAGAAAGAAACAAAGAAAACGTACGCATGCAAGAAAGAAAAAGAACTGAAAAAAAAACGGACGGAATATAAACAACTAGGAGAGTCATAGTATGCATGGAAAGAGATGGATATTTCAAGGTTAAAATATATTAATCATATTAAGAACATATTTTAACCGTATTCATCTACTCTATGTTCACACGGTATAGAAAGAGTTCTACACCACTTATCTTGGCGGGTCTAAACCATAATGGTGCAGACTTCTCCCGTAATTAAGAATCGAAAAAAATCATGTGTTTGAAGCATTGTCTAATATTATTGGATAGTAGGTACAATATATCGATAAGATTACACCGAGGGAGGTTTGTAGTTCAAAAAAGTTATGTGTTCCAAACTAATGATTGCTACTATAACACTAAAAATAGGAGAAAATCCTAAAAAAATCTCCTATAAATCTACAAAAATTTATGATTGCTACAATAGCAATTAAAAGGAATAAAAACTAGAAATTCTCACACACAAAAAAACAGAAAAATCTATGCCACTTATTTTGTGGTGCCCGAATATATTGGTGTTGATTATATATATATATATAGAAAGCTTTTTTCCTACTCTCGGGAGTAGTTACTCCCTATTCCGTATCTTACAATGTAGTGAGTATCTTGCGCAACCGAGAGTATGTATGTGTAGTATACAAGTATATAAGACCACCTAGGTGGTATTCACACCTTTTCAGGGGTGATATGTATAATTTTTTTGGACATACTCCTTTTTAGCGCGAATATGAAGGTATTTATAAAATAAGATAAAAACTATGGACTCTCTAACAAATTTTTCGTGTAGTTCGCATTGGAATATCTTATAATTAGTATATGAGTATACCCAAAGTGATAAAGGAGTATGCCAAGTTGTTTTAGGTGGTATATCATCATTTTCATGATACTCCAATGGAGTAACTACATTTTGCTATATACCTTTTTCATACATAAAAGAGTATATACACAAATTTAGCTATAAAGGTGGAAATGATTTTTTCATAGAACTATTATCTTATAATCATCATTGGAGTATATATATATATATATATATATATATATATATATATATATATATATATATGAGAACATATCTAGTGCTAATGGGTAATTCAGTGCTAAGGTGATAATACCAATCTTGATCGTTGGATCTGGATCTTGACCGTTGGAGGTGAGAGCATGCATGATGTTTAATGAAGACGCATTAATGAAGGTGCATTGAAGGTGGGAGCATGCAAAGTGATTAAATGGTTTAGAGGTGGGAGCCTGCATTAATCTTAGTTGTTCAATTCAGATCCAACGGTCAAGATTGGTATTAGCACCTTAGTACTGAATTACCCATTAGCACTAAATACGTTCCCTATATATATATATAATATATATATTAGTTGTAATTACAACATATACAATTATATTTTCAATTATAGCCATTAGAGTTGTATAACAAGTAGTTTAGTGTCTGACCGCACAATTGCCCGCTCTAGCCGCGCAATTTGCTAGTTTTAGCAAAAGGACAAAATATGTTAGAGTTTTGCGTGATTAGAGATAGACTGCCTACATCACATTCATCAGTAGCCGCAAGACAAATTTGGTCACAAGTGTAATTCTTCCCCAAAGATTGCTGGAGCAGAATGATCCACAAGAAAAGATCAAAGGTCCGATCCACAAGTTTTCAATTTAGGGGAGCTCGAGGATACAGTGATTTACTGAAGTTGACAGAATAATGAGGCTATATCAGAATGTTTCTCAGACTAATAATGTTGCAAGGAAGTTTACAATACAGAAACAGAAATCCTGAGTCCTGACTGCTGTTACAAATAACAGCCATTGATATTTCATCAAGAGGCTTCAAACAGAATTGAGAATCTAAAACAAAGTTTGTAAGAGAATTGCGCTTCAGAACAGTGGCCATCGTTTTTTAAGTGTTCATCAAACATTCATGTTCTTAGGAACCCACTGAGCTGGTATCTCAACAAGATGCAGCCCAAACACCACGCAGTTATCTCCTTGATGGTGGCTTACCTTTCCCGATGTTGGATCCAGTGTTCTCGCTGCTCTTCTTCATGAACCCTGTTAGAGCCTTCTTTGCCTTTGACCACTGGTTTTCTGACTCTGTGTTTCTCATGAATGGGCAAACTTCACCGATAGTAATCTTTGGGACCACCTGCACTTTTTCCAACTTATTGTTCTCGTTGTGCTCCCCGGTGTGATGGCCAACTGAGCCAATTGTAGTTTTACTAGATGGCATTCCCATGGAACTCAGCAACTTCTGCTCGGGCGAGACCTCAGTTGTAGCCTCCAAGGATTTTGAAGATTTCACACCTAATTTCACTTTCCTTTTGGTATCAGCGCGTGAAGCAGAAGTCTCAGTAGCATTTTGAAGCTTTGGTGGTGCTGGATTGGTGTTTGGCAATACTTGTGATATACTAAAAGATGTGGCCCCCATGCCCCCTACAAGATCTCTCCAGGCAGATTTCTGAGTCCACAACGAACCTTTTTTAGGTTCAGTAGCATGCACATTTTGTTCAGATCCATTTTTGGTAGAGGAACCTGTTAAAGCCTCAACACCTAGAAGACCTGCAGAGCTGTTATCTCTGTCAAGTTTGGAAGAGAACTCATGTTTTCCTTTTCCTGACAAACCCGAAGATTTTTGTTCATTCTGGATGGCTCCTGACATAACAGGCAAAGACTTCACTGCAGTCCCCCTGTCTATCATCATTGAAGTAGACTGTTTCTTATTTCTAGGTTCAGACAAATAATCGGATCTATGTCTCTTCTTCTGTGGGGAATCTTCAAATTGTTGACGTTTTCTGAACCATGAGTCCTGAAAATTCAGAAATTAAATCAAAGCATGTTAATGCACATAATTGCACAACAAATTTGTACATCACTGCAAAAAATTTCACAGAAGTAATTGCAATGTGCATACCTTATTCACTGCCTGTTTTTCCCTATTTAACTGCACTAATGAGTTATTGGACTTGCGAGTAACAATGTTAATCACAAGGTCATCTTCCTCAGAAGACTCTTCTGTTTCTTCCATTTGCAGGTCACCCAAATCTTCCTCAGGAGTCTCTTCTGTTTCTTCCATTTGCAAGTCATTCTCGGCATCAGATGGTTCCGTGGTGTTAACATCAACATCACGTTTCTGCATTTCCAATGAATCAAAATGCTCATTCCCCTCAAAGAGCTTGCTCATCACGGAATTCATAATGTTGTGCTCCTTCTCATATGCAGCAGCATTAAGAACAGAAGCATATTCATCATCAGCTGCCTCAGGTGGTCCACAGTGCTCCTCACAATCACAGAAATGAATTGGGTAAGAAGGGACTTCAATACGCCGGAAACTGTATTTGTGTTTTCCAGTGCCTTTAAAAGGCAAAGCTTTCACCTGTAAAACAGATCCTTGAATCAGGGGAATGCATGTCCATGAAATAATCGACATATTGATTATTCAATAACCATTTCGGTAGGAAATGCACACTGGTTATTTTGATCTATATACTGCATGATACATTAATCACTTATCTTTATATTTTAGGCAACCAAACTCTTTTCTCCTCGTCGTTTTTGTTATGATCACAGTTTCAACAAGATGTTTATCTACACACAGTATCATATTCAGTCTGTAGTTCTTATTCAATACCAGCTCAGTTTATCCCATATTCCGAAAGTAAAAAGGAACACGATTAGAGCTTCAGTTCGTGCCTTATGAAAGGGTGCATTTATGACAATGTAGCACCTATATGACCTTGGTCCTTGGCAATCAAATGTAATACGCAAAAAACAGAGTACAAACTAGCAATTCAAAGATATGCTATTCATTATCTCGAGGAATGACATACTATTACTTGTGCAGTTACACCTGTTTGAACTGGCTAAAGAAATTATATAATGATGCTGTTCTGAGAACATTTGACAAGTTTCTTAAACAGCAAAACCGGATAATTACACGACAACACAAGAAACCACTCACCTTCCTCAATTTCGGGAAGTAGATGTTAATCTTCGAACTGTCCAAAACACTCTTCTCCTCCTGTTTCTCCACAATATCTTTCACTGGAATTTCTTGCGCCACCGCCGCCGCATCCTGGGCCCATTCTCGCTTCAGGCGAGAGAGGTAGTGCTCCTTGGCCTTCTCCAGTCTAAGCTTCCCTCCTTTCCATTTACACCCATTGTACTACACGCAAATTAACATCATCTCAGACAGTCTCAGGTCAACAGCAAACGTGACACCAAACAGCTATAAGAGACCAAAATCTCCAATTAAATCTTCTTCCGAAAATCAGTTTATTTAATAAATTTATACAAGTTTCTCATTTCACATCCTCTAAGGCACTAAGATGAACAGATATAAGCAACTAATCCCAATCTACTAATCCCAACGTACGGTGGAGAAGAGCTTGGCGAGGGCCTTGTCGGAGGGGCAGTGGAAGTCGACGTAGGCGAAGCTGCGTCCGTTGGTGCGCACGAACTCGACGCCGGCGACGCGGCCGACAGAGGCGAACATGGTCTCCAGGTCCGCGGCGGCCACGCCCGCCGCCAGTCCGCCCACGAAGATCCGCGTGACGGCGCAGGCGCCGGCCCCCTCCGGCTCCGCCGCCATGAGAAGGGATTCTTGCGGTGGTTGGCGAAGTGAGCGCGAGTGGTTGGAGACGAGGGGGATGGGTGCAAGACGGCGGCGGCGCGGGCGAGGCCGAGGAGATGAGGGTCGACGAGGCTGTAAGATTCGTGCGGCACCAGCATCGACGGCTGAGAGGACTCCCTCGCGGGCGAGCGGCCGGTTTCTGACAGGCGGGACCCAGGAGCTACGTCTTGAGCGGTCTACTCGGGACGGGCTTGAATTGGGCGAAATTATTCGTGGGCTTTAAAGGTCACGAGGCCCACGAGCGTAAACGGGAGCTTAATTGGGTTTAATCTATATACTACTTAAAAATTGGAGTTCGTGGTGGTCCGTCTTTCTCCAACATCTCACCTCTGTCTTTCTCTAATGATACATAGGCTACATTATCAGTAAATTATCTCATCGCATCGTGCACTCCCTACTCCCCCTCTCTCAGCATCACTTGCGACGCTGCACTTGCTTTCTCCTCCTTTGTGTCCTCACCTCGACCCCCGCTCTTCTGCTCTGCTCTGTGCACGCCTCCGCCCTCTCCCTCGTCGCCGCTTTCATCGGCCTTATCTGGACGGGTCTCACTTCCTCCTCTCCCTTTTGCTCTGCTCTGCTTCGTGTGCCTTGATGAATTGAGATATATTATATCTATTTTAATTGATAAACTATTACATTCATAAGATGTTTCGTAGCAACAGACGAGCACTTAACTAGTTTAGGTTCAAATAGATAAAAGAAAAGTATCACTGTCATCCATCATCCAATTATGGTATATAAGAAGTGGAAATACGTTGTGAGATACTCTACAGGAACTCCTCACGAGAGAAGAAAAAAAAAACTACTCATCCAATGAAAACTCGTAGCGCTTGCACATGAGAGGAACTCTGAAAAGCTTGGGTGATCTCTTGGTTCGTCTTGTAGAAGAAAGCTGTGCTGTTTGTTTGGAGGGCACACGATCAAACTCTAGTCTATGTGCAAGTCCTTGGAAGAGCAACAATGCTAACGTGTAAACAAACAGACAACGAAACCATGTGCCGTTACTGGCCTCTGACCGATGAGTGCAGGTAGACAATCTTTATTACTAGTTCACTACTAGTTGTGTGTTTCCGTGGGCCGTGGAAAATGGTGCAGAAAGAGAGCGGATTCGGATCTTCTGCAAATCCAGACAAGTCCACGATATGAACAGTGTATCAATAGGTCTGAGTCTTTAATGGGGCTGATGCAGTACTGCAGTGAAACACTGTATCGATTTGTCTTCATCTTTGATTTTTAAATTAAACAGTAGAGATCGCTTCTGTAGATTCCCTCCGTTAACTCCTTCCATCCAGATGATCGCATTCCGTAAGAGAGCAACATCACAAATTCACATCACTGCAAACAAGTTACGCTTTCGACCTCTTGGATATCTAGCGATCGATTGTGAGAGATCTGGCTAGCAATCTATTCGACATATGTACATATGCAATTAAGTAACAGATTTGAAGAACATTACAACATCCGATGACTGCTTCGATCATTTCAATTATGTCACAGAGGTGGCAGCTAAGGTTCGTCTTCCGTATGTAAAAAACTCCGCCTTGAGCTGCATGATCTCGAATTGCTCCGTGCAGTTGGGACTTGGGAGTCGTTTCTCACTGGAAGGAACCGGAGCCTGGAGCCTCCATGTCAGTTATCACGATGGCTTCTTTAACTGATTCGATCGATCTGTTCCAAGTTAATTGCCCGTGTATGTATGTAGTAATCGGCAGCTTCGATTGGATGGATGGACGCGCGCATGTCGCCTTAATCTGCATGCAGCTGAGGTGATCATTGGCCATCTTCTCCATCCTTGATTAGGTTGCAGATGTCCGAGCACTCCACCAGGCTATATATATATCCATATACACAGACATACACACAGAAGAAGTGAGCAGTACGTTCATGTGTCAGTGCCACTCGAGGTGCAGAATTAATCAGAAGAACTGCATGCATGCGTGGTCGAAATTGTTAAGCATGGATTTGCACGCATGTACCAGTACTGCCGGCTGCGGAAATCTTCCTTGAACACCACGAGGGGTCTGTATGCCAGAATGAAAGATGAACAGTTTCTGACAATTCAGCGAGAATAACAAGCATGGATAGCGACTGAACAATAAATCGATTAGGAACTGATCTTGAGCTCCGTGTTCTGTTAAGAAATTTCGATCAGGACAGAGTCAGAAATTACGAGTACCTTCTGACGTTGAATGGGCCGTCGATGCCGGGGGAGCCGGCGCCGCCGAGGATGCAGGTGCCGACGCACTTGGAGGTGCACTGCAGCGCCTTGGCCGATTTGGGGTGCTGTATCTTCTCCTGCTGCTTGTCCTCGCCGGACAGCGTCGGCGGCACGTTGCACAGCGTGCTGTCCGCCGCCTGCTGCGGCATCGGCGTCGGCGGCGACGCCACAGCGAGCACCGCGGCCAGCGCCACCACCGCCGGCGCCTGCAGCAGCCTGAAGCCGAACCGCGCCTTACAGCTCGGCCTTGCACCAGCAGCCGGTGCCAATCTTGGCGTCCCAAGCTTTGGCTGCATTCTCTCTCTAGTCCGACCCAAGTCATGCATGGCTTACATGCTTGTGCTTCTCTGAAGAAATGAGGCCACTCAGCTGGAATCTGGCTGTGCTATTGCCACCTCCTACACTACACATTCTGTGGATGGAGATGCCAGCGTGTATGAACAAGCTAGGCACCTGTCAGTTCCGGAGAGCCGGGAGCCTCGAGCTTGCTGTCTGCTTACGTGGAGTCTCCACAGCCAACTGCCTGTTCTTCTATCAGCACTCGTATAGTCGTATGTACGGTCTCTCTCTCTCTCTCTCTCTCTCTCTCACATTTTCGTTTTGTTTGTTTGTACTAGTACTTGGTACTGGGATTATGGATTTTATGTGATGATCAGGTCAGGTGATGTAATGTACCGATGCATCAAAGCTTGCTTGCGTTTTCCTCGTATGGTACTACAGCGTTTCAGATGGGAAAACCGAGTGCATCTGACTCTGGTCATGGAACCCGGGAACTCTAGCTCTCTCTTTCTGAAGCTGATTAATTAGAATGCCTCAGCAAATCAGTGACTGGCAAAGGCTTACTGCTCTACTTCTTAATTGCAGTGTAATTCATTCAGGACCCATCATCAAAGGCTTACTGAACAGAATGTGATTGTGTTCCTGCTTGCAGAATGAGATTGGGGGAATCACCACACACCCAAGTGGTGGCGTGCCTTTCATATATATAGCCATGTACAGGTACAGGGGTACATTAGTAATTATCCTAATACCCGCCCGCAGTCGTAGCGGTAGGATCACAGACGCACAGACTGGTCCGGAAATCACTAAACAGCTGTACAGGGAGACCCTTGGTCATGATATCCGCGAACTGGTGTGTCGAGGGAACATGGAGCACTCGAACCTGTCCCAATGCAACCTTCTCGCGGACGAAGTGGATGTCGATCTCGATATGCTTTGTGCGACGATGATGGACTGGATTGGCCGTCATGTAGACGGCACTGACGTTGTCGCAGTAAACGACCGTCGCGACGGAGACCGAGATGTGCGTTCTGAAGAAGGCGCCGCAACCAACAAAGATTCGCCACGACATGAGCCACAAAGACGATATTACGCTTCAGCCGGAGTGGGAGACCATGGTTTGGCGCTTGGATGACCAGGAAACCAGGTTGTCGCCGAGGAAGACGCAGAAGCCGGAGGTGGAGCGGCGCGTGTCGGGGCAGCCCGCCCAGTCGGCATCGGAGTAGGCGATGATCTGGTTGACGGTGCCGACGCCGAGGTGAAGACCAGCAGAAAGAGAACCCTTGACGTACCGCAGGATGCGCTTGATCAGCGCGAGGTGCGGCTCGCGGGGATCATGCATGAACAAGCGTAATCTGCCGACGGCATAGGCCGATCGGGCCGTGTCGGGTCGTATTGAGTGCACCAACGAGGCTCCGTGATCGCAGGTCACCCACGGAGCGCCGGCGGTGGCCGACAGCTTGGTCCGGGCATCGGCCGGCGTCGCGGTCGGGTGGCACTCGGACATTCCAGCACGCTGGAGGAGGTCGACGGCGTCTTGGCTGCCAGTGACAAAAAACAGCCCGTCATCGCATCACGCGTCCGAGATCCAGAAAGTGGTGCAGGTCGCCGAGGTCCGTCATGGCGAACTCCGAGTGGAGGCGCGCGATGATGTGCTGAAGTAGTGCCGGTGACGATGCCGTGAGGATGATGTCGTCGACGTACAGAAGCAGGTAGGCGACGCTATCTCCATCTTTGTAAACAAAGAGAGATGCATCGGACTTGGTCGCAGTGAAGCCGATGCGACAGATGTACGAGGCGGCCGTTCCACGCCCGGGAGCTGCTTGAGCCCGTCTGATGACTTCGCAGCGAGAAGATGACATAGTCAGGGTTGGCGGAGTCGATGAAGCCCGACGGCTGCTGGCAGTAGACGGTTTCCTCCAGGTGGCCGTGGAGGAAGGCGTTCTTCACATCGAGCTGGTGAACAGGCCAGGCACGCGAGGCGGCGATGCTGAGAACGGTGCGTATCGTCGCCGGTTTGACAACCGGGCTGAACGTCTCGTCGTAGTCGACGCCGGCCTGCTGGGAGAAGCCTCGGACGACCCAGCGAGCCTTGTGCCGTGCCAGGGAGCCGTCGGAGTGGAACTTGTGCTTGTACAGCCACTTGCCGGTGACAATGTTAGCACCGGACGGTCGAGGGACGAGGCGCCAGGTGCCGTTGTCCATGAGAGCCTTGTACTCCTCCGCCATCGCAGCGCGCCAACTGGGGTCGGCCAGCGCGCTGCGGTAGTTCGCCGGGATCGGCGAGGCCGTCGTGGTGGAGAGGTTGAGGCGGTGGACGGGACGTAGACTGCCGGTCTGAGATCGCGTCGTGGGGCGCGAAGGTGGCGGTGGCGCCGGAGCGGCCACAGTGTCGAGGCACCGAGGCACGGGCCGGCGGCGGATCGCCGCCGGTAGACGATGGGACGCCGCCGCCAGCGAAGTGAGCGTGGCCGGGCGCGGCTGAGCGAGAGGACCGACAGGCGCCGCCGCAGCGAGCGCAGAAGCGGCGATCGCCGCCGGCGGTCGGCGGTCGGTCTGGGGCGGCGATATGACCGCCGGGTCCGGGAGGTCCATCTGCTCAACCTCGCCGGAGGAGGGAGCAACTGAGGTAGTACGCGGTCGCTCAACGCCAGGTGGCGGAGCTGCCGTCGGTGAAGATCCACGATCAAAAGTCAAGTGAAGACGGCACAGAGGCCGCCGAGGGTGCCGAGGCGAACGGGAACACAAGCTCATCGAAGACAACATGCCGTGAGATAATGATACGGCGGCTGGACATGTCCAGGCAACGATACCCCTTGTGGGAGGAGGGGTACCCAAGGAACACGCATGGAGTCGAACGAGGGGAGAGCTTGTGAGGTGTCGTGGCACTAAGGTTCGGATAACAGAGGCAGCCGAACACACGGAGGGAGGAATAATCCGGGAGCTTCTGATGCAGGAGCTGGTAGGGTATACTGTGATGCACAGATGAGGAGGGGCGCCGGTTAAGCACATATGTGGCAGCAGCGAGGGCTTCAGCCCAATAAGGTGGAGGCATGTATGCGTGGATCAGGATGGTGCGTATTGTGTTGTTGATGGTACGAAGCATGCGCTCAGCTTTGCCGTTTTGTGGCGAGGTGTATGGACACGAAAGACGTAAGGCAATGCCGCGACTGGTAAGGAAGGAAGTGGTGGCATTGTTTACGAATTCGGTGCCGTTATCGGCTTGGAAGCATTTGGGCATAAGGCCGAACTGTGTGTGAGCAAGTGCGACAAAATCAACAATATGACGTTGCACGTCAGATTTATGGCGTAACGGGAACGACCAGCAAAAGTGAGAATAATCATCAAGTAACACAAGATAGTATTTATAGCCTGAAGCGCTAGGAACTGGAGATGTCCAAACATCACAGTGAAGTAAAGCAAAAGGAGTAGTAGTAATAGATGTGGAACTACTAAAGGGGAGTCGCGTGTGCTTGCCAAGCTGACAGGCATGACACAAAGACCGCGGACTCTTATTACATGCTATGACCGACATGTGTTGAAGGGTGGCGAGGGCGGAGGGGCCGGGGTGACCGAGGCGATGATGCCACAAGGTGGACGAAGTGGCGAGGCTGCAACTGTGAGGCGTGGGCGAAGGAAGGGTGTAGAGGTCCCCGCGGCTATTGCAGCGAAACGTCACGCGCCCCGTCCGCCGATCCTTAACAGAAAAACCGAAGGCGTCAAACTCAATGGAACAGTTATTGTCGCGAGTGAACTGACGAACAGAAAGCAAATTGCGCACTAGAGCGGGAGCAATGAGGACATCGCTTAGGTGAAATGTGGTGTCAGCTACTGGTAGGGTGGATGTGCCACGACCGGAAATTGGTATGGTGCTGCCATTGCCTACAGTAATGAAGGAATTGGAGTGGGGTAGGCGGGAGAGCAGTATACCATCCGTCGACGACATATGAGCAGTGGCGCCGGTGTCAAGGACCCAGTTGTTGGCGCCCTGAAGCGCCATCTGGTTCAGGGCGGTGACAAGGCCGGCCTGATCCCACCCGCCGGCACCTTGCTGTGGTGGAGCAGGTAGCGAGGCCGGCGCGGCACTGAACTGTGCGGGCGCGAACGCGGTGTGCGCCTGCGGGTGCGCGCCCAGAATGCCGGGCTGTGGAGCACGCCACGGCCGCCGCGCGCGCCCAATGGGTGTCGCCATCGCTGCCGTGATCGCGCCCGGAGTGAAGCACATCCAGGCGGCGGGGAGTGGCGCCCGCGATCGCCGCCGCTTCGTAGTGGCCGCGGCCGCTTTTCTTCCGATAAGCGGTGGCCTCGTCGTGATCGGCGCCGCCGCTTGGCGACCGCCATCGCCCATTCTTTGGGCCGCCGCCGTCGTTCCGTGGCGGCTGCGCGCGCCGCCGTAGCCGGCGGCGTGGCACGCCGCCTTCGCAAGGCGAGGAGCGGCGTGGAGTGCGATCTCGGTGGCGACCTTGCCTTCGTTGGCGAGACGGAGTTCCTTCAGACCGGCTTCGCGTGCGGTGGCGAAGGTCGGTAGTGGATCGAGTCGGCAATGTTGTCGGCGGTGCTGGAGAAGCGAGGGTTGAGGCCGCGCAGCAGATTGAGGACGAGCTGCGAGTCGAGGACGGCGTGGCCAACGTCACGCAACGCATCTGCGGTGGCCTTCATCTTCGGCGGCAAGATTGCCAATGGAGAGAGTACCGTGCCATGGAGTGGAACTTCGTGGCCGAGGAACACAACGCGTGAAGCTTTGTTCGCCTGAAAGAGAGCTTCGATGGCGACCCAAAGTTGGCGGGCAGTCTGGTCAGTCATGCGCGAGGGCGAGGCCGAGGACGTCGTCCGCGACGGAGCCGAGGAGCCAACTGTGGACGCAGGAGTCGGCGATCGCCATCGAGCATCTCGTAGGCGTCTGCCGCGGCGAGCCATCGACATCGCGAGCGGCTCGAACTTGCCGCACAGCGAGAGGAAGAACGGGGACCAGCGGTTGAAGTTGGTGCGCTTCAACTCGAGGGCCACCGGGACGTGCGACTTGACGGCGATCGTCGCGTAGGGGGCGACGAAGATGGGCGGCGCGACATCTGATCCGGTGGAGGCCGTGGTACCGCTCGATGACGAGGAGGACGTCGCCATGGCGTGGCGAGACGGATGGGTTTGGGCGGCGCCGGGTGGCAGCCGAGATTGGGAGGGGAGGTGGCCGGCGGCAGGAGGTGTTTGCAGGGGGGGTGGCCAGCAGAGGTTGTTAAGGGAGATTGTGTTGGCCGGTGAGGGGATAGGGGTGGGTTGTTGCCGGGAATGTAGGGGTTTGGTTGGGTTGTTGGCAAGGAGGGGAGTCGGCCGGGAGAGGGTGGCGGCCTGGTGCAGAGAGGCGGAAGGGAGATGGCCGGGGGTGGTGGTGGCCGGCCGGGGGGAAGAGGCGCCGGGAGAAGGTGCCGGCTGTGGAGGTGTGAAGGGCTAGGGTTTAGAAGCCCAGCAATTGCTCTGATACCATGCAGAATGAGATTGGGGGAATCACCACACACCCAAGTGGTGGGGTGCCTTTCATATATATAGCCATGTACAGGTACAGGGGTACATTAGTAATTATCCTAATACTGCTTAATTTGCTTCTCTCCAACAAAACACTGCGCCCCACGTCGTCACACTCATATTCTGCTACCACTACATCACAACAACTCCATCTCCTGGAAGCCACTGTAAATGCAGAACACAATCACATTCTGCTTAATTTGTTTCAGTATTAATTGTCTGAAAGTGCGCGTCGCTGGAGCGAGAAGGATGGATCGATTGTCACCCAACAAACAGAAAGATCCAACAATGCTGAATGACTGATCATTTCACTCTTAGCTGCTTAGGAAAGAAAGAACAGTCTCCGACACTTTTGGCTCCATAGATCATCATAATTTTAAATATAGTCTTCTTAGCATCAAAATTCTATTTCTAGCCCCTCGAACCACTGCAAGCGTCAGTGCACAGCAAAGAAACCGCTTTCTTTCGCCTGTGGACGACGATACCACTGCTTAAGAATATATTTTTTATATGAATTTCTAAATATAGAAAATGAGATCCAAATATTATGGTTTTTAGGCTCTTTACACAGTGGACTTGATTGTGTAATTTTTACAGATTTTATATACTCTGAAATTGCCTCGACAAATTAAAGGTTTAGGTCTAAAAATTAGGACGAAATGTTTATAAAATTAGGATTTTATAATTTCATGTTACTTGGAATGTGGGAAGTTTAGTACCACATGACTACTCTAGGTAAGAGACACTCCCTCCTCAGCACATCTGTCGCCCCGTCGTTGTTGTCCCCCCTTACCCGTAATGCTTGCTTTTATGGCGTGCCGAATCTCTGGACTTGACTCCCGGTTGATTCGCTTGCGCACCTCCACCAGCAAGGGTATTGTGTGACGCTTCACAACGCCACACCGGTGTTAAACCAAACATATTAGGAACCATTATTGCAAACATATCTGGTCCATTTAAATACATACTTCAAATGCATATAAATACATACTTATTGCATATACAAAATATATGAATTACTTACGAACCATTCATGTAAATTATAAGTTATTAACCAAGCAGACAATTGGACCGAACATATTATGAACCCTTTTTTACGGCCAGGCACAAGTTTTAGCCGGTGTCACAGCATTATAGGTAAAGCCTAAACCGCCAAGCCAAACCTATAAAAAGCTTATTATAGTAAGTAGAAGTTGATCGTTAGCCTCGAGTGCTAACTTCTTATTGTCCTCTGCTGTCACGCAGCACAGGGCAATAAATCTTTCAGTGCCTGACCTCATCGTAATAGAATTTCCATAGTGGATTCTAAACTCACGTATTGAGTAGTAATTCATAACAATCATGTAAAAAGAAAACATCTCTTCACAACTACTTTGTACAACTTAACAAATAAGTTAACAACATAGGAAGGTTTGTTATTAATTCGTATTAAGTTTATTTTGGTTCACAAGAAATAAATCATTGCATTTTTTCTCAACAATCAACCCAAAAGGACATTAACATTAAGGTTCATCATCACATTACTACACTACGGAGTTGAAGCAGAGTACTTTATAGAGCTTCTACATAATACAATTGAATGCGCCGAGAACAATTGAATGCGCCGAGAACGCTCGTGTGATTATGAAGATGCCCTAAAATATTATATTGAAATGTTGTTGTTTCATACTCTTCGTGTACTGCAATGCATAGTATAATCTGGCATATATATTTGCTTCTTTATACTCTAGAACTTGCACTCTTATGTTACAAGTTATAATAGTTTGCCATTTTAATTTAGTTTTTGCTATTCACCTACTTGTGTTTGATCCACCTCTCTTTTTCATCTGGTCATTGCATTTGGCTATGCGGACATGGAGGATTCCATATCGGTTCGAATGATTCTACCTAAAAAATTCTGCGAAGCATCACACAACACCCTTACTGGTGGAGGCGCGCAAGCGAATCAATCGGGAGTCGAGTCCAGAGATTCAGGACGCCATAGAAGCGAGTACTGTGGGTAAGGGGACATCAGCGACGGGGTGACAGATGTGCGGAGGAGGGAGTGTCTCTTACCTAGAGTAGTCGTGTGGTACTAAACTTCCCACATTCCAAGTAACATAAAATCATGAAACCATAATTTCCTAAACCTTTCGTCCTAATTTTAGAGGGCTAAACCCTTAATTTGTTGAGACAATTTCAGAGCATATAAAATTCTGTAAAAATTACACAATCAAGTTCACTGTAAGGAGTCTGAAAAAAACATAATATTTGGACCTCATTTTCTATATTAGAAAATTCCTACAAACAGTATACTTAAATGAATTTTTGAGAAAAAAATCAGAACAGATAATTTTTTTTTAAAAAATTTACACAAGCAAGTACACTGTACCGGGAGGCTCCACGAAAAGTTTTATAATTTTTTGATCTTATTTTCTATATTTAAAAATTTCTTCAAAAAATATTATTAAACGGAGTGGGGGACTGCAGCAGCGAGAGGGCAGCAGGCCGGGCTCAGGTGGTTTGAAATTATGATAACCTACAGATCAAAAGTGTCCAAAATTCAAGAAAGAAAACTGAATCTCGCAGGCTGGAAGGTTGCCTTGCCTTACGCAGGAGATGTGCAGTACCGTCAGTATGGCAGTATATACATAGCTGTATGGCTAGTACGGTACAGCACGGTCACACGCAGTGCAGGTCATTGATCAGTTACATGAATCTTTTCTTTCCTTGCCCTCTAGCTCGTTGCTTCTTGTCAGGCAAGCATCCTGTGACCGTGTACGATTGATGAATACCCGGTGCCGTGCTGAAGACGAGTAGATGTTGGAGAACAGCTGCTGATCACCCATCGATCGATGTCATCGATCAGCTGGTACTGCACTACCGCGTCGATCTTGATCGTAATAGCAGCGAATTGATGAAGGCAATAATAATACAGCAAATTGATTGACACAAGCACTGCACTGCACTGCACTGCACTGTTAATACAGCAAGAAGCTAGCTAAGCTAGGAACATTGCGTTGCTTGCTTCTGATCCTCGATGCGTGAGCACTAACTAGCCGGAGAAAATGGTTGGTCATTGTTCAGTAATCAATGCTCTATATCTTGACTGAAAATATGGAGTACTTGGCTGAGTTTATGGGCACCGACGATCGAGGCTGGCTCCAAAAGTGCAGACATGCCCCGCTCGGATCTTGGTGCATGCAATGCAAACGCGTGTCGGAGCTGGCTGATCCTATTCCTAGCTGGAAGATTCTGGAAAATCATCATGCATTCAGCATTTGTTTTTGTGTGACCTGTGTACTTCATGCCACTGCACGTGGTGGAGGACGGCTGTCGATGCCGACGGACGCCTATTTGGGTGGCGGTTGGTGTGATCGTAGCTTTTTTTGAAAAACAGCTTCATTGAATAAAGGTAGGGTTGAACAGTTAAGCTCAAAATATTTGATGTTTGACAATTTAATTTTTAATATACTGGTTGGAGCTTCTGAGTTGGAAATTATGAAATGCCCTTGAGGCAAAAGAGGGCTTGCTTGACGCTGTTTAATAACAATTAACGACAACTACCGACAATTAACGATAATTCGCACTCAAGTAAATCTTAACGACAATTAATGGCAATTAATGATAATTTACACAAAGTAAATCTTGACGACAATTAACGATAATTGATCTAATTCCATGATTACACAAGTAATCAATTCAAGGATTACATAAATAATTCATCTATATAAGAAAAAAAGAAATGTACAATTTTCTTTTTTAAAAAGAAAATAAAATAAAACAGTCGGTGTCAGGAGTAGGACGGCGGCAGCTCAGGCAGGAGGAGGGCGGCGTTGACGTCAGGAGGAATATGAGAAGGGTGGCGCCGGCGCAGGGGAAATAGGAGGGTGACAGCGCGCGGGAGGAGAAGGCGAGTGGCGGTGCGGGCAGTCGGCTTCTGACTTCCGGATCCCCCTCCATTGCTCTCACGGAAGGAAGAGGGAACACACAAGCAGAGAAAGGTGTCCATGAGCAGAGCAGGCAGCTGTATGTAACGCGTCTTCTCTTCTCTTCTCTTTATGCATTGTGACATGCGCAAGTAGATTCCAAGTGGGGAGAGGCGTTGCGTGGTCGAGTATAGCGGTACGAAAGCTACGTGAGGCGGTGGTTGATCTGATGAACCAGCAAGAACCATGCAAGGTAATGGGATGCATTTGTACCGCGCTACTAGTGAGCAGTAGTACGTGTCAATCGACCTGAGATAGGCTGGCTGGCAGGCAGGCAATTGGGGATCCACCCTCCATTCGTCCATCTATCTCATCATCATGAGTAGCTATTTAAATGGGACGAAAATGCAGGGGCAAAGGTAAACAAACTGTTAGATGTGGAAGGTTACTAGGGATGAGATTTTGGTTCATTTGATCTGTTTTTTTTTTTTGCGATGAAATAATAAATTTAGCCCCTCCAAATGATAAAAATGGCACGAAGATGTGTCGTCTGTTGTAGCAGTTCAGTTACCTCAAATTGTCCCAGAGAACCGCAGGTGGTATCGCGGTAGGCTCGTGGCAAGTAACCTGTCGCGGTCCAGTTCGCAGTATGTCACTTTTTGTGATGGTTTTGTATGGTAAAAATGTTATTTTTGACATTTTATTTGAACGAAAGCTAGTTTTGCTATTTCATTTCAAAAAGATACTAAATAAGCCAGACACTCTATTAGAGATAAGAGATTAAGGCAATCTACAATAGATATGGAATGAAAGGCTACTACAGATATGAAATAAACCATATCGGATACAAATCATTCTTATTGAGTCCGTTCTACCCCTTATAATTTTACAATACATATACTCTTAACACAAACAAGCGTGTACTCTACCGCACAACATATATATAACACTCGTCTCAAGGCCAACAGCTATTAGGAAAAGAAAACCCATGCCCTGGAACTGATCATTAATTTTAGGCTCAACAATGAGGTTAAAAGTTATACCTTATCTGCAAATCCTTTTTATTATTTAATTTCTTTTAAAAATGTTATTTTAGAGATAGACTCCTCCTAACTTTATTTTCAATTATGATCCATTTGATCACGCTATAACCCGTGGTATAATCAAATTGTGCTGTCACGCCACCGATCGCGGCGTGATCAAACTATGCTATCACGCCAAAAGGAGTAGTGTGACAGGACTTAGCCAAAAAACAGACACGTCCATAGGGAATTTTGGTCACGCCGCGGTCTGTGGCATGACAACAAAGTTTGATCACACCACGTGTCATAACGTGATCAAAGGGGTCAGAATTGAAAATAAAGTTAGAAAAAGAATATCTTTAAAATATTTTTTTAAAAGGATTAAAAAATAAATAAAAAGTTCCTTATCTGCAAATGTATAATCAAGGCAAGATCATGTGAACTATATACTCCACTGTTGGGAGAACATTCAGAGGATCCTCATCTCATACACGGTGCTGGCCCTGGGAGGCAGGCTCTCTTGGAGCGTATCTACGTGTAGGTAGTGGCAGTAGATCAATCGTTGATGAACGCAAAGATCAGCTACCGTTTCAGGGATCCTTGCAAAACTCTCTTAACTAAACGTGTCATAAAAATCGACCCAGACGTACGTACAGTACACATCTAGGAGTATATTGCCGATTTGCTACTTGCCCCAGTCCACCTTGGTCCTTGGCAATATGTATTGTAGCAATTACTTTTGGGGTATGTCGAGTATTAAAATTTTCATGTATTACTTTAATGCATAATTAAAAGATCATACGTCTTCATAGTCGTAACTCCTAATGCTAACGACCCCCGTGGTATTAAAGATTCCAGAGGTTACTTATGAGTACCTTGGTCAGATGAGGTCCTGTACCCAATCCGCGACCATATGACTGCTCATAGAAGCCTTGAGCTGACATCTGGATCTAACTCCAAATATATTCTTACTGTGTGACGAATGGAACACATATCGTATTTGTTCCATACCACACGACGTTTCATGATCATAAGACATTGACAATAACCACTATACGGTTTGATATCTCACAGACATTAAACCGACGATCAGTTACTGTTTCACTGACAACAACTATCCCTCCGACCGAACGTGTCACTTTCGACAGACGTCTTCTTTAGGGGTAACTATCACAACTTCGATGGTTATTTAAAGACGAAGTAGGAGGAACAAGGGCATCAGATTGAAGCATCACAATCAATACTAGATTCATATTTCAACTCTGATTCAATAGTATAGTAAGAACTACGCTCAGTGTAATTAGGATTAGTCCACCGCCTTGTCAAAGGCACCTTCTATAAAGGATCCAGTTCATAGCAATAAAGAGCAATCTCATTTTCTTCCAAAACTCTTTGTTATTTCCTCTATTTTATTTCATAAGATCGGCGACTGATCGTCGATAATGACGCCGTCTGTGGGGAAGAAGGTGTTGGATTCTTGAAGATCACTTCATTCAAGCATTCATCATTCACTCCCTTCGCTTTGTCATTGCTCATGTGAACATGGCATGGACTTGGGATGAGGAAAACTAGTTCGACTTGGCGGATTACTTCGACCTTGACATGGACGCATGCATGCGCGCCCTGGAGTTATTTTATTTCAACTGCTTGCTCCGTAAAGAGTAAGACTAATAAGGACAATGCCTTCCAAAGACTAGTCAGCAAAACTGGTCATATGCAAATATTTTTTTTACCTTCTAGTCGAATGTCAAGCTTCTTGACTTCGTCATTGTGGGAGGCCGCACTCTTTGCGCACTGCTCTTCCCACGACTTGATAATCTTTTCTTTTTCTTTGCCGATACGGGTAAGCTCGTTGACGACCAGGGTCTTTAATTCGACCTTAATATGAAGTTTACCCATTTCAACATCTTTTTCTGTCAAGGAAAAAGAGTTAGAAGAAGAAAAGAAAGTTAATTGTATAAGCAGTCTTAAGTTCAACACTTACTATTTATCTCATTCTGCAACTCATGAGTTGCAGAATTAGCCTCCTGAAGCTTCCTCAGTAGATCTTCTTTTTTCCTCCCTTAGCTTCTTCGTCTTGGCTATCTCGTATTCGAGTGAATCAGCTAAGATCTTTTCGGCGCTCTTAAACCTGCAAAGATTAAAGTCGATATGAGGACATGACAAATAGTCAAAATTCCAAGGACTACATCTGACTGTAACTTACCATCTCTCTGCCTACTCGTAGAGTTTCGCTTTCTGCTGTCGTAGCTTCTTGAGTTGTCGGTGGTATTCACCAACAGTGATAATTTATTCCAAAGCTTTCTGCAAAGAGAAAGACAATGAGAAGCGAGAAAAAAAACCATATATGTGAATGTCATGATACTTACATTAATACTGCTCGATAAAGGTGGAGAATACTCGTGGAATCCTTCCTTAATTTGTTGAGACAATTTGGAGCATATAAAATTCGTAAAAATTACACAATCAAGTTCACAGTGTAAGGAGTCGGAAAAAAACATAATATTTGGACCTCATTTTCTATATTAGAAAATTCCTACAAACAGTATACTTAAATGAATTTTTGAGAAAAAAAATCAGAACATATAATTTTTTTTTAAAAAAATTACACAAGCAAGTACACTGTACCGGGAGGCTCCACCAAAAGTTTTATAATTTTTTGATCTTATTTTCTATATTTAGAAATTTCTCCAAAAAATATTATTAAACGGAGTGGGGGACTGCAGCAGCGAGAGGGCAGCAGGCCGGGCTCAGGTGGTTTGAAATTATGATAACCTACAGATCAAAAGTGTCCAAAATTCAAGAAAGAAAACTGAATCTCGCAGGCTGGAAGGTTGCCTTGCCTTACGCAGGAGATGTGCAGTACCGTCAGTATGGCAGTATATACATAGCTGTATGGCTAGTACGGTACAGCACGGTCACACGCAGTGCAGGTCATTGATCAGTTACATGAATCTTTTCTTTCCTTGCCCTCTAGCTCGTTGCTTCTTGTCAGGCAAGCATCCTGTGACCGTGTACGACTGATGAATACCCGGTGCCGTGCTGCAGACGAGTAGATGTTGGAGAACAGCTGCTGATCACCCATCGATCGATGTCATCGATCAGCTGGTACTGCACTACCGCGTCGATCTTGATCGTAATAGCAGCGAATCGATGAAGGCAATAATAATACAGCAAATTGATTGACACAAGCACTGCACTGCACTGTTAATACAGCAAGAAGCTAGCTAAGCTAGGAACATTGCGTTGCTTGCTTCTGATCCTCGATGCGTGAGCACTAACTAGCCGGAGAAAATGGTTGGTCATTGTTCAGTAATCAATGCTCTATATCTTGACTGAAAATATGGAGTACTTGGCTGAGTTTATGGGCACCGACGATCGAGGCTGGCTCCAAAAGTGCAGACATGCCCCGCTCGGATCTTTGGTGCATGCAATGCAAATGCGTGTCGGAGCTGGCTGATCCTATTCCTAGCTGGAAGATTCTGGAAAATCATCATGCATTCAGCATTTGTTTTTGTGTGACCTGTGTACTTCATGCCACTGCACGTGGTGGAGGACGGCTGTCGATGCCGACGGACGCCTATTTGGGTGGCGGTTGGTGTGATCGTAGCTTTTTTTGAAAAACAGCTTCATTGAATAAAGGTAGGGTTGAACAGTTAAGCTCAAAATATTTGATGTTTGACAATTTAATTTTTAATATACTGGTTGGAGCTTCTGAGTTGGAAATTATGAAATGCCCTTGAGGCAAAAGAGGGCTTGCTTGACGCTGTTTAATAACAATTAACGACAACTACCGACAATTAACGATAATTCACTCAAGTAAATCTTAACGCGACAATTAATGGCAATTAATGATAATTTACACAAAGTAAATCTTGACGACAATTAACGATAATTGATCTAATTCCATGATTACACAAGTAATCAATTCAAGGATTACATAAATAATTCATCTATATAAGAAAAAAAGAAATGTACAATTTTCTTTTTTAAAAAGAAAATAAAATAAAACAGATCGGTGTCGGAGTAGGGCGGCGGCATCAGCAGGAGGAGGCGGCGTTGACGTCAGGAGGAATATGAGAAGGGTGGCGCCGGCGCGGGAAATAGGAGGGTGACAGCGCGCGGGAGGAGAAGGCGAGTGGCGGTGCGGGCAGTCGGCTTCTGACTTCCGGATCCCCCTCCATTGCTCTCACGGAAGGAAGAGGGAACACACAAGCAGAGAAAGGTGTCCATGAGCAGAGCAGGCAGCTGTATGTAACGCGTCTTCTCTTCTCTTCTCTTTATGCATTGTGACATGCGCAAGTAGATTCCAAGTGGGGAGAGGCGTTGCGTGGTCGAGTATAGCGGTACGAAAGCTACGTGAGGCGGTGGTTGATCTGATGAACCAGCAAGAACCATGCAAGGTAATGGGATGCATTTGTACCGCGCTACTAGTGAGCAGTAGTACGTGTCAATCGACCTGAGATAGGCTGGCTGGCAGGCAGGCAATTGGGGATCCACCCTCCATTCGTCCATCTATCTCATCATCATGAGTAGCTATTTAAATGGGACGAAAATGCAGGGGCAAAGGTAAACAAACTGTTAGATGTGGAAGGTTACTAGGGATGAGATTTTGGTTCATTTGATCTGTTTTTTTTTTTGCGATGAAATAATAAATTTAGCCCCTCCAAATGATAAAAATGGCACGAAGATGTGTCGTCTGTTGTAGCAGTTCAGGTTACCTCAAATTGTCCCAGAGAACCGCAGGTGGTATCGCGGTAGGCTCGTGGCAAGTAACTGTCATGTCCGATTCATGATATGTCACTTTTTGTGATGGTTTTGTATGGTAAAATGTTATTTTGACATTTTATTTGAGCAAGCTAGTTTTGCTATTTCATTTCAAAAGATACTAAATAAGCCAGACACTCTATTAGAGATAAGAGATTAAGGCAATCTACAATAGATATGGAATGAAAGGCTACTACAGATATGAAATAAACCATATCGGATACAAATCATTCTTATTGAGTCCGTTCTACCCCTTATAATTTTACAATACATATACTCTTAACACAAACAAGCGTGTACTCTACCGCACAACGTATATATAACACTCTTCTCAAGGCCAACAGCTATTAGGAAAAGAAAACCCATGCACTGGAACTGATCATTAATTTTAGGCTCAACAATGAGGTTAAAAAGTTATACCTTATCCCCAAATCTTTTTTATTATTTAATTTCTTTTAAAAATATTATTTTAAAGATAGACTCCTAACTTTATTTTCAATTCTGATCCATTTGATCACGCTATAACCCGTGGCATAATCAAACTGTGTTGTCACGCCACCGATCGCGGCGTGACCAAACTATGCTGTCACGCCAAAAGGAGTAGTGTGACAGGACTTCGCCAAAAAACAGACACGTCCATAGGGAATGTTCGGTCACGCCGCGGTCTGTGGAATGACAACACAGTTTGATCACACCACGGGTCACAACGTGATCAAAGGGGTCAGAATTGAAAATAAAGTTAGAAAAAGACTATCTTTAAAATATTTTTTTAAAAAAGATTAAAAAAAATAAAAAGTTCCTTATCTGCAAATGTATAATCAAGGCAAGATCATGTGAACTATATACTTCACTGTTGGGAGAACATTCAGAGGATCCTCATCTCATACACGGTGCTGGCCCTGGGAGGCAGGCTCTCTTGGAGCGTATCTACGTGTAGGTAGTGGCAGCAGATCAATCGTTGATGAACGGAAAGATCAACTACCATTTCAGGGATCCTTGCAAAACTCTCTTAACTAAACGTGTCATAAAAATCGACCCAGACGTACGTACAGTACACATCTAGGAGTATATTGCCGATTTGCTACTTGCCCCAGTCCACCTTGGTCCTTGGCAGTATGTATTGTAGCAATTACTTTTGGGGTATGTCGAGTATTAAAATTTTCATGTATTACTTTAATACATAATTAAAAGATCATACGTCTTTATAGTCGTAACTCCTAATGCTAACGACCCCCGTGGTATTAAAGATTCCAGAGGTTACTTATGAGTACCTTGGTCAGATGAGGTCATGTACCCAATCCGCGACCATATGACTGCTCATAGAAACCTTGAACTGACATCTAGATCTAACTCCAAGTATATTCTTACTATGTGACGAATGGAACACATGTCGTATTTGTTCCATACCACACGACGTTTTATGATCCTAAGACATTGACAATAACCACTATACGGTTTGACATCTCACAGATATTAAACCGACGATCAGTTACTGTTTCACTAACAGCAACCATCCATCCGACCAGACGTGTCACTTTCGACAGACGTTTTCTTTAGGAGTAACTATCGCCACTTCGATGGTTATTTAAAGACGAAACAGGAGGAACAAGGGCATCGGATTGAAGCATCACAATCAATACTAGATTCATATTTCAACTCTGATTCAAAGTATAGTAAGAACTACGCTCAGTGTAATTAGGATTAGTCCACCGCCTTGTCAAAGGCACCTTCTATAAAGGATCCAGTTCATAGCAATAAAGAGCAATCTCATTTTCTTCCAAAAACTCTTTGTTATTTCCTCTATTTTATTTCATAAGATCGGCGACTCGATCGTCGATAGCTGACGCCGTCCGTGGGGAAGAAGGTGTTGGATTCTTGAAGATCACTTCATTCAAGCATTCATCATTCACTCCCTTCGCTTTGTCATTGCTCATGTGAACATGGCATGGACTTGGGATGAGGAAAACTAGTTCGACTTGGCGGATTACTTCGACCTTGACATGGACGCATGCATGCGCGCCCTGGAGTTATTTTATTTCAACTGCTTGCTCCGTAAAGAGTAAGACTAATAAGGACAATGCCTTCCAAAGACTAGTCAGCAAAACTGGTCATATGCAAATATTTTTTTTACCTTCTAGTCGAATGTCAAGCTTCTTGACTTCGTCATTGTGGGAGGCCGCACTCTTTGCGCACTGCTCTTCCCACGACTTGATAATCTTTTCTTTTTCTTTGCCGATACGGGTAAGCTCGTTGACGACCAGGGTCTTTAATTCGACCTTAATATGAAGTTTACCCATTTCAACATCTTTTTCTGTCAAGGAAAAAGAGTTAGAAGAAGAAAAGAAAGTTAATTGTATAAGCAGTCTTAAGTTCAACACTTACTATTTATCTCATTCTGCAACTCATGAGTTGCGATAGCCTCCCAAGCTTCCTCGAGATCTTCTTTTTTCCTCCCTTAGCTTCTTCGTCTTGGCTATCTCGTATTCGAGTGAATCAGCTAAGATCTTTTCGGCGCTCTTAAACCTGCAAAGATTAAAGTCGATATGAGGACATGACAAATAGTCAAAATTCCAAGGACTACATCTGACTGTAACTTACCATCTCTCTGCCTACTCGTAGAGTTTCGCTTTCTGCTGTCGTAGCTTCTTGAGTTGTCGGTGGTATTCACCAACAGTGATAATTTATTCCAAAGCTTTCTGCAAAGAGAAAGACAATGAGAAGCGAGAAAAAAAACCATATATGTGAATGTCATCAGATACTTACATTAATACTCGTTCGATAAAAGGTGGAGAATACTCTCGTGGAATCCTTCAACCCATCGATCTCCTGAACTCGGTTCCACCACACCTTTTTGAGCAAGCAATCGAAGGCCACACTCACAGTACGCCTGGAAGATAGGAATTTGGCCAATCTCCCCTGATGACCAATCATGTCCCGAAGCTTCAAACCAGTTCACATGTTCCTTTTGCGGAATCTTCTCGGCAGCGACTAGCGCTTCTATCTTCGCCTCATCCATCTCCGATTCAACCCACTTGGAAGCGGCTTCGGCCATTTTCTCTAAGTACAGTTAATTTGAATTTGGAAAGGTTCGGCGGAAGGAGGCGATTCGGTCGACGACGGAGGAAGCAAGAGCTTGATGAACAGTTGGGGCAAGTGGAAAAAGTAAAAACCCTAAAACCACCTTTGCCGTAATTTTTATAACCACACACTTGAATATGTCTTTACACTTCAAGTGAAACTACCTTCTTGACTAAGTTCTTTTCTGGTGAAATGAAATACCAGTCGTAAAGGCTTTACTTCCGATCACCATACTACGACTACCTTGTAGTCGTAAGATTTTCTACGACCCTCTTTCTAAGTAAGTTATTTTCACTTGAAGCTGGGGGGCTAGATGACAAGGACTAATAATCCTCATTTTATTCATTTATCTATAATTCTTATTATAGATAGCAATATATTTACACTTCTCATAAGTATACCCCTTATCCATAAGGGAGAAGGTCGTAAGCTTTTCTACGACCACTTCTTGGTCGTAAGTTTTTCTACGATCAGTCCCTAGTCGTAAGCTTTTCTACGACTATCCCCTGGTCGTCCTCCTACGACCAGTCTATAGTCGTAAGCTTTACTACGACCTCCACCTGATCGTAAGTTCTTCTACGACCAGTGTCTAGTCGATGAAGTCTACAGATGTGTAGGCCTGGCTGATCAGGGAGTCTTCTACACCATGTTTAATGAGATGGGGTAGTTAATTACACTGTTATTCCTTAGAATAACTACATGATTGATCTCTTTGTCCTGATAATAACCGCCTGACGACGTGGGAACGTTACTACTCTAGCCATAATCTCCATAACCGCTTCATCAGCTGAAGCGGTTAGGCACCCTTTGGACTAGAGAAACTGCCGCCCTCTTCGAGCACTATATAAAAGGTGGAATCAGAAGGCAGAGGGGACAAAGAAAAGACGGGGCAATCAGGAGCACAAGGCATTAGGTATTAGTCTTTCTCTTGATTTTAAACACTCATATTCAATGCAATACACACAGGAGTAGGATTGTTGTTCTCGCAGCAGGAGGCCCCCGAATCAAACATTCATATGTAAGATCAGTTCTAGATCACCGACAAGGAGTAATTGCTTAGTAGATGAATGCGGTCGGAGATTCAAGCACGTTGGCTCGGAGGACAGGAAGCATGGTGATGGAGATCTTCATGTCAAGGGCCATACTGTTTCACAGTTCAATATGATTATCTGTGAATGTTTATTCCTATCATGCTATTGATCATGTTCATCATTAGATGTGTTAACATGGTAGAATAGTATCACTCAGGAAAAATAAAGTAAATTTGATGTATTTCCAATTGCTGCGACCATCACGGTTTTGATCGTTAATTGGTATGTCTACCAAACTAGGGTGTCATTAACTATCTTAATAAGATGGAGTGGGTGTCGGACATCCATATGCATAGTATTGGTTTAACTTGACAAGGCTATCGAAACAATTTTGCGTTTTGGGGCATAATATTGGTAGTCGGGGCATGGAGATGTCACCCAACAAACAAGAGTCATATGTGATATGATTGACAAGAAGTTGCTTATCTAAATCACTAAGTTTCTAGCAGTAATGCCAAAGCTCACTAGGACTTAATGATATATGGATCTTGAACTCACTATATGATGTTAGAGGGAAACATGGTTTAGAACATGCAGTGGGAATATCTTTTTGTTGACTGTTGATGATTAAATTCGACCAGGTATGGACCGGTCGTATGGTGATACGACCAGGTCCAGACTAGTCGTATGGTGGTACGACCGGGTCCAGACTAGTCGTTTGGAGATACAAGTTGGTCAAACTTGAGCACCAACATGAGTGTCTAATAGAAGATCTTTCTTAAATATAGTGCTGATTTTTTGTATATATTTATGTCTGCTCAAATTGGCAATATAGATTTGACCGAGAGGCATGTAGGGCACTCAAAGTATGTTTAGGCAAGTTAATTTTGCAATTCAGATGTCTTTAATGAAAGCTATGACTTAGACTAATCGACCAGGTTAGTGATATCAGTGTAGATGTCATGAACATGATCATGAAGCTGATAGTCTACTATGGTATTTAATACTGTTGTACATCAAATACTGATATCGTAGAATTTCATTGACTAATGATATGATACAATAAATTCGAATCGTGTCAATGCAACAATGTAGAGTACAATGTAGTGAAGTCGTACGTAGCAATCATTGGACATAGGCGATGACGATCCAGATACGAGCAACACCAGTGCGATGGGTTGTTGACACATGCATAATCATGTCACATTAGCTATCACTAGCATGTGTACATGTTGCCATCACTCTCAGAGTTCTCTGTTTATGAACTATCTTCGTAGACATGTCCTAACTGTCATCTCAATATCTTTGAAGATTAAAGCTTAAATATCGAATATGATAATCTATGGCTAGTATTAATAAATGTGCAATGTTAATAAATGATATATGTCATAAACATGATTAATGCATAATATGCTCATAGCCAATAGCATAATGATTGTATCCAAGCCAAAAACTTAGAATAAAGGGCATATCAGTAGTCGACATCTTCAGACAATTACAGCATAATCGATGACATATTGATTGTAATATAAGGAATACACAAATGTGACACATATACTCAAAAGATGAGATGTGCACAATTCAACTCATATCTACATTAGTTACTATAGTATTCTGTGCTATTATGTATACATAGTGACTTGTATTCGTTAATCGTGACAAATATCTAGTTGATGCAATAGCTAGAACTTACATAGGGGCATCTAACTGAGACAGAATCATGAGTTTGCATGGATATAGAAATGCAATGAAATTGCACACAGTACAAATTGTGAATGACCTATACATATCAAGTGCTCTCAGAGATCTCCGTATGGCAGTCTGATCAGACAGTACGAATATCAAGTCACAACGTCTGCAACTAGTCGTAATCAAATTTCATTCAAAATATGTTGTATTCAACTCATTAAGTGTTATATATCTTGAATAAATGCAATGAATTTCATCAAAAATATGCACGACACGCAAGTGAGTCATAACACAGATCGATTACGCAAACAAGTTATAACATTAGCACACAAATGTCATGGTAATGAACTAGTATTTTCTCATTGATTGAATAAATCATAACAGCAAGTAACATTGGATGTTAATATGACAATCAGATACTTCAAGAAAGTATGATATTCATGTACTAATAACTTATGGATTCGTTCAAAAATTTACAGTAAATGTTTAATATATACATATAGATAATAAATAAATTAATTTGTACAATTGCACATACTAATCATTGATCGATATGAGTTATGACTTCATAATCAAATTATTCTAAGTATTTCAAAATCATTATTACCAAGTATTTCATAGTGAATATTTAAATCAGTAAGTATACCAACGTTACTACGATATGAATCATTCACTTATATTATGTCATAGAATCTTCTTACTTTTGTTAAGAAGTATATTCAACTATAAGAATAAATGCACTAGAGTAATGAGCTACAAAGGACTGTCATCACATACGTGCAGATCGCCTGCAAGTAATGTAATTCAAGGACGATGTGAACCATATATGTAAACAAATGTTTTGACATTATTCCATACAGTTAATAAATGATTGCAAATAAGTATCAGCTGAAGTTTTGACAAGAATGGAAAATTGACAAATCATGAATGATATAATCACAAATTAGAACTGATTCTAACATACTATTGCTTCCACATTACCAGTTAGATACTAACATGCATTCCAACACTATATTAGAATGACTATATGAACAATAATCTGAAAATATGACTGTCTTGCAAATTTTTATAGATAAAAGGTAATCAAGTTGAACAGCTATAACATTCAATAGTTAGCAAATTAAGACTATATCTAATTAGATTAGATATTCAGAATGAATCATGTATGCAATTTGATCACTGAATTTAATGAATATCCATTCTGCAGTTTATCCAAAGTATTATGCAAGCAAGTTAGACTTCAACTAAATCTGCTATCACAAGTAACAAGTACTAGTTTACAATCTGTTACAGATTCAAGCACCCAATTCAAGTTTATACAATACAGTTTCAATAACTTCTGTAATGGCATACTAACAGATCCTACAAGAGTCTTTCTAATGCAAATTAGCAGGCATTAGATAGATGTTTTGCCTATACAAGTGACTACGCATTCACGATAGCAACTGTTCTGAGTATTGAGATCCTTCGAAATTCGCTTGAGTACGCTAGATCTGGCATAGCAATAGTCGATATCCGGTTCAAACTTCACTGAATCATTGATCATACTAGCTATTCAAATCAGTGCATTCCCAACGATGAGTCAATCTTGATGACTAACACTTGATACATCCTGGATCTAGAAATTATCATAGAATCATAGCTATGCACGACTTGCAACTGCTAAGTGGAGTGAACAGTTAGAGATTCTGGAATATTTACAATCGATGCATGAACGTCTAATCAATATTTGCCTATGACCATTTCGATCAGATTTCCAATACACCAACTATCAGAATCGCAATAGCATTCGCACTATGTTCGACATTGAACTGTCATAGACACTGCATGAAGATCCTTGTTATATTTAGTGGACACCATGACATACATAGAGATCGATCATCGACATTCTGTGTCATATATGGATACTAGACTCGAATCATCGACAATCTCAGATCGCTCACCAGAATGTGAAATCGATTTGACACTGCAATTGCCATTGCAACTAATATCAATTCACAATTCGACATCATCAAAGTCACGATATGTCAGATTCGACGCTAATAATAGTAGCATCTTACTGATATAAAGCAGTGATGAACAGAACAACCCATGAACAATGTCGAACAATACATAATCGAATTAGATGAATGTCATGAATGCCTATTGAACATCTGAACTGAACAGTCAAAATCAGTTTCAAATGAGCTCAATGAAAGCGACACTGTATCAATTCAAAAGATCACATGAGACGACATAGCCATTCAACATTATGCATGAATCATGATCTGACATACTTATGAATCTCACATATCGAAGACAATGAGCGAAATGCATAAGTATCCAAGTACAGTCACAGATGATAAGCATCATACGACCAAACTAGCAGCTCATAACATGACACAACTCCATGCACAATCTCGCATTATGCTGACTAAACTATATCATATATCGATCACAAATATGACATGCATGACCAAACATTCATAATATGAATTGAAGTCACAACTTGTAATCCATGATCGAATTACATGACAAGATGTACTAATTCAACTGTTGATGTATAACACCATGTACCAATACGCTACGAATCGCACAACAATGAAGTCGATCTGAACGCAGAATGTGTAGATGTCAAAATATATGAATGTAGAATGACAATGTCAATCAAGATGGCAACATGATACGTCATCAAGAGTATCCAATATCATCAATGACTCATGCAATCGCTCATAATTAAGACATGATGACTTTCAGAAACTGCACTAAGATGACGCAGACTCAAATCCACGATAAGCTGCACTTGCCAATCAGACTCGCCATGAAATGCCTCACTGAACTCAGAAATTAGCTGGAATGAATGAAATGCATCAAGTGCCTGCATTATACACATTGACTAACTGCTGCAATACTGATCTTGTATCAAATAGAAGTATTGATCGTTCTAATTGTAATGTCGGCATTAGCACGATAGCAATGAGTACCATGAAATGCAGTACAAGTACTGCAACCTAGAAGTTAAGATACAATGGTAGATAAGTCAATCAATGATAATCAGATTAAGATGACATGAATCATGAAATGACCGCAATACAATCCGCAATGCATGAGCTGATGCAACAAACGATGTGACACTCGCAATATACGACTATGTCCAATCGAAAGACCATTTAGTCAAATCGAATGACCATGTCAATATGCTGAATATGAGTGCACTATAAATGGCATTGCTATACTAGCGAATTACTCGTAAAGCTCAATTGCCAATTCAAGACCATAGTGAATACTAAGTAATATCAAGCTAAATTCTAGAATTAGTCAACTCTCAGAATGTCATCATGAACGATAGGATATTGAATTGATGTACAAAGATGAACTATAGATTGAAGCTTGCAAATCATGATCATTGTTACAACTCGGTCAAATAGTTCACAGACTAAGATCAGTTAACCATGTGACATTCTAAGTAAGCGATTGACCGTACTGATACATGGAATACTCAGAGATCAGACATACTAGTAAATGTCACATGAACTTACGTTGCATAATACTTAGAATAGATACTATGCAAACTGATACACAGATTGTATCCTGACTACATGAGCATTGACTCTGCAAACTCCGATAGATTACTAATTGATCATACCAGAATCTGAACATACTAAAGTAGATCATATTGATCCGTAATCGTGAATTCATGAATCGACTCATCAAACTTCATTGACTGATCAGACTTCAATCTCAACTGCATCAAATCAGTCTTGTTAACAATCAATGCAATTGAATTCAACAGATGAATCATAGACTCTGCCAATGTGCACCAGGACTGTCTAAACGATCACATCCATGGAACTTCAATCTAATCAAAGCATGAAAACATTCAGATGACTCCAATCAATTGCTAGAACTCAATCTCGAACACCTAGATCTCAATGTCACATAGCATTCAAATCCTGACTATTGCAGGAAATTGACACTGAATCTCGCAACTCGCATGCATCCCAGACATCTAAGCAATTGCACATCTGGATACCTGATCCGAAGGCCCGAGTGGTCCGAATGGGTACGAGATCTGGACCAGAGGATCTCCGCGGACGGCTCACACACGACGCGGTTAGGCGGTTGAGCTGAACCGCGAGACTCAGGTCAGAGTCTGACTCGTGTTCGAGCCTGAGGAACAGTGATTCCATATTTTGAATTGAAAGGTTGAGATGATTTGGGAATTTCCAGAGGTAGCTCCACAGCTTCAAAAATTCTAAATTTTTTACTGAGTGATCCTGACTTCAAGATAAACCGTGTATGAATTTTACAGAATTTCTCATGCAGTGCATTGCCCGTTAAAAAATTCACAAGCTGCTGGACAGGGGGTTTGACCAGGGAGACAACAGGTTTGACCAGCCCTTAAGAAATAGCAAATAATTTCTAAAAATTATGAAATTTCTCAGGGAGGTTACCCAGATGATAAAGAATTTAGGAAAAATATTTTCCGAGGATGATCACAAGGTTTGACTAGAAGACCTTGAATTACAACACTTCGAGTCAATAACCTTAATTGAATTTGAAGTCCACATTTCAATGAGATAAAATCTAGAGAATTCAAATGACAACAAGGATGCATCCAAAAGTTTTAATTTATCCTCATTTTCATACATTTGAAACATAACTAATTGCTTGGTCGATCAGCTAAATCGGTCAGATTGAGGGTGGTTGGTCCGACTGCTTGACATGGCGATCGACCGATTTAGCAATTAGACCGCCAGCCAATAATGCACTTTTAACTTTTCTCAAATGACAAAACAGATTTGCCCATTTGTGTGCATTTCCAACAAGGTTTCAAAGATGTATGACCGTAAAGGCGACTAGAGGGGGGGTGAATAGGCGCTTTCTCGATTTTTCGCCTTAATCAAATTCAACACGTATTTTTCTCATTTAGCTATGAAAGCTAAGAAGATCAGTAAACGCATAGAGAAAGCATGGTGCTGAATTCAATTACCCCTTTAACCACAATACACAAATATGAAGAAATGATCTCACTAAGCTGGTTGATTGGTGTGTTCTTTGGCCCGATCACTCAAGGCCGGACCGCCTCAATTGGCGATCTCGAATGTCGCGGCCTCGGACGGCGTTAGAAAATCGGTCGGACTGTCGGGCGGTCGGACCGGTGTCAGAAAATCGGTCGAACCGATTTAGTCCAGAGGCAATGGACAATGCCCAAATCCAAAACGAAAATTGGTCCAACTTTTGATTCAACCAATGAAACTTGACCAAATTGAGAGCACACCTCTCTAAGGATATCTAAAACCTATTTCTAGCGACGATCGTCCAGATCCACTTCGAAGAAACGATCTCTCAAAGTTTTACCAAAGAAGTGTTCCAAAACCTAGAAATATAAAAATCTTGATCCAAGACTTGCTTGTGGGGGATTGATGATCTAGATGATTCTAGGAGTATTCCCACATATCAAAGCAAGATAAAATCGGTCAAGAGACCAAGCATAAACACTTGAATCAAGGAAGCACCAAAATCATCAAAAGAGAGAGGAACACAAAAGAGACTTCCTCAAGGAGGACAAGAACCGTCTGTGATAACACATAGAATCACATACGGTTCTTTATACGAACCATCTAGTACAGCATGTTTTGTAGTAGTGCATCTTCTTGGGAGCCCTATCGTGAGAGTTGGTGCTAACACACCGGCATACGGTGTTCCTTCCTTAGATGTGTAGATATCGTAGAGGCGCTACTGCGGTTGCTGTTGCGCTAGAGGATGATCCACGACCTTGGTAAGGAACTCGATTGGTTGCTGGAGGAGACGTTCGCCACCGAGGACGATCGACTTCGACCACTTCATCGGCGAGCTCTACGTTGGATTATGCTGCTCCAACTCTTCTTTCGTTGCATTACGCATTTGGTTGTAACGATCTATGATCTCTTACTTGCGTGACATCCTGATTTACGTGGTAGAATTTTTGAATTATCGGCTAGCGTAGCCTACCCGTATCCCTTCAATAGCAAGCACTACGCTCAGTGTAATTAAGATTAGTCTACCGCTTTATAAAAACACCCCCTGTAAGAGATCCAGCTCAGAGCAATAAAGAGTAGTCTTATTCTTTTTCAAAACTCTTTGCCACTTTCCTCTATTTTATTTACGTAAGATCGACGATTCGATCGTCGACCTCGCTGTACAAATTATTTATACAATACTGTGAGCTTGTTTCGGCTTAATTTGTACCAGCATGCTACACGTACGAGGAGCGGATCCAGAAATTAATATCAGTATGATCACTTTTACTAAAACATCATCATAATCATTACTTACTTACTTAGTATCGTATGCTATTTAGAAGTCATCGGAGACCCCGTGACCCCAATGCTTCTGCTTTGGATCTGCTGTACCTGCATCGTCAAGTACTGCTAACTCCTCCGCGTTAATACGCACAGGTGTGCGTAGTGTTTTCTGTCTTCTTTTTCTGTAACAAGAATTTTCTTTTTTTTAAAAAAAACTGTTATCACGTGGAATCTTCAGCATCAACATGCATCCGCACATGAGACCTGGTTGCATTTCATCGCATGCATTTGATTTGATTCGATTCGAGGGGAGAGAGAGAGAGAGAGAGAGTTAGTTTGTTTGAAGGTGCCTTGAGATCCACGAGCGGAGCAGTACGGAGCTCGTCGCAAGGGGCCCTGTAAATTAGTGCCGACCGTATTATACTAGTCTGACGAGCATGTTATTAGGCTGGATCTGGCCCTAATCATCTTGATTGATCCGTTGCTGCTTGCTTAGGTGGCCATCAGTTTTGGTAAGATCGCCCTCTGGGCGGTGCACGAATTGCTCGGTACAAAAAAAAGAAGAGGAGCTGCTGCACTCCAAAAGCTAGTGACTCCGTGAGCGGCAGCTGCTCCCTTGACAGAGTACTCACACTTGACTCGACACCCACATCCCCATCCATCATCCCCATGTGACCGCTCCGAATGCCACTGCTCTCGAATCGTACCCGTCTCCCTCTCGATCCCTCGCTCCATTCTTGCTTGCAGTTTCCATCTCCTGGGGGGTCCAATTCGAGGCTAGCTTGATCCATCCAGGGAGCTCGCCCCGTCGCGATACGCCAACCAAGCATGATCCCTCGCGGCGCGGTGGCCGTGGCGTGGCTGCTGCTGCTGCTGCTCGGGCTGGCGGCGGCGCAGCAGTTCCCCAACCCGCGCCTCCGCGCCGCCTACGCCGCGCTGCAGGCCTGGAAGCGGACCGCCATCTTCTCGGACCCCTCAAACTTCACCGCCAACTGGGCCGGCCCCAACGTCTGCGCCTACAACGGCGTCTACTGCGCGCCCGCGCCCGCCGGCTCTGGCTACGGCGACCTCGTCGTCGCCGGCATAGACCTCAACCACGCCGACATCGCCGGGTACCTGCCTGCGTCCCTCCCGCTGGGTCTCCCCGACCTTGCGCTCATCCACCTCAACTCCAACCGCTTCTGCGGCATCGTGCCGGACACCTTCCGCCGCCTGCGCCTGCTCCACGAGCTCGACCTCAGCAACAACCGCTTCGTCGGCGCCTTCCCCGAGGTCGTCCTCTCGCTGCCCTCGCTCAGGTACCTCGACCTCAGGTTCAACGACTTCGAGGGCGCCATCCCGCCCGCGCTCTTCGACCACCCGCTCGACGCCATCTTCCTCAACTCCAACCGCCTGCGGAACCCCATCCCGGCCAACCTCGGCAACTCGCCGGCCTCCGTCATCGTGCTCGCGCACAACAAGCTCGGCGGGTGCATCCCGCCGTCCATCGGGAAGATGGCCGACACGCTCAACGAGATCGTGCTCATCGACGACGAGCTCACCGGCTGCGTCCCGCCGCAGGTCGGCCTGCTCAAGAAAGTGACGGTGTTCGATGTCAGCGACAACCACCTCCAGGGCCCGCTCCCGGCGACCATCGGCGGGATGGCCGCCGTCGAGGAGCTCGACGTCGCTAGGAACCTCTTCGAGGGGGCCGTGCCGGCCGTCGTCTGCGGCCTGGCCAGCCTCAAGAACTTCACCTACACGGACAACTTCTTCACCTCTCGCCCGGGATGCTCCGCGGCCACCGCCGACGGCGCGTGGAACTGCATTCCTGGAGCACCAGGCCAGCGTCCTCCGTCGCAGTGCGCGGCGGCGGCGGCGCACCCGTTCGACTGCAGCAAGGCGCAATGCCAGGCCGCGTCGTACACCCCGACGCCGAGCGGTGGCCATGGTGGGCACGGTGGGCGCGGCGGCGGCCAACAGCCGCCCACGCCGAGAGGCAGCATTGCGGGGAACCCACCACCTCCGTCTTCGAGCTCTCCTACTCCGTCGTACCCGTCGCCGCCGCAGGGCTCCACCACCCCGTCCTACCCGTCGCCACCCAAGGGCTCCACTACTCCGTCGTACCCGTCGCCGCCGTCAAGCGCGACCACTCCGTCGTACCACTCGCCGCCGAAGGGCCCCACTCCGTCGTATCCGTCGCCGCCGAAGGGCTCCAGTACACCGTCGTACCCCTCGCCGCCTAAGGGATCCACGACTCCGTCATACCCCTCGCCACCGTCGAGCTCCACTACCCCGTCTTACCACTCGCCGCCTCAGGGGTCCACCACGCCGTCATATCCTTCCCCACCGAAGGGCTCTTCCACGCCGTCATACCCGTCGCCGCCGTCAAGCTCCAGTACTCCGTCGTACCACTCGCCGCCGCAGAGCACGTCGACTCCGTCTTACCCGTCGCCGCCAGCGGGCTCCACAACGCCCGTAACACACGCGCCGCCTCCACCGACCTCGGCCGACAAGCCGGACGTGCGGTTCGCGCCGCCCCCGGGCTCGTATGGCCCCAACCCCTCAACACCGCCGTCCACACCGTCCTACGGCTCGCCGCCACCTTCCTCCGGCCAACCCAAGGCGTCGCCACCCACAGATCACCCAGGCTACGTGTTGCCGCCCCACGCGCCGGGGGCCCCCACCTCGGCTCCATTACATCCACACCCCACCACCCCGTCGTCGCCATCGGGGCCGAGCTTCCACCCGCCCGCGACGCCAACAACGCCGTCTTCATCGCAGCATTGCTCACCGCCGTCTCAGGGTGGCACCGGCGACGACGGCCACGGCCACGGCCACCCGCCGTCGACACCGCCCGGCGGGAAGTTGCCGTTCCCGCCGGTGTACGGCATGTCATACGCGTCGCCGCCGCCGCCGGGGAAGCCGTACAATTAGTAAGTGATCGCCGCCATCGTCGCCAGTACAATACCTCTCCCTCTCCCTCCCTGTAGTTTTTTTTTTGCTTCCCCACCCCCACTTCCTTCTTTGTCGCGAGTATTTGATCAACAAAATGGATCAAAGAGCTCCTCCTATGTATTCTTTTTCTTATCTTTCTTCCTCGCCCTCTTGGATCACCGGATTTATTAATCAATTTGGATCTGTAATTTTTAGTTTACAGGAGTGACATCGACTAGTACCTCACGATCTTGTAGAGAAATCTCCCAATCTATCTATGTTTAGCATCGGATTAATTCCTCGTAAGGGTTTGTTTGTCAATCCGAAACTCAATTCTTTCGGATTAATTTAGGAAAGAAAGCAATGCTTGTTGGTTTTGGGTGGATGAATATGTTTGTCCCGTGGGGTACTCGTGTCAAGTCGTGTGTGTGTGTACGTACGTGGATCATGCGTCGTGCACAGCATTAAGGCCGGCGCCATTAACGGCTCTGATCAATCGATGATGATCCCATTCCCACCACGGTTACGGAGCGCCGGAGCCTGGGGGGACTGGGGGTGCGGTGAGCGTGCACGGTGGCTGCGCTGACGCGAGTCGATTACTCGAGATCTGGCACTGCTGCACATGGCAGTAATTGTTTCTTATTCTTGTTACTGTTTGAAATGTCGGTGGGATCCGCTGTTGGGGCGTGTGCGGCATCATCATCATCTTCATTCATGGACACAAGTACACGCCTACCAACTACCGCGACCTCCGGAATTCTACTTTTCTTTTATGCGAGAATTGAACCGTCTTACGTGAAATTTCTGTTTCAAAACAGGCTCCGTTAGGTATGTTAATTAGCTAGGCTAGTTAGACGGATATAACACCTTTTCGTTGTGTATTGGCGTATCTGATCACAGCCGGTAAGTATTTGTATATCTAACACTGCTGACGCATGAGCACACACCAAACCCAACTGTTAGCGCATGGTCACCATATGACAGCCGTTAGTTATGCTAATTAGTTAGGTTAGAGTTAGTGTTAGGCTGAAATTTAGAAAAAAATATATTAAAATATAGCAAATGAGTTCAAAAAATTATGATATTTTTTGTGGAGTTTTCTGACACAGTGTACTTATTTGTGTAATTTTTTTATAATTTTATTCGTTCAAAATTTTTATCGCTATTTCGTACGAGTATCATGTTTGTACGAATTTGTAGATGTAGAAAATGAGCTTCAAAAATTATAAATTTTATTTCGAAGGCTCCTCACGCAGTGGACTTGATTGTGTAATGTTTCGGCATTTTTATATGTGCTCTGGTATTGTCTCGAAAATTTAGGATTTAGGTCGCGAAAATTTTGATTTTAATTTTGTTCGGTGGGAAAGGTGATCCTTGATCATTGAATTTTGTTTTTGCCACCGGTGGACACATCACAATCTCAACAACAGTCAAGGGATCCCACAGTTAAAAATACAAAATGTAATATATCACATATGCAGAAGAGAACATAAGGCTTCAAGCAATTAACTTCCATATACAACATATATGGTTTTGCTGTTACCATCGTATCTCAATCACCATATTTATTCATTCTGCAGGGACAAGGTGCATGCTCTTATCGTGTGCTAGTCAACGCTACCGTTGAAGAACCACTACAAACTGGAAACAACAATTCAAAGGAGAATGTCCATTTCTAGTACAATGCATTTAAGAAGGAAACCAGTGAGCACAATTTGGTTAACATGGGAGCAAACAATGAAAAAGGAACAGTCAATCCTGATCAACTTGAACAATGAAAAAAGCTGCATTGCAACTCCATTGTATATCAACATCTCCAAAAGAGTTGCAATGAAGTTTTTTTTTTACATTCCAAGTCACATGAAATCACGAAACCCTAAATTCAAAATTTTCGCGACCTAAATCCTAAAATTTTGAGATAATACCAGCACACATATAAAATTACCAAAACATTACACAATCAAGTCCACTGCATGAGGAGCTTTCGAAATAAAATTCATAATTTTTGGAGCTCATTTTCTACATTTACAAATTCATACAAACAAAACACTTATACGAAATAGCGATAAAAATTCTGAACAAATAAAATTATAAAATTTTTACACAAGCAAGTACACTGTGTCAGAAGGCTGTGGATATCATGGGGATATACTCATGATCTTAGGATGATGAAACTTTTGGATTTTGCCTTGTTGGTTTGTTGAATTTCTGTTTTCAGCAAGTGTCAGGATAATCGGAACTTCCGGCGTGCGAGGCGCGATACTTCCGCAATTGTCAGGAAAATCGGTAGTTCTGATTTTTACTTGACGGTACTTCCGCATGGCGGTAGTTCCGGTTGTTGGCGGAACGTTTTTTCCAGAGAAGGATTTTTGTGTGAAGTTCTGTTTTTCTCCGAGAATCGGAACGACCGCAGTGTTAGGAGCGGAACTACCGCACGTTCGGTAGTTCCGATTATTACTTGGCGGAAGTTCCGATTGTGGTTCAATTTCGGTTAAATTGGAAATTTGAAATTGGGTTAGGCCAAGTTCTTGGGGTCAGTACATATGTGTTGCATATTGCATGTTTTAGCTAACGTGGGTCAAGTTGTGAAGAATTTTTTCCCGGAGATGATTTCTTTGTTTATTACTGTGCAGGTGGCTTGCATGTCACGAGGATCGGGACTAAGCTTGGAGGGCTTAGGTCCAAGACGATCATGGATGCCGGGTGAGGTTGAAAGACTCAAGCATGACGCAGAATGGACAAGATAGATCGAACGGGCAGTTCGATGCAGCTGGTTGGATCAAGCGGCGTGGGGGTCGGTGCAAGTGACTTGGAGGTTCCGATGGGATTCGGACGGGAGAGACTTGCCGACATGATAAGAGCCGTTGATCTACCTACACGTGGCGAAGTAGGCGATTGCTTCGACTGGATTGGACTCCGTCCATGGAGAAGGATCGAGAAGGGGTATTTTGGTCATTTCACAAAATACCGCCTTGAGAGTCGGTTGGCTAAACCGCGGCGCAAGACGGAGCGATGATTAGCGGTTTAGGTCAATCAAAGTGTGAGTTTTCGTGTCCCGTTTGTTTTGGGCCTTAACGGGAGCTCATTAAGTGAAATCTTCTAGAAGGTCTAAGCCTCCATATAAATAGAGAGGGTGCTGCCTAGCAGCCCCTAAGTACTTCATTTGTAAAACCCTAAGTGGAGTTTAGGGCCAAGAGAGAAGAGGAGAGGCTTAGTCTCTAGAGAGTTGTGTTGGATGTGTATGCTCATGGATTGAGATCTTGTCCTCCTTGATGGAGAGGCTGTAATCAGCAAACATCGCAAATCAATCCATGGATGATTGTTCAACGATGAGGCTCTTTGTGTTCTTTCTTCTCTTTTGGTAGTTTTGAGTGCTTCCTTGATCCTATTGTTTTTGGTTGATTTCTTCATCTCTTTTACCTTGCTATGACGTGTGGGAATACATCTAAGATCCTCTAGATCATCAATCTCCCACGAGCAAGTGATGGATCAAGTTTTTCGTTTTGCTCGGTTTTGAACCTTCCTTTGGAAAAACTGAGAAAGATCAAAACTTTGACGTAGATCTGGACGATCGCCTCTTGTATTAGATTCCAGATATCCTTAGGAAGGTGTGTACCAAGTTTGGTTAAGTTTCATTGGATAAATCAAAAGTTGGATCATTTTTCGTTTTAAAACAGTGTTGTCTGCACACTGTTCCAGGATAATCAGAAGTTCCGCCCTTATAATTAAGGAAGTTTCGATTATAGGAAGTTCCGATTATAGGTAGTTCCGCTCATTTGCTTGCGGTAGTTCCGATTATCCTGATTCTTCAACTCAAATCTGTGTTTTCTGTCGTCATGCATGGGGGTTTGAAATTGATTCAACCTAAGTCTTCCTTGGTGTGTTTTATTTGATCTTCATAGCTACCATAGCTATAGGAGATAAATTTTTGTTGAATCAAATAGTTTCTAAAAAAAAATTGTTTGAGCTCCTATTCACCCCCCCCCCTCTAGTCACCTTTCCGGTCCTACAAAGGCTCTACAATTTTTTTAAATAATTTTTTGAACTTATTTGCTATATTTTAAGATTCCTCTAAATTTCAGCCTAACACTAACCCTAACTTTACCTAACCTAACATAACTAATTAGCCTAACTAACGGCTGGCGCATAACCACCGTGCGCCAGCGTTTGGTGCGACTAAGGTGGCGGCTGACATGGCTAGGTTGGCGGGTCAGCTGGCGGGGCTAGCGGGCACGCAGCGGCAGGGCCAGCGTTAGCGCACAGTGGCCATGTGCCAACGCCACATGGTGTGATCTCGGCATTGGCACACGGTGGCCGTGCGCCAAGTGCTAGATATGCAAATACGTTCTTGTTGTGGTTAGATCCGCAAATATGCGATGAAAAAGCGCTGTATCTGCCAAAAATTCCATAGAATAGAGTAGCAAACACGTATACGTTTGCAAACAAAAATCAGTTTTTATCGATGTGACATTTACTTTGGAACTACATTTCTCTTCCCTCTGTGAACGAATTGGCAAAAATATCATCCGTGCTGCACTTAAAGTCCACAACATAGGCCACCATGTGCCGTGCTCAAAGTCCATAGCAAGAGGCCACGTGGCGGCCTCCTATTCTCCATAACCCCCTGTCGTGCCTCTACCGCATGACAGGGCGCGGTAGGGGGATTCAGGCGATGAGAGCTCAGTAGGGGGCAGTGTTGCCTACCGGTATGTTCACAGTGTTTTTTTTCGCACTTTTGTTCCGAAGAGAGTTAGTTTTGCTATTACTACGCGAAACCGTGCCAATTTAGCAAAAAGTGAAAAAAAAAATCTCCTAGCGGTGGCGCAGACGGTGCTGCATGTACAGGGACAGTGACCGTGAGAGATATCATCAGAGCAGAGCACACAGGAGCAGGGACGGTGCAGCGTAATGCTTATTCGTACACATAATGGAGTAATAATCACGTGGACTAGTGGTACAATGGCCAAAATTAAGCGAGTTGTGATGCTGTCTGCTGATCAGGGCGTCAAAACGGATTTGGATTATCTGTTTTATCCAACATATGCATTCGTATGGTAATGTGATGAGCAAAAATGCATTCTAATCGTAAAACGAATACAAATCCGGATAGTAAAGCAAAAATGCATCCAAATTGTAAAACGGATAAAAATCCGAGTAGTGTCTTTTTTTAATGAATATAGTATACAAA